>JAWWQZ010000257.1:0-600000 GCA_033815515.1 Cryptocheilus praepositus | reverse complement strand
GTAGCTCCCCAAATCTTATGAGTTAACACGTTGACTGCCAAGCGTATTTTGCTATGTTAACACGTTGGCTGCCGTGGGGGTCACCGGTGACCGGCGCAAGAGATTTTACTGAAGATCCAAAATATTCGCAGTGGGTAGTAATAATTATTTTATAAATGCAGTTATTGTTAAAATAGTAAAGGTCTCCGATTCTTTGGTCTCCAATACTTGCACATTATTTACATTTTGCATAATTCAGTCAAACGCTGTAGTATTTCATAGCATCGCCGTTCTAATACGGTAAAATACGCACGGCAGTCAACGTGTTAAAACCGCGATGCGATGAAATACTGCAGAGTATGATTAAATCGTGCAAAATGAAAGTGACACAAAGTTGTCAGAAGCCAAAGTATTAAAGCATAATTTCAATATCAATTGCTTTTACAAAATTGCAAATAGGTTTCATGGCGAATCTTTTGCATTTATAGTAAAATCTTTTGCACCGGTCACCGGTGACCACCGTGGCAGTCAAAGTGTTAACACTTTATCGACCGCTATTGACTGAAGATGCCACTTACTAACAACCGACCCTCTTTTGGATATCGCGCAGGAATTGTGTATGTGTCTATTTGTAAAGCTTTATAACTCAAAAATACTTGATTGTGTCGTTGAGAATCCTTTGATTTCAAAGCAGTGTAATTTTATTGTCATTTAGAATTGTCATAATATAATTTCATATTCACTTTATCTAATATAACCGTAACCGATTAATCGACCACTGAAAAGCCGATTAATCGGCTAGCGGTCGTTAAAGTGTGAATACTGGCGTGGGTATTCTTCGAGAAACAAAAACCCCGTCTGCCGTGAGCACATAATTAAAATGACGCTAAACGTGATATGATCAAATGATATTATATGTGAGCGAGAACTCTGTTGTATCGCGTCGCCGTCTTCTTTCTCTCCTTCATCCCCCTCTAATTTCGTATTGCGCGGTACATGCCCAACTTTACCAAATCGCATTTTTCCCCGTTCTCCCGAAAGCATATGCAGCGGCTACATAATGTAAGACGCGCACAATGCGGATCCTGCGCGCCGCGAAGATATGCAGACTACATATTACTGTGCCCGTACGCGAGCGTAGTCTGCAAGACAGAAAGTCCGGATTTGCAAAGTGCATACGTCGCGCTCGCCTGTGTAAGTTTTCGAAAAGAAAGCCGCAGAAAGGAACTGAGAGCGCAGACGAGACGGCTCTCGGTCTCAAGAAGAACCGGCACAATCCATATTGGATATTGTACATATCCGGGCATAACTGGTCGTCTCGCAGGTCTACAAGCTGTCCGGGCTAAACGGTTCCCTCAAAAAGGAAGCCTACTTGAGTCCCCCTTTTCACTCTCCCCGTCTGCTTCTCCTCCTCCTCATCCTCGGCCGGCTTTTATCGACACACCGGTGCCAGTGCATGACGACGAAACCGTAAACTCTACTCGCGTTTCATTCGGCGGAATAACGAATCGCTTGTCCCAGAGAGAAAACTGATGCCGAACGGGGCTTATCGTAAATGTCCGGCTTTATTCTCGCCTCGCAAGATATATTTCGGCGACCGGCGACGGACGGGAGGAACAGACGTTTTGTGAACCTTCGGGTGCAGAGAGTTTGCCGGGTCCAAGGACGAGACGAAGGACGGCGGAGAAATTTACGAGAGCCGGGTGGATGTATAGGGACGGCGGCGGGGGCGTAATTAAAAATGCGTTACCGCCGGGCAGAGGAAATCCGAAATTTCGAGAACAGTCCTTTGCGGTCTGAACGAAATAATATCGCCGGTGATATTACGGAAAATTAATTATCGTACCTTGACGGACTAGCCGACTTTTGATTCATGAATAAAAATTTACATTTTTGCGAGGATGATATTTTTACCGTGAAACTTAAAAAGGCGTTTCCCGAATGAATATTTTCGGGCGCCATGGCAACGGGGTGCCTTGCATTCGTTTTCCTTCGCTTTATCGCAGACCGTAACGAAAGCGTTTCGCGTGTACGTATCAAATGCATAAACTTTACCCGCTGCTCCAACCTGTCCGCGACACGAGAAAAGACAAACGACGTGTTTATGAGTTCGCCTCGAGATCGCCACGCCGTCCGAATTCGCAAGGAAACGCACCGAAACGAAATATCGCCGCGAATGAACCATCATCCCGCGCGGCGTGCAAAAGATGCGCGAGCCGAAAAACTCCAGAGAATCGTCGGCAATTCCGGCACTACGAAATACGGCAGAACGTGCACGCTCGGTGCATAAATGTTTTTACAGAACCCCGGTAACGTTACACCGCGATCACTTACATCGCCGCCGCAAGTACACGCATTAAGGGGTAACATCTAGCTTAACGCCTAAAAACATAGGGTAAATTTAGGATTTTTTTTTAATTACATGATATAACATATCGAAATTTGGTTTAAAAGCGTTTAATGTGCATACGTTAAT
The DNA here is from genome assembly GCA_033815515.1 of Cryptocheilus praepositus. Classification (NCBI taxonomy): domain Eukaryota; kingdom Metazoa; phylum Arthropoda; class Insecta; order Hymenoptera; family Pompilidae; genus Cryptocheilus; species Cryptocheilus praepositus. Next base: position 597,545 of record JAWWQZ010000257.1, on the reverse strand, counting down.
GTATAAAAAAAATTTTTTTTTTTATGTTCTTACTTCAAAATGGCGGAGTTCTCGAAGTACAAGTACATTCTTGGAAATGGCATCCGCGGCTTGCAGCAAAAGTGCCGTACACTTTCGCAAAACACAACAAGCAACATTTTTTGTGGCGAACATGTAAAGAAAAGTTGTAATTTTCATAAAAAAATGTGTCGAAAATATATTTATAATAACGAAAGTTTTTAACCGATCTTAAAAATCATGTGTACTTCTCTGGAGAATGTAGTTTAACAGCTACAGTAAAAATTTCAAGTGAATCGGAGAAAATTTGTTTAAGTTATGCTGCAAGAATTGAATAGCGTTATTTTATATTATTTTACTAGTTTTGCCATATCTACGATTATTCTGCAATGCCTGCACCATATAGGTGTCCCTCTACATTAAGGGCCGCTTGAGATTTTTCGAGTCAGTTAAATTGAGTAAAAAAGTTCGTTCGTATATTCAGTGTTTATACAGTTAATAAACAGTTCTTTCATGCCTACTTTAAAAATATTTTCGCCTATAAGACAAATTGCACCTTATTTTTAAGACTCTAAAGTATCATTTAACCACTTACGCTGGCAAACAAATTCACCGACGCGTGTACCAGAACGGTCCAGTGTAACTCGCTGGGGGCGTCACACAGTGTTTGATGCCTCAGAGAAATCGGAAAAACATTTATACTCTCTAAACAAATGTATTTTCGACCTAGGACTTTTTATAGTTTTTTGAAGGGAATATAGAGGATCGATTGATTATAAAATACATGCACGTCGTTTTTGTTTCTGTGACAATCGCATGACGACGTACATACCACGTCGTTGGCGATTCTGTGACAAAAGCATCACGACGTGCATTGCACGTCTTTCCAGCGCAAGTGGTTAAGCCAAAAACAATTTTTTCAATCTTTTGAAAATTTAAGGTAGATATTACCCCTTAACGGCCGCAAGAAATAGCATCACGCCGCGGGAAACATCCGATGCCGCGCGTGTGTTTTCGATTCGACACAAGCCCCGCGCGACTTCTCATTTGTTATTCGCATTGTCGCCCGTCGCGCGCGGATCCCGGCGAAAAATACGTCGGCGACACCGCGAAAAACAGCGTAGGATCCCGGGCCCCGGCCGTTTCTCTGACGGCGAAAAAGTGCGCGCCTTTTTGCGGCCGGCTCGAAAGCTCGCGGCGGCAAAAAAGCGCCGAGCCCTTTTTGCCGGCGAGCATCCGACACGAGCCCTTCCCGGGCGAGAGCGACGGGCCGCGGTGGATTTTTGCGAAGGGAACGTCGCGCGATCGCGTCGTTGGATTGCGCGGGACCCCGCTAAGGCGAGAGCGATCGTCGCGGCAGCGGGCGTAATGCGTGAAATAATGGCGAACCGCTTTTTTCCGCCGCCTCTCCTGCCGCCTTTTTGCCGCAGCTGCGAGAGAAACGCGTACTCGAGGGCTGCCGCTCGGCAAACATTCTAATTCCGCGGGATTGCCTGCCCGACGCTTCGTCGGAGTGGCGCACGGCTCGTCTGCGTGGGATCGTTACATCGATCAGCCGGAGAAAGCGTGTACAGAAACGATGGGCATTGTGCCGGTTGAGAATTCTCAACTCCGGGCCATTTGCGGATGATCTGGCGCGGGGAGTAAACTTGAAGCGGCGACTGAAGCTTCAATTAGCTTCTATTAGAAACGGACTAATGAAGCGGACGAAACGCGTTCCCCGAGAAAACGGGCGCGAACTTTTCAGACTGATGGAAACGCAGGAATGATAGCAGCGACCTTTCGTAGCGGCTCGCACGATTAATGCGCTGCGAATTAAAGTCTATGAAAAGCGGGGTCATAAATATGCGGTTAAAAGTGCACAATGACCGCGAACGTCTGGTAGAAAACGCGTGATACGTCATTCACACGTCTTTCAGCGTGAAGCGGCTCGTATGGAAAACGCATTGTTCCGAAGCGAACGATCATTATGCAAAACACCGTGCGCTCGTGTCTTTCGACGGACGCGTAAGAAAACTTTGACTGTGTTAGCGTCTGCTGAAGCCACGATTGTCGAGAACGTAAGCATAAGTTCGCGGTGGTCTGCAAACTCTTTCGATACGGTGTACACTATCGCGGACACGCTGTAACTCGACAGGGTAGTCAAGTGTAATTCCCTATGAATGTAACATAGCAAAGTAAAGCGCAACAATTTGTACTTAGTTACCGATTCTGTTATACACTCTTATATTGTCAATAGAAACGATGATATAAAATAACGTCAATTGTCATGACTACCAGCATGTGATGAAACATCTTGTTCCGATGTAGCAAATTTAACACGTTGACTAATATAAACGTCATGCTATGTACTACAGCGTTTGACTGAATTATGCAAAATGTAAATAATGTGCAAGTATTGTGAATCGCATCAATTCTAACAATAACTCAATTTATAAAATAATTATTACTACCCATTGCGAATATTTTCGATCTTCAGTCAAATCTCTTGCGCCGGTCACCGGTGACCCCCACGGCAGCAAACGTGTTAATTAGAGTCCGCGGTCAATTAACCTGTCTGAATTATATTGTTTCAAAAGCGACCGTTTCGACATTAAACGTCTGTCCTTATCAAAGGGTTATTAAATCGCGGGTGCTCAAGCTTCTTCTTGTATTATATCGGTAAATGTTCCCTTCTCGGTGTGAGATTTTCCAGTGCTTTTATTCTTCTTTGAATTAACGCCTATTTACTCGGCATCTTTCGAGCCGTAAGTTCCCTCTTCAGGAGTCTATGTATATATAAATCAAAGGATTAAACTTTGCGTACTGAAAGTCATATCCGCCGTTACTATCGAGAGGGTCAAAATGATTTATAAAGTACGTCGCCGCCGCGTCTATTCGCTGTTGGGCCAACGTCGTAAAACACTTGCCGTGAAGCCGCAAGTCGTCGTTGCAGTGCAACGTCGTCGTTCTGGCTGGATTATAAGGGATGGCAAACATGACTTTCCTCGTCACTCTTTCTCCCTTCTCGCCTCATGCGGTGACACCGCTCGCGAGCGCGTCGACTAAGAGCGCACGGCGTTTTAGGGTGAAAACTCGAAAGTTGCGCGAACTTTAAAGTGCACGCGCTGTCGTCGACGCGCGTAGATCAACGAGCGTGCAAATCTGCAGACACGCAGAAACGCTGCAACTTAACTCTTCGCACTCGACTTTCCCCTCTCAGCGGACATAAAGAGATTGCACGTTGCTACGGAGAAAAATGTATGCAAACTTTAGATACTTCCGATCCATTGCAAGTAACAGCAACGAGAATATTGAAAAATTTCTGACCCTTTCAAAATTCGTGACAATAAAGTACAGCAACTATGAGAAAATACTTGTACAACGTATTCAGACACTGGCCTGACCAACAAATTAATGTCTATTCGCTGCAACTTAACTCTTCGCACTCGACTTTCCCCTCTCAGCGGACATAAAGAGATTGCACGTTGCTACGGAGAAAAATGTATGCAAACTTTAGATACTTCCGATCCATTGCAAGTAACAGCAACGAGAATATTGAACAATTTCTGACCCTTTCAAAATTTGTGACAATAAAGTGCAGCAACTGCAAGAAAATACTTGTACAACGTATTCAGACACTGGCCTGACCAACAAATTAATGTTTATTCGCTGCAATTTAACTCTTCGCACCCGACTTTCCCCTCTCAGCGGACATAAAGAGATTGCACGTTGCTACGGAGAAAAATGTATGCAAACTTTAGATACTTCCTATCCATTGCAAGCAACAGCAACGAGAATATTGAAAAATTTCTGACCCTTTCAAAATTAGTGACAGTGAAGTGCAGCAACTACGAGAAAATACTCGTACAACATATTCAGACACTGGCCTGACCAACAAATTAATGCTTATTCGCTGCAACTTAACTCTTCGCACTCGACTTTCCCCTCTCAGCGGACATAAAGAGATTGCACGTTGCTACGGAGAAAAATGTATGCAAACTTTAGGTACTTCCGATCCATTGCAAGTAACAGCAACGAGAATATTGAAAAATTTCTGACCCTTTCAAAATTGGTGACAGTGAAGTGCAGCAACTAGGAGAAAATACTTGTACAACGTATTCAGACACTGGCCTGACCAACAAATTAATGTTTATTCGCTGCAACTTAACTCTTCGCACTCGACTTTCCCCTCTGAGCGGACATAAAGAGATTGCACGTTGCTACGGAGAAAAATGTATGCAAACTTTAGATACTTCCGATCCATTGCAAGTAACAGCAACGAGAATATTGAAAAATTTCTGACCCTTTCAAAATTTGTGACAATAAAGTGCAGCAACTACGAGGAAATACTTGTACAACGTATTCAGACACTGGGCTGACCAACAAATTAATGTTTATTCGCTGCAACTTAACTCTTCGCACTCGACTTTCCCCTCTCAGCGGACATAAAAAGATTGCACGTTGCTACGGAGAAAAATGCATGCAAACTTTAGGTACTTCCGATCCGTTGCAAGTAACAGCAACGAGAATATTGAAAAATTTCGAACCCTTTCAAAATTTGTGACAGTGAAGTGCAGCAACTACGAGAAAATACTCGTACAACGTATTCAGACACTGGCCTGACCAACAAATTAATGTTTATTCGCTGCAACTTAACTCTTCGCACTCGACTTTCCCCTCTGAGCGGACATAAAGAGATTGCACGTTGCTACGGAGAAAAATGCATGCAAACTTTAGATACTTCCGATCCGTTGCAAGTAACAGCAACGAGAGTATTGAAAAATTTCTGACCCTTTCAAAATTTGTGACAGTGAAGTGCAGCAACTACGAGAAAATACTTGTACAACGTATTCAGACACTGGCCTGACCAACAAATTAATGTTTATTCGCTGCAACTTAACTCTTCGCACTCGACTTTCCCCTCTGTGCGTACATAAAGAGATTGCACGTTGCTACGGAGAAAAATGTATGCAAACTTTAGGTACTTCCGATCCATTGCAAGTAACAGCAACGAGAATATTGAAAAATTTCTGACCCTTTCAAAATTGGTGACAGTGAAGTACAGCAACTAGGAGAAAATATTAGTACAACGTATTCAGACACTGGCCTGACCAAGAAATTAATGTTTATTCGCTGCAACTTAACTCTTCGCACTCGACTTTCCCCTCTCAGCGGACATAGAGATTGCACGTTGCTACGGAGAAAAATGTATGCAAACTTTAGATACTTCCGATCCATTGCAAGTAACAGCAACGAGAATATTGAAGAATTTCTGACCCTTTCAAAATTTGTGACACTGAAGTGCAGCAACTACGAGAAAATACTTGTACAACGTATTCAGACACTGGCCTGACCAACAAATTAATGTTTATTCGCTGCAACTTAACTCTTCGCACTCGACTTTCCCCTCTGAGCGGACATAAAGAGATTGCACGTTGCTACGGAGAAAAATGTATGCAAACTTTAGATACTTCCGATCCATTGCAAGTAACAGCAACAAGAATATTGAACAATTTCTGACCCTTTCAAAATTTGTGACACTGAAGTGCAGCAACTACGAGAAAATACTTGTACAACGTATTCAGACACTGGCCTGACCAACAAATTAATGTTTATTCGCTGCAACTTAACTCTTCGCACTCGACTTTCCCCTCTGAGCGGACATAAAGAGATTGCACGTTGCTACGGAGAAAAATGTATGCAAACTTTAGATACTTCCGATCCATTGCAAGTAACAGCAACGAGAATATTGAAAAATTTCTGACCCTTTCAAAATTTGTGACAGTGAAGTGCAGCAACTATGAGAAAATACTTGTACAACGTATTCAGACACTGGCCTGACCAACAAATTAATGTTTATTCGCTGCAACTTAACTCTTCGCACTCGACTTTCCCCTCTCAGCGGACATAAAGAGATTGCACGTTGCTACGGAGAAAAATGCATGCAAACTTTAGGTACTTCCGATCCATTGCAAGTAACAGCAACGAGAATATTGAAAAATTTCTGACCTTTTCAAAATTTGTGACAATAAAGTGCAGCAACTACGAGAAAATACTTGTACAACGTATTCAGACACTGGCCTGACCAACAAATTAATGTTTATTCGCTGCAACTTAACTCTTCGCACTCGACTCCCCTCTGAGCGGACATAAAGACATTGCACGTTGCTACGGAGAAAAATGTATGCAAACTTTAGATACTTCCGATCCATTGCAAGTAACAGCAACAAGAATATTGAAAAATTTGTGATAGTGAAGTGCAGCAACTATGAGAAAATACTCGTACAACGTATTCAGACACTGGCCTGAGCAACAAATTAATGTTTATTCGCTGCAACTTAACTCTTCGCACTCGACTTTCCCCTCTGAGCGGACATAAAGAGATTGCACGTTGCTACGGACAAAAATGTATGGAAACTTTAGGTACTTCCGATCCATTGCAAGTCACAGCAACGAGAATATTGAAAAATTTCTGACCCTTTCAAAATTTGTAACAATAAAGTGCAGCAACTACAAGAAAATACTTGTACAACGTATTCAGACACTGGCCTGACCAACAAATTAATGTTTATTCGCTGCAACTTAACTCTTCGCACTCGACTTTCCCCTCTGAGCGGACATAAAGAGATTGCACGTTGCTACGGAGAAAAATGTATGCAAACTTTAGATACTTCCGATCCATTGCAAGTAACAGCAACGAGAATATTGAAAAATTTCTGACCCTTTCAAAATTTGTGACATTTTCGGTCAATCGACTGAGAGGTGAAGTACAGCAACTAGGAGAAAATATTAGTACAACGTATTCAGACACTGGGCCGACCAGCAAATTAATATTTATTCGCGCACGGGAAAATAAAACTGTATTTTATGTTCGAGCGGAAATATTATTGCGATACTTGTTCGACCAAACCCGCAATGCATGTTGGCCATTGTTTCGAACATTGTCATAGCTTCGAAAAGTATAAGCTATAAAATCCCAATTTTATGTCATAAAATATATGCAATAAAGTTTTATAGAAAATATAACTCGAATGGAATAATTATTTCCGATACTACGATTCTGCACGAAATAATACGCTATTCCGTACTTCGTGTAGGAACACGTCTGAGTGCAAAGGGTTAAATGCTCGCCGCCAGAGGTGCTTGAATCTAGTGGTTCGCACGGGAGCGTAACGTTGCGCGAACGAGCGTATGGGGATGTCTGCTTTGGAAGTTGAGTCGGAGAATTTTCGAAATAGCCTCTTTGTGAGGGAGCCTCCTTTATCGGCTGTCCATTCTGCCATCCATCGCCCGTCCATCTTACTTTCCCTTTATCATCCTCCAACATTCTTACGTTCCTCGTGAGCGATGGTTCGAGCGGTGAAAAATATCGGCGTCTTTACTCGTCCTCTTCACATGCGGTGATCGAAATTTTCCGGCCATTACTCATACATATATATCGATCAATTTATACGCGAGTCGATTCGCGGTCGGGGCGCCGAATTGGGAAACAATTAATTTGTTACGTCAGCCTGCTTTTCCGTGCGGCGTTTGGCGGCTCCATTATCGAAGATTCATTCCGTCTCTGGACGGATTTTAAATGCACCGCTTCACCTTTGAATATTATAGCGCGTTCAGCGGTAATAACGTATATTTCAATATCGCGGCCTGTCATTCGCGTCAATGTTCATTAACACGTTGAACGCCCAGCGTAAATCGGTGGAGTTTCTCCCGGGACCCAAATCTGAGACTCGGAGTGTAAGCAGCACGATAAGAAAGAACGATACAATACAATGCGTCATTTAAATGTAACCACAGTTTATTTTGTGATATATTAGATATTTGATATGATTTTTTTTTAAAGAGGATTAAAAGATAATTTTGTGAAAGATGCTTACAAAGTATAAAGGACCTCGAAGTGGGAAATACGATAAGCGTTCCGAAAAAACACTATGAGAGATCTCATTACACCAAAACTTTCAGTCTCCTCAGAATTTTCAGTTTCTTCAATTCATTCAGTTGAGCAGTATTTTTTTCATGTTTTTAACATCCTTATTTATATCTTGATCCCTAAAATTGTTGTTGGACAGCGCAAAAGTGTAAATGTAAGTACATTTTTAATGTTTCTTTTTGTTTATTTTATAGTTTATTGTTACTTTCGACTGTCTATACTCGTCATAATTGTATTACAAATGAAATTATTATAAATTACCTAAAAAATCCCGTTTTAACTGGATGATGAATAGTGTCACCCGTTTACGGGTGACTGGGCCCCTGTGGAAACATAGCCGTCACCGATATCTGGATGACGTGGCGTTCAACGTGTTAACACTACCTGAATTTTATCCGGCCCCTCGTCAACTAACACATCTTCACATTTCACAAGAATGTGGCAATTATATCGAAGGGTTGAAAGTGTTAAATACTCTTTTCTGCTGCGAACGCACGATCTGCCATCTGTCGATCTCACCTTTGCCTTCCTCCGTTCACATCGCCCGTACATTTTTGCCGAGCGACTAAGGGGCGATAAAAAAACATAGCTATATTTATTTATCCCTTCTTCGGTCGCAAGAAATGTGCCCCGCCAGCGATCGTTCATCCCGCAGGAGTTTACACAAAAGGAAAGAGACTCTCGTAAAAATGATGGTTAACACCGTCGCGGGATCCAAAAAGTGTTATTCTTTAGGTCACCCGTTTCTCACACAAACGTTGCCTTACATAAGACCCACCTATACGTGAGATATTAACGTGTACGTGCGATAGGACACACATACGGAGCACGTATAGTTTCGCGTATCTTCAATGTCGTCTTACGCTATAAATTCTTGCCCTTCCTGTTCGCTGTTCATTGGATACTTTATCAATCGTTTACGTACTTTATCCGCCATCGTCCATCTCTTATTTGTTACTACCGCCTGAGAGGGGGACTTTCTCTTTTTTACGAGCATTTTCTGCCCCGAGTGTTTGCGCTAACGGAATGTCCTGCGTGTGCGCTGCGTGTAACGAGATTTCGAGACGACGTAGGCAGAGCGAGAGGCGGAGAGTAGCGGAAACTTGGAGAAAAAGTTTCCGCCCGCGTTAGTTCCGCATTGCGATACGAGCCCGACCGTAAACGCTGAAAACTGACCAGAATTCAGCGCGTCGCTGTGCAAACGCGCGGTAATTGTTTAGTTGCCCGAAAGTAAATACCTGTTTTCCACTCAAGGCGTCGATTAGCAAAGTCAATATTTGGTCTTATGCATAAATGTATAACTATATCGACTTGTAATTGCGCACGCCTCTGGGTGTGTGTACAAGCGACGATTTCGCGATAAAATAGGTGCCTGGATAGACGTAGAACTGGTATGTGTTTGCACGGCGAATTGTATGAATCCATGGGTTTACAGGTGAGCAGATTTATCGGTATATAAATTTACAAATATTCAGATAAACGAATTTACCAATCAGCACGGGAACGGACCGGCGGTAACATGATGCAGCGGTGTATAAATGTACAAATTTACGGATAAACGGGCGGACAAATCTCTACGAATGTAAAGATACACATGGCGCGTGCACGTCGACGACACAAGGGTGTCAATTCCAGTTGGACAAGTATGGTTGTCACGGATGCATCGTTTATACAGGGTGTTTCACGAAGTACCCGATAATCTTCGTGAAAACCTGACAGATTATTTTAAACTCGAATCTCCGCGTACGTTATGGAGCTTAATCGGAAATAGAAATTCTATTTATTTTTTGACAAGAGTCGCAAGCTCATTCGAATTTCATATCACAACCGTAACAGACCAAGACGCTGAAACTAAATGTTCACTTTTGCAAAGACATCGTTAGCAATTCCGGACGATTGACATCTATATACGCCCAGCGTGGCTGATCGATAGAACCCATTGACTCACATATTCGGTCGGCGGAAACGATTCACACTAGCAAAATGTTAAATAGTTGCGATATGTGTATGCCGTAAACGATATATAGAGATAGACCAATCCAAATAGAAATTTACTCTATATTTGATAACAGTGCAAATTGAAACTATGGATACATTTTTATTAGTTATACTATAATATTCTAGAATGAACATACACTGTCATAGATGCCGTAAACGGTTAGGAATAGGAAAAAAAATATCGTAACGCAACTTTCTGAAACTTTCGGACGTATGGCCAAAAATACGAGTTGAAAACATGCAAAAAAAATGTTTTTTGAGATAGCTAAAATTTATTAGTTTCATGTGAAAAAGCGTCCAAAAACCGTAAAAAAAACTTTATACCACATATAGTCTCCGACCACTGGTTTAGACGTGAAAGGGCCGTGAAAAAGAATCGAGAAAATCTAAAGGTATACTTGCAATTTTAACGAAAAAATTAAAGTTCTCAGATTTAATCGCGCTTTTAGTGTATCAAAGGAGATCAAAAGTACGTCAAAACGACGCTCTAAACGGTTAGGAATAGGAAAAAAATATCGTAATGTAACTTTCTCAAACTTTCGGACGTATGGCCAAAAATACGAGTTGAAAACGTGCAAAAAAAATGTTTTTTGAGATAGCTCAAATTTATTAGTTTCATGTGAAAGAGCGTCCAAAAACCGTAAAAAAAAACTTTATACCACATATAGTCTCCGACCACTGATTTAGAGGTGAAAGGGCCGTGAAAAAGAATCGAGAAAATCTAAAGGTATACTTTGAAATTTTTACGGAAAAATTAAAGTTCTCAGATTTAATCGTGCTTTTAGTGTATCAAAGGAGATCAAAAGTACGTCAAAACGACGCTCTAAACGGTTAGGAATAGGAAAAAAATATCGTACTGTAACTTTCTGAAACTTTCGGACGTATGGCCAAAAATACGACGAGTTTGAAACGTGCAAAAAAAATGTTTTTTGAGATAGCTCAAATTTATTAGTCTCATGTAAAAGAGCGTCCGGAAACCTTAAAAAAAAATGTATACCACATATATAGTCTCCGACCACTGGTTTAGACGTGAAAGGGCCGTGAAAATGAATCGAGAAAATCTAAAGGTATACTTTGAAATTTTTACGAAAAAATTAAAGTTCTCAGATTTAATCGCGCTTTCAGTGTATCAAAGGGGATCAAAAGTACGTCAGAACAACGCAAACACAGGTGCCAAATGCACAGTAAACCCAGAGATATGGTAAAAAAATAGTGAACAAATGATGAAAAGTGAACCCAGAAAGAGGTCAAAAAATAAATCATCTCCAATTAACCCGCCTTTTTGACATTCAAAATGGGTGAAAATAGACCTTGAAAAATGCAAGCCGCGCTTCAAATTTTTAATAGTTTGGAGACGCGGCTAAAAATAGGTGGAAAATTAATAAACGATGTGTGTAAAACAACCGCAACTAAACACATTAAATAACCTGCAATATACTCTCGCATGTACGCCGCCGCTTTCCCCATCAATGAAAAGAAGAATTAAGTTAAACGTAAAGCTACATTTTATGTAAACATATTTTATACACACACCCGGTCGTATGCATTTGCTGAAAATTTCAGTTTAGCAAACCTTCCACCCGCACCCGTTCAATCAAACAGCTTCAGGTTTTTTATTCCAAAATCCGTGGAAATCTTCGCGCGTTCAATAGATTTTCATACGAAAAAAACATACGTGTTTATCCCGCATCTGGACAACAGAACGATCGAGCTGCCTTATACGTTCCGCCCAACTACCGGGCTAAAACGTTACATCGCATACCGCGCGGGACACCCCGTGTATTCGTCTTTGGCCAGGGGGAAATTAAAAAACGTATCATTCCGCGCCGTACCGGCGTACGATTTCATTGTGCCAAACGATTGCGCCGTTCCGCGGGGCGTTGGGAAAAAAAGGACCGCCACATCACAGAAACAGCGACGGCAGTGGGCAAGGTCCAAATGACGGGAGGGACGAGCACCAGCGGCGAAAAAAGTTGACGCGCTTTTAAACGGTCGGTGAACGCGAGCGATGGCGAATTTTTATTTCGCGACGCTGCGTGTCATTACGCGAGCGAGCGCAGGAGTCTGAAAGAGAAGAAACGAGCGGAAGAGAGAAAGAGAGAGAGAGAGAGAGAGAGGGATGCAACGAGCACACCTTCGAGTGAGAAATCCCTCGAAATGAGAATCGGGAACAATGCCGCCTGGGAGGCCATCTTTAATTGTCGATGAACGTATTCCATGCATGCGACCGCACATTTCGGACGCGATTAAAAAGCGCACACGGCGATTATTAAACCTAGGAAAGTAAGGCGCGCGGATCGAAAGGCCGCTTTGGCTCTTTGGTACGTGGCCGTAAAGTAGGTGAACCGAGACGGTATCGAGAGGGCGGGAAATATTGTTGAAATTTCCGATAGTCCCTTTCGCGAGTTCGGGGGCGTTCGCGAAGGGAGCGATTGAAAATCTCCGCGCCTCGATGCGAATGTGACGAGGCGGGCGATAAAATAGAGAATGTCGGAGCGATTACTTACATCAATATGCAGCGGGGCTTGCGGGAGGCGGGAATTGAAATTTTGCTTCTACCCTCCCTCCAGTCGCTGCTAACGGCTGTGTGTGATCACCTAGAAACAGAAGGAAAAGCTTGAATGAGAAAAAAGGTTTAATGAAATACCCCCGGGGCACTAGAGCAGTAAATTGAAAACAATCGTAATGCATGCCGGTGTACGTTTACTTGCATGTTTGTCAGATTCAATCATACGCAGCTTTTTCGCGTTTTATTCTCAGGGGGTGAATGAAAAATTCATTACGATGCATTTTAAAGCGAATTTAATGGACGCGATTAAAAGGCGTATTTGCATATATTCCGAGCGGGCAAGGTGATGGCCGGGAAATGCGAATCGAAATTTTGTTTCGCCCTCGAGTACCGCCGCTTCCGTAATCCCGGGTCGAAAGTGGACAGGAAAGATACCGGAGAAATTCTCGACGGGCCCTCGCGTATCGTATAAAACCTTCTTTCTCCGTTCTATTTGTATTTTCAAGAGGTCGCGCGCGAAAATCGCTTTGGAACCTTTGCATTTTATTCCCCCCCGTCGTAAAGTAGAATTTTCGAAACGTTGCAACGTTTATTTGTGCCTATTATTGGCAGCCGTATAGTCGCGTGCGGCTCCGTCACGTCAAAATCCTTAGTCCCACTCCGCGAGGCTTTTCAATTTTTATTTCTCCGGGGGCCCTTTCTTTCCAGTTCGACCGTGGCGGCAGCGTTCGTGAAATATAAACCCCGAGGTTGAGTCTGCGAAGCCTCTGAGCTACGGGGTTATGAATACGTATATAAATGAAAAGTATCCCAAGAAGCAGTATTTTGCTTTAGTACACGCCGACGTGCGGCTACGTAAGCGGGCAAAGCTGTTTCCGAGTGAAATAATAATGATTTTTTAACCCATTTAACATTTACTGTTTACTACCATCCTTGAAAGATAAACCCGCGAGCGCGCCGCTCTATGAAACTTTCTGACCTGGAAGCGGGGATATGAATACATGCATATGTATGAAAAATATTTCAAAGGGTGTTTCCCTTTGCCGCACCTGCGCCGGGTGAATAACTAAAACGGTTGCAGAATGAAGAAGCGATGATTTTATAATTTGTCCGGCATCTATCGAACCGACGGGCCCTGCCTACGCCGGATAACAACGGGGCTGCAGGTGAATGAAAACGGAAAGCAGAGTTCCATATCGCCGCCGGCCAGATGAAATACCAGTAATCCACTATTTACGCGAGACGTTTACGCATCCGCACTTTGCTCCCTGCCCTTGGCGCGCGCGTTCACTTGCGAAAACTTCTATTTATTGCGCTTTCCCGATCCTTCTACAGCCCGTCGTAAAAATTACGATCGCTTACAATCGGCATTAAACCGACCGTTCCGTGTTTAGGGTTAATTCTCGGATTTACCGTTCCTCCGACGGCGAGCGCTTTCATTGGTGTTACGAAGCACGAATTGCCCTTAAAAGCGGGCGCGGATCATCGGTTTGCCGTGTCGTGCCCGGCGAGGCAATTTTTGCCATGATTTTCAATAGTTTCACGGACTGACTGCTTGTCGAGGATTCCCTGCACGTCACGCGCTCTTGCTCTAACGACGAATTTCGGGCCAGCAGGTCACCTGAGGGTTGGCGCATAAATGATAGTCTTCCGAGTGTTCTGAAGAGGCGAAAAGAAAGGGCCGCCCAGAGAAGGACAGAAGAAATGAGAAAAGTAGAGGTACGCGAGCGGAGAAGAAAAGGGAGGCGGCGGAGTCGGAAGAGAAAAATGTAACGTCAGGTGTTCACTGGCACAGCTCGGCAACATGGTTGAGCTATCAGTAGGCAGCAGGTAGGTCACCGTAAACACAGGTAAAGTCGACTTCAGGTAAACACCATTGCCGTGAGCGAAGACACGCTACGGCAACTGGCGCGTTCTAGTCTGAAATTCTAGTCTCGTGCGATTCCTTCGGCCATAGTCCGAGGAAACAACCGGAAGTGCGTCGGACGAAGAAAATGACGCGGATAGACGCGGCGCGAGAGAAGCGCGCGGATGAAAACGTTGAGAATTAAAATTGCCGTCTCGATCCTCTTCCCGCTCATCCGCGATCGCTGGTCGTGGGAAAAAAACTTTGAAAGTCAGTGTGGGATTACGCGATGTCCGTTTGCATGAAACATAGAATAAGCGCGTACGTTCGCAGTTATTGCACTTTCCGCATGAAAGAGACGTGTGCCGGCCAATGGCAATATTCATTTGCGACTAACCGTAATCAGTTGGCTATTTACATTAAACTTTGTAAACCCGCTTTCGAGCAACATATTGGATGTTGGCGAATCATCAGGACTATGTAATTTATGACGAATTACCATATTCCGTCTACATTTTGCCCAGAACCGGCCGAGCCTGCTGGCCGGCAGCTGATGGAACGGCCGGGTTAATTTTTAATCGTCCGCCGAAACAGAAAATTTGACCGACGCACGCGATCAAACGTCGGACGGGCAGGGGTCGGCACCGAAAACCGTAGCAGGCGCTCCGACCTGTTTCGTAAGTTCAGCCATCGGCCCCGAAACAAGCTCCGACCGTCTGGAAAACGAAAAACAGCTCCCCGAAACTCTTCCGTGGCGGAGTACGCTCGAGAGGGCAAAAGAAACAAGCGAAGGAAGCAAGTGCGGCGTCGAGTGCCTTTTTCCAGGCCATCAGGATCCGAGGATTATCGAAACTAAATCAGTTTTTCGGGGTGGTCCTCCGGTTATCGCGGTCGAGTTCACTTCTTCCCACCTTTCGCGCCCCGGCCCGCGCGAGGATCGACAATGCGATTTCATTATGGAAATCGTTGAACGGCGAGAAACTTTTTTAAAGTCGCGGCGTGTATTAAAAAAAACGAGATCGCGCGGTGGTGGGAGGAGAGAGTGGAAGGAGAGGAATGGCATCGGTGAGAATGGGCGAGACGAGCGGAGGGGAAGGAGACCGGACTCGAGAGAAAGCGAGAAGGCGCGAGAAAAAACAGAGAAGCTCGCAACGGCATTTCGCATTCATAAATCATTCATGGCGCTGTAAAAAAGTTCGTCTGGGCTCGTTCCTTCCACAAGATTGACTGAATAAATAATAGCAGCGCGAGATAAACGCAACTTTATCGAACGTTTTCTGAACCGCGAACGAGATTGTACCCCTATTGGATGCGGGGCAGGTTGGCTCGAGGGTAAGGCAAGCCAAGGGATGACGACCGGTCGCCGTTGGGAAGGGTCAGTCTAAAACCGGAATGAAGGGAGATCTCGAACGTTTGGATGTTCATTGCGTCGATAGCATTTCGGCGCTCCGTTCGGCAGAAGAGGGATATTTATTCAATACCTGCAAAGGGTTGGCAGTAAACACTTTGAGCTGGGGGAATTTTTAAAATAACCTCCTCCCCCAAGAGGACGGATCGACCCTGTTGATCGCAGCCTTTCGTGTTACGTATCGTTCGCGCCATTAGAATCGGCCAGTTTGGGGCTGCGCGATCGATCGGCGGTGTGAAAAAAAAATGCTCGCAGAAGGAAAATAAACGGCGTCTAGCCGGACGGACAAAGGAGCTTATTCACTGCGTAAATAACGCACGCCCAATGGGATATTTCGCCCTATCGAAAAAGCTGTCAATCAAAATCTCGTTTGCGGTCGGGCGCAAGTCGACCGCCGCTTGAACTACCTATCGCGTCGGAAGGTGCATGAGCATTATTGAAATTCGTTCGAATCTCTAATTGACGCACTCCCGCGGCGTCTGCGTGTAGGTTATGTGCCCATTGTACGTCCGGCGTATGTTCGACCTAGGTTACATGCACGCCAATACCTACGCGCCGGCGAGAGCGATCGGTGATTTAAGATTGCGGAAACAATTTCGGATGACAATGGAGAAAGCAGTGAAATCGAATCTATACACCGAGCGAGCGGCGCGCAGCTAGAAAAACGTATATAATCGTAAAGATTTATGAATGCGCGAAATCGCGGGAATGCAAGGGCAAAAATGCACGGGGCCGTTTTGAAAATGAACGTCAACAATTATGAATATGCAAACCCATGCCGGTAGACGAATAAAGATATTCCGCGGCCGGATGTGCGACATAAATATGCACGGGTATGGAAGTTTATCGGTGAACCAGTCGATTATAAGTCCTTAACAATACGGGCTCGCGTACACAGCGTTCGCGAGTGCGCGAGACTGCCGTCATGAAAGTCCATTGATACGTAAATTCGCAACTGTAAAATCGCACGCACCAAAAGAATTACCCTATATTCGATCCGACGAGCGCGCGGCCCCGCGAACGGGAAAAATCCGCGCGGATTCGCGAGCGCAAACTTACCGACGCACAAAGTCATAGACACGTGTCAATTGGCGTGCATACGGATTTCCTCGGCGCGGCGAGTTTGCAAAAGTACACAGACCTGTGAACCCGCACACTCCCTGGGAACGTAGAGGGCACGAGACCGCGGGTGCGCTGCGCGTTTATATCCGCGTTCTCGAGCGAACAGATTAAAAAGCGTTTTACCGGCAAAACGGCAGACAATTCAAGATCACGTGTGCGTTTCATCGATAATGGAGAAGCCCCGATGCGATGAAGTCGACCCGACGCGTTTGAGTTTGCCGTAGGAGCGCCGAGACTGTGCTCCCGTACATACGGCGATACATAGCTTGAAACTCCCACGCCATCGAACAAAAGCGCCAATTAAAGATTCATCCGCGAGTTAGCTCGCTTTTGTGTCTACAGGAAGTGGTCGGCAGGGTGAAACTCCTCGAGGCCGGCGCACATATACGCCGGTCATTTGGACCGCGATGCGACTATCGAAATTCGATTGCCACGCTTCGGGTCCCGAGGCGCGTACCGTGAAAAATGTCCACGCGACCCACGTCGTCCTCCTCGCCTGCGCGTTGTTTGTCGCGGCCGATCGTCGATTGATGTCAAAATTAATCCAGCGCGATCCCCTCGCGGCTGAGTTTCTCGCGTTCTAACGTTCGTTATTTTCGGACGCCGCGATGCGTCGGATTGAAAATCTACACGCCATTGTTCCTCAACTCGGTCGTGACGAACTGCTTTGTTCGAGTGTCGATATGGAAATTTCACGTCCTGGCATTATTTCGCTTCAGAGTTGCTACGCGGGGTTAGGTGAGCTGGCGAGGTGCTGTCGGGGATAGGGCGTGTATATCCGTGTGTGTGCGTGTGTGTGCGTCGGTTGCGTTTACCCGATACGCTAGAATGGCTGTCGAGTCAGCGTGCATGAATTGAAGACGAGTTCGAGTACTTTGTAACGCCCCGTTGTGTGTACGGTAATTCGATTAAATCCCGAGCACTTCGATAATGGTAAGTCATCCGGGATGTGTCGGGCCGTATGATATTCGCGGGTGCTCGCGATTTCGTCATTTGGCCGAGCGTTGCGATACGGCTTGTTTAAATATGTCGCGAAAAACTTCTTGAAAAACCTGCGGCGAATAGCTCGCTAAAAGGCATGAGCTGACTCGAATGGAAATAAAACGTGCAAGCGTATGAAATTGAACACGCGAAGGTTCAAAGTTCGGGCGCATGAAGGTTTGGAAACGGAACGGGCGCGTGTAAAAGGTGGTAAAGTAAAACACAGCATTCTCGATGCGGCGCAGAAAATTGCAGAGAAAGCCACGGAGACTCCGGCAAACGTTAGCGAAATGAAAATGAAAATGTGAAAAATGCACAGCCTCGGAAGGGATCGATGCCGATGAAGTCAAAGAGTACGCGAGTGTAGGAGAAAAAGGACACGAGCGCGTCGTCAACAGCTCTCCACGCGTCGAGTTCGTATTCCGCGATGCACCGAGAGGTCGAAAGCGATCTCGCGCGAACTAAAGTGCGAATCGAAACGCCACTTGGCTCGACAAATTCCTCGGTTTACCAGGTACGTGTACACCTTGTGCGCGGCGGGCGTGAGGTCAAAAGACCACCGTGACGAGCGCTATTGTGTCACCGACGAGTGCTGGTCGCTGGTCGCGCGATCTCGAGATCGAACGAGGAGAAATGTCAATGATCGTGCGACCGCACGGCTCAGGTCGGCGAGCAGTCGGCGAACGTTCGGTTTCTCAAACGCGCGTGTGTACGTAACGATCGGTTAGCGCTTCCGGAAAGCGAAGAAACTTGCAGCGACGTAATACTTTCATCGGAAACTACCGACGGCATGTACAATTACCGGTAATGTACCGTGATGGGGCGAAGGAGAAGTGAGGCGAAGTGGCGCGGGCGAAAAAATAAGAGGAAGTTCGCTTTATCTATCCCTCTCTTTGTCACCGTCGCCGGCTCACTGTCACATTCCCGCCTACGCGCGAGCCCGAAGCAAATTACGAAGTTTTGACGAGAAAACAAACAGCTGCGCGACATACTTTCGAAAAATTTAAATGAAGTGTCCGGCGGTGGTGTTGACCGATCCTGCCATCTTCCACGCTATCTTGCTCTCCTCTCTGCTCTTCTCTCCGCTCTCCTCTCCTCATTCCGCTCTCTATAGTCCACTCTCGACCCCGCTTTGCCTTGTCGCTTTCAGGTTCACTCGAGGTCGTAACGCGCCCCTATCACGGACGTATCTTTGCGTTTCTCGTTCGATCTAATGGGGCTTGGGCGAAGGAAAGAAAACGCTTACGGGAACGTGATGTTGCGTACTTTCTTACGATCTCATTGCCCCTGAGACAATTTTAACTTTTGCGCTGACGTATTAACCGTTCCCCGAGAAACTTTCTCATTGACTCTACACAGTCTTTTCTGTATATTAAATTTATGCTAAGGATACGGAGTAAAAAGTGCGGGGTTTCGCATTAAAATTGCAATTTTCTATTTTTCTGGGGCATAACTTGAATTTTATTATCTATCGATGCAGGCATCCGTCTTGGCTGATTTGGTGTGAATATTTAATGGGCGCGTGGGTACTTTCCCGTTGCAAAGCAGATCAAACTATCTTTATGAAGTCATTCACCGTCAATCATAAGTTACCGGGTTGCCACTTTAACAATTTAACCAGCCTAGAGTATGCCGTGTATGGTCAAGTAAAAGTACCACTTACAACTTCAAAAGTAATATCATATGCAACTGTTGCATTTGTTAAATCAGCAAGTGGTTCATCGCGTCTATCAACTTTCAACGATTCACATCACTAATTTTAAATAATTCATGTGTGTAAAGAACGTATCTGAATTAGAGACGTATAACGAGGGTAGACTTAGGATCGAAGCGCTCTACGCCAGGAAATTTAATAAAACTATACTGCCGCCTTCGCATTGGATTTACCTTACATAAACTGCATATGTATGCGTTATGTCAACTGTAACATAAGTGCCATTAACAATTATTTGCTTTAACAGAGACGGCATTGTCATCGAAATTAATGAAGTCGAGCAGAACGTACACGGCAATATAACAACTTCAATGCGATCTTTGTTCTTTGCATAATATCCGGGTAATTAAATGATGATGCGGTAATAATTGATATTTTGCATGGAAACGTACGGTGCCTGCACCGGCTGCACTACGTATGTTACATCGGCCAGTGGTAGCGAGCCACTTCCCTGTCAGGTCGATAACATTTCGCGATATTGAGCCTTTCCGCTAATTGATGTACGCATCAGTCGAGAAATGAAGTTCTCGCTTTATTATAGATCCCGCACGACGATATTTCGATTTCCAGCGAGGCACGAAGTTCGATTACAGAGAGCGCGGGCACGGAAAAAATATTTATTTGCACACTCGCGTGATCGGCGTGTATTTACTCGCGTGTACATTTTTCAATTTGTATGCCGGCGAGAGTTTGGTCCTTCCGGTGGTTGAGCTTGATCGATCGATTTTCGGCGACGTCGGATGGCGCGGAGGGCGGAAGGGAGGGCGAAAAAATGTGCCGGTAGAATAAGTGCGGTGAGAGGCGAAGTCCGAAAATTCTCATGCGTGAAAATATCGTCCGCATGTGTCTGTGTAACGGTTGCCGCCGGTGGCGTTTTAATGCATTTCATTAATACGCGGCCGCGGGCGAGAGGGCGAGAGATCGTGCGAGCGCGAAAGAGCACATTTGCGTGGGATCCTGTAACTTTTTACGCTCCGACGGTTTTGAGAATAATTCCCGCTATCGGGGCACATTCCTCGGGGTAAACACACGTCGTGCTGGAATTTGAGGATCGGCGAACGATGCGCGGCGGGGAGAAGAGTCGCTATATCCTCCGTCGATATATGAACATCGGGGCGATCAATCAACTTCAGTCTTACGAGGCTTAAGCGAAAAGAGGCTTACAAATGCATTCCTGGGAAAAATAAAGGGAGACAAATGCGATCGGATAAGGACCATTAAACGTTCGTATGTTTGTTTACCTGACCGTATCGCAGCTACGTGTATCGAGAATAATGCCGATTGCAAACGCATTTCGAAAACTCGGCCGATCAATAGTTCAATTTTAAACAGACACCGTCAGCCGTGCGTTAAGCGTTGTTCGACGACGAAAATGCGACGCCGCTTGAAAGTGGAGCATGATCCAATTACGGAATGCGCGCTACTGAAAAATATTTATCAATTTCCGTCGTGCCTGTTTTCCGCTCTGCCTCCGTCTACCGCCACCCCGCCGCTAGTTCGGGCGCCAATTTGCTTTGTGGCATTTGATTTATCGCCGGTAGTCGGAATTGATGGGATCTTAGAACGGAGCGCTCGAGCTAGACCAAGAAGTATCACGCCGTATGTCGGGTCAACGGTTCCCAATCGATCGTTAAGCGTCGCGACGCGCGACTAATCGTGCAATTTACATGGCACGATTTAGGCTCCGGGCTGTAAGCCCAGCGCCGGGGCTAAACGGGAAAATTGTCCACTCTGAAACTTCGTCGTTCGCCCGCGACTCAAACTCCCGCGGCTACCCATCCGCGTGCCGCGCACATTTTCGCTGCACTTACGTCGAATTATTTTATTGCGCCCTCCGGGAACTTTGTACTTTCACTCTCGCGGGGGAGGTAACTTGGCCGTGGAACTTCCATATTTTATGGGAGACCTCAAAAAGTATTGCCCGAGTTCCGCGGAGATAATAACCGTTCCAGAAAAATTATACGGCCAGCGTTCTGCGGCGCGCGTTATGAGTGCTATCCGTCCGCGGCTTTCACCTAATTTAGGCCGGAATAGCAGCGATATGGAAGCGCCGTGTCTCTCCCCTCGCAGAAGCGAGGCCGTGAATTTTCGAGAATTTTCATGCCCGACGTTCAGATGTGATCAATGCGGGATGAAGGTAGCTAATTTTTTGTCGTCCTGATACGCATCCCCGCACAACGACGACACGACGCGAACGTACCCCGCACTCAGCGAACTCAGCCAATTATGAAAGCTGCGCAGCGCGGAATGTACATTTGCCGTGTTCGCGTACATTGTAAGACGAGTTGGAACGGAAAAAAACGTCGGGAGGAAGGAGCTTTCCGTAAAAGGCCGCACGCCGTCAAACCCGTACACGGCGTTGCGCTCAAAGTAACTCGCGCGGATTAGAACTCGCTTATGTCCACACGACCGGGGCTGGGTTTAAATCTGGCTTTAATCAACAAGTACTCTCTGCGACTTTTTACTTTCGCCCTAGGGAAACGTGATCGTTTTGGCAACGCTACAGGGGCTCATACGTTCTTGCCGGAGTCGCTGTTAAATCCTGGAAGGTTTCAAGGTTCGATGGCTACCGGTGGAAGCCATTGTTGTGATTACACGTTCACGCAAGAGCGAGTTCCTCGACCGCAGGTACGTCTCTCGCTCTACGATACAATATCCTCGCGGAACGTGCTCGGATTTTATTGAGAAACGAGGAGAGCGGAAAGAGAGACGGGACGGAGACAAAGGGGGGCGACAAAGTGGACATGTGTGTACGTGTGACGGAAGGACGGCGAGGAAGCAATGTGCGAAAGGAGGAAGGAGTAGTTAAGAGAAAGCGAGGGAGACAGGGAGAATGTGGAGAGAAAATAAAGGGGGAGGAGAGGAAAGTTACGCGACCTCCCGTACTTCGCCGGTCTCGCAGGCCTTAATCTCGTCGATTATTTCGTTTGGGGATGCCGCCAACAGATGGTGGCTTCGAACGGGAGAATCAATTTCAGGGAATCAGCCCGGAGGCTCCGTTCTCCGGTTCTCCCAGGACGCGCAGGGAGGAGGGGACCACAGAGCAAGATGGGGAAACATCGGGAATTGCTGAGGAGCAATAATTGTGCGGCTAAATCCCCGGCGATAGGCGTATCGGGGAATAAGAATTGCAAATAGCGAAAATACTTTAAATCCGCCGGAGCGAAAATTGCGGTTAAAATGCCTTTCGGAATGCCGGCGATATCTCTCGGCGCTCCGTAAATCCCCCTTTATTTCGCCCGATACCCGAGCGACGATTATTAACTGCGCGATATTTATGTATTCACCGCCATCGACCTGCTTCGATGTTCCCTTCTGCCGATAGACACACACGCGGGCGCACTCTCTCTCTCTCTCTCCTCTCTCTTTCCATTGCGCCCTCGCGTTTATACGCCACGACGCGACGGGGAATCTCACGAGGAATGTGCGAAAATATTTTGGGGAATAGAAATCGGAGCATTGTCAGCGGGCCGCGCGACGTTTATCATGCCATACACGTAGACAAACCTTACACACGTGACGTTTCGCCCTCTCTCGCGGCGGTGCGCGCATAAAAATTCGCCGTGAACGGCCTGGCCAGCGGACGAAAGGGGTGACGCGGGAGAGAAGGAGAAAGCGCGCGCCGGGGCAGAGAAGAAAAATGAGGGATTTACAAAAACGAACAGCGAAGATGCAAATTGAAAATGTTCGCTCGCGTGTCGCGCGTGCAAGCCAGCCCGCCCACGCCGCGGCGCTCCGTGATCAGAATGCGCGGGCACGAAATTAAACAATTGCAATCAGGCGATGCCGCGGAATTAAACATGTTTACCCGCGCGACTGCATTCCGGACGTATAATATCTCTCCTCTCCCGCTGGCGAGACGCGCTCTTCCCCTGCCAGGTTACACCGTTAATAACCTCACATGCGAGTTCCTTCAAACTGTTTTCCTTCGAATCGTCGATAATGAGTTGCCGTGCGTGGGCGCACTGCTAAGCACTGTTTAGTTTGAGTGCTGTCCGTTCTACCGGGCACGGACGTTTACCCACGGGTTACGTACCAACAAACCGAAACTTCATTCGGTATAATGATCCGCTCTGTGATTATACGAAACCAGATTACGAATTTCCGGAGGTTGTTTTTCCAAAGGGTCATAAAACCGACGATCGCTCGCGCGGTCGTTCTAATTTCTTACATCGACAACTCGCGCACGGTGCTCAGCGGGCATATCATTGAATTAATGTCTGCGGGGAAAAATGTGAATTACAGGGTGCGCAGTGTCCATGCATGCACCGAACGACTGGTTCGACTTAAGGGACGCTACGGGGCATCCAACCATGCGTGACACATGGTTCAGAGATTAGCAGTGACTCCCAACATCTCGCCGCACGCTGCATGAATCTCTCTCTCGCTCTCTCACTCTCCCCATGTCTCACGGCGGCATCGGGCGGATGATAATCGCGCTCGTATTCGTTATCCAGGGGTTTGAAGACGGGCCCGCGTAAATCACCGTACGCTCGAAACGCGTGCTTGAATGGACACGCACCTGTTAAGTCGCGCTGCGCACGCGGGCAACGAAAGAGCGAGAAAGAGGGATACAGGAAAAGAGAGCCGAAAGCCTACACGTCCTCCGGCTTCATTCACACACCGCGGCCGTCACCGAGTTAAAACTGTTTTACCAGAAGCGGCGGCGCGTGATTACGCGGGCTATTCTTGGCCCGCGTCTTGATATACATTTACGAAGGACAGGCCCACGTAACTGGAGCGCGTGTTCCGACTCCCCACGGCGAACAGTGGACGAACAGGGCCGCCGGAGGAAAGTAGGTAAATGCCCTCCGTGAAATTGGAAATTTCATCACGGACCTGAACGTACCGCCCACCCACCCGCGTCTCCTCTCTCTTTCTTTCTCGTCCGTCCCTCGGCTCGCCTCTCCCTAGGCGGGTCTACGTCTATGTCTGTCCTGCCTTGTTCTCCTTCCTCGAGGAATCATGTCGCGACGCGAGGAGACTTCTTAAGCTCGTCGTGCCGCGATTAAAAACGACGGTGGACTCGTTACGCCGAAATTGAAACGCTCCTTGAGAGCGCAAATCTGCGAAGTTGCGCCGGGACGTTTCCGCCGGCTGAGACGGAGGATCCCAACGCGGTTTGCTTAACGCTTTCCAACGAACCGACTATTTCCTCCTTTGATACAGATCGGGTGAACGTGAAATTTTGAATCCCCCGTCGACATTGTCGAGATTTTGCGCTGGGTGGGGACGGATTTAACGTCGCGGGACGAAGTTTCGGGAACTGAGGGTATCGGAATCTCCGTAACGCGGCAACTCGCGGTTACATAGATTATGTACGAGTTATTTAGAACGATATGATATGCAAATTGTTATGTGCCCGCGTTATAGTATGCGCGTATTAGATTTTGTAATATGCAAATTCTACAGTGCGCGGTCTCCGTATTATAACTTGCTACGCGCTACACCGTCCAAATTCTATAGCACGGGAGTATCGATTTTTCAAATTTTCTTCGAAACTCAAAGGCAAAATGCTGGAGAAAATTTGTCAGCTCTGATGGCAGAAACTATGAAGATTGAAAACACGGGGGTGGGCAGGGTTGAGTTCAATCAATCATAACTACGCTGATACGATCCAAGCCGAAACGTTCCACCGCCATCTTTTTGCAGCCAACCTTAATCTGTCGTCAAAAATGATATCGTTATCCAGAGATCAAGAACCATCTTGAGAACGTCGAGATACGCGGATAAGGAACGTTCTCATAGCACGTCGTCGGCCCGGAAATACCAGCCGCTTATCTTTAACAAGGAACACAAGGAACAGTTGGAGTCCCTTTCGTCGAACAGCGCAGGAACATAGGACAAATATTGCGTTTCCATTTTGTGCGCGGATAGACAGGCGGCTGCCTCGCGATTACTAGTCGCCGGAACAACGAGCTCTGTATATTATTTCTTACAATCGTGTGACAGCGTTTAAATATACCTCTTGGCCGGAGCTATTTCCGTTACGTCTCACCGGAAGCCTGTCAACCGGGACCGGTTCATAACAAACCGAATGCAACCAGAACGCGTCTTGCAACCAGCGCCGGTAGCGTTTTGAAATGCACCCTGGCACGAGTTATTTCCGTTTTCGGCTTTGGTTTCTAGGAAGCATCGAAGTCAGCCGAAACCGCGCGCAACAAACGAAGCGCGAACCGAAGCCACGGATGCCAAGTTCTCTATGACGCCCATTCCGTTAATTCTTAATTAAACGACCAGAGTGCCGGTAGTTAGAGTAGAATAATTACGCCGCCCTGATCAAGCCAGCTTTCCTTCCCACTCTCGTTGTCTATCTGTTTTCCATCAACCGCCTCTCTTTCCCTACAATAGGTACCGGCACGTAGAATTCTGCTGCTGAACTCGGGGTAACTTGGAACAGTCGAATTGAGTAGTAGAACACACGAATTCTAATCGAATCTAAACATGGTGCTGCGAGCTCCGAGCGTCGGATTATCTGCAGTCTCCCACAGAGATGGATACCGAAAACTCGACGGGAGTTTCATAAATACAAATCACCTGTACTTTTCGCCCCGTATCGGTAATTCGGGATGGGCCCGCTGAGATTAACAGTACGTCATGCAGGTCCCGGAGGATGTACATAGTCCGCGTTAGGGCAAGTGAGGGGAAGGACAGCGAGGATGAATGCAAAAAAGTTAGAGCAGCAGACAGTTGAGTCAGAGAGGCAGAGAAACTGAGAACCGGAGAGAAACTGCCAGACGTTTGGTGAGATTATATTTGGACGGAGAGTGAGAGAGAGAAAGAGAGAGAGGGTGAGAGAGCGTTTTCAATATGATTATAAAACTTTGTTTTCCCTTCTAACACTGATGCGGCTGGTCATGGCGCTGTAAAAGTCATTATAACTTACTGGCAAACGTCGTTACGCGTTTGCCCCGCGGTCGGAGAAGTGCGCCGCGACTTGTCTCGCGGTTTTCGAAGGGTGCGCGAGATTATGAGGCGAGAGATCGGTGCGCACCGTTACGAGTTGTTCGTGTCTCTTGCCAAGCCCGCACGAGAACACTCGAACCATTCCGCTGTTTTGCGATGTTATGACGCCCCAGTTTAGGCCAATGTTGTGATGTCTCTTTTCTTCTGCATCCACGCAGACACCCATTCAAAGCAGCTTGCGGAAACGACGCCCTTCGCGAATGCGGGAATAAGCGAAACACAGTTGGTTCGACGAGAACGTTGAAGGCGCGTTTCATTGACTTTTAATCATTTTCGTTTGATTAGTCAATTCGCTGCGCGCGGAACGCACTCAACGGAATCGTTATAGACGTCTGTTTGTCAACTGGATGTAGATCGCATTACTACGGTTAACAGTGTCATCGGGTTCGACGGGTATTCAATCGGTCGGT
Organism: Cryptocheilus praepositus; assembly: GCA_033815515.1. NCBI lineage: Eukaryota > Metazoa > Arthropoda > Insecta > Hymenoptera > Pompilidae > Cryptocheilus > Cryptocheilus praepositus. The sequence continues at coordinate 570,682 of JAWWQZ010000257.1, read as the reverse complement.
TAACCAATTATGCAACGTACAGCGCGACGCGTTTGCGACCTGCACCGCAAAACAGTGAAGGTGCAATGTAGCTGATTTTTCTGAACCGCGAAGAAAACAGTTTGCCGTGATTTGTCAATACGTTCTGTTCCAGCGGCGGAACGGAAGGACGTTTTTGCAATTGCAACATTGCCTTCGCGAGAATATCGTGGAACGGCGACGAGTCTCGGGAAACGGAGAAGTAAGCAGGCAGCGCGGAATGTTCGATTTCTTGTAAATAGGGGGTAAGAAATCGGTTTCCCCGGCGATCGCGAAAAATCGATTTCTCGCTCGACCGATTTTCTAGCGACTGCCGAACACACTCGGCACAATATTGAAACTCCGAACTTTTCGCAAGGGCCACGACGTGTTCGCACCGATATTGCACGACTCGCAATAGAGCCCTCGGGCTAAAGGGCGCAAAATCGATACGCAACGTCGCATTTGTTGTCGCAGTATAAGGAACGTAACGTTCATGTTTCGAAAAGTGGCGAACGAGAATTTCGCGCCCACCCGTAAGTGTGCTTAGCGCGATATAAAAGCGCTGAAATTCTTGCGCCCCAACAAATGCACGCCGAGACGAAGCAGCGCGCAGAGACGTTCCTGAAGAACGCGAAATCAGAAATTAGCCGCGTCGCGCGTCAACGAGAAAATATTGACTAATTTGCGCCAAGAATGTCGCGTCAACGGTGATATTACGCGAGGAAGCGTTCAAGAGCAAAAGGCGCGACGTCGGCGCGTAATATTCGAATTTCCACCGGCGACGCCGAGAGAACGGATGACAAAGTTAATTGTTCCTCGCTTAAAAAAATGTTCCGCCGGCCGCGCGAAGTAGCTAATGCTTTTAATTCGGCGCCGAAACAGGCAAGTTTTCGCGCGCGATAACGACGCCCGCTTTGCATTCGCGTCCAGGAAAGGTACCCACCGCCGACGACGCGTCAGCAAAAATATGGCTCCGTGCGTGCGAGGTGTAATTTAATCAGACAGAATTAATTTTCTCTGCCCTTCCTCTTCCCTGTGTCCTTTTATCTCTGTTTTTCACCTTCTCCCCATTTTTCCTCCTGCTCGGTGCCCGGCCTCTCCTCCTGCCGCGCCCTTTTCCGCGCCCTTCCCGTGTCGGGCGCGAGGTAAAAACCGGAAAAATAGGGAGGAGCGGATTATTACGCCCTTTGTAATCCGCCGCGCGTCTGCGCCATCCGCGTCCGCAAAGACGCAAGCGACGGCCGATAAATTAGCGCGACGCGTTCCTCTCGCGAACAAAAGGATCGCGCTCTATGGCGCGGCAATACGCTACACGCCCGGGCGCGAAGCGTATTTAACGAAACACGCCAGCGAACTTTGCCAAATTTTCAGCAGCCCGCGAGCGCCGAGATCTCGTAAAGCGCGTCGCTTAGTTGGTCACGCAATCGATAGGCGCCCGCCCGCTCGGCCGTCCATTCTCGCGACTAAGCGACCGGGCCGAACGCGGAAGCGAAACGAGCGAATCCGCGAACGGTTCTCGAGCTCGCGATTCGTTATATTGATTTAAACGGAAACTTAATAAAACTTCGTTCCGCCGCTCTCGCATAGGTACGGGGGGCTGGCTTAACAGGACGCGGAGACGAAGAAAACGACGACGTACGGGGTCTAGGTGTGACGCTTTGCACCCGGGCAGGAATTTAACATGGAAACTTTTCTGTGAATGCAATTTCACTCCCGTTAATATTTACGTGCCGCGAGAGTTTCCCTCTGTCCGACGGGGCTGCCGGCGGTGCCGGCATGTCGGATCGGAGTTATCTTCGGCGAGAGAAAACTTGCTTAATTCGATATTGCGGGAGTGCACGTTTTCTCGGGGATGTCGCCCGGAATTAGTGGAAGTGTTATACATACGTACGGCTGGCATGCCACCGATGCAATGCGAATGAGTGGCTTTCTTACGGGACGCTTACCAATACGGTGAAAAACGGACGAGCCTCGCGTGTATATACACACAACGACACGCACAATATGGCGAGCGGTATGGTGCCTCGAGAATCACTCGAAGACAACGACGACGTTGCAGCGGAGCAATTGAAAATAATAGGATTCGGGGAATGAGAATGTAATATCGCCGAGGCGGCGGCGAAAGGGTCGGGATTTAAAGGAAGAGATTGCCGCGCTACGTAATAAGCAGTAAGCGCCTCCTTCCTTCTTTCTCGCTTTCCCTCGCTCGCTCTCATCCTCGCAGACTCTCGCTCTCCTTCTTCCGTCTTCCCGCCGCTCCAGCCGTTGACTTCTCCTTTGTCTTGCCTTCGACTTGGTCACCGGGGCGTGACCCAATAAATAATTCATCCTACATTTTTCCCGGCCGCCACGACAATTCCGCGCTCTCGCCTGGGCAATTCCGATTTTACCTGCTTCGTTGGTGCGAAACACGGCGTTCTCGTGAGAAAAGGCGTAAGCCGGGCTTGTAGGATTTTCAGGAAGTACAAATGGGGTACCTCGAAGAGATGGAGTTTAACGAACAGCGCGTTGAACTCTGATCACTTCTAAACAATCTGCGTCGCGATTTTATCGAAATGCCGGCGTTGCACTTCTCGCGGAAGATCAAAGATTTTCTGACTTCAAGCGGAATAATATATTTCGCCGATTACAATGTGTCATAATTTGGACACATTCAGAATCGGCAACAATAAGAGAGAATACGAGGTTTTAGGTAGATATTCCTTTTCTTTGCCGAGATGAAAGCGCGGACACAAACCGGATTTTCAAGAAGAATGAACGAAGCTTCGCAACAAACCTACACAATCGTGCGTTCAACGCCGATTGTTTATTAATGGCGCGCACTGTTTCCGGCTAGGAACATTCCGCTCTGATTACGATTCATTGTCTTGTCGATCGCGAGAAGAGAAACGCGAGGTACCTGTAGGATTTTCCAAAAGAACAAACGTCCGCCCTGGAGAGGCAGTCCCTTGACGATGACAGTTCATTGAACCTCATTTATTTATTAACAGCGAGTGCCAGTACGCTCCCAAGGTGCAATTCTCATTACGCTTGTTTACGTAAACGGCACCGTGGCATAAAAGAAAAAAAGCACTGTCGAGGCACCTGTAGCGTTTTCGCCGAGGGCAAGATAAAACCACAAGCAAAATCCGGCCAAATTAACACGGGCGAGCAGAATTGATAAGCGTTGAAATTAAATTAGCGAAATTCGCCGAGGCAGAGACACATGCGCATGGGACACCGTACGCAATATTTGGGAAGATTTTTGCGAAAAATAGATAGCGTGCTTCGGGTGTAGTCGGAACACCGCAATTGCGGGGGTGGTGCAAATCAAACTCTAATCGTTCATTAACCGCAAATCCCATAAAACGCCAGGCGCTGTTTTGCCGCGCGGCCTCTGACAGCCGAGTCAGCCGTTATGGGAAAAAAGCGCCCACGCGAGTGCCGCGGAATTCATCGCGCAGTCGATTACACGGCAAACATATCAACGTCGATGCGGCAGCGCGTTCGATCAAAATGTAGATTCCGCGGGCGCGTCCATTTAAATCCAATTAATACCGAATCTAATACAGGGCCCGCCTATAACACACTGGCTGGGTGGTCGGGAGAGCTAGTTTCGGGCAGGGCATGATGAACGAGCCAGCGATAAACGATAAGCTTTCTCCCGCCTCACCGCGCTTTCCTTTTCGACCCTTCGACCAGGGTCCCTTCGTGTCGAGAGTGAGCCAATCGATAATTTGCCGCTCATCACTCGACCCCATCGACCACTCTCCCGTAGTCTCGAAAAATGCATCGACGGCCGATCATTTATTCACGAGGAAATTCGACGAGAGAGATAGAGCGAGCGCATGCTGCCGGAGCCTCGTAAAATATTCGTCCGGTTAATTACTCATTTTTCGCCGATCGCGAAATCCCGGAGCGTACGCTCGCTCCCGGGGTATTATTTTACGGAGTTCGACTCGGTCGGGCGATCCTTCTTCTTCCGACACCGCTCATAAGGGCGGGATCGATTTTTCTAGACAGGCGCGATTGGGAGCTCGATATCATTAAATGGAATCGGTTCATGCATCCGGGTCACATTTCTCGTTTTCTTGCGTATATTCGACAATTCGGTTCGCATCGACACGTTTGATCAAAATGCTGATAGCGCGGGACTGAGAGACAGAGGAGCAGAGAGAGAGCTGCCGTTCCAAATCCAATTAACACTGAATTTAGTCTGCCCGTTAGCGGCGAGTGACTTCGTGCCAAATCATGAGCCGTGTAATGACGAATCAAAATAATTATAATTGTGCATCATTGTCGCGCATCGGGCAAAGTGCGCTGCCGATAGGCGAGGCACATGCCGCACATAGTGTTGATACGATAATTACGTATGCCGGCCGGTATATTGTAACGACGTATGTGCGTGCAAAGATACGCATACCGCGTACGTGCCGATGACGCGTTCGCCTGGAATTAGTTTAAAGCATCGACAGCGGGTGCTAAACGACGCATTCCGAGTTCGACCTAAAAAGAACCCCCGCTGCAGGCAGAAAGAGAGGAAGAGTGACAGGTCGCCTCATTCCGCGCGATGGCAAACTAATATTTTATCCAAACTCGTCGTGTTAGCTCGAACCCGACGCAAGGACGACAAACGATCACCGTAAACGGATACAGTTACTTCGCTTTGTTCGAAATCCCGAACGCGCGTAACTACTCCTAATCCATCGGCACACAGAACCAAGGCGGTGGATGTGAAAAAAAGTCGACGTTCACGCCGGCCGATCTTTTTTCGTACGACGGAATAAACAAACACCGATTCACCGAGTGTCTTTTATCGAGACGAAACGTAAACGTATCGCGTGTCGACATCGGGCAAGTATGAAAAAGTGTATGTAAACGCCGTACAAGCCTGTAACGTTCTGGTATACGAGTCGTAAAGACAGTCGCAGAGGCTGACACAATAAACAACGCTTTCCTCATTACGGGGCCAACGTACGGACCTTGCATTATGTAACCAGTCACGATCGTTTTACGGCCTATGAAGTTCAGTTATTATAGCACCGTTAACGGTTGAATGTCGCGCTCCCGAGACATTTCAATAAGCCGGAGAGATCCTTTCAAAGCGCGAAGTGTGACACGTCAGTTTGCGAGCGACGACTCGAGGCGAATTCGTACCTCATTCTTCGCGGATTAAGTGTGCGAATAAGGTAAGTTCGTGGTGGTACGCCCGATTGTTTCAAATCCCCCGTGTACCGTACGTTTTCTATGGCTCCTTTTTAGAGGTCAGAAAAAAACGTATGGGCGGCTAATGAAACTGTTCTCTAGGCTGTTTCAGAGGCTAACTTGTTACGCATAATGAAATTGTAAAGCCCGCGAAATTACGAGGAACGGGAAAAATCTGAAGAATACGTGCGCGGGCTCGGGCTCTTTGCAGCCTTTGAAAAATTGAAAAGTTCCAATCCGCCGCTGTGGGAAACGCGAGTACTTGAGAAACGAGTATCGGTTAATCCTTTTTCACCTTACCGTTGGGAACTCAAAGCTGTGTACATGTCTGATTTCAAACATTTACCGTTTAATCTTTCCCGTCGAATAAATACGCGCAGCGGAATTCCTGCGCGTTCATAACAAGCGGAACTTTGCGAACTTCGCGGTGGGTATCGAATTAATTATCCAAAACGGCGAATCCAAGACGCCGCGTCGCGAAAACTGCGCGAATTGCCGTGTGTCAAAATGACTCCCGGAAGGTTCCAGTGACGCGATCCGCCTCATAAAGGCGACTGTTTTCCATGCAGCCCGCAGATCGCGAAACGGTTGCAGAAAATGTGCGATAAGCCAGCGGATAAAACGTTTTCCACGTGTGTTTAAACTTTTAGAGCCGGTTGAGCGAGGTGGGAGTGTGGAGACGGTAGGCGAGCGCGGAAGGCGAGTCGAGTCCAGAGAGAGAGAAAGAGAGAGACGGACAAAAAGCGGGAGAGTTGGCTGAGCGAAAGAGGGATAAAGGGAATGCGAGAGACGGACTGCGGCTAGAATATAGAGAAAGGCAGAGATTCACATCGGCCACGGTCGGGCATTTGTTCCGAGATGATTTCCCAGATGCTTGATCGCTCAAGCAGATATAATCCCACGAGCGGGCAAACGGAGATGATTTTAAACAAAGGAAGGCACCCGTTGAAGCACGATCGAAGTTCGCCACGGTACGTGGTCGTTCACTTCGCTCAGCCTGCGATCGGCCTTTAGTCGCCTTCAAACCGCCAGGATTCAAGGGAGAGAAGTGCTCGATACGTTATAGCGCGCCGCCACAGTCCCGGTCGTTTGTAATATAGTCATTGTCGGCGTCGGCGTCGGAAAGAAAGGATTCACTCGGCTCTTGGCCGATGGTAGCCTCCTTCCGACTACCCGTTGTCAACGTCCTCGCGGTTTGTCGTAATCCGCCGGTGCCGTGCTTTTGCCCTGGGAAAATCGGTCCAGCCGGGAACGGCGTCCTTCTATTTTTGTAAAGCGTCGCAAATACTCGTTTACGTTATCGGCGGTGCTTATAAAAAAATGACAACTCAATCTCTCACGCTTTGTCGCCTCGTTACAAGGTAATCGTCGCGGAGCGTGTAAAAACAGGAAAGAGAGAGAGGGAGGGAGAGAGAGAGAGGGCGTGCTGCACGCCATTTGCCCCCGTAGATTGTCGACTTTTGTCACCTGTGTCGACGCTTACAACGCGGAAAATTAATTTCTTTTGTGTCCATAGTGACGGTATTCGATGGAGAGATCGATACGTTGTAACGCCCGCGCTAGAGTATAGTCCCGTACGTCCGTGCGACATTGTACACGACACATTGGAAGGTATCCCTATCCTATATGTATTCCGTGTATCTTCCGGCTATATATTCTAGGTACACCGTTCCTCGGCAAAGATTGTCAAGCTTTGCTGCCGGTGTCGCTGATAAAGCGAAAACTTATCTTTTTTTCCTGTACCAGCGGCAGGATCCAAGGGAGATCTCGGTACATTATGGCGTGCCGCTGTAGTGTCTGTATGCTCACAGAACACGATCCCTTCTCTCTCGCTCAGTCTCTCCACCTCGCTTCATCTCTCACACTCGTTCGTCGCTATAGCAATTTCTCGGTTCTGAGAGACCTTCAAGGTGGATGAACCATTCTCTGCCATGGAACGGCGACCTTTGCCGTTAATGCTGCTGATAATGCCACGAAAGAAACGTTCGGAGAATTCTTCTCTCCCAGCCATGTAGCACGTCGCGAATGGTTTATGCGGTAAAGCGGATAATGATTAGTAATGTGCACGACCTAACTACTAACGTACGGAAACTCTCAGCTCCGGAATTTTCCGCCCCGTTAAAATGATTAACACCTATGGGAGACATAGACGGCGCATTTGTGGATTTAGAAAACGCAACGAGCGTACTTGACAGAGCAATACACATGCTAAGCGTCGAGCTGCACCAACGCATTCAAATATTTAGCATACGTAATATGCTTTAAATTGGAGCAGATACACTGCACTTGGCGGAACGCACAAGTGCATGCTCACGGTATCCCTAGAAATTTGGGAGATTACAGAATGTAATTTACGTCGCAGCAACGTGTACGCACGCGTGTATAATAGTGTTACTAACACCGCGCAACAAATTGCATGCTCATTCTCCGTGTTCTTAATGCCGCGAGTACTACGTTTAAACAAGTGTTTAGAGGCATTTCGAGGCATATTTGACTAACTCTGCGCTTAAAACATTTTGAATACGTAAGGTCGCCCTTCCTTTCAACGTTCATGAAGCTACATAGAAAGACAAAGTGTTCTCGATCGTGAATTCGCCCACTGTAAGAACCCTTGACAGAGAACAAATTCCTGTTGCCCGTCCACTACTCTCAGTTATTTGACGCCGGTCCCGTCTGGCAATAAAATTGACGTGCTACATGGCGCGTTGAATTATTTAAACAACCCTTGTCTGCGAGCGGCCGCGCGCGGATGCATATTGGATAACCGAAGACTGATCAATCGAATACCTAGAGCGCTGAGTATAGCCAGCAGGTGTAAGAAAGGCATAAGTTGTGCAACCAAGTTACGTTCTCCTTCATTACGCGTGCATCAAAGCACGCGCGTGAAAGAAATCGATAGCCTTCGCGCCTGGCAGGCAAGGAAAATTCACGCGCGGCCTATCCTCGTTTCTGACTCATCGCACAACGAAAGGAATGGACTTGGTGAAGAGGAAGGCTTCGTCGAATATGGAAGCATCCGTCAGCGTTGCACGGCTACGGATAAAGTACGCAAAGTAAGTCGCACGTAAGTAAAATGTATTGCGCGCGGCTTGTCCTGTGGAAACGTCCGGCGAAAATGTATCATGCGTTATAATGGCGGACAACAAAGGTGAGCTGAGAGCAATTTCAGCGAACACGTTCCACGTATGCACGTGCGATCCGGCACGGATACGTGCACGACAATCTCCGAAGAGAATGAGATGTATAAAAATAAATGCAGTAGACTGTACGCAACGCGGTGTGACAGGTTGCCACGGGACATCCGTCACATTATTGAATAACTGAGACGAACGTCTTTTGAACGAGGGATCTGAGTCGTGCGACGTTAGACGTTCTGTAACTGCGGTACTGATAAAAGGGAACTGCCGCGTTCAGTGGAAGATTCCTTGTGTGACGTCTGACGCGCGACAATTTGACGGATACGCGGTGCAGTGAATCTAAAGGACTACGCAGCGCTCAATGGGACATTTCCTTATTGTTTTACATATCACACGCTTCGCGTCCTTTTCCTCAGAGCGTTTCAACGCTGCCGCCCGTGGCGTTCTCTTTCTGCAGACATCGCGGAACGCGCATCTGCCCGTAAAACGCGCGACAAAGGCACATTAGCAAAAATTGACTTCTAAGCAAAAACCGCAGGAAATGTGCGAGTTCGGATTTCGATAGTAACGATATCGCCGGCGCGCATCTAAAAGTTCACAGCGCCGGAGGTTCAGCGCGCGGGCTAAATCGAACGAAACATCGAAGCCGCAATTACACCGGTAACGGTACGCTCTCCGTAACTTCGCAGTTTTAGCAATACCCACCCAGAAAGACACACTTTCCGCGTGGGACATTATCCCGCTCGCCGCGCTAATATCAGCCCGAGCGAAATAATGGCCTTTGGCTCGGTGTCGACGTACCTACGCTCCGATTCCAGCGTCGTATTTTCGTTTCGGCCGTTACAACTTTGACTTCGACCGCGCACACACTCGCACGCCTAGAAACTCTAGGCTAGGAGGTTCGCCCAGCGTATAGGGGGGCACGTTGTCTGCGGAATCGATCGTCTTCGCTCTCCAGTACGAGAGTCGAGTGTGCCAGGGATGTGGCATTTTCTCGTTGTCCCTCTTGTGCAAAAGCTTTACAATAAAATTTAACAACGAAAGTTTCGCGCGATCGCGTTTGCGTTACAGTCACGAGCCGCTTCATCGAACGGCGGTAGTTTGAAGTTCCTTAACTTTTCACTTATTCACCCAATCGATGGCGCGATCAACATTTTTCGCGAAATCGTTCTCGGGTAAAGCGAGCCCCGAGAGTGGGTCTCATCGCTGATAATACAAAGCAAATGCGATATTACGAAACCTCTTCTCACGATCGGCGAAAGATATTGGGAAGATACAACGGTCGATGTTAAATAACGCTCCTCGTTTCGCGATGCCAGTTCGTCGACCTGGAAGGCGTCAGGAGTTTAAGGTATTTCTGATGAATTTAGTAGCGGGTTAAAGCCTCGAGCGGTAACATCGTTTCGAACCACCTGCAGTCTTCGCCGGCAGTGAATCCGTGTTTATTTTAATAGCATCGATACCTAATAAGCGGTACAGCGACATGCAACGTCAAATGCCAACGCTTTTAAAACCCAATAAGGCCAACATAAGCTCTGCACAGCAGAGACATGTAAGAATAGTCGTCTATTTTCTGAAGGGACTGACGAAGAAGAAGAAGCACCGCGACGTCATAATAAACGCTGTCAGGCTTCCATCATCGCAAAACCCATCAAATTGATTCACGAATTGCCTCTATAGTGCGGCAGGTACATCACCCGAGTAGAAAGCTTAAAATCTCCGAAATCCGGTCTCGAGCTAGGCCAGACTCGTGACGAAATCGGGAACCGTCAGAGGTCTGTCGAGCGGGGAGCCGAAAGAGAGGAGAGAGCGCCCGGAGAAGGAAGACAGAGGCCGACGAACAGGAGTGGAACAGGGAGAGGCAGACTATAATAAGCCCCATCGTAATTTCATCGTCGCGGATGAGCCGCGGATTTCGTAAGCGGCGCTAAATTGGCGTTTTTCGCATGCTGTAACCTCGGAGCCCGTGCACGGAGGCGAGTCTTGGGAATACAGTCGGCTCGGCGAAGGTTCCTCCGGAGCGAAGCGGTTCTCTCCCGCTTAGAGAATCGATCGTCTACAACGTCCCGAGGCGGTCTCTCTCGCACTCGCCTCTTCTAGGTCGCCTCCTCGCCGTCGGAGTCGTTTCTCGTTTTCCGCTCTCGACGGAGAAGGAGAAACGGGAGGACGAGGATGAGAAGAATGGCGAAGGTGGCAGAGGGACGATGCCATTCTCCCGTGCAAGCTGGTAACCGTGTTGCTGATGATGCGATGAGAGAGCATCACCCATCAAGAGCCCCCAGCAAGTGAGCGAGCGGGCGGGAAAGGCGGGCAGCGGGCTACGAAGCGAAGGAAGAAAGAGAATGCGGCGGCGGCGGGCGGATCGTCTTTACCGTCCCCTCATTTTTTTTTCTCCCTCGTTACCTTCGACTTCCCGACATTTGCACTCGCCTCGCCGCGGCACTCGTCTCGCCGTGGCGAAGGCGCACTTGTATTATACGGCCGCGCCTTTTGTACGACGGGGGCGAGAAAGGTGGCTGAGGAGAGAGGCGCGGAGATGGACGAGGGAATGCGCGAGAGAATTCATCGGCGTGAGTCAGCCGATGCGATTCACCCGATTCGATGAAATCGAATTTATCCTCGAGGCTCCCTCTGACACGTATTACTCTCGCGCGCAAACGGAGCCGCATTAATTCACCGACATACGCGACTTTTACTCTCTCGGCATTTGTGCGCGCCGCGCGCAGTGGGGATTTAATGGTGCCGGGCTTTTGCCATGGATGACCCGCGCTCAGACAGCGTTCGCAGCCTTCAGCCTTCCTGTAGCCTTGTCTGTCAAACTGCCTTTTACAATACGTATTGACGTCGTACGTGCAGACGCCGATAGCTCAACTGACGCGGAGAGTAACAGCGATGACATGCATGAACTCTGCGTATGTAGAGCGGCACAATACACGCTCGATTGTATCGGCTGCTTCGGAATGTAAATTAAGCTTAGCTAAGTTCGTTTGGACGTGCGATGTGCGCTATCAGTTTTCACGTTAATAAGATTATCGATTTCTCTATACAATTAGAACTAGTAGTGCTCAAGCTCCGTAAGTGCATTACACCGCACACTTGTGATCCCCGCGTGCATTATCGTTGTGTGTTTAGAAATGGTTATAGAAGAAAAGGGTTAGACATCTATGGTTGTCCGGAGTACCTGTTCCTTTTCCTGGACGTCCTTTCACATGTCAATTAACTTCCTGAATTCTCACGCGTAAACTCGCCTCATATCGTTAAAACCGTCAAGCGTTTGTTCTGTAATGAACGTTCGTTAATGAGTTAATCGCACTACGCGCGCATACCCTGAAGTCACGGTCTATTCAGAGATAAACGAAGGCATGTTGAGAGCAAAATGACCTAGTAAAAGCTGGAACGAACGTATTGCACATTTAGTTTTTTTCATTCTTCGAAAGTGATGCCCATCCCCCCGTTCGCATCACCGCGATGGTTAATATCGCGCGAGCGGCGTGCTGCTTTGAGTATCATCCATCGAGTCGGGAGAATGTGCAGTTCATCTTTTCTCACTCATTACCCCTGACTCCTCGAAATTTGCACTCACCTCGATGAAGAGACAGAAAGAGTGAGAGAAGCCGGGAGTGGTACAAAGGCAGACACAGCGGGCGGGTGTAAAGAGAAACAGAGAGGCGGGGAGTGGTGAGAGGAGAGAAGTGGAGAGCGAAAAAGTGAAGACACTCTGCAAACTCGGCGGCTTTTAATGCGCGGAACGTTCGATGAGGATTCAACGACGTGACTGGCCGCCGTTGAATTCCCCAGCGAAGAGCGCCAAAGAGGGCATTCTTCGACTCGTAGCGCACGATTTATCACTAACGTGTCTCAGCAGGTTAACAAGACCCTAGACATCCGGGGAGAGCGGGAAAGAGAGAGACAGTACGAGGAAAAGAAACGGAGACAAAGGAAAATAAAGGAGCGAAAAGTATAGAGGAGAAGTGCTCACGGAAGAATACGAAACGTAATGAAAATTTATTCCCGGCAAACAATGTCCGCGACGCGTTCGTTGCACGATGCTGGCATCAGCCAAACGCACACGCCCCAACGGATTCTTTGCTGAATTGGATACGCGGACGCAATCCGCCGTCCATTCTTCTTTAGTGGCATGAGGAAATTCCATTGAGAGCCGCGCCCGTGGCCCTTTTTGAATTTTCCACTAACGAAAGTCCGTCAGGTACGAGTGGATTCGACGGAAGTAAGTAATAGCTAGTGGACTTTGCGAACACTAAGACGCTGGCACGGCGGTTCTAAGAGGATTTCGAACCTCAAAGCGCAGAGAGGCCGTAGGTCGAATGAAGTGGGAGTGTGTGAGTGGCGGAGAGAGGAAGAGAGAGGGTCGCTTTGCTTTGTCCTTAGTAACGTTGGTATGCCCCAAATGGACTCGAGAATCGAGGGTTGACACAAGGCCATGCTGGCTCGACTTGGACTACGCCGGTGCCACGAAAGGACCGAAAATTGACATGGTTTGCAGGAGCTTCTTTCAATGCGGATCTTCAAGTGTCTGGGAGACTTGGGCCTTTTCGATGACGGCGGCGATAGCGTCGGGAGTTAGGTCTTTTTCGAGTATGACTGCCTTTGCAGTCCTCGACGCGGTCAGTCGAGCGGATGAATATCGGCGTGCTTTCGACGCGAAGGCAAGTGGATCTCCAGTAAGTCAATTTAAACCTTCTAAGTGCGGATCGAAGAAGTACGTGTGGCACGGCGGAGCGCGGAAAATCAAGAGAGATCAGTACCGGAGATGTTTGGTGCTACCGAAACAGCCAGTTTTACTCAAGCACTTAGCGCAGCGGCTCGAAAGGCAACGGTGGCTCACAGTACAGAAATCTACCACTTAACAAGCGATAATTTCCGAAAAACACACGAAACACTGTCTAATGAATTCGAGCGTGAACGAGGCATTTGCGCCACAGGAGAACCTCATTCACCTAATCTGTGCGTCGGGAAGCTGTACTTTTGAAGTGCGTACACACTGCCATTGTATCTTGAAAGCACACATGGCTGCGCGAACAGAACAGTCAGTCACAGAGGGGTTCGTAACGCCAAATTTGGGCAGCGCGCAATCGTAAACGAAGCAGTCTGGAAATAATACCTGACTCTACAGACTGACACAGGACTTGACTCTCGAGTGTTAACAGTTTCGGAGTTGCCATTCGGCCGTAGTAGCCGAGGCTCGACCCAATTTAACAGAAACGCAGTTCAAGCACCGTAGAAGGGAGCATCCTCCCCGAAGTGAATAGCCGATAGCCGTGCGCGAGGCAGGTCGATTAGAATTCTGTACGCATTATATGCTCATTAGGCGTGCCTCATACCTAGTAAGGGGTGGTGAATGGAGCCCACGCACCCTTATGCATAATAACCAGCTGCTGGCTAACCCCCCAGCTCTGTCCCCCCGCTAACGTTGCATTATTTCCATCTATACTTCGCGTAAATCGATACGATAATCCATCCATCATGGTTACCTACACGCTTATGCGTGTACGACATCTCGCTCGGGTAGTGTCAATCCCTGCGTGGATAACTGTCTTCGCTACAAGCGCCCTCGCCCTTTTTTTCACACCTCGCCTCTGTGTTCAGCGCAATGGATACGCGGAAATCATACGAAGCGTTGGTACGCGATCTGCGCGGTGTGCGTTTTGCGATGTTCCCGCAAAGCAATTACTTCTGCCGCCGTGCTCGTAGCTGGAAATTTTTTCGGTGAACCATAACTACGGTCATCTATCGAGGTTCGACGCCACACGGACGCGCACACATTCGCGTCAAGGATCATTAAAAATGCGGCTCCGAAAATCACGGTTTGATAAATGTTAGTCAATCAGTCTACTGAGAGTGTATGCAGCGATCGTGCGAGCGCGCCAAGAGGTGGAAGAAAAAGGAGAAGTGCGCGAGTGTCGAGTCACTTCGAAGATTCATCAATCACCGTTCGTCATTTGATTGTTCCGTAAAACGGGCCAGGACGCGCGAGGGCACATCGTCGCTCATCTACGTACGGTAAATGACTCTTTCTAACTTTCACGGGAACGTAAGTGCCGCGTGAATTCGTAACATTAATTTATAACGCCGGGGAGCGTGACACCGTTTCGAGGATAATCCTGGGCGAGCACGGATGTGTCGCAACCGCGGTCATTTTAATTACAATGAAGCGTCGGACGGGCGTGTTTTGTCAACCCCAGAAATGCCCCCGCACTCAGCCCCGACGGAAAGTCTGGGTGTTTAAACGTAAACCCCCGAAAGCTAATAATGCACGAATGACATTATCGAAGAATGGCTTTAGTTTACTGTCGACTTCAGCGTAGAATGACCGAGAGAATCGTGCGCACACGTGTGCAACCGAAACCGTTTGCGCACAGGATGTTCATCCAGTGGCCTAATATGACCTACCAAATACCTACTTTCGGTCATTCAGGCTGCCAGATGCTGCAGATGGACGGACAAGAATATAATCACAATGGAGTGCACGCTTCTTACCTACATTCCGCGCGCTTCGCCTATACACTCGCTGCTGACTAAGCCCCAGCTCTTGCCTATGATGTCTGGCCCTTGGCCTTTCTTCCTTTTTCACCGTTTCTGCCAGGTAAGCGCGTGGAAATACACGCTGCACAGAAAGTTTCCACCGCGTATTGCCCACGCGCTTACTGTGTCGAAATCTTTATTAGACCTACCCGTCTCAATTCGCTTTGTACGTAACGCGGACATTGTGAATGCGACGATAAATACGGTAATACCATAATTTCGCGTTGTATCGCCTAAGTGGAGTATTTCAGGGCTCTTACCTGTAAATACATAATGCTAAGTAAGACACGCCGCGTACGTGAGCTTCTGTGTAATCCTACCGAAAGTCTACTAACATCTAAGATACGAATTCTGCAACGAAAAGACACTACATTCCACAGGTAGCGCATCCTCAATTTCATATTTACGACATTCTTATGTATTTTAAATCCCGAGAGAAGGTCAGCGGCGCAGACAGCTGACCATGCTAAGGGATTTACATAAGTATCCCAAGTATCGTATTTTACAATTCTGATCGTCACAAAGATCCTTGCGCAGAGTTAGGGTGAGCGTCTGCCAGGATTTTTACGTATTCTCCGCGCAGCCCGTTGTTCTCACGCGCGCGATTGAGCGATTGATCCACCGTCGATAGCGTTGTGACGCAAACGCTGCGTCTCGTTCTGAGATTAACTTCTCCAAACTGCCCTACAGGCGAGGGCTACGGACTATAACCTTTTGCCGAGGACTGTCCAAGCCTCGTGGGCACCGTGTTGAGGCGCTAAACTTTTAGTACCGTGTGTATTATGAATGAACAGCGGGGCCGTGAACCATATGGCGAGAAAGAGAGGCCGCGGCGAGGAGAAAGAAGGCTGAAGCAGCGGAGGAGAAAAGGTGGACAGAAAATGTCGACACGCTAAGCGATGACAGCGGAGTCAATGGCGACTTGGGGCCGTTTTATAGAGATTCGACGTGGCGCGTAATGCAATTTCGACTGTGACAAATGTACGGGCAGGTAATGTCACACCGCCACCATGCGCGTGCAGCCTGCCTATTAAGGAATTCGGAGGTGACGTTCCAGGGCGTCATACAGTATCCAGTCCAGCTGAATAGCGCGGTTCCACGGATTTGGCACGAGAATATCTCTGTCGGCCGTTCTATAATGCATAACGCGCATTACGTATCAAAGGTTCATCCATACATTAAATGCCACGGATAGCACGGAGTAAAGCTTGTACGTTATTGGACCGGTATGCTGCAAAATTTAAATGCGTGCCTTCGCACCTTCGTGAAAGTTCGTAGAAAAGTTATCGCGCGTCTCATTTTATCGCTGGTCATGCACGAGAATGCGTAGGAATGTGTAAGGACAATAACAACGCTATATAAGCAGAGGGAAATGACTAAGCGATGAACGGAGTTTCTGAGCCATAATGAAACCGACACCATTCAATTTGGACATCATACCTGAGTCTGATGGATCACGAATGACGACCAATTTTGGGGTAGGTGTCGACGTGCGTAAACGAGAAAAAAAAACGAAATATTTCAGAACACTCGCCGCGGTGGTGAGCGTCATTTATTCGTGCATTCGACGTTTCTCAATGACCTGCTTCATCAATGTCCGCGTAAATGCATTCCCAGGTAATTCGAAAAAAGTAGCGAGTGTCTCGCCAAATGCGCGAAGTGAAGCGAAGCAAATTTTTTATACTCGTCTTACGGTCACCACCCCTACGAACCTTTCGTCGCTAAAAATGAACTCGTGAAACCTTAATACGTCCCGTCCAAGAGAGAAAGTCAACCGCGTGCCACATGTGGCACGCGCTTAAATGGTTCGTCGCTTCCGTGGAAGGACCGTGACTCCTGGAAACTACAACAGGCACTTTCCGCCTAATTCGGAGCACATGCGCACGTTTTTTGAGTGCGTTTTAATCGCCGTGTTGATTAAACACAGATGAGACGCGCATTAGGATGCCGTGGCCGTTCTAAAAGTGAACGCGTAAAAATAAACATTACTCCTTTTCCACGAAGCATAATTTGGGTAGGGTGCAATAAGTGTTCCGGTGATATTATTTGACGGTGCGTGTCAACGTTAAATTTCCCTTCATTTCTATTCGGTCTTCCACATTCCATCCGATCCTCGAGGCATCCGACAGATAGCCATTGTCACGTTTCTCATGAATAATGAATTTATCCGATGCGTCTACCTCTGCCAGCACGTTCACGTGCCTTACGGGTTAAAACTGATATTTTGACGACTTCGTAATTGCAGGTGTCCGAAAATCCCTTGACACGCGGTCATTCTCTAGTTCAACGTGGAATCGCAGAGAATTATCGGCTGAATTTGACAGCGGCAACCCCCAGGTGCACGTCACCTGGACGATTTCGTGCTAGTCGATTCGTGAAATTTTCGCGCGGAAGAAGTTCGAAATGCGTATTCCGCATGCTGTACGCCGGGCTCGAAGTCTGTCGGCGTTCTCGGTCGGCACGCTCGAAATTCGTTCGTTCCGCGCGAATGAAAAGCTATTTAAATGCCAGCTGCCTTCGGTAGCAGGCATCATTATCGGGGCCCGTTAGTAAACGGGTGATTCACGTCTGTCCGTGAAAAACAAACAATGAATTTGAAATAACGACTTTCCCTTCATCGTTCGCCAACGCCATCGCTCTCGCTCGTTCTCCTTCGTCTTTCTCACACGCTCGACGTCCCTCGCGAGCGCGCGGCCATTTAACATACCGGTCGTGTCAAGAAGTCGGCTTAGCCATTTACACGTGAAAAGGCGGTCGAATTATGAGCCGCGACAAATTTCTTAGAAAATTATCTCGTGCATTGGGTCAGTAGCCGCGCCCGATGTTAATTTACGTGTAGCGGAAGCGCCATTATGCCTACACCCGCATGTTTACGCATGAGCAACGATATATAGAGCACGGGAGCAACGGTGCACGATGTAACAACGCTGGAAGAAGGCGGACGGACAGCGGTGGTAATTCGCTGTCACGGTTATATACGGATTCATGCGTGTCTCCGTCTATATGCGTAAGCGCGTGCACGGGACAACGGTGGCTTTTCCGTCTGAGTCAGTCCGCGTGGCGTGTCGCACTGCAAAACTTTTGACGTAACGCGATTAACGGGTGCGGAAAATGGAAAACCGCAGTGACACGCATGGCAAGTCGAATCTCGATCAGCACCGACATTTTCCTCTCCCGATCAACGTCTGCATTTGTCCCGAAACTTCTCGTCATCGTCGTCGTCGTCGTCGGCGTCGTTGGAAATTCTAAATGAACGCGGTGCCGCATGTCCGTCAGACATACATATGCAGGAAAGAGGCCCGCGGTGCCGGATCGGTCTCGAATTAAATCAGCACGCGACGTATCCAGCCGGCTGTGTCGAGCAGTGCAAATACCATCAATCCGCGCTGTCCGTTGCGCGTGCAATTAGTTCGCATGACGAAAAGCGTGCGCGCGCGTGCAGCGCGGCCGAATGAGTGAGTCACAGCGAACGCGACGCGATTTATTGTTCTACCCGGATAATTGCCGCGTCCTAAGTGCAGCCGATAAAAAGCCTAAGAGCACTGAGTGCACAGGCTGGCAAAAACGGCTAAGATAGGGCTCGCCGTCCGATCGGAGTTAGAAACGGTCGCAAAATATATGACGTATCGCACACGAGGGCTCGGGCGGGATTAAGACAGCCGAGGGAGAGGCCGGTGAAGTAACGGGCGCGATAATAATTGTGTCGTAAATGCTTTAAGCAGACAAAGCGCGGAGCCGATCGACAAATTCCTCGGTAAATTATCTCGGTCAGCAGCGATGCTCGGCATTACGTGCAACGAAAACATCATGATGCGTCCCGCTGAACGCCCGCATGTAATAAACGTGCGCACGTCGCGCGCGCGCGCAACCAGGGGGACCGGTGTGTACACGTACACGTGAGTGGGCGCCGTATTCACGCGTTTGCACACACGCGTGTCTCCGCTCAGGTAGGGGGTACGGAACAACAGCGGCGAGAGAGAGAAAGGGACACGTGCGCACAACGAGAGAGCTCTTCGGTACACGCCGCGACCGAAAAAGCTCCGAGAACCGGCCGGCAGCCCTCGGCTTAAGTGATTTGCATGCGCGACAGGTGCACCGCGAGAGTCGGTGTATTACGTATTTAATTCACGTGTCTTGAATGCCTGGCGCGAATGCGATTCGAGCGATCTCCATAATGCGGGACCCCGTCGAACCGCCGATCTTTCGATGGATTTGCGATACTCGTTTTAACATATTAACGCAGTGATGTGTCCGATTAACGCCACTCGCGCGGATTTCATGTCGCTGATGTAATTTACGTGCGCCCGGTCGCACACCGCGCTGGGATTATTTTGTTCTAGTCTGATACGGATGATAGCAGCACTCGCTGGCGACCACATAAAATGTGCGTCCGCGTATCCATCATGCGACACTATGACCAAATAAATGCTGATAGCGACACGCCCAAGTATAATACATAGTCATTGACCGGAAGATCCGGCCAACATAGGATACCGGCGAATTTTCCCACGGCGCACTTGTTTAGTCAAATCCGAAAAGCGTAAAATTGGAATGGTGGTCTGCGCGAACCGGTACCTCGCGGTTGGAAGATGCATCTATCTGCGTGGGGTTTGACTTTCAAAGTGAGAGGGTCTGACGTTTTTGGGCCACCGTTACGAAAAAGGAAGGTAGCGGTGTTTGACGGTAGACGTTCCAAACGTTAACGTGCATGCCCTGATAGCAAAACGAGATTTTGCGGGAAGAGCGCGGAGAAAGTACTCGACCGTGCTGATTTAAAAAAATATCTCTCGGAAAAAGTGTGAAATTTCTCACACACACGGTATGGCGCGTGTGCGAAACAGACCGCGAGTAAACGCATCCCGCGAATTGACGATTCGCCATCGTTCCACTCGACCGCAAGCGGAACGGCTCTAATATTCAGCGGGATCATCCGACATTCTCTTTACCCCGGGCCCGAAGTGTGCGGCGTCTTTCCAAAAGAGAACTTTACGAGCGCGCTTAGGTATACGCGGTAAAAAGATACGGTATCGGTAAATATGTCGCCGCGTATCTGCCGATTAGGAGCGACCCAGGCGGGCAGAAGGAAAGGTGGAAGAAACGTCGTTGGTGTTCGGCGAGGCCGTGGTCACGGGTACCGCACTGTACACCATAGCCTCGCACGAATTAGTTGTATTCCTACTCAACGGCAGCCACTCGAAAGAGGAATTTGGCGTTTCAATCGGGAACCAGGCTAGCGAGTCTTGCACGTATATTGAACCGTATGCAGGTATTAATTGGCAATTAAATCGAGGAATGGACATGTCGCTAATCTCCGACAGCATATGGAAGATTACGATGGAAACGTGTGTACCGATGCAGGCACGGATTATAAAGGCTTCGCTGTCCTGCCGCTGCTACTCTCCTTCTTCCCTGCCCTTGCTTTCTCCGGGCTCCTTTGTTTCCCGCACAAAGCGGCGACGGTTCGCCAGGAACAAACTAGGATATTTCTGGGCGCAGCCAAGCGACGGAAATGCCGCGATCGATGATATATTTTCTACATTTTCGAATCCGCAGGGCGGCGTGCGCGCTGAAGAGCGCGCCGGCTACTACTGTCGGGTATGCATTTTTACTTCTTTGTACGGCGAGGGAGAGTTCTCAATATGGGCCTCTGTGTGTGCACGCGTTAAAAAATAGTCGTAAAACAAAGCGCGTGCTCTCTCTTCTGCATTTCAAAGTTCTAACGACCGGTCTGCTCGATAAAGCGTGTATGTACCTTACGGACGCACGTATGAGCGAGCGGGCGGGCTTCTCTGTGTGCGCGCCTGGAAGTCCATGGGGTCATCCACCATGGGTGAGAGCGAGAGAAAGGGACGGGGGCCAGGGCGATGGTGTACGGGAAGAGGAGAGCGCGAGAGGGAGGCTAGCCAGAATGCACACAGCGTTAAAATCACGTTCGAGCAGGGGGCATGCGAGGGGGAAAAGATCGTTCCGAAAACTCGTTTACGCGTTTCCTAATTACGACGAAGAGACCAAACAGGTTGCTGTGACGTTTAAAGAATATAGAGAAATAATAGGCAATCCTCATCCTATATTATCGGTTGTATACGCGCCCGTCTTTCTTTATCGTTGTCCCGTCTCTCTTCCTTGACTCTCCCTACTCGTAGATACATGTATCGACAGTGACAAATACGTTCGCAGCCCGAACAGACAATGGCCGCACGCCGCGACGCCGGAAAATTTCAAAACGCATACGCACGCGCGGTATTATTGCATTATGAAAAGACTGTCCTCTCCGCCCGACGACTTCCACATATGCGGCCAGACGCGCGTCTCTATGTCGCTTCCCGGATTCCTGGCGAGCTCGGTGAAAATTTTAATATGCGCCGGTACCTTCACGCCCTTACGCCAATACCGCATCCGGGGTGGAAAAAAATGTTAATATATCAATACCGGTTCCGACAATTCGCTTCTCCTCGGAGCGAAACGAAGACCGAGACGAACTAATTGTAAACGGCAAGAAAGGGCAATGCGAGAGTGGGAGGGAGAGAGATAATGCAGGCAGGAGGAGAGAAAGAGAGAGGGAGAGAGAATCTCGGATCCGATGCCGAGATTCCAGTTTCTCCGTTAGCCGAGAAGCAAAGACCGAGAGAGGAAGAAGAAGCAGGGGAAGTGGAAGAAAGAGGTGGATAGAGGAGAGAGCCTGGTATACTCCAACAGCCTAACTCGTCGAGGTCGGGTCGAATAATAAAATAAAAGAGCACGGTGGTGGATGGGGTGGTGTAAGGTGGTGTGTGAAGGTAAAAGAAACTTCACCACGGGTAGAGAGAAGACGGCAGTGACGATGGTGGCCGCTGCGGTGGTACTAGTGTGGTGCCGTAGCATAGTAGTATTAGTTGTAGGTAGTCGTAACGGTGGTGTGGTGGTGCCGGTGGAAAAAGATGCACCTAAGGAATCGAAGAAGGAGAAAGGAAGGGATGATGGTAGAGAGACGACGGTGAGAGAAAGGATGATAGCCGGAGAAAGAAAGAAGGGAAGGAAGGCGGAGGAGCCGACGTTGCCACATGCTCACTGAATTTCCGAGCGCCTGAAATATAAAGGCCGCCTTTATATAAGCCCACCGTGCCTATGCAACCGCTTCGAAACTCGCATCAAATTCTTGACGTCTCATTAAACATCGTCAGGTTTCAAGAAGTTAAACGTTACTTTGCCTCGCGCGCTGTTCTTCTGCGGCGGAATTTCTTCCAATGAGCCCGGCGTGTATCGCCGTTTCTATCCCTGCGGCCACCACTCGCATCTGCCCTTTACCCTCTCCCGCTTATCGGCCGCGTATCGTTTGTTCGCCAACATCCGAGCCCGCGAGATGTTGCACATTACTGATACCGCGGCATGAGAATATACGCGATACGCAACTCGTCAGCAAGTATGCCCACGTCACGGTAATCCGTTGCGTGACGCTATTTCGTAAACATTAATGGCAGTAGCCTCGGTGATACCGGCACCGTCAAACGCGCTGTTAAGCTCTTGATAATGCGATTTAGTCGGAAACGCAACGGGGGTGATTCCGATAAGATCGTTATAATAAACACGGTAGCACGAATCCAAAGTTTGTCCCAGGGCAATGTTTGCACAATGGGGGGAGTACTATCTTCACTTTAATTAACTGGAAATTCAGCGATATGCGACAAAAGAGGAGAAGACGCATCCTCGTGTTTGCGGCGAAATTAACACCCTCGGCGGCGAGTCGGTCTCGAAAAATCGATGTGGTGCGAGAGTTGAATGCCGATGTACCGTAATAGCGGCCGTGAGTAATTAAAGGTTTCCGTTTATTGATAACGTAAAATAAGGGGCGCGATTATATTGACAAGCTTTTAGCTAGATTTCGGTGTTTAATTATATATTCCCTCCTGTAATTAATGCTATCACGCAATCTTTATGGGTCGTTATTCACTAAATTATAACCGTGCCGGTTCGTTTCGTCACCTGAAATAAATTAAGCGCTCAGCATAAACCGATCGATAGACGGCTAGCCATTTCATTACCACTTTTTGACTAATATTTACTCGGTTTTCCGTCTCGCAGTTTACTCACGAAGTCAACCGACCTGTACTCAACGCTCGATACACGGGACCGAACTACATCAAAATTTCAATATGACAAGAAGCCGAACGCTGTCACGATCCGAAGTACGTATAATCTGTAAATAGCATTAAATCGCTTTTACCGTTATCAACATAATCGCGCGAACAATCGGCGTGAATTCTGCTAAGTGTGCTATTTAATCAAATCCATACTCCGCGAAACGCCGGCCTGATCCGTTTTACGCTCGAACGGCTCGCAAAGCTTAGAGTGAACATTTCATTGGCATTTCCTTGAGAACGATGTACCAATTACCGCGGTAATTCACTGTATTGAACCCGAACATCCTCTTATAACGTCCCAGGAGTATTATCGGGCAGCCTGTAATACAAGTCCCTCCGGTAATACCTATGGTGATTTCGTACGCAGTCGAAAAACAGGAATTCGTCCGACGAGCATTCCGAAACAACGATAAAACGATATCCTGACGCGAAAACAATGGCGCTCGCTATTTCTTACATTACTCAGAGCGCGGTGACCTTAATGCGGCAAAGTGTAGACACGCGCTCGCCCTTCGAGCGCAAACGGGGCAAAAAAAATACAGCGGAACACCTGTTACCTTCGTGATACACTACTGGCCGATATCATCGTCTGGCGATCATAGGAAGAGTAATGCCACCGACTAAAAAATAACGGAACGCGGCAGGGGGAGGATCGTCCGAAACGTTTCGCAATCACGAGATAACCGAAATCGATCGAGCACCGCGGCCACACTCACGAAAAGAATACGCCCACCTACGGCGTCGACGATGAACCGAGTCGAACACAAAACATCCCCCGCAAAAGGTGTCCGCCGAGACAGACACCATTTAAACTCGAGGCTCACTTCTCTGTCGCGAAATAGCTGCACGTCCGATGGGGCATGCCGACAACTCTTCACACGAATAAAAGCGGAAGACTTGCGTGTCGCGCTAGACCAATCAAATATCGCAGTTTAACCCAAATTAGAGCGCGTAACCATGGCTACCCTCGTTCGACGTGCAGTAATCATCGTGCATAACGCAAATATACACATTTAATGAACCGCCGACGGTCATGACGGCGAGCACGGACGTTCACGTCGAAACGGAGCAAGAAACTTCGCACGCCAGACTACTACGACAACGACGACAATAAACTATCGGAGCCAGGGCGGTGCGACATCTTTTGCAGCGTGCTGGTGGATCTTCCGAAATTGATCGTGCTCCGCAACGCGCACACTCTCATTACTGCCTGCGTATGACAATAAATGGACTTTTCCGCCACGCGACACCGTGCCCCGTGCAGCGAGAAATAAGCAGCGGTGCGAAAGAGTGGCGAGTGCGCCTCGGAGCAAGAGAGACGGAGCACAAACACGGTATCGACACGAAGATCAGGCGCACGGCAGGTGTGTAACGCGGTGCCGAAGGTGGGACTGTCGCGAAAACGATCGCACGGCCTAATCTCGCAACCGCGTGCTGCCACGCTTGACAGCCCCTAGAACGCGTCTCTATCCGACGACACTCGTCGAGGATGTCTGTGACGAAAAGTCGAGGGTGCGTCTGGCGACGTCGATGGACACCGCGCTGGAAGCAGTCGACACGCAGTCAACACGCACGCACGCAGACAGACGCGGCACGCACGTTTCGCGCATCGACGTAAATCGTTTCTGACAGGATCGGCCGAGAGGGTCGCGACCCACGAGAGACGCGGAACGTGTAAAGGCGCACAGGGCACACATGCACGGACACTCACCGAGACGATGGGGCAGCGCGTCAAAACGGCGGAGGGTAGGATCCTGGAGAAGGGTCGGCCGTCGTCCGCCGTTATCGTCCCTGTTGCCGCTGGCGGTCGTCGGTTGTTGGTTGTCGGTTGACGCCGATAAATCCACTGTCGTCACAGAAGCCCGACGATTGGCACCGCGACGCACGCTCCCCGACAATGGCTGGCACACATAAGTACACTATGATGATGCACTACCGATGACGATGACGCAGAACACGCACTCCCTGCTCGGGGCCCGCTTGCCGAATCGCGAACGAACGAGCGAACGGAACGAAGAGCACAGCGATGCGCGCTGGCCGTGGTCCTTCACACGCGACGATTCATTTTCACGGCTCCTACGATCGGAGTTAGTTTAACGTTGCGCGAGAGCCGGCTTCGTCGATGATCGCGGACGCGCTCTCGTTAAAAATCGAGAAGTCCGATGACCTCGTCTCTCCTATCCTAGGCCGACGGTGGTGGCCATTATACTCGTCAGTGCGGCTCTCCTCGGCGAGGGAGAGAGAGGATAGCGTGTTTTGCTTTTTTTCGGAGAGGCCAGTAACTCGCCCGCTACGAGGCCGTGGAAGCGACTGTTCTCGGCAGATTCGCGGTGCGGCCTCATCGACCAATCGTGAACCGGCTTTCACCGAGCGCCATCTTGCCCCTACCCGAGCACAAAGAGCCCGTAGCCGAATGTTCACGTAAACGTCCGAGGCCTTAGCCACCCCTACCCGATCGACGTACACTTTGTGGCTTCTCTTGCCGATATGTCCCAACTTTCAATACGGATTTTATTGCCGGATTAATCCGCAGGACCAGGGGTGCATGCTGGCGGGATGCTGTTGCGTACGCGGCGCTAAATCGGATAATGACGCTGAGTTATGGCACGCGATGATCGAGGGGTGATTGGGGGCTGATATGTAAACTATGGACAATGTTCTTTCACCGCGGAATGAGACTCGGGTTTTCGGAGAACTTTAATTAACGGTTGTTTCTAGCACCGGGTAGCAATGCTTTTAACGAGGTACGGCAAGCGTTTACCGAAATTGGTGGAGAGATGGTACTTCGCCGGTTATGATTAACAGTTTAAAAACACTTACCGAACATGGCCATTTGAACTTGTAGCCTTCGCCTACTTTATGCGAAATGCTAGAGCGCGTACATGCCGCCCGATGTTTTTTTGAACCAGCTGCAAGAGGACCTGTGATGCCATCTTTCGGACGGCATATAAACTGGTGCAGTCTGTTTTGATGTAAAACCCTGCTGATATCTTCCGATTCCTGTATATGACAAATGTGATCTTGTTAAGGTTATGTTTTGGGGTATGTGTTATTATTTCTAATTGTTTTGCGCTATAATCTCTATTGTTCACCGCTCTTATTATTCCAAATATGGCCAATATAGGTATGTGTGTTGGTATGTTCTAATTTATGAGTTTATACACAAGTGCATGATACGACATGGAGTCAACCAAACAAGTCGACAAAAAGTCATGGACAGAAGAAGAACGGCTAGAGCTTGCGGCAAAGTTGGACGCCGAATTAGACGAGTATATAAACAGTTTAGAAAAGAAAACTTATACGGAAGGATGGCCGGTCGATCGTTGGGAAGAGGAAATGGATAAGCACCCATTCTTTATGAAAAAAAGCCCTGAACCGGGTGATGAACTGTCCCCTTTAATGGAAGGACTACAACAACTTAAATACAGTGAATTAGAAAATACACCTGAAGGTTTGATTTACGTTAAATGGTGTAACTTACAATGACTGACAAGGTGGCATTTAAAGTTTCAAAAATTATGAGATTTGCACCTTCTTTGTATAGAACTGGCACAAAATTATAAAGAAGATGGGAACTTTAATTACAAGTATAAGAAGTATCGCATAGCGATCATAAGCTATACAGAGGGTATAAAAACTAAATGCAAGGATCAAGATTTAATGGCTCAGCTCTATAACAACAGAGCAGCATCACAATTCATGCTGAAAAATTACCGGTACACATGGAGAGACTATGCCAGACTTTGCATTGGTACAGATTTTTAAAAACACTGATTACGTATCAATATTTTCAGATCTAGCCTAAATGATAGTAAATATGCTTTAAAATTGAAGCCTGACTATCCGAAGGCTTTAAGCAGAGCTGCCCAATGTTGCTTACAAATAAGAGATTATGACCAATGTATTACCTTATGTGACAAAATTCTTGAAAAAAGTCCAACAGACAAAGCAGTTCTGAGTTTGAGAGGGCAGGCCGTATCTGAAAGGGTAGGAAACAAAAAAATTAATAACGATAAAGGTATCTGTTACTATAAATATCAGAAAGATTATTTACGCAGGAACGTGTACGTAGAGACAAGAGGAAACAAGAAAGGCACGAAAAGCTATTGGATAAAGAGGAAGAGAAACTACTAAATACGATTAAGAGCAAGGGTGTTCATCTTGAGCTGAGAGGTGGTAAAGTGGATCCAGACTTGAAGGATCTGGAACCACAAATACCTCAGATAGCTCAAAGCAGGGTACATATAGATGAAAATAATAAACTCATATGGCCCGCATTAATCTTATACCCAGAAATCCAGCAAACTGATTTTATACAAAACTTTCATGAAGACACCTTGTACGTCTGCAGTGTTTCATTACTAATGAAAGTCTAAACATTGGAAAAATAACATATCTAACGAAAGCTAACAACTTTTCAATTTTAGATTAAGAGACCAGTTAGAAGAATTATTTATTGAATCTCCAGAATGGGATGTGCAACATCGGTACAAAGTTGACAATATTAATGTCTATTTTGAAGGAAAAAATAAAACATCTATTTTTAAAGTAGATGTTAATAAATCGTTGGGGCAAATCATTCAGGATGAACGGTGAGCTCTCAAAAAACATAAATACGTTTTATTGTTCATAATTAACTAAACCTAATTAACAGATTCGTCGTTCGCGGTGGCACTCCGGCTTTCATCATATTGGTCAAATCTAGTGAAGCAGAGAAGCGATTCCTCCAAAATTACTGATGCCCATCAGTGTTTGTTCCAAAAAAGAGGTTAACATGTTACAAAAACGTATAAAACATAAAGATTTTATGCAACCACTTATTTTAATAAATCTCAATTAAACCTCACAGAACATCCTAAAACTATCTTAACCGCCTATCTTTCCTACCACTCATAAAATTTCTTTTCTCGAATTCCTACTTCGCTCATTTTTTCATTTCGTAAATCAATATCCCATCGTTCTTGTGCATCAGAACGTGTGCCATATTGCATAATTTTCCGTGATCGCATTTCGAATTACCAAAGCCGCCTACTTAGGCACAAAACAATGGACACGCGAACGGTATTTGTAATAAACAGATATATTTACCTCTTTGATAATAGTTTCGATGATCGTCATTGTTAAATTACTGGATAATAATGGCGATGCGCGGCACAACAATTTAAACGCGGGAGGACCGGTAGGAACTGTTTGATCGAGATTCAATCAGGTAAGTGGCGCCGCCTGTTCGAACTGCTGGAGTCAAGCGAGCATAAAGAGAAAGAGCAGCAGGAGCTGGAAATTCAGTTCAGCCGACAGTGGCTTCGCGTGCGTGTTTGTTGGCGTTGGTTCACCGTGAATCGGAGGAAAAAGGAACAGTGCTGAAAGACGAACGTGTTCGGAGCTATGCGTCATACAAGTGTCAGACGTTTGGGCATCGATCGAGACTGAAGGTTGCCGATCGGCGTGTCTAGAGGACAACGACGCAGGATCCAAGCGACTACTCGAGTTTTGAATTGGACTGGACGTGCACGCGTGAAAGAGAAGCGAAGCGAGACGCAAACGATGCCGAAGCGATGCAGGTAAATATCGCATTACTTTACTCATCTTCACGCGCAGATCTTCTTGTCCTCCGTACTAAAAGTACAATGCCTAAATAAAGCAAACCGCCGCAGGATTACTTGGTGTATAGCATGGTGCGTGTATGCGTGGGTAAGTGTGGTCCTAAAACCGCGAGGCAAGTTAACATATATCCTTTAGGGTGTATACCCATGCGAACAGGATCACTTCGTTCCTAAAAACAGCGCCCCGTTGCACAGTAGTGCAACTTTCTTTGTTGTGCATTTGTTCAAAGGCGATTTGAAAATTCGCTCGTATACATCATCTGCTATTTCAACTAGTTAGGATCATTCGACATGCAGGTTATCCTGTATACCCTGTTACAAAACAAACTCAGTTATTTATTGTGTGATAGCTCAGAACAGCGGACAGGACTATGGCACCGCGTTTTTTCGTGCTACCAGCGGAGGCCGGGATTCGTTACCAGGTTCTTCGTTTTAACAAGCGGCTATGCTATTCCCATCGGGTTAACGAACGATTTTGCACTTCGTTCCTAAAAACAGCGGCCCGTTGCGCAGTAGTGCAACTTTCTTTGTTGTGCATTTGTTCAAAGGCGATTTGAAAATTCGCTCGTATGTATCATCTGCTATTTCAACTAGTTTGGATCATTCGACATGCAGGTTATCTTATATATCCACCTGTGTGCCCTGTTACAAAACAAACGCAGTTGTTGTGTGATAGCTCAGAACAGCGGATAGGACTAGGGCACCGCGTTTTTCGTGCTACCAGCGGAGGCCGGGATTCGTTACCAGGTTCTTCGTTTTAACAAGCGCCTATGTCATTCCCATAGGGTTAACGGACTATTTCGCACCTCGTTCCTAAAAACAGCGCCCCGTCGCACAGTAGTGCAACTTTCTTTGTTGTGCATTTGTTCAAAGGCGATTTGAAAATTCGCTCGTATGTATCATTTCCTATTTTAACTAGTTTGGATCATTCGACATGCAGGTTATCCTGTATACCCTGTTACAAAATAAACTCAGTTGTTGTGTGATAGCTCAGAAGCTCAGAACAGCGGACAGGAGTATGGCACCGCGTTTTTTCGTGCTACCAGCGGAGGCCGGGATTCGTTACCAGGTTCTTCGTTTTAACAAGCGCCTATGCCATTCCCATAGGGTTAACGAACGATTCGCTGCTCGCGCGCGGTGCGCACGTCGGGGAATCGCAATCGCGAGTTGCGTATACTGACTCGTTAATTTAACAGGGCTAGAGAGGACGCGTATCGGGCGACGCAGGAGAAAAGTGGGAAAAATTACACGCACGCGCCTTCTGCCGCGTTTCATTTGACTGCGGTTTCGCTCGGCTGCTGCTGCTGCTGTTGGTGTTGCCCGGTGTTCACCTCCTACGGTATACACAGTTTGCTATTTCGAATCCCCCGTTTGCAAACGTCCCATCGCAACGGGTTACTTTCAAAAACTTTCACAACTTTTTGCAGGGCCAGTTTAAAGTTGACTGATCGCTCGCTAATTGATTCCCCGACGCCGATCGTAACTGTCAACGCGAGGAATACGTTTATTCGTATCGTAACAGTACTCGTTCGCTTGCCAAGAGAGAAAGAGAGAGAGAGAGAAAGGCGGAGAGTTGAATGAAGAGTACGCGGAACGTTGCCGCGAAAAATTGCGAGAGCACATCGTTTAACGGATAACACTGCGGAATGGTCCGTGTTTATTCTTCCGTTCGGACTCGACCGATGTCGACCAGTTTCGCGGACAATGGTCCGTCTCTAAGAGCACCTGGATTCGGCGTAATTAAAGCGGCGACGGGATTATGGGAAAATACGTGCGCTGAAAATAAGAGAGTCGCGCCCGGGCCTGATGAAAATGAATTAGAACCAGATACGTGACTGACACAATGCCATTAGTGTATAACAATGAGGCTATGGCACACGTTAAATTATTCATGAGGTCGTGGTGGATGCATCGCGACGCAGGCGAGCGGCGAACATTTTCAAATGTGGCGTAACATTTTTGTACCGGTCATTCCGCTATCCAGGAACATGTCTGACATAGTCTACCGTCTCTCGTGCATTCTCTCAGCCCGCGATGGCTTTTAATTCGCAGTCGTTCGGCGATTACGCCGGCATTCGCGCTATTTGCGGCTTTTATCGTTAAATGCTTTTAACGTTGCACATAACATTTTTACGCGCTGTCCTTCCGAGGGCTAGCCTGTGTTTTCTCCGTTTATTCGGACGTTCGCTCGGGGATCGCAAAGGTCGAATAAAAGTGTGCTTTGTTAGCTCTGGGGGTTCCGTAGGGAATGCACTGAAAGTGATACACTCCTGATTGCACGCATGCGTCCGACGTTGCATACCTGCCCACCTGTAATTCGTCCACCCGG
Source organism: Cryptocheilus praepositus (assembly GCA_033815515.1). NCBI lineage: Eukaryota > Metazoa > Arthropoda > Insecta > Hymenoptera > Pompilidae > Cryptocheilus > Cryptocheilus praepositus. The sequence goes on along the minus strand of JAWWQZ010000257.1, from coordinate 539,769 downwards.
TTACATGATGTATATGCTTTAAAATATTACACTCACGGCAGATATGCTTCGTCGTTTTATGTCGCCGAGTTAAACGCCGAGCTGAATATGAGGACCGTTTTCTAGTTTACAGCGCACGCATCGTATGTGCCTTCTTTCGCCGAGAACAGAGCCGCGTTTAATGACATAGGATCCGGCGTGGACCGTCCTCTGGAAATTAATTTTCACGAACTTGCGCGTCAGAAACTAGTTTAAGTTCCCACAGAGGAAGGTTGTAAACATGATAATGGTTTGGAAAGTAATCTGCGATATTAACCTCGGGCCAAGTATGGGGTAACGTATTTTGTGCGAATCGGAGGGGCGCGGCGAGATAAATTTCGAGGAAAAAAGTGTGGCGAAGAAGCTAAACATTTGGTAGAAAGGTGTATACGCCAACAGCGGTGCTGATACTATCCAAGCTGGACATTGTACAAGCCGGTTACGTGTCCTAGTTTCACAGGACACACCGGTGGACCTCTCACGGTGCATCTCTGTCCGGATGCCCCGGAGCAAGTGGCCAGCGTCACATATATATACGTGTCCTCATACTTATGTACGTATGTACACGTATGCGTTTACATGTACACAAGATAGTTGCGTCATGCGGAGCACGCAGCGCGAGTAGAAAAATGTGCAAACCGAACGGAGTCCTAATTAGTTGTAATGAGAAATAACATTGAGCTACGCGCCGTGGAAAAGAACGAGAGTTCGGAGTATCGTTTGCGCTCCGATAGAAAATTGTGTCAATTTTCATGATCGCGATTCAGTGTTAACGCTCGTGTCTTTTGCGCTAGTTCCGTCCACGATTGGATGGCAATCGAAACTGGATTAAGACGGGGGAATGAATCATTTCCGCCTACATAACCAGACTTAGCATAGATATGTACAAATTGACCGGTTAACGCGCTTTCTTTTTACCTTGAAACGTTGACGCAACGAGAAACGTTTTTAACTCTAGTCTTATCTCGACGATCAAACGTGGACGTTCCGTATGCGGTGAGATTGCAAAACTTGTTGCTGTGAAAAAAGAATTATACCAACGGGGACAAGAAATATGACCTAATGAGGTAATCAGGGTCGGCGCTACATCCGTACTCCGTCGGGAAAAGTTATAAAGTGCTTAAAATATAGGAGAGATTTTTTCGTACCTTCCGCATTGTACACGGATACCTCTTCTCCGCTTAATGCTGGATATTCTAACGTAAAGTAATTACTGTTTTCATGCACAGTATAATTTGTACAAAATAAAAGTTGTTAACGTGTATATTGCGTATCACTCCGGAATATCTAGAATATCGTGAAAGAGAATGCACGAACAGGAGTTGAGAGAACAGCACGTCAATTAATTCCGAGAACGAGCCCGACAAGGGAAAACGCATTCACAGTTCGTTAGAAAAACTTAGGGACAGAGTGCACACAATATAATAAAATTTTTCGCTTAGTTCACATTAAGCGAGTTCTATCTGTACACACAATAGTGAGCATTTTATATACGAAAGCGACAGCGTATTTAATCGTTGCGTCCGCCAGTTTTTATCTTCCTCGAAACAATCGGGATCATTTAGATGCCTGAGATCGACGACTCTCTCTTTTTCCTGTCACCCATCCGTCTCTCTGTTTAGTGCATTTTGCGTCTCCCTCCCTCAAGCAACAATGTTTCACACGACATGCATGCATACATATACATACAGTCGCATTAGTGACACGGCTAACGGCATCCGTCCGACCTCGTCATCCCGTGCCTCTTGCAATTGCATACCTGCATTCCACCGATTCCACTTACTGATCAACGCTCTTCCGTTGTCTCGAAAGATCCTCGATGCCGATGTGCAAACAATCGTAACTAACAGCGCGTTAATGCGAGGACATTAGAAAACGCTACTGGATACTAAAATGAGCCTTCGACAAATGATAGAAAAAGTCTGTGCGTTGAACTATGCCTTGCGGCGAGTGATGTTAGTAGTTAGCAGGTGAATTTTATCCTCGTGCGAATGATTTAGACGACGCTTGCGAAATAATATTCGACAAAACGACTTCTTCCACTTCAGAGCGACGCCGTTTGAGTCAGTTACGGGCAGCTTTCTGTCTCTTATCTTATTCAGAATGTCAAAGTTTTTACGTAGCAAAGTTGTCGCGAAGTTGCAAGACGAAATTACTTTATAAGTTGCATAATACGTCAAAGGTGTATATACGTTTATACGTCTACGTAAGTTTGCACGTTCGAAGAAGTCAGCTCTGTGCCACGGGAACAAGAGATACGTGCGGGTAGCTGATTCGCGGCCAAACCGGTAGATTAACCTGGCGTGGAAACCCGTAGGTCGCGATATACTTCGCGCGAGATTATACGAATCCGACGATCAGGCGAGCTCATAATCGCGGCCGTATATGAAATGCAGCGTGGCATGAATAATTTGCGAGCGACCGACTGAATCTTAGAACACCGGTTTCGTGCGTGCGGAAATATACCGGAGTAAGTCGTTGACATTGCATTTCGCATTGAGTCGAAGTCGCGGGAAAGAAGTTGGGGGTACACGGCGAGTCAGGAACATGCTCGGCGAGCCTTTCTCGAAACGGGATTTGCATGTTCTCCGTGGCCAACGTGTCTCTTCCTTCACGTCTCTTTCACCGCGTGATCTGACCGCGTGCCGAGATGCGATTTTATCGGGAACGTGTTCCTTACGATCCCCCCGCGCTGTTGCGTAATCACATAAGAAATCGTTGAACGAGTTTGCCTCCATACACAATCCTGACACTCGGCCAATGCAATATTATCAGTCGCCGTATCATTCGGCGCGAGAATGCGAGGCATCGTGCTACATACGGGCCGTAACTCTTCCTAGACAGTCGCTCACTCGCAGTATAACGAGTTTAACTGGTATGCGAAACGGTAACAATGAATTTATTTTAAATGCATCGATGAAAACGATCTCCACGCCCGAGACCGTTATTCGTGCCAGAACGGTCGAAATCTTGAAAACGCATCGACGGAAGTATTATTCGTGCCGTTAGTCCAGCGATCGGAATCGATGTGCTCATCGAGTGTAGCGGAAATTGCGAGGTATTGCCGGTACGTTATCGAAAAAGAGTCGCGCTTCCTATGATATCGAATGCACCGGTGCTGTGAATGTCCTACTTTTACTGCATACTCCGTCTACTCGTCACAGTTTACTCTTGAAATTTGTAACGCTTTGTTTTTTGCGGGCAATGGACCGTAGTAGAACAAGTCCTCTCTTTGCGTTGTCAATTGGTTTTTATAATTTAACGGTATCAACTTGCACTTTAGCTAAACGTTTATTCGTAAAAGTGACAGTCGGACACTTTGATACCAAGAATAGGTGCTTTCTATGACGAACGCAAAGCAGTTATCGCGTCCCATTAGATGTGCACTCTCATGCGCCTCAGTAATTTGATCTCGCAACCACTAGTTTCTTTCATCGATACGCCATAACGCGATATTCACCGAATAAGAATGGAGTAGCGCACTGCAACGCGAGCGTGATCAAGAAAACGTGTTGGACTCTTGTGACAATAAAAGGCACCAGTGTCCCGTTTCATTCCACCTTTCTCCGGCCTCTATTCTCCCGCGACTGCCCGCTCCTCCATTCACATGTCATTTAATTCGCTTAATCGTCTCTTCCAGTTGACACAACGTAACGCTCGAGGAGACGGACAAGAGCAGCACGTCACGAAGAAGGCGCACCTGAGAAAGCGGCATACCGAGCGCTATCTGGGAATTGTCCTGAAGCGTCGCAGATTCCGTACGGCGAGGCGTCGTGAGGAGTGAAGAGGAGAGGAGAAGGCGGGAAGAAGGAGAAAAAACGGAAAGAAGACCCAGACGTGTTATCTATGATCCGTGAGGAATTTCACTCTCGCCCCCGCAAGGACCGTCGTCCGGGGCTTTCTAGGTGATGATCGAGCACGTGATTAATCGAGAGGAGAGGCGGTTCGTTATGCAAACTGGTGCGTGCCGGCGGCAAAGTTTGTAAAGAGAAAGGAGAGAAAGAGAGAGAACGAGGTGGGCAAAGGGAGAGAAGAATGAGAAGCATTCACATTGCGAGCGGAGGGACAGAGAAAAGGAAACGGCCCGAGAGAGAGGTGCGAAACTCGTCGCGGGAGCGAGTGTAGAAAAATTTGAATACCAAACGGATACTCTGGGAGTATCCTGAAAGGTGAGACGCGAACGTGAATTCAGAGACACGATACGGGACCGAGAGAGGCCGCGTGTGTTACTCGAATCCTGGGAAGCGGTCACGGTCCACGACGAATCGCTGCCGACGTATGTCAACGGAGCGCATGATTAATTAAGGAGGGCAAAGACTTCCGAGAACGCGACCGCTTGGACCTACTGTAATACGTTTAATGTTAAAGCGTCTCCTTAACTCGTTACCAAGAGTGCCGCGCCGAGATTGCATTGTAGCCGACGCTGAATAGCGGATTAAAAATCCACGGACTGTCAGTTGTGATATTCGTTCAAGGGAGTCCACGTTTTGCCATTGGAATTTCATATCGCAGCGATCGACCACAAACTACGTGCGCGCACGCAGAAGACAACGCGACGAGCGTAGGGAGAGGAATACACGCGCTAGGCAAGCGGAACGTTTCGTGGCAGTAAAACGTAAAGAGGAACGGGACATTACCAGCGCGTCCATGGTCTTCTAGCTACTACGTTCGGAGCACGTGCCAGTCACTTTGTGAACGGCCGCACGACGACGACGACGACGACTCATCGATCAACGCGCCAGGCACTTCCTTTTCCGCGATCTCGTGAAAGGACCATTTTCGAGCTGTCCTTGTTCTCGCCCGAGTCCTAAGGCAACGTGAACTTTAACCCGTGAGTTCCTAGGCGAGTTACAACGCGAGTTACGAGAACGCTCGAGGGGAAGTTACGTCGGGCTAAGGAAAGGCGGACGGTTCTCGTGAAAGACGACGGGAACGACAATTACGAACTCTCGTGTTCGACCGGATTCGTGATTTTACCTCAATCAACTTTGCATCCGGCGTGGGAGTACAAAGAGAACGTTTGAGGGTCAGCGATTAATTCGCTGTATTTCGTCGAGCGTCGGTGAGTGTCCGTTGGTAAAGTATCCGTAAAAAGTGAACATTTCGTGCGTTTCAAAGCAGCGCACCGTAAGAAGACCTCTATACGCAACGAGTAACTCATACGTAACAAGTAGCTTACGTCTACCCACCTACCGATCATCGGTACCATCAGTCAAGTATTCACGTTATCTTTCACCTTTTACGTAACCCGTCAAGTTACGTAAGACGCAAGCACCGAAAAAGCAGTGACATTCCTGAGCATCAACCTGCACTACCGTTCACAGGTGAATTCGCCTGTGAACCTATGAATTTCCGTCCGCGTGTACTCTAAAGCCTCAAGACGGTAGTCCCAATCTTTTACACGTACGGTCGAGGAAGCTGCCATCCTTCCTCCCTAAGATTTCCATCTAAAACCGTGGAAGGCAACTACCGAAAAACGGCGAACCACTACGGCGTTCATTACACGAACTCGTACGCCTGCAGCAACGGTCCGCCGAGCATATACAACAGTTGTCCGACGAACAGTGGCTTTGCTCATCCCCAGTCGAATCATCATCATCATCATCATCAACACCTCCAGCAACAGCAGCTCCATGAAGATTACAGGCCTATTTACTTTTACGTAGCGCAGCCTTATACGATCCCCTATACCTTCGCCAAAAGGCCACGACCAACTACCCTCTTAAGGCACGACAGACCGAGGAGCAACTGTCGCGTGAAATTCTCCAAGAGGCTCAGCAACGCTGACTTCTCGCAGAAGGTCAAGCAGGGCGAGTTCTCCAGAAGCCTCAGCCAAGTGCACTTTGCCGAGAACCAGGGACAAGGTATGATTTTTAAGAATTTTTCTCTACCGTTTTTGCTGCTTCTCATGTTCCGCCTCTTTCGCTTGTCTGTAGATCGTTAGATCGCGTTTCGAAACGTCGGATTGTGAGGATAGTGAAGGGTAATTATGATTCTTGAATGTTACCTTTAAGTCTCGTAAGAGCGTCTTTGCTATATTAGTTTGATTAGACGTAAATGCCATGCTTTACTGCGGCAGGTATTTGTAGATGTATAAGATACATGAATTAGGTATTAATACGTGTTCATAATTATGCAGTGAGACTTAATCTGTGGAAGGAATAGGAGTATATACTCTCGTTGGTATTATTGAATGCACATAGTTTATCGCGTTATATCAAGAAAATTCACTTCCGATTACGTGGAAACGTAGTTTGTGAGAACCTGCTACCGCAAGGCATCAGTAGGGTGAAACATTTTACAAACTACCTCGGTAAAATATGCGTTAATTAGCGTAGGGAAATACCTTGCGTTTACTCTGACTGAGTTCCTTTGCCACGGTTACCCTGAAAGAATATATATTAATTAGTACAAGAAGATAACTCTCAGTTACTCATTTCCATAAATGAAATTTCACAGAATGACTTTATTACGTCATTCGGAAGCGGTGCCATCACAGGTAGAAAATTCCGGCTCACCTGTTCGTACAAATGCTGCGAAATTTGATTATTTAACTCGTTTATCTGAAAAAGAGTTAATACTAATTAGTGCCGGCAGATAAGCCCTCGCTTAGACGTTTTTACAGACAGGCCTACGCTGGGCTCGTTTTAAAAGGAAAGTAGAAATTAATTAGTACCATAGCGGTTGCTTCCATTCGGAATGGATTATTCCGCGGGATTATTGGATGAAAAAAATTAAAACGATTATTAAACGAAGCCGGGATGGAGTGGGAGGGAGAGAGAGAGAGAAAGTACGAGGCGGAGCTCGTTTTGGACAAAGCTTTGACGGAAAGCAATGGTACGCGGAAATTGAACGCTATGCCGAGTGGATCACGGTTATGAGCACGGTGCATAATATAAAACGTTGTTGCGCCGTTATAACAACGTCTGATCCGACCACCGTTTTTTTCTTAGCCGATATCGTCTGCGCGCGCGGCAGCGCGAATTATTATTCCGCGCGACGGGAAACACAAACCTCGCGGCATATTGCGATTGTTCACGACGCATAAACGATTCATACCGCATTCGCGTCTCCCAATGAATAACGGATAACATTTAATTCGCCGATAGTCGCCTCTGCAATTGGTGAGACGGACGACGAGCGAAAATTCACGTCCACCCCCCTAGTAGCGTGTTCCCTCTCAGCCCTCACTCGTAAATCCTTGCGCGCCGCGTAATATATTATTCGTCGGGCGGCGAAAAAAAATCGCTCCAGTAACGCCCATTACACTGTCCGCCCGTCGATTCTGCTCTTTCTACTCTTGCCCGCCTCGCCGGCGATGCGCACACAATGATCGAGCGCAATCGGGCGCTCCTCTTTTCTCTCCTCTCACTTTTTATCGCGTGACAGCGCAGATGCGAGTCGTCAAACGTTCAAAGTCGCACGTGACCGATGCTTTCCACCGCTAATGTTTGCGCCCGACGAGCCTGAAACTTTTCTTCTCCCCCGCACGTACCCCATCTTCTGCTTCGACATTCTCCCGCCCTCGTCACATTCGTTCTTCCGATTTTTTCCCCGGCTAAGAACTCTTTTGACGTTGCAACCTGCGGTCGGATTGTTTCGTGAACACTGTGTAGCGCCGAATTACCCGCGCACGGAAAAAAATGCGCTCGTTGATATATCCGGTATTGCACGCGCAAATTTCCACCCGCGTCCCGTTGTCGATGCTGCAACGGCGTAATGGCGTGTAATGCTCAACGCTCGTTCCGGATCCCCGGCGTGCGAGCCTTTACAAGCCAAAACTGCTCTTTGAAAGATGCTACACGCACGTTCCGCTGTTTTCAATTGGTTCGCCACACCGCGCAACACTTCGCAATTTATTTCTCCGACTGCTGACTCGCCGCGTTCCGGTCGGAACCTTCGAGGCTTTGAGACGGGTTTCGCCCGTTCTGCTCTCAACAACATCCACTTCTCTTGCGGCTTCGGAACGTTTCACGGCGAAAATTCTTGCAACATCAACCTTCGCGGGGGTTGGCCGAGGTAGAAAGAAAGGAAGGAAGGAAGGAAGGAAGAAAACAAAGAGGGGGACGGGAAAATTTACGCGGACAAACGGCGCGCTTCGCTTTCAAGGCGCTTTCACGCTCGTGGATTTTTCTAGCAGACCGGATAATTGTTGCGAAAGCGGCATAGTTTCAGTGGCATAATTTAAATAGTTGTTGCTGTCGTCAAGTGGAGTGCTCTAATACCCGCGGGACGTGGGATGCCTAACGCTGTGTCCACACTCCGAGAAATGACGCTGACAAAGGCACACGAATCTTTATATAGCGCCTAGTTGTTGAGATTTCTCTCACTGTCTCCGAGGTACTAGATTGTCGGTTATGATCATCATTTGGCGTCAAGGTTTAGTATAGCCTAATGATAGCGTTGTTCTGGCTTATTACCAGTCGTTAAGGCAGTGTTCAAATATTTTATTCTACGACTACTTGCGCCGTGGATATTGTCTAGTCTCGTATGTTAAGTCAGATTAATCAAAGGACAGAGAAGCGCGTACGTGTACTTGGCAATGTTACGGCACCGTTAAACTCGCCGCGGCTTACGTATATCTTGTACTTTTTCTTCAGAGCGTCTTGTAATTTACGTAGACAATGCGTTCAGAACGTCTTGTGTAACACCAGCTACCTTCCTGCATTCAGCCTTCGCGTCTCTGTATTTCAAATCCGTGAGAAGTCGATTTTTTATACGTACACATTTTATTTTCATTCCCACAAAACCGCCATTCGCTTATGAATTTACTTAAACAACGAATTTCCGCGAATATGCGCATTTTTCTCCCAATCACCAGCGACATACACACGTTATGCACGCGCTTTTGTCCGCTCGCTCTTTCATTACGGCAGCCGCCTGCGATACGTATCAGGAACACGTTTGACAACGAGTTAACACGGTTTACCCGATTTCATCAACGAAACGTTAGTAACATGGGTGCGTTCATAAATGAACGACGCGCGGCGACATCGGTGCTACATTGAGAGGCATAAGTTGTGACAGCCGTATGTCAGTGACGTTTCGTGCACAACGTGGACATTACTCTCTGTTCCCCTATCATCCACCTTCTCTCTTTCCGTCACTCTTCCTCCGCCCCTCTCTTTCCCGCGGCAGCAAGAGAATAGCGCATATGCATGTGCAAGCGCATTCGCGAGCACGTACACGCATCGACGCCCTCCTGTTGTTGTCAAACGGGAGAAAACAGAGTGGCGCGAGAGAAAGGAAGCAAACAGAGACGCAACGGGATCATCAATGAGAGGAGCCACCCTGATTGAGTCGACCGGCGGACTAACTAGATTCTGCTCGACACGTCGCGTACGCGAATTAGAAAGGATCCGGGGCCCTAATGACCCTGCCTCGTTTCGTCACGAGGAAAAAAACGCGAGGGCGGGAAACGGATCGATTGCAATTAACGGCTGGACACTCGACGCCCCCGGTCGCTACTTCGCGAGCTATGCGTGATGAGAGGTCCTTGACATTTTCGAAAACGACTCGAGCAATTATATCATCGGCCGGTATGGCGCGGCGTTTTCAGCGATTTCGACATTTTTTCCCGTCGCGCTGCGGAAAATTCAGATAAAATCGACAGTCGCGAATCGCGGGGCATAGCGCGGAATGGATTTTTATTGTGCAACGGGCTTTCTTGGAGAAGGACGTACGGCGGACGGGTTGGATGGTGGCCGAGTGCGGAAGCTGTGCTTAGAGTAATAACGGCGGAAAGAACGTGTGGCCATCGGTTCCAATTATATTGGAGCACTCGATAACGGCTTATTAAATATTTAATGGCTTTGTTACGGTACGCGGAACGATAGCGCTCGACTGTCATAATTGTGTACGAAGGAAACGATTTACGTTTAAATAATTGACACTGTTGTAGTTGAACGGTTAATGAGATTTTTATGATATTGACATTAGATAATTGAACGCTAGCAACGCATGTGAAAAGAACGAGAACGTAATTCGGGAAAAGCAAGTTAAGGGAAATATGAAAAAGAAGCTTTCTTTATCCGTAAGTTATGAAACTGTTCGGTGGAATTTCTGCGTAATTCTCGCGTGTGCATCATGAATTTCAGATTTTATAGAACTCATGCGATACGGGGCTCGTAGTATGCAGTGTCTACAACAGATAATCTATAGAGGAAAGATTACTGAGTATATAGACACCGCGGCACCATAAAATCTGGACGATCTACCGTACAGCATATGTTAATCGAACGCAACGACGCGAAACTCTCCTTCCTCGCGCTACCGAGAGCGGAAATATATTCAAGATCGAGTACACAGAGCCTGTTTAATCCGTGACTAAAATCTTGGTTGGTGCCAAATCGACCAGTCAGCACTTCTGATTAATTAAGCAAGCGTCGACAAGAACGATGCACCTTGAGGCTGTCACGTCTTTTTGCTCGATAAAGTTTGCTTGCAATTACGTCAAACCGAAACGGGATCTCTTCCCTTGGTACAACTTTATATACAGTATTATGTCTGTTATGTTACGCGATACCACATATTCACATATATAATTACACGAAATAATCATGTCATACCGGTATTATTGCAAACATGAAAATTGCAAACTGTCAGCTTCAAGTCTGCTCGACTTTTAAACCTTCATCGTCCAAATTGACACTTGATATCACTTACTCCGTCGTGCAGCTTGACGCCCTTCGGAAATTTACTTACTTCTTCACATCCATTCCGATATGTTCGACGAAAGCACAGACTATCTACCGATCAAAAATTTCCAAAATATTTCATATCTCGTATCGTGGTAACATAAAAGTATAAACACAAAGCATATGCGTTCAGCAACGCAACATAGTAACACTTACCGTCTCACCATCGCTACAAGCATGTAAATTGAAAGCTGTTACTTTCAACTTCCAAAGTCACTCCCACGCCCTGTAACGATTGACGCCCTCCAAGATTTCGAAGAAGTCTGCGTTAAGCTATCACTTTTCCCGTCAATCATCTCAACTAAACGTCGTCCCGCGTTTACGAAAAAGCGTGAGTCAAGAAAATATGCTACGCCAAAGGAACCTCATCTCAACTACCTCTCGTATGTGCGTTTAATTATATTCTATTTCAGCTCAGTAATCAATACCGGGCACATAAAGGCCCAGTAAGACCACGCGTCTTTCAACGAAAGTCTTTTAAATATTATCGTCGATTTATAGAGAAAAACTAGATATAGGCCGTGGATCAGAGGAATGCATAGGTGTAAAACGTACAGAATTCAAAAATTTGAAATGTGATGGAATGGATTCTGATATATATGCGTATCGTACCATTAATGGTTTTATTGGAATACCAATTATGGTCATCGGTGACCGGCGCAAAAGATTTTACTGAAGATCCAAAATATTTTCAATGGGTAGCAATTATTATTTTATAAATGCAGTTGTTAGAATAGTGATGCGATCCTTTGGTCTCCAATACCTGCATATTATTTACATTTTGCATAAGTCAGTCAAACGCCGTAGTACTGCATAGCATCGCTATTCTAATACAGCAAAGTTTCACAAGAACAGCAAGAAATTTCAGTGAAGAGCCAAAATATTCGCAATCGGTAGCAATAATTATTTTATAAATGCATTTATGGTGAGAATAGTGTTGCCACCCTTTGGTCTTTAATACCTGCGCATTATTTACATTTTGCGTAATCCAGTCAAACGCTGTAGTATTTCATAACATCGCCATTCTAATACAGCAAAGTTTCACAAGAACAGCAAGAAATTTGACTGAAGATCCAAAATATTCGCAATCGGTAGCAATAATTATTTTATAAATGCAGTTATTGTTAGAATAGTGATGCAATCCTTTGGTCTCCAATGCCTGGACATTATTTACATTTTGTATAATTCAATCAAACGCCGTAGTATTTCATAGCATCGCCGTTCTAATACAGCAAAATACCCTCGGCAGTTAATAACCGTATTTTGTACTTTCCGTAATTTGAATCCGTTGAATAACCGTAATTTTGTAATTTCCTTCGCGAAACTCGAAATCCATCCGAGTGATCTGCAAATGTAGTGTCAATATTGCCACCTCATAATCTGACCACATTGGTGACACAGTTTGACCTGTATGTCGTGTTCACAGTGTTGACGAATTTCCCCAAGGCTGGACCGCCGTTGCGTGACCCGAGGATGACGTCGATGTTCAGGCGAGGCACAATCTTCGCGACATTCTTCTTATCCCTGCTGGGTGGAGGGCTCGTTTGCGCTGCTCTTGTGACGCAACATTGGGTCGAGGCAAGACCGTGGAGAACGCCGAATCCTCAGGAGAGCGCGGGCAGGGTTCATTTTGGACTGCTTCAGGGGAAAAAGGAACTAAACGTCGCCTACGGATGGAGGACCTACCATGTTTCGGGTAATTTCATCTTTTCTCTACTGATTATCGCTTCATTCGCTGCCTCGGCTCGGGAGGCTTCTTTTTGTGGCGTCTCTTAGCAATCTGTTGATGAAGTGTACCTGCGAGGACTGAGGAGATTCTTTCCGAAGGAACTGACGTAACGATGAGCGCACTATGATTTCTGAGTCGTTATTGCATAAGCATTTAGCAAGTGTTCAAGTTTGGATTGCACGTGTAGGAAATAGACTTGTCGAATATTGGCGTCTTTTTCTAATTATATGTTGTTCTGTAGTGAACTCTTACGTGATGACGAGAAGAGTTGGTTGTTAATTTTCGATCGTTCATCTTGTGTACTGAGCTCATTGTGTTCATGGCGGCAATTTGCTGTTGATAAACAGGTGGCATGAGCTGATGGAATGTACAATTGCGACATGAACGTCTTGACGGTGCATAAATTTCGCTCTTATTCAATCTAGGGTCTGAAAGTGCGGCAGACATCTTGCGTAGCCCGCGTCGGTGTCTGAATGAATACTTAGCGCATTGCGCAACGATCTCCGCTAACTGCGGTTGCTTCGTTCTGCACTGCCACTGCGCTACCGCTGCACTAGTTTTTATTTAAAACGGAACGTTTAACGGGACAGCATAATGCGCCTCGATCAATCATACGCAGACGTTAACGTGATATACCTAGAAGAAGATAAATATCCACGCGAGTTGTCATTGAAAATTAAGTGTGCTACATTTCTTAACTCCTTGCGGATGATAGACGCATATATGCATTCAATGTGACCTATCAGCGTATATCTAAGAACAGTGTAAATCGAGATCATTATTGAGTTCCTATTAATTATACTTTAATCATGTTGTACTATGAATATATATTTCCCAATAGAGCTTTGAAATACTCAGAGATCAGAGACAAACTCAACAAAAAAGGACTTCGATTTACGGTCGAATATAGATGAAAAATTAAATATTTTTTTCTCGTGGACCTGCACCATTCGATAGTGGGCAATTTAAGCTGAAAATAGACCACTACTCGGTCGGTGAACTTTCAATATTTACGGAGATATAACGATTTGAAAAACAGGCAAACAAATGTTTGTTGAGATAGGTCAAATTTATTGTTCTTCTTGAATGAAAAATAGAAATACAACAAGTAACAAATTTCTCAGCTGCGAACCTGATTATAAGTAAGAGCATTTCAATAACATACACGCTGACAATTTCAAATACGCCTTTGTTCCATCTGGAAATAGTCAGTGTGCACAACATTCAGTTTTACAGATGGCACGTGGCAAAGGTATTATACAGACTACCTCAGACAAATTTTCCTCACAGGAAACAAACCCCGAAGTACTTACGCATCATTCCGTTTATGCACCCTCAAGGCTACACAAGTATACATAAGACAGACGGATCCGCGCTCTTCATCAAATTTATCTCGAAACCCGCATAAAGCGGTTAATAACACCGCACAACCCGCCGTAACTTTAATTGGTTCAATGCAGCCAGAAAGCCACTACTGTCTGTCGATCTTATGAACCAACACGTCGGCATCAGTCTCTCAGCGAAACGCCAACGAAACGAACTCTCCATTTAACGCGGAAACGTAAATCTGCGTCTGTTCCACTGAAATCCCGTCGTAACTAAAGGCCCGCGCCACTTCATTTAACATAACGACAAGCTTACCGGCAAGAGAACGTCTTTTACCCCGTTGATCAATGCATCGGCCGCTAAATATTCCCGACGCGCTGTCATTGAAAATAGAGAAAGCGTTTGAAAGTGCGATACGCCTTGACGCGATCTGTAATGCGCGACCAGGCATCGCGCATTCTTCGCATCGGCGCCGCGTAGCTATCCTTTGAATTTACGTAAGACGCCGCACGAATTCGCGCACGAACGAGTGAACGCTTCATCGACTATTCCGCGATCGTACTATTATGCCCTATCGCAATGTCGTAGTCATAGGTCTACTTGTAAAGACAGACCCAAGTGCGTTATGGTCCAGTCCTACCCCAAAACCCTTGATCCTTAGTTATACTTGTTCCCAAAAAGTATGATTCCACTGTCCGAACGTTGTCCCGTACTCATCTCTTCCACTTTTCTTCAATCCTATATTAAGGACCGCTTGGGATTTTTGTACAGTTAAATAAAACAGTTCTTTCGAGCATCTTCAACACGTTGACGAGTTGACAGTTCTTTCGAGCGTCTTTAATCTTTAACACGTTGACTGCCAAGCGTATTTTACTATATTAGAACGGCGATACTATGAAATGCTACAGCGTTTGACTGAATTATGAAAAATGGAAATAATGTGCAGGTATTAGAAACCAAAGGTTTACATCACTATTCCAACAACAACTGTATTTATAAAATAATTATTGCTACCCATTGCGAATATTTAGGATCTTCAGTAAAATCTCTTGCGTAGGTCACCGGTGACCATCATGGCAGTCAAAGTGTTAACACGTTGACTGCCACGGTGGTCACCAGTGACCGGCACAAAACATTTTACTAAAGCTGCAAAAAATTCGCAATGATGCCTATTTGCAATCTTGTAAAACCAATTGATATCGGAACGATGCTTCAATACTTTGGCTTCTCACAACTCTGCGTTACTTTCATTTTGCACGATTTAATCATACACTGCAGTATTTCATTGCATCGCCATTCTAACATAGAAAAATACACGCTTGACAGTCAACGTGTTAATTAAATGACACTTAGTCCAGAGCCAGAGGACTAAGAAGTCAGGCTGCTCTTGAAATAATTGAGATTTCTCGATCACGACATAACAATACGCCGTCTTGCTGGCGTTGTCATCCTCGCGGGTAGGGAAGTTCATCATCGAGTCCCGCGCACGTCGCCCTTTTGATCCTGAAATCGTTCCTCCGCTCCCAGAGAAGGAAACTGTTATCGCGCCCGTAACTAGCGGTCAATGGCGGTCGGGGCGCTCAAGCGAAAACGTCCGTTCCTCGCTTAAGTATCCATCGTTCTTGGGCCGCGGCGAGTAAGTCACGTGTTTGAGTAGCATGGCCGAGCGCGCAGTGTTGTTCCGGGAAAACTCTTCGAGTCTTGTCGCTGCTGGCCTCCGGAGTGAGAGGCAATCGCGATTTTTCCCCGCGCGTCGTACCTTCCTCATTTGGCACGGACGCGGCATTCGGATTAGAGAGTGGACACTTTATGGCGAAGAATTCCTCGCCGGGTTCGTTGCGGTGTTTTCAGAGAAAACCCGCGGAATATTGTCTTTCGGCGGTCTCGACGGTCTGCGCTTTAACCCTTTGACTGCTGAATACTCCCGGCCAAAGCGCTCGATGGGGA
This sequence comes from Cryptocheilus praepositus, assembly GCA_033815515.1. Classification (NCBI taxonomy): domain Eukaryota; kingdom Metazoa; phylum Arthropoda; class Insecta; order Hymenoptera; family Pompilidae; genus Cryptocheilus; species Cryptocheilus praepositus. The sequence continues at coordinate 524,052 of JAWWQZ010000257.1, read as the reverse complement.
CGAGATACTTTTCGATAGTTTGAACTCTGTTGATTGATTATGTAAGGCGCAATGAAGTTTTTAATTGTAATTCTTCGTTTAGGCCAAATTAAATAATGCAAGAAAATGATTTGATAAAGAATGCATCTGTATTTATTTCATACGCTGATAATTGGGGCTGCAGTGGGTAAGAAATCGAAACGATTGGGAAGCGCATATATGCGCCCATAGTTGACACCGATAGATTTCGGCGGACGCGGTCTCGACGGTCAGCGCTTTAACCCTTTGACTGCTGAATACTCTGGCCAAAGCGCTCGCTGGGGACGAGATAGTTTTCGATAGTTTGAACTCTGGTGATTGATTATGTAGGGCGCAACGAAGTTTTAATTGTAATTCTTCGTTTAGGCCAAATTAAATAATGCACGAAAATTCTTTGATAAAGAATACATCTGTATTTATCTCATACGCTGATAATTGGGGCTGTAGTGGGTAAGAAATCGAAACGATTGGGAAGCGCATATATGCGTTCATAGTTGATACCGATAGCGATTCGCGGACGTGAATGCTATAGCATTCATTTTCATGATGATGCAGAATGGCATGAATACCATAACATTCAGATCTTAAAGTCAAGTATTTTGAATTTAATTGTATATAACCTTAAGTTTTTGTAATTATTATACCTGTCAAGATAATGACTAACTGCACTAAAATATGATCATCTGACTACCCTTATAAAATGTGTTTAAACAAATTTAGGATATCACAACCAATTCAAAAATGAAATGACTGTCAATTTCTGCACTTCGCTGAAACTTTTAATGTCCGCGAACGTGTTAAGATCGTTATATTGTGGGGTTGGGCGTAAAATTGACGCCACATGATGCGCGCGTTAATGAAAGTAGTACAGGTATTAACATGTGGAGAAGTGACTATTCCGGTTTTCGAGTAAAAGGCCGGGTTACGAAACCCCAACATCTTCAAGGTTTCACAGTATTAACGTATCGTACTTTTACTTCTGCGTCGTTTTAACCTGCGTGTCTGAGGAACTAAATTAATTGCATTTCCAGTTCGTATCGTGCCCGATCAGTTCGAAAGTGAACAGCAAAAGGACTAACAATAGACGCGATTGAACGCATCCGTCAGCCGTCAGATCCAAACATCGTCGAACCTTGCAGTCTGCAACAATCTCTGAACAGTCGAGCCAAACGCCACCGGGGATGAGGGGAATTAATGAAATGCAACGAGCCGCGATTTTGCGCGTGCTGTGCATATCATAAGCTAACATAAGCCTCAATGGCTGTAGGCAGGAATCTTTTATGGTCCGTCTTTAGCGTATTATCAACCGGGAGAACAACAGAATTGCTGGCACGCGTTGTGGGAAGCGTTTCTCTTTCAATGAGGCAAGTAATAGATCGAAAGAAAAGAGAGACACGCAAACACGTATCGACATCACGTATCGTCGCGATAGGACACGAGCGCGCCTTGAATTATCGAAGGAGCCTTTGAGACGCCAGGTCAATAGTTTGCCTTCTCTTGGCAGCACGTTTTACAGTCGGTACTCGACACGTCCAGTCATCGGCATTCGCGTCTCGCTTCTTGTAAAGTAATTACGTGTCAATGATCGAACATGACCATTTAATATGAAGTAACGCTCGTGTCGCGGTGCGCGTGCCTCTATTAACGATTGAGTCGTGTCCCGTGGGCATTACCTGGGCCATTTATATACTGCATCCTTTGCATCGTTCATAATTAGCATCTTTGTTTTGCGATAACAGCTGCTGCAACTGTAATTGTATAGTTCCATTTAATTGGTCAGATATGCTAATACGGGTGCAATTACGTATTCAATCGAAATATGAATTGCTTCTGTTAAAAGATGGTATCTGATGGTACAGTTGTAATGTTTGAAGATAGCCACAGTAATTCATAGGAAACCGAATATTTGCGGGTGATGTTAATTGCGTCGATCACGCTATATTTATGTAACGTCAACAAATATCAAGATCATACTGTAACGTGCTTACCCCGATCGGTGTTATGCGTCACTTACACTACCGCAACCGTTCGCGCGAATATCCTAATTACGTGTGATAATATTCGTAGGAAATAACGCGCGGCTGCATTTCTCCTTCGTGACATCCGCTTTCCGCGCATCGATTTGAGTGAACCGCGTGCAAGCTTCTATCTCACGTGTTACGTGTTGATACAGCGTATAATCATTAGATAATGACAACATCACACTTCAAAACTAGCGCACGAACGATGAAGTAATCATCCTTGCCTTAATTGCCCCTCCGCGGATTTTCTCGTTCGGAGAGATCGCGTTTCTTTCTCACGACTCGCGAAGTTTCAGGCGCAAAAGATCTTTAGTTTCACTAGCGTTACGTTCGATATACCCAGAACAATGCTTATAAGTAAATACAGGATACAAGTACGTAACTTCGAACTTAAAGCAGCCTCGCCGAGCTTTAACTTTTACCGCTCTGTGCAAATTTCTAATTATAACATAACATTGAATTGGTAATGCAGAGAAATTGCTGGAACGAAAAAAAAACTCACTTCCTATCCGCTTAGCCGCGATTAACGCTCGACAGGCGGCAGACAAAACGCCAAGAAACTGTTTAGGAGAAACTCCGCGGCACTCTGTGCACGTCGAATGTGAAAAGAAACGTGTCCGCTCAAACAAATCGCCCACGGCGGAGTAACCTTTTTCGCTTCTCGACCGGCGGATTGGAGCCCGGAAAAGTCGGCGAGGTCGTTTTGCCAACAGACATAAGTGGCTGGTTAACAATAGGCAGGGGGAACGAGTTCGGCCTTGCAAAAATACCCGCGGCCAAGCCTCGCGGTTGACTTTCACGTGCACACGATTATCCGTATCATCGGCGCCTGGACTCTCTGACCGCATTGGGAATATTAAATTCCCGTTCGATGCGCGTGCGTGCCTCTCTTTCTTCCTGTTCTGCGCGTGCACGGGGGCACGATATCCTCTCCCCGGTTTTTCCGCAACGAAAGAAAGACACGCACTTTTTTCCGGATGCGTAAGACGAGACCGTTACTAACGGACATTCAATCCGTTTTCTTTAACGCCAGCTCCCCGCAGTTTATTTGGCGCAATGCGCGTGTGCATTTCTCTGATATGTAAGACAAGGTCAGTTCTCCTCGTAACGGTTACCCGATCTCCCCGCTCGAAAGTCTCTTTGGTACAAATTGCCGGCGGACATCAGGAAGCAGTTCGAATTGTCACTCGCGTGTTAACACGCGGGCATGTTGCAAGTCTTAAGAGGATGTAAAGCGGGAAATTAGGGTAAACCGTTTGAACCCGGCGGCTTTTGGCTCTGTGCAATCAGCAACGTGGAACTCTTAACACGTTATTTGTCTTGTTAATTAACCCTTTGAGCGCTATATACTTTTTCGCTCGCGTTAATTCTACGCAGACCTATAAACCTTTGAGCGCTGAACACTTTTTCGCTAGCGTAAACTCCATTGATTGATTATAAATGGCGCGAATAAGTAATAATTGTGATGTTTCGGTTACGACAAATTAAATAACACAAAACAATTTTTCATTAAAGAATGCACATGCAATTGCAATACGTGGAAAATCGAAGGAATTAACAAACGCGTTCATAGTCCACCTTGGTAATTTTTAGTGTTAAAACCGATTCATATTCTTACATATTTTACATTCTTAATCAAGTCAATAAAAATCGCCTCCGAAGTACAAAGGGTTACTATAGGATTTATTCAACATCTAAGTTGATTGCATAAATGGTAAACGGCGCTACTATTTTATTAGGTTTCCGTACGTTTTCTCGACGCAGGACTTGACGACTTTCAAACCTTTTCGTTCATCGGTCAAACTAGCGAAATTGTCCGAGTGCTCGAAACCTCTCGAAGACTTTTTCGGACTTTCGAGATCTGCGAATAACATTTGCGGACGCTCGTATCGTCTTGCTGCTGGCCATATCGATCGCTCCCGTTCCACTTCACTTAAGTGCTAAGAACGTTTTTCGTACCGATTTGCCAGTGGATGAAGTTTCGTTTCGTAGATTGACAAATCTCTCTTCTTTAGTGAGACGAAATACAAAGAGCGAGAAACGACGTTGAAGAATGTATGTGTCTGTGTATTTTTATGCGTATATATAGTATATATATATATGTATTATATAATATATATAGGGAGAAAGAGAGAGACAGAACAAGATTGTTTCCCGATGTTCTCACGTAGCATTCTCGACTCGACTATTCGATTGGATCCGTCGAATTAGCCTCAGGCTGATACGTGAGACCGTTACACGACGGTATTACTTAGAATGGTTTGTCGGTATTTCGCACTTTGCGTCCAGAAGAAATTTAGCGCGTTACCGCCGTCAGAACGGTATTCCGTAGCAGCGTTGCACTTAGATTGCAACATTAAGAACCTTCAAACTGGTTGCACGGGAACAGTCATGTACGCTGAATGATTTGCGCCTCATGCATTATGCATTATGTTATACTATAATCGTGGAACAGCATTGTTTTCTGAATCAATAATTTCGTTGCGGGTGAATGCTAGTTGTAATTTGGAGTATAGCATAAAACATTAGGGTATATACAATGAAGTATTTATTATAGCATTTGATCCATGTAGTTATTGTATAATACATACGTTAGTTATAACAACTATATGCGGAACACTTTAACATTCAGCGTTATCTACGGAAATTATCCTGGAAATTTGAATAATGTCTATCATAACGAATTCGGTAGAGCACGTATTTTGGACTACTACGGTCAAAGAACATTCCGCGTTTGGACTGACATTGTAGACGGCGGCAGTTACGAAGGTTGCGACATTTGGTGAAAGGTCTCTCGGTAGTCTGACTTTTCGGTATTACGAAAAATTTTCCAGTATGACATTTGTCTAATAGATTATGCTCGTTGACCTGTTCCAGTTCCTCAGATGATCCGGCAGGACCCGTCTGTAATGTCCTGGGGACTGTGGATCGGCACATTGACGACGACTTCGGCAGCTTTAGTTGCCGCTGCGCTCGCTGCACTTTTAGCAGTTTTGAACACAGCCACTTCGCCGAGATCTAAGGCCTTCTCCGTCCCTGGAGTGTATTTCATAAATATCCTAACACGTAAGTTTCCTCCCGAACGTACCGCTTCACATCGCGAGGGGCGTGTGTGAAAGATTTTTCTCTTGAGATATCGGCCGATGCTTCCAGTCTTGATTCTCTCGATGCACTTCCTTCGTCCGCTTCAAGTTCATGCAAGTATTTTCCTATCGCTGATTACCAGTCAGAATTTGATATTTACTACATAATCTCGAAATTCTCGCTATGGCATTTAACGTGAACTAATGAGAATTGTGAACGACGTAATGAGGGAATCATTGGGAGGAGATAAGAGTTAACACATTGCGGACGGCGTTCTTGCTCATCCAGAGCTCGCACATTTTTCAGCGTCCTAAAAAGTTGAGTACAATACATACAAGGTTTTTTTAATACTGACTGCTATGTTCCCACTTTTTTCACATTTTAACATTTATTTACTTTACAATTATACTATCAAAAATTGCTGCAAGGCTTCATTACTTTAGCAACGTACCGATAAACGTTAAAACGAGAAATCTCGTGACCCGTCCGCAATGTGTTAACATACCCATAGAACGCAGTGCAATTAGAGATAAGTGTCTGTTGGCTCCTTTCGACCTAGTATCGATCTATGTTCTCCGTTAAATATCATTGATCCTTATTGCAGTACTGATGTGCGTGGCGAGTACCGGTACTTGGCTAGTGCAGTATTACACTAGATTATACATCAACGTGCTACCGAAGGAGGACATCGACAACATGTGGACCAGTGAAGGTTCCGCTGAGCTCGGCTATTCGTTTTGGTAAGAAACTCATCGTCTATCCGTAAATTCTCGCGCATAAACTCCGTTCTACATATTACGCTCGATCTAACAGCGTCGTTTCGTATGAGGGCAGATTGATAGAATTACCGTCTCGTTTCCAGCCAGATAGTCTCACTAGGGCGTCGGGTGTAAAAGTCTGTAAATTCAGGGCGCGGCCTATAAGCGCACACAGCAAAAGTGGAGCAAGGAAAAGAATTGTATACAGCGTGTTTATTGTCCGCTTCGCGCATACCGCGCGCACAATCTAGAACGGTTATTGAATGCGGGCCCCAAACACGTCGTTTGGCGCGAGAAATTCCGGAAGAAATTGTCGAAGAAGCACCACGCAGTTCGTTCTCCCCGGTTATGCGGTAGATCAATATTTTAATGAGTTTAAAAACAGCGCGTGTCTTGGCGGATTACGTGGGCATTATATATTCCTTTCTCCGACGAGTCATTCAACCTGCACTAAATAAAACCGGAGAAAGTACGACGGGTGGGTTGTTCGCGTTATGGATGATATTTCGATTCCATTCTTTATCAGGATACGTTTCAACCTCCGCACTTTATGGCGCGTGACAGACTAAAATGTTCGCATAGAATGTTTGAGTTGGAATTAACGTTCGATCTGATGTTCCGCTCGTTCGTTTGTGATCGTGGAGACCTATTCGTCATTCGCGTCTCAATTTCAGGCTTGTGGTCAGCGCTGGTGTCGTACACTTGATCAGTATAGCGTTGGTCGGCTGGGGTTCCGGCAGAGATAAGGATGATCGTCTGGAACCGATTCCCGCTCTGGAAGAAAAAACAGCTGCAGCGATAATGCTGTATTAGGATCCAGGACGTCTCGCAGGATCAATTTGAATTAAATTTTGTGTTCGCCGTCAAACTTTGCACTGCTTCAATGTTTTTCTCTCGTATTCGACATACTTTTGCTTTTTCTGAAGTTCCTAACTGCGGTTCGGTGTATAAAGTTTCTTTTTTATTTCACATTCTCTCGTAAAGCTCGTTAGCTGGGCACTTCCTGTTTTTCAAATATTTTTACACGCTTTGAAGATTTTCTTTTCTTATGCAGCTAATCAATCTTTTTTCTACACTGCGATTTTTCGTGGAAGTCTCATGTAATGAATGTGTGTGTGTATGGTTATTGTGTTCTAAGAGATGCTGGCAAGTTCATCACGCGTGTGACATGCTGTTGTTCTGCCGTGTAGGTAAGTGATAATGAAAGACAATACTCAAGGTGCCTTCATCGTGGGCATCAGCGTACACTCTTGCCAATATGTACGTAACATTAATGTCTACTACAAGATAGAGATATTACGCGGTTGATATGTGTTCATGTTTGCACATTGACTGCCACATGAAATTTAGTAGTGCTTATCGTCAAATGCCAGGGCAATATAATATTTTTGAAATCCTGGTGATAATGTATAGATTGATATGGTGTTCAGTATACTTATCGCCATGCAAAGCAGTATATGACGTATAATAAGTCGTAATCTTTTTGACTTTGCGACCACACACATCGAGTCAGCCAATTAAATTCTCACTTCTTTTTTTTCTTGGCGGTAAACATCTTTATTACTTCGTTTTAAGTATTTGTGATATAAATATCGCGCAGTAAGGTAAGCCAAGTACACGATAAGACGTCGCGAAATGGTAATTCGTTTTTCGCTAAAGCATAACTCTTGTTTCCAATAAGGTTGAAATCAACGTTAGCGGTTCGCTATCCAAGGACTTTGTTGTAGAGATGCACTTGTGAGCACAACTTAACGTAACGAGTATAGAAGCATAAAAAGCCTTTGTATAGTGAGATGGTATTAGTAATTTAGTTACACACTTTATAATTCAAATGTTTTGTATAAATGGTCAGTTTGGAGCTGCGTAATACGGTTCATAAGGCAAGATGTATAATGACGTATGCAGTGGGAATGTAAATAGTAACTGAGCGCAAAACTTTGCATCGGTGTATTTATTACACGATACTTTAAGGTTTTATGGTATCTGAAATATAATAATAAAATAACAAATGCTAAAATCGATTGAGTATATATTTTTTTTTATCCGCTAGGTACTTTTCAACCCAAGTGATCTTCAGTATATAATAAAAGTTTTACATTAGGTGCCCCGAGATATATCCGGGCGAATAAAAAATGGGCAAAGTTATGAACTACAGACTGCGTGTAAGGAAGAGGATACATGCCGCACAGGATCATGTCAAGTCTAACGTAGGACAGTTAGGATGTAAGAGAACTTTATTGATGTCTTCAATATGTTTTTTCGTTTCTAGAGCTTCGGCTCCTGATTAGTTAGTAGTTTTAATTTGATCATTCACACAATGCGCCATCCCTTCTGTTCTGCACATTTGCCCACATTTTTACGTCATGCCCGAGTCGGCTATCTTACTTCTGGAGCTTTTATGTATATTTTGCGTCTTCTTTTTACAGATAAATACATACAGTCAGTGCAATTGGTGTAGAAAAACCATACAAACATAATTACATTACAGTATCTAAAATTATAATTTGATGACATTTATGCGCGAGAGAGTGGGCTCAATTTCTTTTCACATTCATTCGTTTCTCTTTTGTGCATTAATTTGTCAATGTTATCGACGATGCCTGGAAGAATGAAGCGATGTACAAAACAGGAGGGGTGAGATACACCATCGGCTTCAGGCAAAAGTCTATTTTGCAATATTATATGATTGATGTTCAATATCTCCTGATTACCGGCTCTATGTTGATGACCAAATTCGAATCGTTGTGTTAGCGCCGGCCAGCAACTGTGGACCAACCTGAATCTTCCGTAGTTCTCCTTCTATCGTCTTTACGATCGTCTTTCCTATTAACAAAAATTGGTCCTTAGAACTTTCTCACGCGACTTAACAGTTGCCGAAACATAATGTATCAATAACCTAGTAATAATTACATAACAAATTACTTACCTGTCTCTATCTCGATCATCCCGCTTCGGTGGATTATCTCTGTCCTGAATCGATTCTGATCGCCAGTCGGAATTACTGCGTGGTGCGAAGTCGCGGCGGGGCATTCGTCGAGAATCCATTGAGTCACGACCGTCGCGAATATCACGACTATCGCGAATATCACGACTGTCACGAATATCGCGACTGTCACGACTGTCGCGACTGTCACGGAACTATCGTAATTAAATGGATAATTATGTTAATAAATCGTCGAATTGTTTGCAAGCGGAGATCTTATAGCAAGTAGAAACAAAATGGCGAAGATATGCATATCAATGTATCAAAGTAAAAAGTATTAATTGAGCGATTTGGTTGCAGAGCTGATGAATTTTAAATATATTAAATATACCAATTTTAACACGTTGACTGCCAAGCGTATTTTGCTATGTTAGAATCGCGATACTATGAAATGCTACAAAGGTTGATTAATACGTTGACTGCCAAGCGTATTTTGCTATTTTAGAACTGCAATGCGATGAAATACCGCAGAGTATGATCAAATCGTGCAAAACTGAAGATAACGCAGCGGTGTTAGAAGCCGAAGTATTGAAGCACCGTTCCAATATCAATTGCTTTTACAAGATTGCAAATAGGCTTCACTGCATTCTTAGTCAAATCTTTTTGCATTTGACCACCGTGGCAGTCAAAGTGTTAAATCGTGCAAAATGAAGGTAACGCAGAGTTGTTAGAAGCCAAAGTATTGAAGCACCGTTTCAATAATAATTGTTTTTACAAGATTGCAAATAGACTTCATTGCGAATTTTTTGCATTTTTATTAAAATCTTTTGCGCCGGTGACTCCCGTGGCAATCAACGTGTTAAACGTAAAGCGTTAATTGTTGTATAATAGAATTTCAAAGCTAAACAAAACAAACTGCGTCAGGTTGGCTTTGGAAAGACTTATTTATTACCGCGAAAGTGAATATACTTACGGAACGCTCCATGGGCCGATCACGCTCTCGATCTCGCTCACGATCTAACGGACGATCTCTAAGTCCATCCCTATCGCGATCTCGTCCCATATCTCTGCCGTCCCTGTCCCTCTCCCGGTCACGGTCACGATCACGGTCGCGTAGTCCACCAACGCCAGGACGTTCGTCTCTTTTGTCATAGTGCTTTTTACTCCATTTGCTATCCTCGATTTTATCGTCACGCCGTTTAAAATGATCCAGATCATCCTTGACTCCGTCATCCTTCGGGTCGCCGCCGCGTCGCCATGAAAGTACGTCGGGTGCGGCTGTAGGGAATAAAAAGCGCCGAATATAGTTCCACACATTAATATTTAAGCGAAATAAAATGTAGCACCATATATTGTCAAAAAAAAATATAATTACTGGGACGAGCAGGCGGACGGGATCTCCAAGTCATCTCCTTATCAAATCGTTGTCTTTCCTCTTCCAGCTTGCGTTCGATCTCAGCTTCTCTGACTCTGGCAATTTCAGCCTGCTTCTCGAGTTTAGCCATACGCTCAGCTTGTCGCGCCTCTTCTTCGGCACGGCGAGATCTCTCTTCCTCTTCTCGCTTCGCCCTTTCTTCCTCGATGCGCTTCCTCTCTTCTTCCTGTTTCATGCGCAACTCCTCGAGGCGTCTTCTCTCTGCCGCTTCTGCCCTTTCCTTCTCCCACTTCGCCTTGCGCTCTGCTTTGCGTTCCATCTTGCGCTTCAGCAATCTCTTGGCACGCTCCTCATTCAGCATCTTCTCGAACTCCTTCAGTTTCTCCAGATAGATGCTCTTTCGCTCGGCAAGAATCTCACCCAGGAAGTTATCGTGGTCCTCTTTCATCCTGGCCATGCGTTGCTGGGAAGCAACTGCCTGCTGGCGTTCCTCTATTGCCGCTGCAATTCGGTCGGCTTCCTGTTGTTCCCAGCGTTGCTTCGCCAGTTCCATCTTCTCCTTGACAGCCTTCTCCAACAACGGTATCTCTTCTACGCGCTTGGCACGCTCTAAGTAATCGACCTTTTTCTCCTGTGACTTCAACTTCTGCTGCATCTCCCTGCGCTCCTTCTGCAATTCCTCCGCTTCGCGAGCTGCGATTTGCTCGGCGTCGAGCTTTTTGATCTCGTCCTCGTCCAGTTTCTTAAGCACCTTCTGCCCGTGACTCGTTTGCGAGATCTGCTGCATCTTTTCCTTGAGATGGCGGTCCTTGATCTGCTGAATCTCGCTCTGTTGGCGTTTCCGTTCTCTTTCCTCGCGTTCCTGTTCGAGACGTTTTTGCTCAGCCAACATTTGTTTGCGTTGCAGCTCTTCCTGTCTGCGCATCTCTTCCTCTTCGCGAACCGTATTAATGTGCTCAATGTATTCCTTTCTTTCTTCGATAATCTTGTGCCGACCTAAGATTCTTTGATGCTCCTTAATTTTCGTCTCATGGTAATGACTAACCATGGCAGTTCTCAGTTTCTCGCGCTCGAGCTTCTTCTTGTTTGGATTTATCACGTTGATGGCACGATGTAGGACGGTCGCCATGTTTACGAGTTGGCAACGTATTTGCTCCGAAGGCATGGCCTGCAACACCGGACCATCCGGATGATCCTCACGCTGGGCTTCGGAGAGGTCTACTCCGAAGTGAACACATTTCTTCCCATGATCGATTCTTATCTGCATATCATTGTAGCGCACGCAGTCGACGAGAAGTCGTTCCAAGTGGAAATCTGTCGTGAATTTGGCGAGTTCCAGCAGCCTGGCAAACTGGATTGTCTGATAAACTTGTGAAATTTGATGCACAAGGCGGACCAATGTGACATCTTGTAATGCTGGTACGTACTGAGCTAGCAAACTGTTTTCGTCAGCCTGTAATGTCTGAATGACTGAGTCCACTCTGGTACAGAGCTCTAGAGGATGGAACTCGACTTCCAACCATGAGTATAGTTCTTGCAGTTGCGGAGAAGCAAGATTGACAATGTTCAAGCGAACAATATCTTTAAGTAGGGATACCCGTGTTGGCGGCTGGGTAAGACCTAAGAGGGTAGCGAGTTTCTGAGCCTTTTCCAGAGGACTTTTATCAGTTTCAATAAAGCGGTCAAACTCTGGGTGGGCTGATGGCAGTGGTATCGATAATGTGGCTAATAATACACGATTAGCCATTCTCTGTTGTTCTTCCAGAGACATGTTCTTTTTCATTTCACGGGACAATTGCAAGAGCTTGAATAATGCGGCAGCATGGAATAAGTAGTTGCCAGCCTTCCAGAAGACCATAGCTAGTTTTTGATAATAATTTGCCATCGTTTTTGGTACAGGCAATTTTTTTGATAAATTCATCATTCCGTGTACATCTTCAGATGACTTGAATGCCTCTTGCCATAGTTCCATTTGAATGGCCGAATCTAATTGATTTAATCTCGTCTCTAAATTAAGCTGCTGTGTCTCTGCCTTATTCATAGATACGTTTGACACAAGTTGCGGTAATTTACAGATTTCCTCAAGATGCTTCCGCAATTTTTCGCACAATTTGCGGAATTCTGTTTTACGGTTATACTCGAGGCAGAACTGAAAAGCCATGCGTGCGATATCATGGTACAGGGTTTCTACGTGTGCATTTGTTCTTAACAATTCCAAACATTGGCAGTACGACTCCCACAGAAATTTTACCCATGGTGTCAATATCGTACGATCACTTCTGTCTTGTGCGTCTTCACCACTCACAGCAGAAAGCAGAATACTTTCTGGTGTGGCGAGGTTATCCAGGTCATCAATATCAATAACTGCTTGTTGGCTTTGCTTTCGTGCAGCATTTGTCTTCTCTTCTGCCATACGCAGATATCCACGGATTACATTTTCAAGACTTCCGACGTTAACAGATTGAAACATGTTACGATATTGAAAGAGGCCTTCTTTTGCTATGTGGGATTTCTTTAGCTCCACACAAAGGTCCAAGTACTTGAACATTATAGGTTCGAGTACGGACTCTGACCAGCTGTACGTCCATTTTTTATTCCGGAAGACGTCTTGTAAGGTGTCTAATGCTCTGCACGGCTTACCGACTTCAATGAACTCTGTTAGAATTATGAAAAGTATAAATGCCCAATATCCTCAGTGTAAATGATTGCAAGATGAATGAAGGTAGTATTTATTATATCGTACTGGGACAAGTCTATATATTAAAAAATGTGCATTTTTACCAAAGATTATAAAAAACAAGTTTGAACTGGGTATTACTTTTTATAAAGGGTCATAATCTATATAGCAATGTAGATATTATCATTATATTCAGTAAATTCTTCCGTAAGTACTCCTGCTTTGTATACATAAGAAACAAGCCCATTAATTTGCATATCATTTGCACAGTAATAACACTTCAACTGGATAAAGAGCAATCGACTCAAAACAATTAATAAATATAGTACATATGATCCTCCAATACTAACATAATTTGTTCACTGTCATAATTTCATGAGGTACAACTGAGAAACTATGAACCCCTGACATGAAATTTCTTACATAACAGCCTAAGACATACCTACTCCAAGAGCAATAAGCTACATTTTTTAATTAAACAAACCCAAAGAAAATATTGAAGAAGAAAATATATAAAGAAAATAAAAATGAACAAATATGTCGATTCAGTGATAAAAATTGGCACCCTTTCTGTTTACTGTTCCAGCCAGTAACAAAAAGTCATACAACATAAGGCATTGCACATGAACCTACACGCCATAATCATCCCCCGGGGTCGAATTGTGAAGTGCATGTTTCTAATCGCCCGTGCCAGAATCCGCAACTACAGAACAGTGCATATGGTTCCAAAGCTGTATCGTGCGAAAAAAGAACGCAACTGGACCCGCATGTGACCAAAGTCGGAAACTGTCACGGGGCAACAGATGGCAAATACTGTGCCTAAGAAAATAACGCATATTCGATCGCGGACTTCGAAGCAAGCTGGATCGGCTGACGACCCGTGTTCAAGGAGCGTAGATTAAAATGTTCATCGGCCATGTCATGCTGGTGCAATGTAAGAAGATGTACGTACCGTTCGCCCTTTTCAGGGCGTTTTCGGGCCGCTGCCCGTATCGAGACATCTTTCCGCACGTCCGCTCTTATTGTTCCACCATATAAACTGTTGGAGCGCCTGAAAAATGCCGTGAAACTTTAGAGATTTATGCTTTTCCTGCAGTACGACGTTTGTCACTACGCACCTCGACCGCGTGTACCGGATGAAAGGCGGTCACTGTGGCAAAATGGCTTCCTGTAATGTTCGAGTCAAGTTGATTTCTCTAATTCCCTAACATCGCAGGGGACCGTGATGCACGGCGTCTATGGGTGGCCGAAAAAAAATCGTCGTTTTTCGCGGCACTCGACGAATACGCGACTTATTTGATGGTACAAATGGGATGTTTGCCTTGCTAACGGTAATGAGCCGTAGGCACTTACGTAGAAGGGAAGGTACAGTGCTGGGGCTAGTAAGAAACTAGATACTTGGCGAAACTAGATTTCTGGTTAAAACTAGATTCCTGACGAAAAATGGCGTTTCCAACGAACTTCATGTGAACTTAAACGACGAAATGCCCTAGGTGCTTTATCAACAAATTTATGTCAATATCATTTTTCTTTAGTTTCGTCAGTATAATGACTTTCTGAGATATTTAATGTGTTTATCGTTGATATAGTTAACGGGTTATACTTAATTATTAACAATTTTGGCTTGCATAGTACTTTTGTCCAGTTACGTGAAAACGGTAACCAAAAGTAGTTTGCAACGGTCATCGCAAGGGTTCGCAAGTGTTGGGGTTCAACGTTGTCCATCTAGCAATCAATTTTTGACCCGCCAAAAGTCTGCAAGAAGTATAGAAGATGATGGGTCGCAAACAAATTTTGGGTGAGTTGATTTTGTATTCCTCGCTATAACGGGCACACATCGAATATCGAAATATTATGGAAAATAAGAGGGTTCAACGTTGTTTATCTAGTAACCAACTTTTCAACCGCCAAAAGTCTGTAAGAAGTATAGAACATGACGGGTCGCAAACAAATTTTCGGTGAGTAGACTTTGCAATCCTTGTTGTAACGGACATACATCAAATATCGAAATATTATGGAAAATAAGAGGGTTCAACGTTGTTCATCTAGCAACCAACTTTTGAACCGCCAAAAATCTGTAAGAGCATGGCGGGCCGCAAACAAATTTTCGGTGAGTAGACTTTGTAATTCCTCGCTATAATGGGCACGCATCAAATATCGAAATATTATGGAGAATAAGAGGATTAAATGTCGTTCGTTTAGCAACCAACTTTGAACCGCCAAAAGTCTGCACGAAGTATCGAACATGACGGGCCGCAAATAAATTTTGGGTGAGTAGACTTTGTAATCCTTGTTGTAACGGGCACGCATCGAATATCGAAATATTACGGAGAATAAGAGGGTTCAACGTTGTTCATCTAGCAACCAACTTTTGAACCGCCAAAAGTCTGCAAGTATAGAACGTGACGGGTCGTAAACTAATTTTCGGTGAGTAGACTTTGTAATCCCTCGCTATAACGGGCACACATCAAATATCAAAATATTATGGAGAATAAGAGGGTTAAATGTTGTTCATCTAGCAACCAACTTTTGAACCGCCAAAAGTCTGCAAGAAGTATAGAACATGACGGGCCGCAAACAAATTTTGGGTGAGTAGACTTTGTAATTCCTCGCTATAACGGACACACATCGAATATCGAAACATTATGGGGAATAAGAGGTTAGTCATCGTTGGCAACATATGCGAGTGTCCTAACCCTGAAAAGCGAAAATAACATTCCACGAATTTATGTTGCCGCAAAATTAAGCGGCATTCTTAACTACACGTTTTCTGGTCACATCTATTAATTATTTTTCCATCAAGATATACACGTTGTACAATTTTTTGCGAGTGCCAGTGAATTCGAACATATCGCGTGATTCGATAATCGATGTACAGTCGAGCAAATAAGTTAGTTCAAACGTATTCTTGTAAACGTGTCATCGTATTTAGTTTTTTAATATAAAGAAATTCAATATCAATGCTGATATTTTTTTACTTAATTTAGCTTAAATTGCTAAAAATGGTCAGTAATTATTACGGTCTCGAAAAAGTAAAACAATTGTCGAAGGGAATTCTTTAAGAATATTAGTTCGTGTCTTGCCCACCAGGGGTCAGGTCGATGGTGTTGGAGGGCACTGTAATTTGAAATTTAACAATTGTCGTTTGCAAGTCGCGCTGAAAGCAGAGTTCTCGGTGACGTGCAATTTGCAGTGTTATATTGTTGGTTAGAATGTAATATTAACGCGTATGTGAAAACTTAATACATTAGTTCAGAACATATATCGTTGGCTCAGTACTTAGTAGTATATCAGTTTATAGTATACATAATTGTGGCTCGTAAACTTGCGAATTCGTGCATATATAATGCGACCCACGGACGATTTCAAAGGTTCGTTTGCGCAGAAGCGTAAAGTTTATTAATTACGATTGCAGAGATATATAAAATTCTTCTGTTACAGCACCGAAGCGGTTGTTATATCTGCAGCCAGACCACTTCTTTCCTATCATAATTCTACGAGATGTCTGGCCGGGAGCTGCAACAAACTTCGTCCTTAGACACGTTATCGGAGATCCAAGATGGAGGCAAATCGGTAAGTGCACATACTTTTCTAATATTCTGTATCCAATAAATTTTCAATTTCGTCAACGTAAATTGGTTTCACAAAACATAATGTCCTGGCTACATCCTGGGTTAAAATTAATTACATAGTGTCTTTACTATATATATTGCTATTTTAATTGTTGTAAAAACGTGTAAAAAATTTGGCGCGAATAATAGCCAGTAATGACTAAACGGTCAAGGCACTAGAAAAAGTAAGAGAATACTTCAAAATTATTGCGACATAACACATTCTAATTGTAAACAAAGTGTTATAGAAAAAAAAACATTTATTTACACGATTTAATATAATCTCACAACATAAAAAGATTTTCGGCCACAGCCAAATTAATTAGAAAGCCTTCCACTGCCGGTGGTAAGTTTCGTTCTTTGAATGTTTGCACAGAGACCATTTTTCTTCCATCTGGTGCCCGAATCGTTGCCAGGGACGATAGTTGATTCAAAAGATCCTGAGTTTTGTCACTTATCTCTGAGATTATTTGACTCTCCGTTAGCGACTGGTTTTCTGCCAGTTGAACCATGAAGAGCGCTATTTCTTTATGAGTCTTTGTCATGGTAAGGCTTTCTGTAAAGAGATTATAATTGACATAGTCTTTGCACTAACAATTTGCGGGTTGCTTTATTAGTTAGTTACCTTTCGCATGGGAAGCGACTGTTATTTCTCTAGCTGGAATGTTGACGAGTAAATCAAATAAGTCTGTTCTTGAGGAAATTGTACTGTTTCTGCATCCTGCCACGTAATGGGAATGTTTCTGCAAAAATAATGGTAATCAGTTTGCTTAACACTTTGACTGCCAAGCGTATTTTACTATATTAGAACGGCGGTGCTATGAAATACTACAGCGTTTGAATGAATTATGCAAAATGTAAATAATGTGCAGGTATTGGAGTCCAAAGGATCGCATTACTATTCTAACAATAACTGGACTTATAAAATAATTATTGCTATCGATTGCGAATATTTTGAATCCTCAGTGAAATTTCTTGCTGTTCTTGTGAAACTTTGCTGTATTAGAACGGCGATGTTATGAAATACTACAGCATTTGAATGAATTATGCAAAATGTAAATAATATGCAGGTATTGGAGTCCAAAGGATCGCATTACTATTCTAGCAACAACTGCATTTATAAAACAATAATTGCTACCCATTGCGAATATTTTGGATCTTCAGTAAAATCTGTTGCGTCAGTCACCGGTGACCATCACGGCAGTCAAAGTGTTAGAAGCAGCAATGTTAGTTTATGAAAATACCTTCAATTCCGCTAGTTCCTCTCGTACTAATTCGACCCAGGGAAACAAGCAGTCAGTTACATTTCTGTGCTTCATCAGAGCAGGAAATGTTTTGATCCACTTTAGAAGATGTTCCAAGCTATGATGGTAGACTATTATTCTCTTTTTCAATAACAAGGCTGTATATATCAGTATTGTCTCCAGTTCAAACGTCTTGATCAGTTCTCTGACATTGGTATTGCTCGAAAAGCGATGTCCGTTAAAGTCGTCTGACACAAACGTCCCATTCTCTTGAGTAGAACAAGAACCTTTTGTGAATACAGAGAGATACAACTGTAATATCTCTGTTGGTTTTCCGGTCTTGCAGTACATTTTGCTGAGAACTCTTGAAAGCACCTCATATTTTTGTGGATTGAAATCCTTTGCAAACAAAACCAATGCAAATTGTTTCACCTATGGAGTATAATAAGATTGTTAAAGATTAGTTCCCTTCGCAATTTGTGTTTAGATATGTCATGCAAACCTTTGGTAGCTTGTCAGAATCGAAGACTTCGCTGCAATGTATATAAAACCAGTCAAGTCCATGCCTAGCACACACAAACACTTGAGGCGAATTGTGTTCAGATTCCAAATTACACTTTCTTGTTACAACACTCTTTTGTGATTCAGAAACCGCTGGGTAAGACCAGGTCCATAATACGTCGCCGTTGCCGTCTTTTTCTAAATGCAAAGTCATAGGTTAAGTTGGAGTGTAAAATCAGTGAATACACCAAGTCATATTGTAGATTGAACACATTACCGATTATACTGCAGGAAATTAAATCCGTTAGCGGTGCCATGCTGATGTTTCTCGATAGTTACAAACTATGAAAACAAAAAATTCCACCCACTGTAAAAGTGACAGATTGGCACAATTTCATTTTGTAGTCGCGCACACTTTGTGAGAATACCATTCGGTCATTTGATAACTTATCGGTTGGTAACTTATTGTTGATAGTATCACGTCGTATTATTTACGTTCAAACTAGTCTTGTATAATAAAAATCACGTATAAAAGATGCAGGCCCGTCTGTCAGGGTTATGTCCGATGACATTTTACATGGTGGACATTTATCAGTTTGTCTCTCTCACTGTTATTTGCTTCTCTTTCTGTCGTATACGAAATTGATATTGAGAACGTAGATCACTTGTGGTATAGGATTCGAAACCAAAAGTTGACCAAACAGACTCCACATTTTTAAATTTTATTAGGCAGACAAACAGACGTACTTAAAAAAATAATTTTAAAACGATAATTAATTGCTATCTAATAAATAAGCGATTCGGGACAGGATATAGAATAATATATGGGATGAGTAATTTAGGGATATATTGAAACTAAAGATTCATTGTTATTTTTATGCTTTATTGTGGTGCGTATTAGAGGAACTATAAATATCGATATAACAGAATGACAGTTGTTCATATTTGCATTCTACGGCTATTCGGTATAAGTGCGGTGTAGTGAAATTCAATTAATGGCATAAACAAGTATCGGCCAATACTTGGCGTGCCGTTAATTTCATTCTAAATGTATTACTTTAAATTTAGTCCTCGATCGTGAATCGGTACTGTTTAATAAATGAGGACAATCGAGGATTCGTCCCAAATACTGCTAAAAAAATAATTCTATATACAGGCTGTATGTACAAAAATATTTACATTCATTCATCACAAATATACGTTAACGCGTTAGACACTTTCGGTGAACATTTTCGTCAATGCACTCGGCCAGTGCTTGAAGGAAAGTGTCACGTATTCTTTATGTCTAATTTGTTTAACGAAAATGTTCAATCGATCATTTTCAGTGAACAAATGGCCAGCTGACTGTCCGGAGCTTTTCCAAAGGGTTTTGAACCATCGGGTGCTGTGTACCTGTTCACCTGATAAGTGAGTATCGCTTCTCTTTCTGTCATATACGAAATTGATATTGAGAACGTAGATCACTTGTGGTATAGGATTCGAAACTAAAAATTTACCAAACAGACTTCACATTTTTAAATTTTATTAGGCAGACAAACAGAACGGCGTACTTAAAAAAATAATGTTAAAACGATAATTAATTGCTATCTAATAAATAAGCAATTCGGGACAGTATATAGAATAAAATATGGGATGAGTAATTTAGGGAGATATTAAAACTAAAGATTCATTGTTATTTTTATGCTTTATTGTGGTGCGTATTAGAGGAACTATAAATATCGATATAACAGAATGACAGTTGTTCATATTTGCATTCTACGACTATTCGGTATAAGTGCGGTGTAGTGAAATTCAATTAATGGCATAAACAAGTATCGGCCAATACTTGGCGTGCCGTTAATTTCATTCTAAATGTATTACTTTAAATTTAGTCCTCGATCGTGAATCGGTACTGTTTAATAAATGAGGACAATCGAGGATTCGTCCCAAATACTGCTAAAAAAATAATTCTATATACAGGCTGTATGTACAAAAATATTTACATTCATTCATCACAAATATACGTTATCGTGTCAGACACTTTCGGTGAACATTTTCGTCAATGCACTCGGCCAGTGCTTGCAGGAAAGTGTCACGTATTCTTTATGTCTAATTTGTTTAACGAAAATGTTCAATCGATCATTTTCAGTGAACAAATGGCCAGCTGACTGTCCGGAGCTTTTCCAAAGGGTTTCGAACCATCGGGTGCTGTGTACCTGTTCACCTGATAAGTGAGCATCGTTTGGTAGCCGTATACATCAATGCCGAGTTGCTGAAACGGTAAGTAAGAAAAAGTCAGTTTTAAATTCATTAACCTGTTTTATGTATCGTGACTTTGTTCTGAGTCTTAGTCGTATGAGAGATCGTTGTAATGGCATAGATCCTTATCTTCGGGTAAAAGTATAATAATGGCCATTGAAAGTGTGTCAGGTGCAAAATGAATTATTTCCATCGTACTTCATTTGAATTCGCTATACCTGAAGTCAGGTTTCTTTGGTTTATCGATTGCATGAATCTGCGTAAATTATTTGCGTATCTATTGACTGACTTTCGATAGGCCTTTCATGTGATGCAACTATTATAGTCTGTTTCGTGTGGGTACAAGAATGATGATACTTTAGATAAAGCTTCGTGTAATTGAAGATTATTTTCTATCGTTACGAAATAAGTTTAAGTGGTAAAGATCGTAAGTCTCAGAACGTAATTATTAGCGAACGATCATTTTACCTGTGTCAGAGGACTGGTGTTGGTGGTAAAAATGCCGGCGTACTCTTTTCTTCTCGCTAGCTGCAGACAATATTCTTCCATTTCGCCCATAACAATAACGTTCTCTGCCGAAGTGAGTTCCTCGCTTGTCGTCATCATGAAATTGTGAATAATTTGACCTTTGCCCTTCGGTAATTTTCGTTCTCGAATAGGTCCCTCCAAATATTCCAAGAAATCGAATACGATCATTAATTTCGAATCGAGAATTAGCTCGGGCTCATCCCAGAGATCGAAGTTCAGTCCGACACCGACAGTTTTTCCACTTTGAGAGGATTTCACGACGAAACTTAAGTCCTTCTCTATTAAGGTCTCCCATAACGCTTCCATCATTACACGATAATCGTTTCTTACTATGTCGGGGATTAACCATTTTTCCAAATCTGCCTTCGAGTAAAAGCTCTCGGTAATAATTCTGAAAATGTAAATAGTTTGCATACCATCAATATATAAATATTATGGACAAAGTCTTGCAGTTTAGTAGCATTTATAATTTGTAGAATTTAATTTCTTTAAAACTAACTTAATTTCTTTCTCACTAAAAATGTAAATAGTTCGGAATATATAACAGAATTACATTGATCGAACATATGGTATACATGCATACCATGGATATATAAATACTATGGACAAAGTCTTGCAGTTTAGTAGAATTTATAATTTGTAGAATTTAATTTCCATACGAAGTTCCTCTCGAAACTTACGTCAGTTCATTGACCTCTTAGAGGACATATATAAAACAGCGTCTACTTCTTAGTTTAGGATACATCGTTTACTAGCTTTCACGTATTTACTGCTTTTATTGCCTTTATAAATTGCGATGGTTAATTTCTGTGCAAAGCTTTACCCGAAATATGGTGCTATTTTATCGAGAATTCGTAATTTAACGAAGTCAGGCATACCTGATGGTGTCCTCCTTGTGCGAGTCGTTTAACATCTCAAATACCCGCTGCTTCTCGTCGATTGCCTCTTGTAAAGTTTCGTCCCCGTTTCCGGTTCTCATCCGTTTCAGCACCTCGCCGAGATTCTTTGCCGTAATGAACTCCGTAATTCCGATCTGATAATTCTGGTCCCGCAACTTCGTGACCGTGTAGACCGAGTTCAGGGAATTCCCACCCAATTCGTAGAAGTTCGCGCTCGCCGAAACGACACCGCGTCTACTTCTTCCGATCACGGCTGCGACCGTTGGGAACAGCACCTTAGCTTTCATTAAATCCTCCTCCGCTACTCCGGTCAGGTCGCAGCTACATACCGTGTCGTCGTCTGCAAAACGGCAGGCGTCAAATTAAAACGGGTCAAATGAGAAAGTTCGTAAAGTGCAATAGACGCAAAGTGCAACGAATATTTCGTAAAGCGAAGAACATCGTGTTCGATCACCAGGAAGTTGCCAAGATTGTAGCAATGATTAATGTTACGCGCGATTCATTCTAAAAGCTTATCCAGTATTTTCCGAAGTTTATCATTCGTAAAAGCAGTAATTGGTCGGATGCCTTGCGATCGGGCCTCAACTTATGCCACTATAATCTGCGTGGTTATTTAAGTGCTTAAGTACCGTTATTAACGTTCGACGCCTCGTATTCCTTCAGCAGCATCTGCCGATCGGTCTTCCCGTTTGTTAACAGCGGTATTTTATCGACGATAATCACTTGCGGCAGCATGTAAGGCGGCAAAGTGCTCTGCAAAGAAATTTCGATCTGGGAAGCGGAAGTGAGCGCCTCGTCCTTGATCGTTACGAAGGCGACCAGTGCCTGAAAGATAAAAAGGTGCACATCGGATTTCATCGTCAGAGGCCATCGTTTTAATGGTTGCAAGGATCGTTAAGATCGCATTACGCATCCTTTAAGCGCACGTCTCCGGCGAATCGAGGTTTTGCGCGATCGCCCGAAGTGTTTAATCCCACGCGGCATACCGGAAGTCTGTCGCAAGGTCTCCTTACCTGGGATAATTCTCCGGGCTTGTAACAAAGGACCACCGCCTTGTCGACGGCTTGCACTCGCGAGACAGCTTTTTCGACTTCGGCGAGATCCACTCGGTGACCTCTGATCTTGATTTGTGAGTCCACGCGGCCTTCGTAAATGACGTTTCCCTTGACGATTCTGCCGTAATCTCCGGTGCGAAATATCCTCGAGTACTCTGCACCGGCAATCAGAAGGACACACGTGATGTAGCGATCAGATTGGACGGCTTCTATTTTGTCTGGGCCAACCAGATAATCTTACGCGAGGGGAAGCTACGCGCATGTCACGACTTTCTCGTGATTGCATTAATTCGATCTGTTACGACTTTTAATCTCGGACAAATTCTATTTGTTACGACTTTTAATCTCTGACAAATTCTATTTGTTACGACGCTTAATCTCGGATAAATTCTATCTGTTCCGATGCTTCCTGTCGCGAATACACAATACGCGACCTTACTTGCGATAGAAACGTTGCTCAGGTTCGTTCAAAACTAGGTTTCGTACGTGTAGGATAGTTTAATTGAGTAGACGTCGAAAAAATTGCGCATTTGTGTCAGTCTAATTATATAGTTTCCGTTCTTGACGCCGTTATGTCTTGAAGAGAAATAGCGGGGCTTGTGGTATTGCAGATATTAGACGCTGAGTATCGAGCGCGGCGAAGGGAAACGTGCATTTTCTTAAGGGAGTTTAAAGGGAATGCGCCAATTAAATGAATAGCTTTTAATTGATCGGCAGCGTTGCACTCGCGTTTCTTACTGTGATCGTGAACGCAATGCCAGGTGAAAAATGGCATGAATTGTATCTATCTCGCCGCGTGGTAACCTCGACACACCCGTATATAAATGAGGTGTAATTCTTAATACGCGGCAAATTGATAGATGTTGAACGTTAGATTATTTTTCTAGATTTTTTCATATTCGCGCCGGGAACATATGACTAAAGAACAACGCCTTCGCAAGGTGAACACTTCGATGCATATGAATTACATTTCTACTCTGTAAATAGTTAGACGTACATCATAGTATGTACTTGATACAAATCTTGCCTCATTTGTATAGAACGATATGCGTTAAACCACACATGTAGGAAGATAAGTCTGTAGTTATAACATTTCTGCATTAATATATGGAAATTTC
Source organism: Cryptocheilus praepositus (assembly GCA_033815515.1). Taxonomy (NCBI): domain Eukaryota; kingdom Metazoa; phylum Arthropoda; class Insecta; order Hymenoptera; family Pompilidae; genus Cryptocheilus; species Cryptocheilus praepositus. The sequence goes on along the minus strand of JAWWQZ010000257.1, from coordinate 500,002 downwards.
GGCTATGTAAATAATGTCGGACGGGGTTCGTAGAACTGGTTACTTGTTACAAACTGCTTAGAGTGTCGTAATCTTAGTTTTTTTTTTGTTTTGTAAAACCTATAACTGGGTAGCAGTGGTAGACTTGCTGAGTTACGGACTTTTTTTATTTCTTAATTGAACACCGCGAGCAATAAAGAACGTAAATCTCATACTGACTGTGTCATCGCTTGGGGATATATAGCGGTTATATTTATGAACGAGTTTTATTAGAAAATTGACACTCCGCACGTGTTACGCTAATATTCGGTAATAAGAATTTATTTGTCACTTATGGTTCAACGGTGTTTATTCTGTGATACATTTTTTAGAAACGAACAAATTTTTTGTAGATTTGAAACATTTGCAATGATATAAAAACTCGTTTAATCTCCATGCCATTGTATATGTTTTTCATGGTTTAGGCAGTAATATTTTCAAATCCGCGGTTACCTTGATTAATTATTAGGCATTGCTTATTTATATGTCAAATATATTTCCTACGTTTCGTTGTTATTCGGAAACGTGAATATTTTTTGGGCACTTTGCATTGACCGATTGCTACAGAAGTATTATGCCGCCTAAAACTTTCCGTAGGTCGTTAGTTTACGATTCAATTATGTTTCTTCACTTACCTGGATTGATCGCGTGAGGGTTGTCAAGGAATTTGTGAGAATCTCTTTCACGAATGTATCCCGCGGCCAAATTTCGTCCGGCCACAACCAGTTCGCCAACTTCACCTTGGGGCACTAATTGCATGTCCTTGTCAACGAGGTATATTAAACAGTTGTCCATCGGTCTGCCTGAAATGTATCGTTCACGGAAATTCGTGAGGCATTCAATTTTGTAACTCGCTCATAAGCGCTAAAACAGTTTCCGATACCTCGCTTAACATCCCGGGGCGCTGTATAATTTCACGATAACGTTCAATTTTTCACTCCTGCGACAGTAAATTCGCCTCTAATAATGTTTTTACGTCGTCAGAAATCATATCAAAGTATATTTTTACCGTTTAAATTAGTTATTGCATATGTGTCTCAATAGCGACATGGAATACAGGAGGCATAAACATGAACGTTTAAATCGGTTATTGGATTTAAGCGAACGATCCGCTAATTTACTTTCCTGTTAATGAATGCGCGAGTGGAAAATTATTAGGTGGGCGGTATCGTGTCGAATAACACATGAAAACGTGGGATGAAGATAAATTGTCTGATTAAAGGGTGGCGATACGTTGTGTTATGCAATCGGATAAAATTGTATATTAGGGAAACAGTAGGAAAATAACGATCAGCCGTTTGCAGAAATTAAAGTTTACGTACCAATGGGCACTTTTTGGATGCCCTGCAAATGATTGCGGTTACTCAACAGGTAGTAGGTGACGTCTCCCATGACTTCGGTGCTGCCGTAGAAGTTCGCCAACACGCGATTCTCGTCGTCGAACGTAGCAAAGAATTGATCCGCCAACGCGACCGGCAAAGTCTCACCCGAGCAAATCCAAAATCGTAGCGAGGAGAGAATGTTGCTCTTTTCCTGCGAACGATTACGATACCGATTACGTGAGTCCACCGACGTCGTTTCGTTACGCTAGTTAATATTCAGGAATTCCGTTATTTCGTCGCATAGATCGTTCGTTAATGCACATAATTGCATATGATTTTGCCCCGATAGCAATCACGGGTTATATAGGTGTCTACAGTACGTGCGCGAAGAAACGTATATTTGATTTTTTTATCATTGTCTCATTAACGTTAGTTGCCACACAACGCGACGTCAAAGATAAAGGTAGGACTCTGAACAAATGTAGAGTCCTGGAAAGATAAAATTCATAAGCAGCGGAGTCAGTAAACTTAATGGTCTGGCGAGAGAATTACTGTCGATATTACGGACGTTATCTTGCTAAATTACTATTATCATGAGGTCTTGAGGATGGCTTGGTTGTTAGTAATGCTGAAATTCGTTACGGTGAATGCGGAATAGATGATTAGAAAAATTACTTTTGACGTTCCACTCACTTGAAGTCCGAGGTATATGAGCATCGAATAAAGTAAGGACGGCACCAGTACAAGGCGTTGAATCTGAAAAGTCATATAATTCTCCGTCATATTTACAACATTTCAATATAAATTTCTTACAAATGGTTGATAATAGTTTAGAACGGCAGTAAGCAAAAAATAATGTTTAATTGCTACACTTATTGGATTTTGAATGTAGATTTTATACGCGTATCAAATTACAAACAAAAAAAATTGTTTGCGATGGAAATAACATGCTATAAAATTTCGCGTTTTATCAGATAGCGTGTTCTACGAAAATCGCCTTATATGAAAAATCTCATTGTATTATCTTTAGGGTGTTTTAGAAATTTGCGATGTAAAAATTCGCATTACGGGTCTGTTGTTTATGTTTTGAATGTCACTCATGCAGTAGCAAACCATGTTATGGTATAGAATATACTTACGTTGTGCTTTTCCAATAAAGGCACGAATTTTTCCGGATCCCTCGTTATATGCTTAGGGACTACTATTAAAGTGCGACCCTGTAGGAGCGGACCCCAAATTTCGGGAACACTATCGACGAATGTCAGCGATGTTTTGAAAATGCAATATTTTTCATTCGCCCCATACGGCAATTCCCTCCATTGCCAATGAAGTCGATTCAACAGCGTAGCGTGCGGTATCAGTACTCCTTGAGACGGGGAAAAAATATATAATAGGGAAATGTTCGTTGCGAAAATAGTCCGCCGATACGTTACGCGATAAGATCTGTATTCCGCGTCAATGTGAGATGAACGGTATTTTTGTATTTACACGGTCGATATCGGTGTTTTACATTATTCGGCTTGTTTAATTCATGACAGCATAATCGAATGCTGTCGTCGGGACAAAAAGTGGGGTATACCTTTCGGAATTCCTGTACTGCCGGATGTGTAGAGTACGAGAGCCAATTGCTCATCGTCTACTTCATATTCCAAAGCGTGCTCGCGTTCTTCCTGAGCATTCTGCAGCAGTTGCTCGAACGTCATCGTCAGAGTGCCATCGTAATATGATGTGTCGGCTAAAATGAGAAAAAACGGTTTGACGCTAGCCGTACTGTAATTTATGAATTCTTACTGTCTATTTCCTGATTGCCTGGAATAACATTAGCGATCGTAGTGGTACGAGTATCGGCTCCGCTGATTTCCTGTTAAACGTGTCTGATTTTCCCCGACGCTACGGTAAGCAGTTAAGCAACCAATTTTACACACTCTTGCCTATCGGAATCGGTAGCCGTACGTCAATACAGTTGCAACGGGAAAAGGACGTTGCGGTTTGTGAAATACATATTAATCGCCGCTTCCTCTTAGGATGTAATTGTCGGGAACGTCGGCAATATTTTCTTGAGAATCGTGAAGGAAACTGTCTTCGCCAAACGGGTCGTTATTTTTCAATCGGTACAAGGAAAAACCGGACGGAAAAGTGATATCTTATTTATTGGAGAGAAATGTCAATTTGCCGGTTTTTCACGCCTTGTCAGACGTACAGCGATTCATGATGAGTCTTCTGCCATTCGCATTTCTCAATACGAATTCTCTTGTCAACCAGTTTTTCCTGATAGATGAAACGCATTTGGTAACAGAGAGACAGGTGTCAATAGTGTGTCATCGAGGTAGTTCAGACGTATGCTGTGCGATGTTTATCCTATCGGCGCATGAATAATTTGGACTACACGTGATGGAAAGAAAATAGTGTGGCCGGTTTTTATGTCAATAACACGTCACAAAGATGACATCTTCCTTTAGAGGAGTCATTCGTAACTTATTAGCTATAACGTGCGCGTTAAAGTCATATGAATCATTATACTATAGGAAAGTTCCCTTTTTTTTGTGGGTATAATCGTCTAAATTTTATGTCAACAACACGTCACAAAGATGACATCTTTCTTTAGAGTAGTCATTCGTAACTTATTAGCTATAATGTGCGCGTTAAAGTCATGTGAATCATTAAATTGTAGGCAAGTTCCCTTTTTTTTGTGGGTATAATCTTCTAATTTTTTTTTAACTGCTGCGGATAACGTCACGTGGAACAACGTTGTAACATTAAAATGTATGGATTTGGGAAAGTGTAGTCATGCGCACGGAAAATTACAACTGGCTTGTAGAGATATTATAGTATCATGAGCAGGATTTAGTTATGTGTTTAAACTTTCTCGAGACGTTATAAGCGATGTCGAAGGCGACGCGTAGTACAGCATCAGGAAATAAAGTTATGTATTACTTTATTACAACATTATGTATACTGCTGGTTTATGATTTCAAACGTGATCATCGTAATGATGTTACCGTGAATGATCGGAATTGGAGAATGTCGAATTTCACCGGTGAATGTCAACAGATACCAAATACATCGGTAAAAAATCGAATATTTCATTACATTGTTGTACATTCGGACCCTCTCCGGTGTGTGTCAACAATTAGTGCATGGTGAATGTCAACGTTTACCGGTGTAAGTCAGAAATAAGGGTATTTAGCAAATATTTCCGACATACACCAAGCGACTATGTGAATGTCAACATTCACCGGTGAAAGTCGACGTTCTCCAGATTTCGGTGTTTCGCTGTAACAATGACACAAAATAGGCGTGAAGCACTTCCAACACTCGAATTTCGACATATTTGGCACCCTATCCCGTGCATCCCGTCGGCGATCATTTCGCGGCCATTTATATCAATTCGGTAGTTATTCCCTCCGATAATTAGCCGCTGCCGTTAAACGGAGGAGGGAGAATAATTTCTGAGAAACCGTTCGTCGGAAAGAGTCCGTCACGCAGTGACCTCAAACTACATCGACAATCTGCATAAAGCACCAAGGTCCTTCCGTAAACGTTCGCGCCCGTCCCAAGGGTAATAAAATTTGTTCTACAATATTGGTACGGCGCGTTTATTACACCACGCTTAATTGAACCGAATAATTCTTACGGCAGTTATTTCCTGCTCTCGCCCCGGCATTGTTACTTTAGGTTTCTCGCCCGAGCTCTTACGTGCCGACGTGTTTTGTCTCGTCCACGGTCGCCGTAAAACGTTTCAACTGCTTTTTCTGCGTCTTCACCCCCGTATTAGCGAGCCAACAGGTATTTCCGGTTATGCCGCGACAAATCGTGGGTCTCATTTTAATGGGCCTCACCGCACTTCGAGCAACACTGTGTCGCGCCATTGCACAAGTTGCATACGCCGTGACGCAAACGGCACTTGGCACAGGCACATCAATCGGGAGGAAAAAGTTTGCCCGGGAAAGGCCATGAGCCAGCGCTGCTTGGACGGTAGATCTCGGACATTAACTCCAAATGGCAAAAAACGTGCGAGGAATAAGTAGCGTCATTTGGAAAGAATTTCAGATAGGCCGTTGCGGGTTACCTGCCTTTTGCTACAAAGTAATGTACAATATGTGCAGTAGAACAGAAGCAGGTAAATCCAAGGCACCGGTCACGGCGTTTCTACTCGAAGGTCGAACGTCGGCTAGTTCATATAGATACGGTATTAAGTTTTTTGTCGCAGCGGCCGCGATATCATTCTATTCAGGGAATATTACAGTCGGTTAGTGCATAAGGCGAACTGTGAATATGCAACGTGTGATGGTAATGACACTTACCTCCCTGCTCGACGAAAACGACTAATGGCTTGGCTTCCCCGAGAACGTGTTTCACCCTGGACATCGGGAATTCCGCATCCAGAGGAAGGTAGGCCATGCCGGCTTTCAATATGGCAAGCAGCAATGTCACAAGTTGATCTGATGGTTTCATGCAAACTGCCACGCAACATGGCGATCTTCTTGGTGCGTCCAGTTTTTGAAGGGCCCTGGCTAGTTTGTTCGTCATTTCTTCCAATTCCTTATATGTGAGAATGTGTTCGGCGCCATTGTCGTCTGCGTAAAAGTGGAAAAGTCCATTGGTATTATCAATACTTCATTCCGAGTTATGGATTTACGTTTGAAAGGAAAATATTATTAATTTTCTATTTGAGGTTAAATCATTTAAAGGAATTATTATGAAAGTGACAGGTTAGAAAATCTTAACATTTCAAAAATGCAATGGCTGGAACTTACATCGGTTCTAAGGGTCATTCGTTTCTTTCAAAGAAGTCTGAAGTTAGGTAATTTTCAGTATGCCATTTTTCATTATTACCTTCGAAGTATATTGCCACCTCATTTGCATGCCGACTTGCAACTTCGCTGAATATCATGTGCACGAGCTTCTTCCCTTTTTCCCTCTCGACATGCTGACCTTTCAAGATCGATTGTTGTTGGAACGTACCCATCTACGAAAGAAGCAACAAATGAAACATATGTTAGAAGGTCGGCTGTTGTCAATTCTCGAAGGCCACCGCGGTTTCACCAAAATATTTATGCAATGCTTCGCGCGCCAAGGTGAAAAGCATTAACTGGAAAGTATTAAAGAAACTCATAACAGGTGATACAATATATTCTAGTGCATTCAAATTTCATTCCCGTCATTTCGAACCGTTCATTCGAAGAAAACAGTTCCGCGACTCATAATGCGCTGAGACAATCAAACATGGAAATATTTTCAGCGTTACAAAATATTGTGTTTATGCGACGGATGCAAAAAACACGATGTATTGGCGAGCAACATTTTTTTATGTAGCTGCTATATATTTTCGGTATTTCCATCGAGACAAAGTGATTATTGGCAGGATCTGATGATCTAGGCTATTTCGCGCTGTTTTCCTTTTTTCTTAGATCTTCAGAATGTGTTCTTATGACCATTCGCAGGATCTGTTGATTGCATATATTATCGGTTAGCAGATCAGTATGTGTTTCAATTTTTCTTTTGCAGTTTTAGCGTCTTTAATTATTTCGGTATCACAGTGATGGTTCGGTCTTCCCTGATTCCTTCGTTTCATTCTTATTTCGAGTCTTCACGATTGCGTGTAGAATAACAGATAGTCGGCCTCAGGTTTGTCTATGTGACCTGTTGCTGTTATAACCCGCGGTAGTATTCCATACGTCCAGCTGGGCTTCATTGCCGTTTTATAGATTTGTAACTTGCGTGCTAAGTTTAGATTTTTTACCGGTTAACCGTGACGTTTATCTCCATTTTCGTCGAATTCGTTCAATGTTTGCGGTTTTCGCGTTTCGAGACGTCGCTTTCGCGTTATTTTTGAGTCCGCTCGTTAGCTAATTGCCGACGCCAGCGAGACAACAATAAGAAAGTGACATCGCATCAGCTTCTTTTTTGACATCGGCACGCGGCGTTGTCGCCGATCGTTAATACGCCGGAATGCGACAGGTATGCACATTGCTCCTCTAAGTGTCATGGCTTGTGGACACGCGCTGGGAATTGTCCGGAAAAAATGCTGTCAGTAGGCACGTTTCTTTCGATACGAAGAAATCCCAGTGGGCCAATACGCGCGTCAAACATCGCCTTAGGGTAGAAACGCGTCTAGTGTAATTAAACGTTTCGTGTCCGTGGTACGTACGGTCGCTGCGATCGCCTTGAAAACGTTAAGAAAGAATCGCGCGGGGAAGGTTATTGCAGATATATTCGCTCCCGCGATCGCTAATAGCGCGCAGGTCGCCATAAATCGCCTCTTTATCGTGTCAGTTCTATATAGGCTTTATCATAATTCCAAATTATCCCCGGCGCTGCTCTTTTTTGCCCGCTACTATTGCACTGCGGCCGATTGTAGACGATTGTAATTACCTTCATTCATTAATTCCAATAAGCAATCCGAAGACAGACCGGTGACTACGATTTATCGTGCCGACGTGAACGAAAGGACAGCACGAGTTATTACACCTACAATTATTCTGTCGTACTGCAACATAAATCGCCGTTTTGCTGCTGTTTATTTGCGTTTTGCTCGAACGGTAGAGGGTAGACTCTGGCAAATAGGCAATCGATTTTTCTTAACTGCCAGGCTTCTGCGACTTCCGGCTTCTCTTCTTACCGCACGTTTAATACGACCGGTGCATTTAATTACCGTTAGAATCATACGTTTCCTCGTTTATGCAACCGTGGCATGTCTGCCTTTGGCCCTTTTTACTAGACGTCTGCTACCGAGGATACCTTTCTGGCTTTTTCGTACTCCACTTAGAATTAACGAGGAACGATTATTAGATCATGCAAATGCTCATTCCCGACAGCACACATTAATTATCCCTCTTGTAAAGTGAGAGGCCTATGATAAATCATCGTGTCGCAGTGTCGAATAATTTTCAATAACAACTTCATCCCCGACAACCGCTAAACATCTTAATGTTCGTTCATTTAGCATGTCGGGGGATTAATATAATTGGTTTCGGCGTAAGCGGAATTGCCGGGAAGCTGTGTATCGCTTGCTTGTATATAACATAAGTAGGTGCACGGTTGCCGGTGCCTATGCTAGGCCGACTAATCCGCGCACGTCATTTCGGCAAGTTTCGCTCTAATAAATCGAACTGTTGCGTACCGGGTAATTGTTAGATCAGTACGCGTGCCAGCCATCGCGTGAGCGTGTCGCAATTACTCCCAAGATCGTATCCTTTCTTTTGGCAACGACCTGCTTTTGAGGGTCATTTCTTTCGACACTCATAACGAGCGAGAAATCGATCCTCGCGTTTCGAACGACTGAGCACCGGACGAGGCGTACGTCAGAGCGTCGTGGAAAAGTTGAAAAAATTCGATCGAGATCTTAACTCGCCGGCGAAAGAAGGTTACGGTAGGGCATTATGAATTGACAGCTGCTTTAATAACGGGACAACGTTGAAACGCCCTGAATGCATTAACGCTCGCGTTGTCATTTTTACAATTCTTTGGAATACAGATTAGTCTCGCCTCGTTTTACAATGCACTGTGAGCGGCGCGTGAGAAAGTTGAATTTGCATGCCTCGGATCAGCGTAGACACTGCGTCGAACAGCAGTACCTCCTATGAGACGTCGTTTAGACCATCTTCGTCCGTTAACCTTTATTTCTGGCGTTACGACACGTACAACCACTTTGGCAGCCCAGGGAGCGTCGTAAAAAATCGCTTAATGCTCATTTGATTTCATCAATCGTAGTCGAGGCTGGATTGAAGTCTTTCTCGGGCGAAATTGACGTTCGGAAAATTGGTCTGTGTTTCGAACGACGCGGGAGCAATCAAACGTGTGTCGGCGAGAGCCGAACGACTAGCCGCACGCGCGAATAATGATCGTAATAACCATGCAGCGCAATAGAAGAATACTACTTGCGGACCGTTGCGTGGATACCGTTAAAGTACGCTGGCACATTTATTATCGTACGTTATATCGGCTGTTTTATAGTCCGTTCAGTTTGTCGTTTGCCATTATAAGCATACATTCAATCTCCGTCAATTAACTATTCTCGCAACATTGAGAATGCTGTTTACTTGGCTGCTCATTTTCTCGATGCTTTATGTCCCGGTGATTCTTGCGGCATGTCACGTTTAGAAATCGCAGTAGCGCGAATTAATCCGATGCTATATATCCTGGTGTAATCGGGCGACGCTTGTTATTGGAATGATTTCTTTCCGTCAGCAATCAGGGGAATTTGCACTTATTATTAAATTGCGGTAATGCCGTATTGTACAATCATGTTTCTTTAAGTACGTCGTCATGTAAGTCTTTGATAGAAGGTCGAAGGAAAGCGGTGGTCTTAGACTTCTAATTGACCGTGGTTTACTATTAGAATCACTTGTTTTTGTCGGGAGTCGGAAGTATATTGCAGTAACTGTTTGACGCGGGTAACGCCATTTTGCTTTATCAGCCCCCTTTGAATAGAACACGTATCTATTAAATATGGCATATAACTATTCTTGATGGCGCGTGTGAAGGTAGTTTTAAACTTGTAATCCACAATGTGCATAGGTCCAACATTTACTTGACTGACACCCATCACTTGCTACGATAAATAGTCGCGTCATAGTTGATAATATTGTGCGAAAGTGACTTAAGTAATAATGGTAATGAGTTTGCCCTTGTAGTTTTGCAATTTTTCCTGTAATTCCCGTACACGCGGCATACTTAATACTCAACCGTGCGCTGTGAAACGCTGAATGAAACAATGCCAGCTCAGGCAAACGTATTCTTCCTAAAAAAACCCGGTTTCACTCGGCGGAACGAAGTGCGGAATTATAGTTTCAATATAGAAGGACAAAGCATTGGAAGTTTTCATAGGCATGACAAGAACCAGCTGATCTCTTATATCACTTTTTCGAATCTCTTCAATCTTGTTCCTTTTTGCGTTTTTTACTGAATATTCGATTAAGTTTATCGGTTATGAGTAATAGGTAAAACGAAAAGTTGTATAAGAAGTTTATCTAATCGCTCATTATGTTGTAAGTAACAGCGCGGCCTCATCTAGTAATCATGATTTCGATCAGTCTTCCGCTAAGTCTCATTTAGCGTTTACTGTTAAAATAACACAACTCGCGTCCGCGCGCGCATGATTAACACTTTGACTGCCGTGCGTATTTTACTATATTAAAGCCGCAACGTGATGAAGTACTACAGAATATGATGGAATTGCCCAAAATGAAAATAATGCGAAGGCATCGGAAAACAAAGAATTTAAACACTATTTAACATTAATTGCATTTACAAAATCATAAATGCTACCGATTTGGTATTTTTTGAATTTTTCGTGAGACTTTTTGCGCCGGTCACCGATGACCACCATGGCAGTCAAAGTGTTAAACTTCTCATCACAGCCCGCGCGATCGTTCTCGTGCATCGCGAACTTGCGAAGAATTATTCCCGTGAAATATGCAAATGGTCAAAGCGCAGTCTGTCTTCGACCGCCGATTCTTATCGGGTCCACCGTTCTAATATTAATTTGCCAGGTTCCGACGATAATCGCGTGGGTCACTTTCACCGTTGCACTTGTTCGCGGACATTATCGGGTAGGACGCGCGAATTTATCGCAACCACTCACCTTGTCGCCCTGGAAGCGTCACGTCGCACCTGCTTCTGTCTACGTCCGCTGAACCGACCGCCAGACCTCTATATCCAGGAGCACACAAAGTCTGGCACCACGTTCGCTTTAACAAACGCCGTTTATGCCAGCCCGATGGAAATGACGAAATTGGGTCCCTTTCACTCGTCGGCAACTTGCTTTTCCTCTTGTCCAACCGACCGCGTTGCGCGTCGCGCGTCTTATGTCGGCGAAATACGGCTCCCCGGATTTTCTTCGGCGCAGTTGAGTCGCGCGCCCGCCCGCTCGACCTCGCGTCCTTCTAATTTTCGTATCGTTTTTCTCCTCTCCTCGCTGGACCGGCCTCGACCTTTCGCTGCTCGTGTTCCCTGCTGCCGATTTCGTTGGCCCGCCGAATCGCGATGCCCCGCGCGTCTGCGCCTCTCGCTCGACCTCTGCCCACGCGTCTTACTCTCCTGCGGTCGGTTTTCGCGGCAAATGGCCGATGAACTGAGCGCGAACGGAAGCACGAGTCTCGCACGATGACCTTACGCCGCTGGCAGGTTGGTCATTAATGGCCAGGGTACCGAGAGAGAATGACTTCTCCCGTTGATGTAGCATGTGCTTTTATATGGAACCGACCACGAGGACCCTGAATTGTTCGTTATCTCCCATCCTGCCACCACCACCGGTCGGCACTACTATTATCGTCGACGTGTGCCGTAGTCGCCGCCGTTTACTCTGCTTCTATTCGCTCTTGGCAATTGTCGGTCGCCGCCTTCGAGCTTCCGATCGGAAACATCTCGGTCACTCGCGCGGACCAGCTTTTCATTGATGTTGTCTTGTTGTGTTGACGGTTGCTCACGTTTCGGTCTGATGGAAAAAAAATTATTTCACGATGCTTTATGACATGATACGGTCCATGGTTATACCATGATACGGTGGAAGACGATGGTGTGACGATGGCTCGGATGATTATTATGGGCAAATGGGGTCAGCGGAGGTAAACAGTAAAGGTGACGTCTGGGAAAATAGGAACTCACGTTTCGGTCTGATATAGAAAAAATTTCACGATGCTTTATGACATGATACGGTCAATGGTTAAACCATGATACGGTCGAAGACGATGGTGTGATGGCTCGGATGATTATGATGGGCAAATGGGGTCAGCGGAGGTAAACAGTAAAGGTGACGTCTGGAAAAATAGGAAAATTCCTAGGTTTTGCGGGCCAGTGAATGTCGGTGGAGGCGACGTTGAGTGAATGGCGTCGGAGGAACGACAGGATTTTTTCGATGATACGAGCTGACTGTAACTGATGATCGTTGGGATGATTGCGCTGGAGAGAAACATGTTCTTTCGATAAGATTCTTCGCGAAAAATGATACTCGCGGTTGCTTTCTGTCAGACGAATGCCTCGACTCTATACGAGCAGCTGAAATGAGGCTCGAAACAAAATGCCGGTGCGTAAGTTAGCCTCGGGTTAAGCATAGTGCTGTCTGTCTTGTCTGTTTGTTAAGTACATAAATTGAGTTTTTGCGAATAGAGTTGCAAAATCGATTACGTACCGACATATTGCAATTACCATTGCATTTATTCACTTCTGACGAACGATTACGAGTTAACTGTTCACTAATGCGCTCATCTAATCGACGTAAAGGTTTCTGCGTTAAAACGTGGCGCAACGCCATATTGTCGTGTCTTGAATCGACGACGTTCCGCATAAATATTTTCCCTCGCATTCAAGCATACCTCTGCACGTTTTTATCACGAGAACCTCTGCTCGGTCTATACTCAATTTTTTAAGTACGCGTGATTGCTCGGACAGACGCGTGAATAGCGTAATCGGATGTAAGGGCGAATCAATTGGTCCTATTTCAAGGTCGAGTGGTTTCTTTCGCGGCCTCGTCACATCGTCGAGCGATCTACCAAGCGGCAAAACGGAAATGAAAGGTATCTAGCCTTGCTCAAAGCAGTGAATCGTGAAATACATCACCCTTAATTTTTTGCGACTCACACTTAGCAAAGCGACTTGTACGATTTCTTGTAAGACGTCCTTTCAAAATTGTTCGAAGTATTCTGTTTATGCAATCGCGAGGGACGAGCAGTGCTGAGAATTTTTTAACCGGGACGGTTTTAACGCTTGATTTCATGCAATCCGATGGCTCGCAACATCTCTTGGACCTAAATTGTAGCACCCATGCTGCGGTTCATGAAAGCGTGACCTTGATTTAAGCGGTCAGTTTCGACGTGGGTCCATTGATGTAGATCGATGATTCACGGTGATGCGAATGGGTTTTTGACTAACATTCTCTGGCATCCTTGCGTTCAAGTGGATTTCAGTATAGGTTTCGCTCAACATTGTACGCATATTCTTCTCATACTTTTCTCTCTTCACGCTTGACAATATACCCAATGATCTTCGCCGGAAGTGTGTAGTTAATTCTTGCATTAGTCGGCGCAATTAATTTCTCTATGGTTTCCTTCGAACGTGTTCGCAGCGCAGACGCTGAAAAACTCAAATCTTCCTAGACCACTGCTAGGTAATAACTACGAAGGGTAATCATTACACGCGCAGTCCCGCATTTCATAATCTAGGAATTAAAATGCACAAATATTCAAATGCTCGTGCGAAGGTCGAGAAATATTAACAGCTGAATATTAGGTCTCAATAAACGATCAATCGAGAATGGATACGTAATGAAGTTTCCATCGGATGATAGCTTACATTCTCTCAGGTAGGATTTCATTGTAAAGTAAGATCTGGTTCCGGCTATATGTTGCATGCAAATCAGTGGAATGACTGGAAAGATATCACGTTATACGAAGCCGTTAGAAACTGTTTACGTGGTTATCCCGCAATTCCAACTGCAATCTTCTCAGTAGTTATGACTAACGAATTAGTATACTGCTACAGTAGCCGCATGCAACAAGTAAGCGTAAACCCACGCGCGTTTTGTGCGTAACGTATCTTTGTCATCATCTCGTCGGGAGTTCCAGATCTACTACATTCATTCGGGGATCCCCTGCTGCTACCATTTGCGTACTGTGACGTATCAAGTACAAGCGAGTTCTTCATAATTCTCTACTCGCGTAATCACAGGTACAAAGTAGGTCTGACACAAGTACGGAATTTTTTGAGATATCGACCGGTTTATTCATTTTCCTACGCCGCACGCATAAGTCGCGCGTTTAATATGCGCGCAAACGTCTAATGCTATGCCGGTATCAATCAAGCGTCGAAGAGAAGACGCTGAGAAAAAGCCTACCCATAGATGACGTTCGGTGTGTTCGTGGAAGGGAAGGAAACTTAAGTTGTTTTCTTAACGATGCCTCAGCAGGACACGTGAATGACCTCCCCATTCCAGTTCCCCGTCACGCTAGGATGAACATTCGCAGAGGTGCGACTACGAAGTTCGACATGAACAGTATTCGAAGAAAGAGGGAATCCCGCGTACGCACATTCTCTTTTCACCAACTCTTTCGTCCGCTGCTTTCCTGCTCGTCTTTCTCGAATACCGTAGTACCGGGAATCCCGCATGCGTCGGCCGTCCGTTCTTTCCCACTTTCCTCCAACACGTTCCTCTATAGGTCCGGTTTCCTGTCCACTCGCTACGGTTCGCCCCCCTAAAAAAGCCAAGTGACACTTCGGTTAAACGTGCCACGTGGTTCTCAGAATTTCCCTAACTGCGCGGCGCAGGTTATGTATTCCGCGTAATTGGATGAAGTATCCGAGGCTTGTTTTTGCACGGTCATTGCCTGAAGCATTCAAGACACATGCCTGCGTAAGAAATCTCGCGCGATCGGACACAGGTATTCTTCCGAATCCGTGGAATCGCGGTGGAGTCATTTTACATGGTAACGACTGAACACGCGCGCGTCGGAAAGACGGGGAAGATCGCATCTCTACTGGTTTACGCCTCCCTCCTTTTTTATTGTACTCGGCTGCGTAACGCTGTCAGGTTCTATTAATCGACGCCACGTACGTGAATCTTACAGGCACGTGGGTCTTCATCGTCGAGCGCTCGTTTGAATAATTGATGCAAGATTCCATCTCCTGGCCGATCTAATCGATGATCGTTGAACGGTTCGTTGACTGGTGATTCCGTGAAAGGTTGAATACCTATTCTGCGATATGTCATGCAAAACGGCAGGCGAGTGGCGAGATTACGAACGCGCTTATTTATAGTATTTTTCCGCATAGTTTTCAGCATTTGGAAGGAAAAGGGATGGATATTTGAGTGGACTTGTGTCATAAGGTTGAAATGTGCTTTTAAGATGGTCTCAAATACTGTGATTGTGGCGAGTAGTATTTTCTGTTCGCAATTTGTAACATTCCGGATCGTAAACGTTATTCGTTATTTTAATACTCCAATTATCTAAGAAAAATATTATTGCTCCAGATAGTTCAGGCAAAGCAGTAAAAAATTTATTGAGGTATTCGCCACCGTTCACTGGAGCGATTACGAACTCCGCCTTAATTGCGTCCTTATTATATATGTACGTTGCCACACCACGAATTCTTATTTAAATAATTTACTATTTTATAATTGGCAATTATATCTTGCGGGTAATTATTTGCTTAATGCCTCAGAAACGCGTCAAAAGAATTCGAATCAACGTATTATACACACTGTAGGCGCGTGGACATCAACGTGTTACTTGAGTGATTGTCATCGACCTGACAATTGTGTGCATGATACGATCGACACCAGAGTAAGGGGGCAAATTTACTTCAGTGTCAACAGCCATTGGCACCTAATCACGCCTGAGCAGTGTTAATCCCGGTCAGTAATTTTGCATTTCAAGGTACGATGCCTCTTGGCCTATCAAGCCGTCATCTTTGACAATGGCCGCCTTGTAGGTGAATATTTTGCCTGTTACGTAATCTTGATTGACCGACTGATTGGGTCAAGTGGCGCGAACAATAGCCGGTATCTATCCATCTATCCAGTTGGGCATAACCCCGTTTTACAGTCTTAATCTGTCACATCCGCGACAAACTTTACCCTACACTCTCGCGTCTACCGCCTCTTCGCTGCCGGAAGTTGCGCATTGATGTTTCATCAGGTAGGGTGATGAGCAGAAAAGCAGAAAAAGGTGCGAAGGTCGATTCTATCTGGTCTGTCGGTCATTGTTACGCGAATCCCGTTTGATTGGCCGTGAATTTCTTCCACTCAACCTGCCATTGGATAGTTTTAGCAGTTGTTCAGTACTTGTACTGCGATCTTTTGTTACTTTAACAACGGGCCATTAAAACAACTCTCGGCCGATTGGCGATCGGGAATTTATCGCATATTTCACACTGTGGACATGCCTCGATTTTTTCCCTTTGCATTTCGCGAATCGATGCATTTCATGAATTTGTTAACAGTATACCTGCCGCGACGGTGTTGTAACGATGCTTTGTTACGCGACTGGGTTTTTATGCCGAGTTACATAGCCATTCGTGACGGCTTTAATCAAATTCTCGCGGGAGGCTTATCCAATATGCTAATCATAGTACGGTAAAATAAATATTTCAAACGAAACTCGTGTAATACGGTGTGCTAACTATCCTTATCCTGTTTACTTTGGAACTTTTGCATTTTTCTGTAGCCGCTGTTCAAACGTATTTGGACCACGGCATAACATTAATATAACTTATTCGCGGCACCTGAAACAGTAGTTACTATCCGGGATTAAAGATATACCGATACGGTCTATTGCCAACATGTTCTGATGTCTTAATCAGCCTTTGATGTATGCGTTGGCGCATTAGTATTTCACACTGTAAAAGTAACTTACCTACGTTTGCGCTTAGGGTAATTAATGCGATGGCTTTTTAAACGTTTGCGTGTGCGACGTGCGCTTATTAATATTATAAATGGCGAACGAGGGGCAATAATTTATGTAAGACTCATCTGTCAGTTACATTAGGATCCACGTGAATTAGCAACATGACAACGTCTAAAGTGAGTGATAGTGTGTGAATATAATTAAAAGCAGTTCTTTCTTTTTTATTAAGGATCAAAATCAGAGAAACGTATATACACACTTACTTTATATAGACCTATGCGCGAAACTCTACGTTACAGACCGCTTAGGCTATATCAAGTTACATTAAATTTTCCATGCTATGAGCGACTGAGGTAAAGAGAAGTGGTTGTAATGAGCATTCACCTCTTACAAAAGCCGCGAAATAGTTTAAATTTTAATCGGCTACTTGACCAACCTGTGGAATAGAGCGAAATACCAGAATAATCTTGAAGGCCGTGAAGGAATACATAACACGTCAACTTTTAACCGCGAATAATCGAAGTCTCGCTTTGTTAGGAAACGATACAGAACAAGCAATGACGCATTTTTATTCTGAAGTCTCTTGGGTAAATTCCAACATAATTCAATAAATGCAAAAATGAACTCTAACAGAACACATTACAATCAAAAACAAACATACGTAAACGAAAACACTATATAACAACCCTCGGATAATAAAGTCGTTTAATCCTTTGCACGTCGCGAGTAATCATTTTCATGAAACTGTATTCACAGCCCTGCTAAGCGATCATAAAAAACTATTATAAACAATTACGAAAATAAAGTTAAAACACAATGATTACATAATCAAGGTAAATAAAATACTGCAGGTATCGCAATGTCGCTTGTCTGATTCTTTTGCATGCAACGGATTAAACGAGTAAGTCGTCCTCCCGACACATCATCATATCTACCTCCATTATATAAACCAATTTAGTGCTAACCGATGACGTCCGACTCTTCGACTATCAGACACTCTTGTCAGACATGTTGCTTCTGATGCTTCTATTGCTGTCCCTACGCTGCGCCTCACGACTTTGCCGGTGATTACGTCCAACACTGGCAACGGGTTGCTCTCTATCACTGCCAATCCTTCTCAAACTGGTATCCCTCTCCAGCGACCTTTTATTTTTTGGCGTCCGCGGTCCGCGAACATTCGTGTAGACGACGTACACGGCGAGGATGCCGATGGCGAACATCGCAACACCGACACCGCTTACGGTGCCAATCTGAAATATTACGTTTCGCGAATTTTCATACGCGCTTGCAACATTCATTACGTTAGAATCTAACACTCAATGAAATTACGGAATATGTAAATTGCTGACCTACACCGGCGCATTACGCCAGTTTCATGTTTCGTTCGGAATCATTAACTTGGGAGTGGATTAAATGAGTCTGAAGCATTTGGATAAACAAATATTTGCCGAGCGAGAGCAATCGCGAGTGTGCGGAAGTAGGAGAGTAAGATGCAGTAATTATTTCGTGTGGTTTGATGGAGATATAATTGTGTATAATGAAGTCATCGTGTCGTGGGTTATCGATGGTTCGTATAAACGCGACGTTAATTCAATTTGGCACGACATTTAACGCGTTTGACGCGAATAGATGGCTATTTAGAAACGGAGGGGAGGAAAGAATATGAAGAAATATGTACTGATCAGGTTTCCTTGAAACGATATAAACGATGAGAAATGACAAACCATGCCCGGTTTGATCCTCACTGGGCTTAAGTCCATTGAGGCACTCGCGCGACATCAAAGCAATTCGGTTTCACAATTTACTATCTGCGAAGCGAGTATTAACAAAGAATCTTGCAAATCATCGATGACTATCGACGTGTGACTGTCGATTAATGGTGGCGGAAATATGTGATTAGGCAAACCTCTCATTATCCGATTTACCTTCACCGCGGAAAGTTTAATATAGTTTCACCATTCTACGGTGTCTAATAATTATGGTAAAATGCTGTTGCCTGATTTCTTATATTTACGTGTGATTGCACGGTTAATCGCAGATCGGTGCGCGATATTGTGACCGGTGATCTTTCCATAAACATCGAGAGCCGATTTGATTAAAAACCTGTCGCAAGTCTTTTCGTTTATAATTTTGACCGTAAGAAAAATGCCGAGCATGTCGCGCTGCGAGTAAATGTCTTGTTTTACGCAGCCGTTAAATGAATTGTATCGTTGTTTCGCGTCCCATAACATTAGCAAGGCGCTTTAAATCAAAATCTCTCAACGCTAGATTTATGAAGAAATATACAGGTGCACGACGTAATTTGATAAAATACATAGATACCCGACATACCGAATTTGACCATTAGTAGCCTGAGCGTGAAATTGATTTTGATGTACGTTCGAAACGTTCCGTTAATAAGAGTTAGCGAATATAGCTAGAAACTAATGGCAACAGTTTCCATAATTTTGCTCCTAAAATCCGAAACCCGTTCATTTAACGAGTTCCGTAAACGTACTGTTGAATAAAAGTATCTCTCCGGCGGTGCCGTAAGGCATTAGAAACACTTTGCAGGTGTCAGGCGAGTCGATCCTGTCTTGAAACGCCTTTAGTCCCAATTTCTTTTTATCTGAATAGACGTATTTGTATCTGAATAGTCGTTCGAATTTTTTAGTCCCCGTCCTTGCAACCGCGACATGTCGGTTTGAGCCGATTTCTCAACGTTTTCCCCGCCGCGCGGATTACTCACCATCGTCCACCATTCGCTGTCGTCCATTTCATGAACAAGAACTTGCGCGGCTTCCTCGTCATCCTCGTGCAACATTTTGATTTCTTTCATTGTACTCGCGCAACCGGATTGCTTCTCTTGTCCCTTCGTCGCGACTAACTTCTTGAAGGACTCCGGCAGGTTGTCTTCACTTTCATCGCCGCCATTTTGATGATCATCATCGGCATCGTCGTTGTCGTCGTTGTCGTCGCCATCATCGTCGTCCGTGTTTTGACCGTGCCAATGAAACTTCGCTTTGTTTTTCTTGACCTGAATATTGGCCAACAACTCCAGTTCCGCACCGCGTGTTTTTAGGGAGAGAATGAGTGACCTCGGGGTCATTTCTGACTGGGCGTTGTGATTTTGCAAGATATTCTTCAGAACGCTGTTCCAGTCGATAGGATTGATTGGACCCTTACACTTTCTCTTTTTGCTGAGGGAAACACGTTTGTTGCGGCGTTATGTAAGGTGTCTACGATCGTGATGGAATGCATGATCAAAATCTACGAGTCCGATCGTGTTATGTTGGCGTGCACTAATCGCGGCACAGTACGCCGTAACCGTTATCTAAACCGAATGTTGAACTATTTGTGTCTACGAAACGGATGACAGGTGAAAAGTTTTCAAATTTATTTCTTCGGTGCATTGGACTATGTCGTTACGTATGTTGTTCGTATAGATTTTTGTTTGCGCTTATACTCTGTTGCATCGATGCTTACCATAGTGTGTTCAACGTCAAAGTGTATACATCGATCGCGCTTTCGAGCCATCGTACTTCTCTCAGTTCCTCAGCATCGTATTTTCCAACTCCCTGTCTCGGACCCCACCATTCTGAGTTCTCAACTCGAGCTTCCAGGCCAGGCGGTTCGTTTCTGAAAGGATGAACAAGATTTCATTTAACCGGTTTTAACCCTTCGACTGCGGCTCGTTTTTCGCATTCAATCGCTGCAACTGGTTGTTCACTGATTAGTGACCGAAACAGTACTCGGAAATTTGATACAATTCTTACGGTTTGAAAAATAATAATGGCATATAAATTGAAAGTATCATTTTTTTTATTTGTCTTAAGTAATTTTTTAAGCTATTTTAATATGAAGTGTAATATTTTAATATGAAGCAGTGTGATATGAAGGCAATTAACTGAACGGTATTGAAACAATTGCCAATATTTAGTTGCTATGTTATATAGGACGATAAATTCCATGTTGAATCAATCGGTAAAACATTAATAAAGGCGTTATAGTAAAAAAATACAGAGGGCGTATATTTACGCCTTTCGTATATATTGATGGACTTGTTAAGGCGTATATATACGCCTTTAGCAGTCAAAGGATTAACACTAGGTTTACGGGACCCGTCAATTTGACGGATTTCAAACTTTGAAATGAAACACGCAAAAAACCATAGTAATAATCTTAACTACTTTGCATCGTAAATTCGTAATTTCATTAAAAGAGTTTATAAACACAATTATTATTTCCTTAAGCTTTCTAAATTTTGAAATTTGTATGTGATATACCTATCTTTACGAAACCCGTCAAATTGACGGGTTAGCTGATTACGTAAACAATCCTTATATATTTGCTTCGTTTGTAAAATTTTTCCTCCAATAGTAAATATAAGAGTGAAAGAAAAGTCTAAGATGCCCCCAACTCATTATCTCAATAGCGCCTCGATGATGTGACAAAGCGAATTATGTGGCTCGGGTGTCATGTTACTCCGTATTGAACGAACTCGCTTACTAGAGTGATCCTCGCGTCATTCGAAACTCAAATCATGCAGCAGACTAAATATCGTATCGAAAAGATATTCGGAAAAAAAATCTTGACTTATTAATATTTTATTTTTACGTGAGGCCTTATATTGTTCAACTCAGACTTAGTTTGAATAAATTGCTTTTTAATGTAAATACGTATTTTCACCTACCCGTCAATTTGACGGGTGCTCGTAGAGATAGGTATTTAAGAAACGCCCGTAAACCTAGTGTTAAAGAAATGGGCAAGCTTCACATTTTCGTGTCACAACATTCGGTAGAGTGGTGAAAAATTGATCATGAAAGCACTTAATCCACGATTCTTTCCTTCCGAATGTGTCCTGCGATTCTTCTTCTTCGCCATCGCGATTCTACAGACGCTTCCCGTGGAAGTCGACATTTCATAATTTTCAATCCGTTATTTATGTGCTCGTTTCACTGCCTGCTCGTGATATTATTACCACATCGTATTTATGATGCAGATATTTGCAACAAGGCTGCAAACGCGCGTCCGGTGATCTGGCGATAGGTGCAAAAAGTGACGTGGGTAATTTTGAAGTACATCGCTGCATTAAATATGCATAATGAGTCGCGGAAAACATTCCTACGCACCGCGAATGTACGCAGGTTGATGTTTTTTTTGACGCACCAACGTTTCAACTTCTCGTAACAGTCTCATTAATTAATTTCACGGTTCCTCGGGGGCTCGGGCTTTCCTGGTGCGATTTACATTTTCATCTAGAACCTTCGGCAAACAGCCTTGTCGCGTTATCCTGGAAAACCCGCGCGACGGGTGTGCTCCTTTACTAATGCAATTACAAATCTTTGCAATTTGCTCATTTACTAATGTACGTCGCAATGATTGCAATTACCACGTTGATGAGAGACACGTCTTGTTATAGAATGAATTTTGAGTACTCTATTTCTGGCGAGCCATTAATGCGCTTTACGTAACTCAATAATAAATGTGACCACATGGATTTTTATCATGAAGCGAGAGTGTTATCGTAAATGTATGTGCACAGGTGTGTGTTGGAAATATTTCCTTATTAGTCCATTAGTATAATCTTTGTTGTTCTTTGTGCAAAGAATACGTTCCTCGGCTGTCACGTGCTGGACATTTGCGAAAATAATTTCGAAGTACAGAAAGTAAATTAAGCGAATGTCACTTTCGGTCATGCTTCAAATGCGTATTGAGCATTGAGCATTTGTCTCTACGTTAGTGCAGCTGGTCGGCGCTACCTGTCCTCGCATCGAAATCGCGAGCTGTCGCGACACAAGTGAACATGATTAACGAGGTTTACACTTTCAGCAAGCAGCCATTTTACAAATCTACTCTACCGGCAATTGGAACAACACTAAGTAGATAGAATTAATTATCACTCCGCGCGGCATTCCGCGTACCGTTGAAAACGATCGCATATATTAACGCATCGATTTCCTACCCGACTATAAATTCGCGATCCCGACCGATGAAATCAATAAATCGATAAGTCGCTCATGTCCAATTAATATTACATATAGTAAATCAATCGCCGAATATTAGCATTTCACACTTCGAGTGTCTTTCGCCGTCCAGCGCGTCGGCATGGATTGAACTAATGCAATGTAAAATTATTCACGCTTAGTGTAATTTGCGATTATGCAAGAAACAGTGTACCAGTCGAAGTGTCTCGTGTCTCGACCTGTCATGTCAGTCGCGTTTCCTCGATTTTTTAAATCCTGTTAACCAGTCTCTTTACTCGCGTGTGGGCACAGGAGTTCGAAAAGGCCTGATTGATGCAAAAATCCATTGACAAGGTATCGGGAAAGGAAATAGGATAGTATAGTCGTGGATCTCTCACTGACGCGGTTGCGGAGAACGAAAACTTGACTTTTTTCTAACGATCGAACCGGATAACCTTCACTAGCTACCATGATAGAGAACAGAGCGACGGCACCGTTGGAAAAATGCGCGACACAGTCGGCAATTGCATTGCGCATTCTCGCAGCTCGAAGATCCTTAACCTCGATTAAAGTTGCACTTAACTGCTCCCAGGACATCCCAATCCTGGCATGAAGTTACACCAATGACTTCATTAACCAGCCGCGAAAGGAAACTTACCTTGAAACTACCGGAGATCAAGATGCATTCGCGGTTGTTAAACAAATTGCGCAGGTTGCTGGAGTCTAGCCTTTTCTCGAAGTAAATTGTAGCTTTCCTGTATACATTTTCAACGCTCGGTAGTTGTAGTCATGAATCACGCGCGGTCGGATGATAGACCAATAAATTTTATCTGGAAGGCAGGTAGAGTTATTGACTGCCCAGAGGTAAGCAAGATGTACCGGTTGCTGTGACATGATCGTGCAAAACTTCACGCGATAATGTTGCTAAAAGCAGATAAAACGGACAGCGTCAATACATCATTATCTTGATACGGGCGAATGCTATTTCCGAAGTCTGTCGTGGTGGTCGGAAGCTATGTTCACATCTAATTGGTATCAGAATTTGAGACAAGCTCTGCTGTGTGTTAGTGATGGGGATCATGTCAGGCTGGGTACTAAACATTACAAATAGAGCGACCCCTTATTTGAGTCCTATCATATATATGACGGTAGCTTTCCTGTTCGGTTCTTTTATACACGATGTCGACACTATCGTGGCACAGGCAGAAATATTTGGTTCCTTACAAGGAGATTCTAAAAAACTGCAACTTCCTTCGTAGAAATATAGGCTTCCTTCTAAGAGTAGAAAGAACGTTGTACAGAACGGTGTAAGAACCACGTCTTAACTATTTGGGCCTGCATACTACATATTCGACCACCGCTTAGGTTATAAATCTGTAAACGATCTGTTCTGTAATTTAGACACGTCTTTGCACAAGGAACCATAGATAGGATAGTTGTCGATTGCATCGGACTTTCGTTTGCACCCTGTACATGTATCTACATACTGATATTGAACATCCTTCACCCTTTCACTTATAATTGTTTTCACTAGCGCGCGGCATGTAATAGCGATAAATAATTCATGAACGACATCACATAGTTCTGCCGGTTAGTCAAATAACTCTAATGCGATACGTGTACGCATATTAATTGTCGCTGGCAATGAATGCACAGCTTTAACGATTACAAGCATATGTTGGGAAGTCTTTGTTGTTCCATGACTACGTATAATTTTTAGACTCAATGCGGGCTTTATGCACCACATAGGCCCCCATCGAATTCTTGATTGACAGTACGCTACTTCTCTTTAGCCATTTTTGTGAAACATTTGGTCAAACATATTAATTGTCGCTGGCAATAAATGCATAGCTTTAACGATTACAAGCATATGTTGGGAAGTCTTTGTTGTTCCATGACTACGTATAATTTTTAGACTCAATGCGGGCTTTATGGTCAAACATATTAAGGAGTTATGCCTACTTGGGGTCGGCGAAATTACATGATTTTCAAGATTTTTTTTTGCCGTTTTAATGAGTACTAATTAAAATTCGCAAAATACTACCAAAACGTACGTATTTAGTGGTACTTGTATACATTTTTTTTATAAGAAAATATTAAAAAATGGGGGAAATATAACTCTTCTCCTAGAGTTTCCGATTACAAGCACTATGTTGGTGACCACTTTCTCAAAAACTTTTCCATCGACTCTAATCTTATATACTTATTGCGGGAATTACAATAGGCTTTTCCTGAACGAAGGATTGGGAAAAACGCTGAATTTTTACAAGAATGACAACACTTTTGGTCGAAAAAATCCGTCTTTCGAGGTGAATTAACTTTAACGTTTTTATGTTGTAACTTTTTTTTATTATCGAAATAAAAAATCCTTCGTTCAGGCCCTGCCTATTGTAATGACAAATAAGTATATAAAATTAGAGTCCGGTCGGTAAAGTAACGTTTAATGTTGGGAAATCGTGGTCCATGCAACGTATAATTTTTAAAAAATGCAGTTTCGAGATAATCGCGTTTAAAGTTTCAAGCTCTTTACTCATCATACATAGTAGCGCTCCAGATAAACGCTTATAATTTTTGAACGTGTGCTCCGATTCTTATGTACTTTTGAGGAAATATTCTTAAAATGATGTACATTAAGAAAATGCAATAAAAAAATCGATTATTTTCACCAACCCAAGTAGGCATAACCCCTTAATTGTAGCTGGCAATGAATGCACAGCTTTAACGATTACAAGCATATGTTGGGAAGTCTTTGTTGTTCCATGACTACGTATAATTTTTAGACTCAATGCGGGCTTTATGCCCCACATAGACGTTTCCATCGAATTCTTGACTGACAGCACGCTACTTCTCTTTAGCCATTTTTGTGAAACGTTTGGTCAAACATATTAATTGTCGCTGGCAATGAATGCATAGCTTTAACGATTACAAGCATATGTTGGGAAGTCTTTGTTGTTCCATGACTACGTATAATTTTTAGACTCAATGCGGGCTTTATGCCCCACATAGGCGTTCCCATCGAATTCTTGACTGACAGCACGCTACTTCTCTTTAGCCATTTTTGTGAAACGTTTGGTCAAACAGGTTTGTTAATTTCACTTAAAAGCATTTTAAATCGTGGATCCTAATTAAGATTGCGGTTGGGGTTGGGTAACAAGAAATCCTGCATGACAGGTGCGAAGTAAGGCGTTACTCGTAATGAGTAACTTGCAGAAGCAAACGTGTGACTAAGCTGATGAGCACAAGGTGTACCATTTTCCACGAGTCCTCTTCGAGGAAATTTACCTGCAACGTGAGCGAGCTTCGTACAGTGTTAAGGTTTTTGTGCGACTGCAACTATGTCGACGAGATTCCACATGTACGTAATTTTCCAGGGTTCCGGTTCTTCAATTCTATGACAACACGGTATGCTGCCTTCCCGGTAATTACCACTAAACATCTTTTTATGACTCGAATAAGACCGTTACAAATTCGCTTGTCTCATTACAACGGAATATGACAAATTATCTTAGTGGCCTCTCATGCCATTGACGTATTATTCATTTTAGTACAATGGAGAAAAACGATCATATAGCGCAAATTGAACAGCACGTAAAATTTGTAGTTAGTGGAATGTGAAGTGATTAGCGTCTAGATGATTAACGGTTACAATTAAAATACCTCATTATTAGCCGTGACCGTATTAAGGATAAAATTGATTTTATGAAGCAACAAAGTTTTCATGGTTATTGAATTAACACTTGAGTACACATTACGTTTTCATTATAAAATAACGATTGACGATCAAAGATTAGTTTTTTTTTTAAATGGCATTTGACTTTTAATTCCGTCTATTGATTTAATTAATTGTGATGCTTGGCAACGAAATCCTTTAAATTGTAATTTGCGGTCACTCAATCATAACAAAGATTTGAATTGATCGCTGCGTAGCACTGCACCAGATAAATACAAATGCAGTCAAACATGATTGATTATCCACTTGTATTTGTTCAGTAATCTACTTCATGTTCGTTAATATCATTGACGTAATACGGGTATTTGCGTAATTACTCACTACGTAAAACCAGAGAATAAAAAATGTTACCTGGAATCTTCTAGCAGCAGTATCGTGTTGGTCGTATTGACGTTATTCAGGTATTTTTCGAGATTTCCTTCGCTGACAATAATAATGGTGGCATTGACAGGTCCATGGAAGAACTCGACTTCCGGTTTTCCAATGTGCACGATATGCGACGTGTAATCTAAATAAGTACGAAAGGATTGACATTACCATAAAGTTACAGTCTGCAAATATCGAATTATCCGCCGTTCAATTGCTTGGCCGACAAATTAATCCTGCCCGTTTAATTTAAATGTTTTAATCGTCGTTTCGGTATTAACGTTGCAACGCTTAAATCTAATGTTAATCGCAACGAGTGTGACGCAGCCCAGGGGTCGAGCTCTTACTTCGTCAAGAATATGAACGTAAAAGGCTTACAATTTTATCACGGCAGCATTGGCGTGCGTATGCGTATAAATACCTTCTTCATCGGTATCGTGTACAATAACGCACAGATCCTTGTTTATCGCTGACATTGTTAACTTCCGAGCAATATTTTGAACGTCGTCGTCGTTGTCCTCGTCGGCCGCCACAACGATAGTAAACGACTTCCACTTAAGCGCTTCAATCACCTTCAATGTCGCCTGAAGTCATGTAGGTACACTATTTAAGTGATATCCTGCCACTTACAACTTCGCATACTCTTTTTAGTATTCCCATGTTCGCGCAGGTGCATAATTGTTATTTCTGGGATCCGTGGTATGGTTCGGTTTACTTATTCAGTAAAAATATTTACTGAATACATAGGCTCCATTTTTTTAACCTCTTAGCTACTGTACGTCACTATGGTGGTTTTCGCGAGTATCATCCTTTTGAACGGCACATCATTACAGTGGTCAGTTTGTCGTTAGGATTGTGTAAATTTATCTCTGATTATATTCAATACATTCGCTACGGAGAATTTCGTTTAATTGCGTTACGCGCATATAAAACTTCCATAACTAAAGCTGCTGATTACTTGTTTGTATAATAATTTATGGGTTTTCACGTGCTATTATACTATGATTCTCAACCTTATTTTCCGTAAAGTTAAAAATGTCGCTTTTCGCTCATGGTATCGTATCGTCGAAGTTAGTGTATTTTTTTCCGTACAGTGTTCTTGGGAACATTGCCACGATGTAGCTGTACTTCACATTTACCCCTGTTAATAATTTTCCGACGAATTTTTAAGCAAAGCCTCAACACCGAACTCGTATCTTATCGATGTAACATAAACACAGTTCCAATGTCGATAATTCCGAAGTAAAGCAAGAAGTTGCAAACATATTCGACTATTATATCTCGCGAAGCATCTGCTATAAAACAACCGAAAAAAAACTGAACCACTTGTAACACTTTATCTGTTTATTTTAAAACCGACGCGTGGAAAATTAAAACGATTCGACGCCGACATGTTAACACGTTGACTGCCGTGCGTATTTTGCCGTATTAGAACGGCGATGCTATGAAATATTACAGCGTTTGACAGAATTATGCAAAATGTAAATAATGTGCAGGTATTGGAGACCAAAAGATCGCATCACTATTCTAATAATACCTGCATTTATAAAATAATTATTGCCATTGCGAATATTTTGGATCTTTAGTAAAATCTCTTGCGCCGGTCAGCGGTGACCATCACGGCAGTCAAAGTGTTAAACCAAATCATATGGTGTCCCAACGAAATTGAAGTCGCTTTTGAAAAGTTTCGTTCTATTTTAAATAGTACCGAATGTTAATTTTTTGCATTTTTAGTCAAATCTCTTGCGCCGGTCAGCGGTGACCATCACGGCAGTCAAAGTATTTGTAATGTTAATGTAATGCAGGGTGACATCGTTTATTCCCAGTCCGCGTCAATCATCGCCGTATAAAGTTACAGCTGTCACGAAAGTCCGGCCGTAGGTAGCTAGGAGGTTAATAATTATCCACGTTTCGAAACAAACGCCCGAGCACACTTAATTCCGGCGCTATCAAATGCATTGCGTGCTTCGGTCGCTGTATACTCTATTCTCGGCTGGTGTACCTACTTACGTAAGAAAGCTATACGACGGGGTAGCGTAACAAATTCACCCATTTGCAATATTCATCCGTTTGCCCCACAAAAACCCGTCTCGGTCATTCACCGGTACACATACCGATGGTGTCGCAAGTCACACGCGGCGGCACATGTATAGGTACTGAAAGCGGAATATGTCGGACCGCCATTGCGTTCGGACTGCAGACCGTTAATTAATAAAATATTGTACACCGCGGACGTTTCTTGCGACTTGATTGATCGGCCATGCGGCAATTTAGCCGTCCTGAACGTCATAGTTGCGCAGAGAATTACTAGACCGCGGGCTCATGATTATGCTGGAAAATTACCCTTGTCCACTTTGTACGAACTGTTAACTTTTGTCACGTTTCACTTAGAGGGATCGATTACCGCTGAGAAGCGAAACGGATAATCACCTCGACGAGATACGAATTGGACTCCTTTTCCAGGTGGTGAAGGTACGACGCCGTCGATGCACCTCTCACGAGGTGTGGCACTTTCAGTACCGAAGTCACTTTGTGCACAGCCTCGGCATTCGTCATTGTGTCAGGACCGATGATGCCTAAATGGCAGAAGCAGTGTTCGAATCAATATTACAAAAACCGGTGGAGTACCGGTATTTTTATGGCGTCATTCCGTTACCCTAA
Organism: Cryptocheilus praepositus; assembly: GCA_033815515.1. NCBI lineage: Eukaryota > Metazoa > Arthropoda > Insecta > Hymenoptera > Pompilidae > Cryptocheilus > Cryptocheilus praepositus. The sequence continues at coordinate 470,619 of JAWWQZ010000257.1, read as the reverse complement.
AGAAAGAGACTTCTGAGAATGTTGGTGTGAAGCCAGCAATGTGACGTACCGGTATAGACGTATTTCGGTATAATACCGGTAAATTCTCTTGAGGAACGAGTCAGTAATTAGATCAGACAGGAATCCAGTAGAATCAGGCTCATAAAATGACGGAATGCATAAAATGCGTATACGAAACTGGACTGTTGTAGATAGCTCAATTTTAAGGTTATTGCTTGGTCGACAGTAAACAATAATGCCTACTCATACAATATATACGCGCTTTCGTTCTCTCGATCATTTCAGAAAATCCTGCTACAAGTGATACATATTGCAAATTAAAGTATGTCGAGATTGCCGGTGCATCGATCCCTTTCAGCCGGAGTAATTAAGGGGTGGTTTTATTCTCTCTTAATAGATACAAATAAATTATGTGTTACTGTCATATTCAGGGTATTAGAGAATTCGGTGTCCATTAGTACATATCAGAATATTTAGTGGATATTTGTTTTGGATAATATGAGGACGAAGGCAATAAATTCGGTATACCACGACTTCCATTACGATGCTTCGACTAATATTTTTATGCGTGTCATTAACAATTGCAAACATATTGCAAAAGGTAAACATAGAACGAATCTAGAAATGATAAATGTTCAGTTAGAGACGGCATTTTGCAAAAGAAAATTTTACGAAACTGGTAGTCCTGACAGAATAGAAATTCAAGTAGAGAAATTGACGGAGGAATTTGTGAAATTAGTTACAATTCACGGTAGACCATTTTCTCTGGTGGATGATAATGCCTTCCAAAATATTATTAGCATGATTCCACTGGATTCCAACATAACACACGTCACCAATTTGCATTAAAGACAGATAAGATTCGCGAAAAAATATGCGGCGGCGTAAATGGAAAATTGATGTGCTTGAGGATAGATGCTATAACATGCCATTCATTTTATGTACATTAGCAATAAAATAATTGTTCAGTATCTACGATGATGCAACAGTAAAAAATTAAATCCCGAATTTTTGTAGTGAAAATAATACTAACATACACGATTCATGTTGTATAACTACAGATAACAGAGCAAATATGATAAAAGTCGTTCGTTTCTAAAAAATTGATCGAGACGTTAATAGTAGTGAAACCGGTAATGAAATTAACAATTTATTAAGTATAACGCGGAATGAAACAAATGTTACACCCTTGCATTTCGAATACGAATATAGTTGACATAGCAACAGAATTGAGGCGACTCAGCACACAAATCTTAGATGTATTGCGAGAAATCTAAGATACATCGCATCGCACTCTACAGTTAACCGTAAAAGATGCTTTAAAGGACACAATAATTACAACTATTATCCACAAGGCACGGCAGGTATGCAGAAAATTACGTATGCCAGCAGTAAGAGGATTGTGAAAAGCGATGTTACAAAGAAAGGCAATATTAAATTGTGTTACGCGATGGCATTTTGCACTAGGTATACTACAATGCTTATCAGAATTAGAAGCTTTCTGCATAAGGAACAGTTTAATGCTAGCCCGCATTACTACAAAACAATTGCAACAAGAGCAAATTAATATCGGTGGTTCATTCCGTGTGTAGACAAATGGTAGATTGCAAATCGATAAAATTCAAACTGAATTATCAGAAAATCTAGCCAATCCCCTCATGAAAAGACGAAAAAGAAACTACTACCATTCTAACAGTTATCTTTACATACACGTAAATTAGTGCCGACTGACTTTTCTCATCATTAATGTATATTTTATCTTATCACCGTTACAACTGATATAACAGTTGTATAAATGATATACTGCTAATGCCAACAAGCGTGGGATAAAATTAATATTTTTTCCCCAAATATTCTTATCTACTTACTTGTATATTGATAAATGATTCCCATATTTTTGAAAATATATACTTTGGTATAATGTCGGAATGAAAAAGTTTTCCAAATAGTGGTTATGTTGCAGTGATCTTAAAAGAAATACCGGTATAATACCGAAAGCTCAAAACATAGCATTATTTGCTCTTTGGATAGGAACGGTTGTATAAGTAATATTCTAGGTAAACAGTACTTGCGTCAACGAACAGGGTAACAGTATGCGAAAAATGGAAAATGGCAATGTACTGGTATATCGGTAATTGCGATTGCTAATCGTCCGTGACCCAAGTTTCCCTGTCCGCACGAAACAAATGTTTTGAAACGATCGACATCCCCGTCAGTATATTCCCGTCACCGCGATTAATACGTAGCGACGTGTTATTACTCTTGCATTTATAATTTAACTAAACGCGATGCCGGAATTAAGAGGCATTTAGTTGGCATATACCGTGTAAAGCAAAGTGACGTGAAGAAAATTATGCCCAACATTTGACGTTGGATCCTTACGCCGCGCGAGAAGAAAAGTTTTCTTCTACCGAAAACTTTCACGTAGTATTTGGTATTAGTCAAACTACTCCAAATTAATATTTGCCTAATATAATTATTCCAGTACCATTTATTCGTCATTTGCATCAAATTCTTTTCGTTCCTTTGTTTAAGTTTTCAATTCGTTCCTTCGGCAATGCAATTGATATTCGTCAAATAATTATCCAAGTACGAACGAATTCTTATTCGCGTAAATTTTTATTCGCGCCCCCTTTTATTCGCTACCACCGTATGCATTTTCCTGAAAACGTCACAGGGTTCGATTCCCAGGCTCTTTTCCGTCATTCGTACTAAAATGATGTTCAATATTGTTTCCACGCGCGTCGCATATTCGTCAGACGTCACCATACCCGTCCGTAGAAGTGCCGGCTGTAAATTACCTTTCTCTCGAAATTTTCTTGGCGACGACGTAATCGTGGCACGCTCTGCGTTGTGCAACATTTAACCACTCTCAGTGGCGCTACGCGCGGCTGGTATTTTCAAAGAGAGTGGAACATTTTGTGTCCGCGTCTGCCGTTTAACGTGGGCAAATTAGGTTAATGTAATTTAATTAAGTGTCCGTTGACGAGCGCAAGCATTCCTGACAAAGCGCGTTCGGGTTAAAGCTGTAGTCGAACAGGCGCAGTGATCGTATTCGGCGTTGTGGAACGCTACTAACCCAAGTAATACGGCGGGTGCAAACAGTTTATGTCAGCGTACACGAGTGCCTTCATGGCTGCCTTCAGTGCGCCCGCTATACTGCCACAAGTGTCCAGGACTGTCAGTTCTGTGAACAATGCACACGTCTTAGTTGCTTCATGTCGCAGATCAAGTCAAATATACAGAGGTGTCGGTAGCTGCGAGCAAATTTAACGGTCCGTTAGTGCTTGTATCCGATTTTCAGTATAGAGTGTCGGTTAGAGTGAGATAACGTCGAGAATGTCAGGTGAACAGTATCAAAATCGAATCAAAATTAGTAGGGAACGTTTAATCGTTTGATAAGGCCGCGCATCTAGTGGCGGGACTTTAGGTTTTTACCCGATTTGCATTCGCAAGCAGAATAATATGCGTATGATTGTCAATTATCATGGTTAGGATTCATGAAGTAGTATATATATGTCACAATTTGTTGCAATGGAAAATATCGCGGTAATTAATAAAGCTACACATCTAGTGGCGGGACTTTAGGTTCTTAATCCATTTGCATCCGCAAGCAAAATATTATGCGCGTGATTGTCAATTATCACTGTTAGGATTCACGAAATAGTGTATATACCATCATTCGTTGCAATGGAAAATATTGCGGTAGTTGATAATGCTACACATCTAGTGGTGGGACTTCAGGTTCTTAACCCATTTGCATTCGCAAGCAAAATAGTATGCGCGTGATTGTCAATTATCATGGTTAGGATTCATGAAATAGTATATATATGTCACAATTCGTTGCAATGGAAAATATCGCGGTAGTTGATAAGGCTACACATCTAGTGGCGGGACTTTGATTGCATTTGCAAGCAAAATAGTATGCGCGTGATTGTCAATTATCATGGTTAGGATTCATGAAATAGTATATATATGTCACAATTTGTTGCAGTGGAAAATATCACGGTAGTTTATAAGGCCACGCATCTAGTGGCGGGACTTTAGGTTCTTAATCCATTTGCATCCGCAAGTAAAATATTATGCGCGTGATTGTCAATTATCTTGGTTAGGATTCATGAAATAGTATATATATGAGACAATTTGTTGCAATGGAAAATATCGCGGTAGTTGATAAGGCTAAATATTGCGGTAGTTGATAATGCTACACATCTAGTGGTGGGACTTTAGGTTCTTAATCCATTTGCATTCGCAAGCAAAATAGTAAGCGCGTGTTTGTCAATTATCAAAGTTAGGATTCATGAAATAGTATGTATATGTCACAATTTGTTGCAATGGAAAATATCGCGGTAGTTGATAAGGCGACACATCTACTGGCAGCAATTTAGGTTCTTAACCCATTTGCATTCGCAAGCAAAATAGTAAGCGCGTGATTGTCAATTATCATGGTTAGGATTCATGGAATAGTATGTATATGTCACAATTTGTTGCAATGGAAAATATCGCGGTAGTTGATAAGGCGACACATCTACTGGCAGCAATTTAGGTTCTTAACCCATTTGCATTCGCAAGCAAAATAGTATGCGCGTGATTGCCAATTATCATGGTTAGGATTCATGAAGTAGTATATATATGTCACAATTTTGTTGCAATGGAAAATATCGCGGTAGTTGATAAGGCCACACATTTAATGGCGGGACTTAAGGTTCTTAATCCATTTGCATTCGCAAGCAAAATAGTATGCGCGTGATGGTCAATTATCATGGTCAGGATTCATAAAATAGTATACATATGTCACAACTTGTTGCAATGGAAAATATCGCGGGAGTTGTTTACATCGGAAAAATATATACGACTAAACCTCTGCAATTATCGAGGCGATCGCGTCAATAAATAAATTATCCGAGAACACATTATTTTTGAGTCCATTCTTACAAAGCATTCCTCTCTCAAAAATTCTTCAATCACAGAACCCCCATAGTTTCTCCGGTTAATATGCAGAGATAGAATCAGTTCGATTTTGAGACTTCACTAACTTGAAACTTCACTAATGTTCATGTATCCTGTTTCTTTGCATTTCTAATATGCGTTGTTTTGATACCATTCTAACGTGTTCCATTTATTCCCGCAAACCATAATTCAGTTGCGTATGATTCGTCTCCGAACGAGCACCATTACTCCTACGAGGCTTGAATCGTCCAATCACCAAGCGCGGAATAATCTGCGAGCTCTGACGTTCACTTGTCATTAACGACGGAATAATACGCACGCGGCGATGTTTTCTTTTCGCTCGATGTAATACTCGGTGGTATGGGTCGACTATCAATGCAACTCCTGGGATTTATCAAGCCAATTGCGTATTTAGTGCTCTGATGCAAATGGGTTAAATAATGTAATACGGAGACATTAATTAACCGTGTACATAATCAAACATTTCCAACATCATAACCGATTTTTGTTGCGTGCGATGTTTACAGCCTTGTTGAGTCATATAGGTGGAGTGGATTATCGAACATAAGTAACCGATGCACGCAGTTGTTACAAGAAATCGTAGGGCGTGTTAAGGTTGTGTACTCTGATCAAAGTCTAGTTAAACTTATATAATTGCACGATGTGCTATGGAGAGAAGAATTTCCTAGATTACGTTAGTCTGGTCTCCGACCACCGATACGAACCTTTTGCACTCGGTAAACGCTTATACGCGTCTAGCGTGATTCATAACAAATTTATACATGCGATCGAAAAAAGTAATTGACAACAATAAAAACATAAAATCACCGTGATACGTACACAAGGTTAAATATAATGTGCTTATGACAATTTCAAAGGTCCACTGTCATAGTGACGCGGTGCAATAAACTGCTCAACTTCCCACCCCTGCGCCCGTAAAGAGAAAACATTCTTTCTCAGACGGTTCTGCAGCGTGTTTCACACAAAGACTTTCCACGTTAGATTAACCCTTCTTTGCATGATGGTGGAAATTTCCATCATAACACTCAATGCCCAAAAATTATATAAAAGAACAAGTTTATTTTAATCTAACTTTGCATGATGATTGAAATTTCCATCATATTGTTTTTTGCTAAATTTATACTATAAATATATACTAAAATTTTTTTTAACCATTTTTCCTTTAATTTTGAACATGAATTATATCACCTTGATTTATTTCACCAATAAAGAAAAAATCATGCAAAGAAGGGTTAACGACGTAGCAAAAAAATGTTTTTCGTAGCGTACTGACCCACGTGCTCACCTATTTCATACGGTGCAGATTTGTTGTTATACTTCTCGGCGAGTAGTTTAGCAGCTTCGAACATGAGCACGCCCTTGGTCGACAGCTTTCTGCAGGACGGATCGTCGTGGACACCCGTCAGCAATGAGATTTGAGCTCGCTTCCCGCATTCCGTTCGTCCGCCGCAAGTACACGCGCCGATGATCACAAAAACTATCAGCCAAGAGCGAAAGCACGCCATACTCGGTCTTACCATGCTTGACGTCGTGCAGCCTGTTAACACGACCTTCAACAAAGCGTACCAACAATTTTATCGCGTCACCTTAACACTTAAAAGACCGCTCACGGGTTTTCTCGTGTTTTCTACACGCTGTCTTTAGATGTCACTTACTTTGATATAGTGTATCTATTTTGTCTATTTAAGTATTTACATCAATATTCAATGCATTAAATTTGATTGTAACGCAGAGTTATGGGAAGCCAAAGTATGGAAGCACGGTTCCAATATCAGTTGCTTTTAAAAGATAGCAAATAGGCTTCATTGCGAATTTTTTGCATTCTTAGTAAAATCTTTTGCACCGGGCACCAGTGACCACCGTGGCGTATTTTGCTATGTTAGAACCGCGATGCGATGAAATACTGCAGAGTGTGATGAAATCGTGCAAAATTAAGATAACGCAGAATTATTAGAAGCCGAAGTATTAAAGCACCGTTCCGATATCAATCGCTTTTACAAGATTGCAGATAGGGTTCATTCCTAATTTTTTGCATTAGTAAAATCTTTTGCACCGGTCACCGGCACAAGCGTATTTTGCTATATTAGAATCGCGATGCGTTGAACTACGGCAGAGTATGATTAAATTGTGCAAAATTAAGAGAACGCAGAGTTACTAGAAGCCGAAGTATTGAAGCACCGTTTCGATATCAATTGCTTTTGCAAGATTGCAAATAGGCTTCATTGCAAATTTTTTGCATTCTTAGTAAAATCTTTTGTACTGGTCACCGGCGCAAGCGTATTTTGCTATATTAGAATCGCGATGCGTTGATATCATTTGCTTTTACAAGGTTGCAAATAGGATTCATTGCGAATTTTTTGCATTTTTAGTAAAATCTTTTGTACAGGTCAGCGGCACAAGCGTATTTTGCTGTATTAGAATCGCGATGCGTTGAAATACTGGAGAGTATGATGAAGAAGCCGAAGTACTAAAGCACCGTTCCGATATCAATTGCTTTTACGAGATTGCAAATAGGGTTCATTCCTAATTTTTTGCATTAGTAAAATCTTTTGCACCGGTCACCAGCACAAGCGTATTTTGCTATATTAGAATCGCGATGCGTTGAACTACTGCAGAGTATGATTAAATTGTGCAAAATGAAGAGAACGCAGAGTTACTAGAAGCCGAAGTATTGAAGCACCGTTCCGATATCAATTGCTTTTACAAGATTGCAAATAGGCTTCATTGCAAATTTGTTGCATTCTTAGTAAAATATTTTGTACTGGTCACCGGCACAAGCGTATTTTGCTATATTAGAATCGCGATGCGTTGATATCATTTGCTTTTACAAGGTTGCAAATAGGATTCATTGCGAATTTTTTGCATTTTTAGTAAAATCTTTTGTACAGGTCACCGGCACAAACGTATTTTGCTATATTAGAATCGCGATGCGTTGAAATACTGCAGAGTATAATTAAATCATTCAAAATGAAGATAACGCAGAGTTGTTAGAAGCCGAAGTATTGAAGCACGGTTCCAATATCAATTGCTGTTACAAGGTTGCAAATAGACTGCATTCCAAATTTTTTGCATTCGTAGTAAAATCTTTTGCACCGGTCACTGACCACCGTAGCAGTCAACGTGTTAATATAGTAAAACACGCACGGCAGTCAACGCGTCAAAGTGTTAACGAGGTACCTCACAGCTTCGATACTCACTCTGCTCAAAAAATGGCTGAACGACCGCAGCGGTAATTTGCCTATCGCTGTTCGGCCGACGCGTCGAAGATCAACTAAATTCTCGTCTACGTGCTCATGGCGATGTGTGCGTTGCTCGAAGCCGCGTCGAACTTCTCACTTGCTCTCCCTGTCGCACGAAACTTTGTTGCAGCGTGCGTCTATGCGTTAAGCTAATCGCCGTCGGGCGAATTAGGGTTCCGTGCGTCACAACGATCGCTCGTTCTCTTTGCTGATGACTTCGGGACGATCTGAGAAGCGCACGGCGCTGAGCTTTTACAGACTTCGCTAGAGAAGAGTCCCGCGCCAAGCTCTTCCCCCGACTGTGGACCTTGGTATTGAAAAGCCTCAGCTTTATAACGAAGCCACAGTGTCATGTATTACGCGAATTTCTACGGGTTTAGTCTGCCGATCGAAGCGTAGGCGGTCTCAAGACGAGGTTCGATCGTTCGCCAAATATTTAGGGCTTCCTTCGCGCTTCTGCGTTCTGCTTCACGGTCATCGCGGAATGGAATAATTTCCATTAAGCTGTGGTTAGAGCGTGAACGGAATGATCGTTGCGGAAATGACAATGGCGAGTAGTTAGGTGTGTTTTTTCACGATTAATTACGCGCCATTTTTCAATTACGTTTTGCCCCGAGGCTGTTAATAAACAGCGAAATAATTGCAAGCTATCCTTCTCTGCCACCTGTTTCATTAGCGCAACGTAATCGATGTGTTTTGACGCGAAATCTGCACTATTTGCTCGTCTTCAGATCCCGCATGTTGTTTCCGTGCGAGAACATGACTGAATCAAGCGTGTAAGCTCATTAGCTCTACTCGCTGCTTGCATATCCGCGGATCCTGTGCTTAGTCGTTATGCAACTCGCCCTTGCATACCTGCGAACATATTAACCCTTACAGAAGTGGTCAGTTCGTCAAAGACCGAGGTGTTGCGATGTCTGTTTAATGATGTAACATTCAAATGACGGTGGACTCCACAAAGAATGACATTAATGCGTGGAGAAGACTTTTAACATTTATCACTTGGGATGTATGACATGCGCGAAAGTTCACAGGGCATCTGGTACATTCAGACAAATGCTGAGAAGCTAATGGAAGTTTTATCGAAAAATCATCGTTACAACACCATGCTCCTGTCTCTTTCGTTACGTTACCTTAACAGCTTGCAAAAGAAATGTTAAAGTACCCCGGTTCTTATGTTAGATCTTAGATCTTATATTAAGATTTTTAACATTGTGACATCTAAATGGCTGTGAAAAATACGTGCAATTACATTACGGAATGCTTGAAAAATGATGTGGAACGTTTGTTACGTTACCTTAACAGCTTGCAAAAGAAATGTTAAAGTATCCCGGTTCTTATGTTAGATCTTAGATTTTACATTAAGATTTTTAACATTATGACATCTAAATGGCTTTGAAAAATACGTGCAATTACATTACGGAATGTTTGAAAAATGATATGGAACGTTTATTACGTTATTGCGGGAAGAATAAACGCAATAATATAACCCGTAATATTGTTACTTGTAATTAATGGCGAGTGAGTTCGTAGAAGTATTTGTGCGCGTGACGACATTAAAAACAGAAAAATAATGATAGTGGCGAAGAATATATCAAATAATCATGCTCTTTCCTGATGCAATGATTGCAAATCATTTCAGCAGATCTTCTCAGACGATGCTGGAAACGGTCTTTATATTCTCAAGGTAAGAACGCTTTTCCGATATCCTCAATCTTTATTCATTGTGGCTCAGTTTACAGTCCGGAGGTTTTCTGTAAATCTGAAAAATACTGCTTTATCATCATCGTTCGAAGTCAATTAAATTCAGATCAATCCTATTTCCACATCAGAAACACTTTTTTCGTTTTTCACTTAGGAACCGCGATATCAGTACAAAAAAATCTCTTCTGACATGTACAGCAATGATCATTATGCGATAGCAAAGTTGTCATAAGAAATTATAGGCGTTAATAACGAAATTATTGTAATGACCGTTTGAAGATAGCTGTAGTTGCCACTACAGGTGTAAAATTGTTCGTAATTAGTGATAGTTTTGTACTAATAAGACTGTATCTGACAGAACGTAGGTGGCAGTAGGGATCAGGTAAGAACGAAAGGAATTTTATTGGTTCGTTTATACTATGTTAGATGGCGCCAGAGATACAAGGTTGATTTGCGAACAAAAAAATTTTTTTTTAAATTCGTTTCGAAATCTGACAGATATACATTTTTCTTTTGCACTCTTACATACGTTTTTACTGACCCACAAACTTTGCACGTGACCGCACCCAAAACTTAATAACAGCACTCTTCGCAGTAGTGCAACACCATTGACGTCGTGCACATAAAAAATTCATCACGAACTACGCATTTATCTTCATCTATCATACATGTTGCATATAACATATCAAACACAGCTCTTTGAAATTGTTCCACAAAGCAACATTCGTGCAGTAGTTAGATACATCAGCTCAGAACGACCGTTTTCACCCAATTTACACCGGTATTTCCTACGTGCGTGTTATCTAAAAAGTAATAATGTTGCAAATTTGTCGCAACCGTAATGATGTACCTTTATGTACCATACCATGATACCTAAAGTCGATGAAACAGATCTCAACCGCAGATATTCGCCGTAGGGTCTATTCCGCTCGTATAAATGTCGCCTATCGGTGCCCGTGCACTTCAAAGAGCACGAGAAAAAAGGAGGGAACGGATATATTTGCGACGCGGCGGGCCATTACTCAGTCTGGCGTAACGCCAACAATAACAGGAGCGACTTTTAAAAGGGAGTGGTGGCGAAGACTTCCCTGAACCTCAAACATCTCCTCAGTCTCTTTCGCGCCGCAGACGCAACCCCTCTGTGTTTATCCATACATCTGTCCCACCTTCGATAAATCGTCCAACAACTCGCCGACAACTCGCCCGCGAATCTCAACCGTCGTCGCAACTTGACGCATCGTCGTTCACGATTTATTTCCGATCTCGCGAATCTAACCGGGGGCCTAAAAGTCGCGTGCCGCGTGTACAGACGTAACTGTTGTTACGAATAACGGGGTAAACTGTTATTTTTAAATTACACGCCTTTTTATAATAGCGAATAGAAAATATAAAAAATGGAACATATAGAATATACATATATAACAAACATAAATCCGTTGCCATAAAATGAACACCAGAATAGTCCTGATGAAGGAAACCGTCTGGTGCCGAAACGCGTTCAGTTAATATGTTGACTACCGATCGTATTTGCTGTATTAGAACGGCGATGCTATGAAATACTACAGCGTTTGATTAAATTATGCAAAATGTAATTAATATGCAGGTATTGAAGACTAAAGGATCCCATCATTATTCTGACAGTAGCTGCATTTATAAAAGAATTATTGCTACCCATTGCGAATATTTGGAATCTTCAGTATAATCTCTTGCGCCGGTCACCGATGACTATCATGGCGGTCAAAGTGTTAACACCTTGGATACCGTGTATATTTTACTATATTAAACTTGCAACGTGATGAAGTACTACAGAATATGATCGAATTGTGCAAAATGAAAATAATGCGAAAGTATCCAACACCAAAGCATTGGATCACTATTTAATATTAACATTTTGACTGCCGTAATGGTCACCGGTGACCGACGCAAGAGATTTTACTGAAGATCCAAAATAGTCGCAATGGATAGCAATTATTATTTTATAAATGCAGTTGTTGTTAGAATAATGATGCGATTCTTTGGTCTCCAATACCTGGACCTTATTTGCATTGGACATAATTCAGTCAAACGCTGTAGTATTTCATAGCATCGCCGTTCTACTACAGCAAAATAAGCACGGCAGTCAACGTGTTAACACCTAAACTTTACACGTGTGTCGGAATACCAGACTGAAATTATTTTATAAATGCAGTTATTGTTAGAATAGTGATGCGATTCTTTGGTCTCTCTCTCTTTGAGTGGTCTCTCAAATACCTGCACATTACTTACATTTTTCATAATTCAGTCAAACGCTGTAGTATTCCATAGCATCGCGGTTCTAATATAGTAAAATACGTTTGGCAGTCACCGTGTTTATATTAATTGCATTTACAAAATTATAAATGGGTATTTTTTTAATTTTTCGTGAGACCTTTTGCGCCGGTAACTGATGACCACCGTGGCAGTCCACGTGTTAACAAAGTCCACATTTCAACCATAAAAAGACGTGCCCTTTCAAACAATTTAGAAACGTTGAAAAACAGGAAGAAATTAACTGTTGTTTTGCCGTGCGTTGAGATTCACGTCGGTCTGACAAAAGACTGACGTGGTTCGTCTCTTTTCTGCGTTCGAATTTTTCGTGGTCCCACAAAAGTCTGGCGCGGAACGTTAGAACGGCTTTTCTTCAGTTTCGTCGATGACGCGGCGTGATTGACGTTTTCGGAAATGTTTTGGTGGACGGGTTTCTGCGTTTTAGAGTTCGGACGAGCTCGGCCCGTATGTGTTCTTTGGTAAACGCCGAACGTGGACGAGGAGAGAGAGCTTTGACGTTAGACGCGGAAGTAAGCGCGGGCGAAAAAAGCTTGTCAATTAAGGGACGCGTAATTGGGTTTTCGTACGCGAGCAATTTTCGCCCCGAAAGAAGCGCGGGATGATAATATCATTCTCTCCATCCTTTCTCCCTAAGGCCGACGCTGTCGTTGATTGCTATATTGTGCCCGAAGCCGTAGTTCGGTTGCGCGAATATAATTCTCACGCGGCTAACGTTCCCAGCGCTCATCGCGCGTGTTTTTTTTGCGATTTCCGCAAATACTATTGACAGATAGACACCCGCTGGTAAATGATAATGTTCGATCGGCGTATTGCACTTTTTTTTTATATCTCTACAGAAGTAAACAGTACCACAGTATTTTTCGGTAAAGAATGTTAACTTGAACACATGTTTGTAAAATGTCCATAGACAAAAATGGCACGTAAATTTATTCGAAGCACTACAATCACATTATAGAGGAAGCATCGTAGTTATGCGTGTACATTTTTTCTACCAGACTAAATTTCTTCCACCGCCGGGGAATATTCAGCGTTCCGACATCATCTAAAAATCGGGAAGTTGCGTTGCAAAATTTGCTTTGCCGCGCCATTTGCTCGGGTTTGCCCGTATACAAACGGAAAAGTTCGTGGAGTACGGTTGACTTAGCATCCTCGACGGCCGACGGGCAATTTCCGTGCTCCTATTCTTTCCCCGAAGATGGCGAATTAAAGAGATCTGATTCATCTTCCGAGTGGAAACAGGGGAGGCCGTTATTAATTGCGCACCAACGCGGAGTCATTGCACCGCGATAAAAATAGAAACAGGCACCGTATACGGCCTTACGAGGGTCAGTAACGCGACATTTCTTCCTTGAACTCCTTCCTTCGCATAGGCTCCATTTCGGTCGATTACGAATACACGATGCGCATAAGAGTGTAACGACAGCAATATGCGTCATACCTGGCTTCGTTCGGACAATAGATTTTTATAGACTCTTTACCATATGACCAGAGTGATTAATTTTCCCAGGAGCAGAAGTTGCATAAGTATCTTTAGTGGTAGGTCGAAAATATTTTCCGTCTGAAATGAGAGCATAGTATAATAAAATATATATTTTGCGGGTATGTACCGGTAAACATTTCTTTACGTTTGAATAAATATTTGGAAATCGTAAAACTCGCCGTTTTGACACGTGGTACGAGTTATCCTCAGAATATTTGTTAAACTTGCATAATTTGAGAACTACAACTGAAAAATTAATTATTTCATGAAAATATGTTATATAATATATAAATCATTTAATAAAAAAATCTGATAATTGGTGACCTAAGAGTAACAGAATACGAAAATGTGCGGTAGTGCAATAGAACATGTGAATTAACTGGAATTGAAATAATATAAATCATAATGACAAATACAGTTAAATTTCGGTTATTTTCTGGCATTTCACTTATTCAATTACAATATTAAAAAAATATTTAAATTTTATTATGTGTGGAAATATCAGGTCAATAAAAAAATTTCCATTATTCCGCGAAAATGGTAAGGGCTAAGGGAATATATACGGCGAGCAGAGTTTGAATCTATTGCGGGGGTATAAGTTAGCGCCAAAGAACCCAATTATAGATACGCTGACAGCTCTTCTGATGAAAGTTGAGAAGTAAAGCGACTACAGATATTAGTTTACATATATCATTGGTGACAAATGATCTCGTTGATCCGAAAAATTATGTCTTCGTATATCTCCGCTAAGAAACGGTACCAGTAAGAAATGTCTCGCACTTTGAGAATTCTCCTCTCACCTCTTTTATCAATGACAATTTATCATGAGAAATGTGACATTAAAAAAAATCGGTAGCTTAACCCTATGACTTCATTGAGTTGACTTCACCATTAATCATATCATTACTTCTATCGCAACGTATAAAATCTGAGGCAGGTAACTGATTTTACTTTTTTACATGTTTTCAATACTCGAGAAAGATAGCGTAGGGGTATTCGGTAATAGTGTTGCTATTATTTTCCGATGTTACCCACAATTGTCTGTTTGCCCTTGGTCATCGTGGTTAATCGTTTATCTTCATTCTAACAATAATTAAAAAGCTGCTATCCGTAAACGTTCGGTAATAAATAAAGAAGTGCGTATCTTCCATCGTAAGTGCATCGTCCGTAACGTGCTCTCTGCATTCGATTTTTTCCAGGAGAGCAGATTAACGGTGGAACGCGTTTCACTATATCGAGAGATCGAATTCCCGCTGCTCTTATTATTCAGTGCCCAGCGAAGTGACGATCGGAAGATTGATCGAATGGGTCTTCAGTGCAATACGAATGCGCTGCATTCTTCCCTATATGCTCACGTCTCGGCTGTGCATCTATTTATCTTTCGAATTCCGCGAGGAATACCTTTCCCATAGAAACGCAAAATATTGCGCTTATATGCACGATATACACAGTGGCTCACAGGTTTGGCGAGCGTGTGATACTTGAATGTTGCGATAATTCACGACATGCTAAGATATGCGGAGATTTTTAACCCTTAGCGCTCCGGCACATTTTCGTAGCGAAACGAGTGAAACGGAGTTTTATTTTAAATGAGAAAAATTACGCGTGCTATAAAAAAGGGTCAAAAAATGGTTTAATCGTAACAGTGTAGAGACTGATCACGTTTTAACTACAGTTATCAATTGCCAATGCCGACGATACCGCAGCATTTTAAGCGCAATCATGTTAAAAATATTCGGCTCCGCAGCGGAGCCTACGGAGCGGTAAGGGTTAATAAATTATCATTGGTCATCTAAGAAACGCTCTTCGTTCTCAAAGTTCAACGTATTCATCAAAATATTGCGCTTATATGAACGATATACACAGTGGCTCACAGGTTTGCCGAGCGTGTGATACTTGAATGTTACGATAATTTACGATATGCTAAGTTATGCGAAGATTTTTAATGAATTATCATTGGCCATCTAAGAAACACTCTTCGTTCTCAAAGTTCAACGTATTCATCAAAATATTGCGCTTATATGAACGATATACACAGTGGCTCACAGGTTTGCCGAGCATGTGATACTCGAATGTTACGATAATTCACGATATGCTAAGTTATGCGAAGATTTTTAATGAATTATCATTGGCCATCTAAGAAATAGTCTTCGTTCTCAAAGTTCAACGTATTCATCATTTTGACGTTAACATTATTATTATTCAGTTCGTGTGGTCAAAAATATGGAAAGAATGAGCGGTGAATATCGAAAGAATGAATGGTCGCACGAGCGTATCTGTGTCACTGTATTCCTGGCGCGCAAACATTTTCTCACCTTTCAGGAAGAAACTAAACACGCAGCTGCAAAGTAATGTTTTCATTAACGGCGCCTGTAACTAACGTTGTCAACAGACGAGCGCGTGACGCTGCCACTTTTTTCCCGGCCTTTTTTGCAGCCTTTTTTCCCATCCTTTTTTCCAGCCTTTTTTCCGGTGCTTCGAGTTCCGCGAAATTGCGATTGCACCGAAACGAATTTCCATTATCGCGAACACGAGTTATTAATTAGCAACGCTATTAGTTAATACCCCGCTCGGTGATTTATCGCTCCGGTGCCGTGCCAGTTAATTAGTTTCGATAAATTTCCTTAATCGAGTGACCGTTGCCGCGTAATACCAAACGCGGACGTTTCATTGTTGCGTATCAAACTGCGGTGCGCACGTGCGACGCATGCTGGGTGTCAGTGAATTTCTCAGCTGCGTGGGTGGTACTTCTGAATTTCTCGGGGGAACTTGCTGCCCTTGATTACGCGACCTAGTTAGACCGCAAGCCTTGCGACCTTTGACACATCCCCTTTCTCCTCGCCCGGCCATCCGTAGATCCATTAATAATTTAAAAGAACACTTGCGCTCGTCGTCTTACCGTGAAATGAATATCATGTACTCCGGAGGACGTATTTATAGACGACAGTTAGGTGACCGGTGCACATGTGGATCCACGTTACGGCTGAGCAGATGCATATATGTGCATTTCGGAAACGGCGGAATATCAACCGAAATATATACGGCTGCGAAGTGTAGCGTGCAACCGTGCGGATGCTATTTTGGGTGGAAAGTGTAGTTTGATGCTGCGGTTTTTTTTTGTATTGTGGGGCGACTCATTTGGGTTTACGGACGAAAACGATATTCGGATGGAAAGTTTGGTTTATTAGCACGAGAATTATGATTTTTTTTCTTAGAGGTACTCCGGATAACGTATTTATAGACGATAGTTAGGTGACCGGTGCACATGTGGATCCACGTTACGGCTGAGCAGATGCATATATGTGCATTTCCGAAACGGCGGAATATCAACCGAAATATATACGGCTGCGAAGTGTAACGTGCAACCGTGCAGATGCTATTTTGCGTGGAAAGTGTAGCTTGATGCTGCGGTTTTTTTTGTATTGTGGGGCGACTCATTTGGGTTTACGGACGAAAACGATATTCGGATGGAAAGTTTGGTTTATTAACACGAGAATTATGATTTATTTCTTAGAGGTACTCCGGATGACGCATTTATAGACGACAGTTAGGTGACCGGTGCACATGTGGATCCGCGTTACGGCTGAGCAGATGCATATATGTGCATTTCGGAAACGGCGGAATATCAACCGAAATATATACGACTGCGAAGTATAACGTGTAACCGTGCGGATGCAATTTTGTGTCGAAAGTGTAGCTTGATGCTGCTGTTTTTTTTTATGGTGGGAGACTCATTCGGATTTACGCGCGAAAACGATATTCGGATGGAAAGTTCCGTTTATTAACACGCGAATTATGATTTATTTCTTAGAGGTATTTATAGACGAGAGTTAGGTGACCGGTGCACATGTGGATCCGCGTTACGGCTGAGCAGATGCATATATGTGCATTTCGGAAACGGCGGAATATCAACCGAAATATATACGGCTGCGAAGTGTAGCGTGCAACCGTGCGGATGCAATTTTGTGTCGAAAGTGTAGCTTGATGCTGCTGTTTTTTTTTCATAGTGGGCGACTCATTCGGTTTACGGGCGAAAACGATATTCGGATGGAAAGTTCCGTTTATTAACACGCGAATTATGATTTATTTCTTAGAGGTACTCCGGATGACGCATTTATAGACGACAGTTAGGTTACCGGTGCACATGTGGATCCACGTTACGGCTGAGCAGATGCATATATGTGCATTTCGGAAACGGCGGAATATCAACCGAAATATATACGGCTGCGAAGTGTAACGTACAATCGTGCGGATGAAATTTTGCGTGGAAAGTGTAGCTTGATGCTGCTGTTTTTTTTATGGTGGGCGACTCATTCGGATTTACGCGCGAAAACGATATTCGGATGGAAAGTTCGGTTTATTAACACGAGAATTATGATTTATTTCTTAGAGGTACGCACCGCCTGAGTAAAGCGAAGTTGATAGTTCAGCACGTTTTACCCTACATAGGTGTAATACGGGTCCAGATATAACGTGGGGGCGCCGTCATATTTCTTTTCCTTCTTTGACGATAAATCAGCTGGGTATAAGTCATTTGCTCGAAAGTCGTGAAAGTTTTATACGTAAAAATGGAAGTAACACGAGTGAGGACCGGCGTCTGTACTGTATTCCGTTCGCGTAATCGCGCCGTGTGGATTTGCCAGACTTTAAAATAGGCGAGGGAAAAAGCTAGGCGATAAAAACTATTCGATGGCGTCAACATGTTATTCAGAAACTTAGAACTTTCCTTCAACGGAATATCCCTCATCCTTCCATACATATGTATCGTGTAATAGCTCATGCCTCTGACGCAGAGATTTCTGCGTCAGCCAAGAAAGTATTCACTTTTTTTTTAATGTATGTACGAATGTGTCCGACAAATTAGTGGTTAGACGCGTGCGGTGAGTCAATATTGTTTCTGACGGGTCTAATTGCTAAATTGCGAATATGAACGGGTATTACCAATTAATGAAATATGCCGCAATGATAGAGATGTGTCATCGTGGAATCGAATGAAACACATAATCCATGCTCGCGTTTGACGTCAGTACGAGGAAGCGTGGCGGTCCAATTATCGTCATAGATTCTAGACCTTCTCGCTCAGGAGGAAACAGTCCTAGACAAACACACCGCAAATTTCCTTAAGCCTGAAATATTAGTGCTGTAATTCCGTGCATGGTAATAAGACGGCATACATGATTTGTGCCATTCATATTGTTTCCTTCGATAACTGGAAATTTTGCATACTATGCATAATTCAGACATCGTAGCACAATCAATCTTGAACGCAATGAGTCTAGCTGTAAATCTGTATGATTTTTTGTAACGCATAAAGGCTCGGTAAATTACGCAAAGCAAAAAAGCCTATGAAGTTCTAGGAATACATTTTCAGCGCATTTATAACATGCTTATCTTGGATTCTATATTAACAGTTATGATAAAGCGGTGGACGTTCTGAAGTAGGTTTGTAGACATACATTTTCCTAGATGCAGCGTAATCTTAAGTATACCCACACACGTATACTTATATACGGTAACAATGGCACTTATCGTCACGCTTTCTGCTTCGACGAATTACAAATACATGACAATTACGTGGAGTGTGCTCATAGAGTCAAGCAAATAATGACGTGCTCGTACATGCTCGCAAAGACCAATTTTCAAGTGTTTTGCAACAACGGCAAGACTGCCACAAGCATTACGCAGTCATTACTCGATGCTCGGAAATTAAACAGCTCAGGAATTAAACCGAATTCCTAACATGAAAATTAAACCGCATTTCTAACACGAAATTGCACTTAATACGCTTATCTTCTTCACTTATTGATTTCGTCAAACAAAATGTATTTTCTTTTAACGCGTACTTCAATCTTTTCAATTATTTGCAATAATACGCCCTTTTATGGTTGAAACGTAGAAACTTAATTTATGAACTCGAAATGTTTCGGGATCTCACAGGTTCTCTCTTCAGGAGTCTATAATATTTAAGAATTTATCAATGCATGTTGGATGTGTTATAATATATATGTGTTATAATACTAGTGTTATAATTCATAAATATTATAGACTCCTAAAGAGAATATCCATGTGGTTCTACGTTTTGGCCGCAATGTTGGATGTGTTATAATACATTCATAAATATTATAGACTCCCAAAGAGAAAAACCGTGTGGTTCTACGTTTTCGCCACAAAAACCAGAGATTTCGGCGGAAAAAGATTTCAAAGCGAAATATATATCCGTTAATAGAACTACAAAGTTCTACTTTCAACATCCTCATACATTTTACCCCGACTTCAAAATCCATTTATTCTAAAGAATATATACGCCGTGCTACATGTATTAGTCGCATTCATCAAGCGTTTAGAATAAAAAAAAAACGCCGATATTTCGACACAAAAGTAAATAATACAATATAACTGCGCATAGTACCCTCTAACTTATGCAACTGGCTTTTTGAATTTCATTGGAACTTTACTGCTTACGTAAATTCGTGTAATACAAAAATGTCATGTACACAACATTCTCATTTCTAGGAAAGCCGCGTTTAGACAAAAGGTAGACATTACCGTCGGATTCCACGTCGGTAGACAGGCATTATCACAGATCGTCGCGTGTGTACTCACGTCCATATTTTCGCACGGCAAACAGTGGCGGTCGGTCGTGAGTATCGAATTATAGCGTTGGTCCATTTTAAGCCTGCCGTTCAATTTAGGCGGTCCTCCCCTAGGCGGACCCGATTCAAAGACACCATAAGTGGCACGGCAGCACCGTGCGATAACTGCTTTGACAGACCATCGGGCGAAATTAAACGCTCTTGTCAGCTCGTAGCTTTCCTCCGGCGAGCGGCCCGTCGAAAAGAACCGCTTCGTTTAAATTCATCGCGACGGAGTCAAAAGTAGATGCATACCGGCCGAACGAAACCCCGTAAATCTGGATTCTACGTTTCCCAACTTACGCCGCTGCGTGACGGGAATCTCGTAATATGGATTTTGAAATGACACGAGGTATGCGCGACGCGACGTCCGAGCGAGAAATACGGTAACGTCTCTTTTAAATTGATCAGAACCGGAACGTCGCTGACCGCAAGCTTACATAGTTATTTCCGATCCCACGTTCTCGAGGTCGCGATTTTTGCATTGTTAAACTCGAGACTGTCCGCATCGTGGTGCAGGCTTTCTCCCTAGACTTTCGACGATTCTGGGGGTGCAGATACGTGTCTACTTTCTCGGTATGGATTCGTCCAGACTTTTCGCTGGAAAGCAAATGCGGTCGATCGATGTAAAAATCCGGTTCATACGATTATATTTTTGTCGCAAATGGAATCATATGATACGCTGCACAGTTTTGTCAAAATTGACTGAAAGTGGTGTTTGGAGTGAGGAGACGGAAAAACGTTCGACAACCGAACATTTGTGTGTTGCTGTAGTCGTTAAAAGAGAAAAGTATATCCGGACGTAAATTAACAGAAAATTGATTATAGACTCCTGATGAGGGGCAGTGGCTGCCTCGGCACATGTAGAGGAGTTCTAATAAAAGTTTCCGATTGGTTTCCAATAGCAAACCAAAAAGTACTTTATCTCATTAACCACTATTTTGAATGAGGTGGAAAACAACACATCGCTTAATGATACAATTAGATGGACGTTTTATTGAAATCGCCGAGCTGTCGAACAATTTGGTTACGAATTCTTCGCGTATAAATATGTGGCAGTGCGATCTCGATATGGGATTAATATTAGATTTCCGAAAAAGTATGTAGGTATGTGAAATTTTTCGGAGAAATGTATCGGCGTTTGACATATAGATGTTGAAAATTATAAGTTCGCGGAAAAAATGATTTTGGATATGCATTCGTATCATTTCATAAATCAAAGTTAACGGAAAGTGATAGAAATTAACAGCAATCATTTCTGTAATTTGGCTCGTGAAATTCGAAACCCGTCAAATTGGGTCACGTAAATCTAGTATTAACCGATTGAGCCCCACACAGCATGATCGCGCTGTTCATATTTCATGTCGAACAGTGCCACTACATTACGCGTTCAATTTTATTGATACCTATTCTTTGCATAGTTACTTTTTTTATGTAAATCATATGAACAATACATGTTGTCTCTAATTGTCATTATTTTGCAATTATATTCATTCCCTAAACTTGGCGTTTTTCAACACGTGGGCGTTTAGTCTAAATTTGATAAAAAACCTGTTTTGATTTGGAAAATCATTACAAATATAGATGCGCGGTCTTTACTGAATTTTACAAACGGGCTATAAATCAATAAAATGTCATAAGGTAAATAAAACTGCTTCTTTATACTTTTATGCTTCTATATATTTTTGAACCTCACACTTTGAGTGGGGCTACTAAAGAGATTAAGAAATTGGACCTTCGAGAAGTTAAAACAAGCGCAATCATGTCGCTTAGTACTTTTCGACGATATTTTTCAATGACCCCTGGAATTCTAACGGTTATGTGTTTCGACGATTTGTTGTGATATAAAAAGGATGACCTCTTTCGATATTGAATCACATTGCTTACCTTTATTACACATAACCAAAGTGTTTACATAATTTCCTAGTATTAATGTTCGCGGTGTGATACGCATTTTGAGGAACGATTCGATGGTTTGTGGTGGTTCAAGTGAATTCGTGTGTCATAATTACTATGGGCTTTCCCATATTAGTCAACCGAGTGTTTTGCAGTATGAGCAAGCGTAAGTTGTGCATTGAAGACTACCGTTCGTTAGATGAATTATGTTTGTCACGGAAGAACCGTGTAACGAATCGTCGAGAGTAAAGATAGTGACGAGCATGGATACGTGTTTGGCGATGTCAAAACTCGTGTCGTCGTGTGACTTCCATCACCCAATATCGGAAGTCACGTAATGCACATCCGTCAAGGTATACGAAACATAAGACTGTACTTCAACCGAAAATGCACTCAACCATTCGGTTTTCCAGTAACTAGAATTTAGCTCCAACAAATGTTATATACTTACCTCACTTGACAGTATCATTACTCTACCAGATCACATTATTTCAAAAATATCTTTGTCTTTTCATAATTTCTTAAACTTTTGTTTCGTCCCTAATTTCATGCCGCTTAATCGTTTGCGGTCTCTTGTAAAATTAATTATCACATTGTATTCGATCTTTGCTTTATCATGTCGCAGTTGAAAAGAATACCTTTGTCATTTTATTGATTCTTAAACTTTTTTCTTCCTTCCGTCTTCCTTCTTACGGCTCCAATTTCATGCTGCTTAACCGTTTGCGGTCTTTCGCCAAGTCAATCATGCCACTGTATTCGGTTGCAGTAAATTCTAACTTAACTCCGTCATGACAACGCATTTTATTTGATCCCGCAGTATGCCAAGGCCATTTCTCGCCGCGTTGTTGAAGCTTCTCTTCATCCCATGCCATTCAGTCTCTGCACATGACTCCTGGACTCCCCATAACGTCCTCATAAACCATTTGTGCCACTCAGCCGCTACACCGCCAAATTAACGCGATCTACCGAGGCGTCGTCGTCCGATTGAACTGTTATCAAAATCCAAACAACCCCTCGCGCATCGAATCGCCAGAAATACGACGCTACCCACACCTACGCATTTATTAGGCGTTCGCGCACGTGCTGATAACGCGAATCTTTTTCGTGCAGAAGGAGCGCCGATAAGGTGAGCATAAGTGAACGCGAGTTATACTTAACAGAAGCGCGCATGCGTTCGGTAGGTAGCGCGTTCGAGAGTTTGTGGCGGGCTGCGTGTGTCCATTCAGTTTACCGGCACTATTTGTACGCCACGGACGATCCTGATGATCGTCGCCGAACTTGATATTAATCGCGACGGCGTTACGGTATTCTCCGCGAACGCGGACGAAGTGTGCGTCTCGTGTGTGAATCGTGTGCGACTCATGTCAGTCGACGTTTCTCGCAAACGCGCAATTAAACGCCGGTGAACACGTGCGCAGGGTCGATTAGCCGACGGACGATAATTTCGGCGTTTCGTCATTTGGCAGTCCGGAAAACGTGTCGAGAATGGATAGAGGCGCGTCGGCGTTCGACGATTATTTAATAGTAATGATGTGACGGGGCGCGAGTTTGACAGCTGTGATTCCGCGACACGAGGACGTGATGTTTCTGACAAGTGCAAATGTATGTTTGTTGAGCGGCGGACCGCTTGGGCAGTAGCGAACGAAAATCAAACCGGTGCGGACTTATGCGCGAGAATGAATGCATCGTTGGGTAATGAATTGAAATTAAATGGACGTTCGGCGTTAAGAGCGAATAAATGTTTTTCCTCGATTGATTGATAACGAGAGGCGAAAACGCTCGGTGTAATGCGGTATGGTAATATGGGAGCGACGCGTTTTTCCGGTTGTTGAATAGAATCCAGAGGTAACGCGGGAATAGATAAAAATTACTTTTCATTTGGCTAACAATTGGAATCAGCTGCATCGCGATTAATTGATAAAAATTGCCAGCCGCGTACAAATATGTTCGCGAATATTCAAACTACAGTATCGTCAGATTTCATAGCTTTTCCTGATTAAATGTAATTATTTTTATTGTTGTTACGTACGTGTTGTCAGCTTTAACTTTGTAGTAGGTCATTTAATCTAGCGGGTTAAACCAATTCAGGTCCTAAAGGAAGTGAACCAGTGTGAAAGGATAAATGGGGTGTGATCATCTACGCTATGTCGTCGGCTGGGCCTTGCTTAGGTTTAATTAGGTTTAAAAGCATTCCTCTTCATTTATTTTTATTGGCGCAGCTACAAAATCACAGTGTTTTATTTACAGAATATTTGATTTTAGCAATCATTCGTACGCACAATTTTTCGAATCGGTACATCAGTGGTCAAAGCAATTAATGACTGAAGCATTAGCACATATATCTCCTCTTTAAGTGTCATATGTCATGTCAGTTCTCATTGACGAGCAGTTAATTAATGCTAACAGACTCGTTACAAGGTAGCACACAAAGTGCTTCAAACGTTTCGCAGTTTCTCTGTCAGACCCACCGTATTTACACTTTCAAAGCTAAATCAATTGGACAATATTCAATAACCCTCTTCAGATAATTTCACCCTATTTAGATACCCCTGTTGACAAAAGATATCGCTTTTCAATCAACGCGATCGCTTTCAAATTCCGTTGGCTTTGAAATCTGGCGAACGGCCGTGAATAAATAAATACATCCCCGGGTGGGTCCGTCATTAGAACATTGGGTGAGATCACGTAGCAGACGTGAGGTTAACTCGTGTCAAAAGACTGTCTTCAGGGGCATAGAATATAGTCGATCAACGTTATGGATACGCGTAAGCAATCATCGAATAAATTCGAGCACATCTTTGATCTCGCATATAAGCGCAAATTGTTCTGAATAAACGTCGCACGCTGTTCGATTGTTCACGCCAGTCACTATTTCTTTCCCATTCTATCTTTCTTTCTTGTTCGCGGGTAAAGGCGATGACGGTACGAGGAATTTATTATGTCAGTTAGCACCTTCGGGTAGCCGGCGTTGGGTAATTTGAGGTTGAAGCAAGTGGAGAGACACTAGTAACTGTTCACGGGTGTGAAGTCTGTTTGTCTAGGTCGCTTTGCTAAAGATACTGTCAGGCAATACGCAGTGTCGCTTGCCGCGAGTTACGCAAGTTCATTTAAAGCGAATCAAAGGAACCTTGCTGGCTTTCTGCATGATCTAATTTATATCTGGAATTAACGTCATTCGATACTTTCTTCGTCGTGATAGCAGGGATCAATGTCGCTCCTCTTAACGTATTTCGTGTTGGGTTCGTCTGAAATCGAAGAGCTTGCTACTTTGTTCCAGCGCTAAATGCCTGGCGTTATAATTTCTGATAATATAGTACCTTTCCTTCTCCATTACCCAACAGAGTTTCATTATGCGTTCATCTGAAATCGATCATCACAGTTTGCCACAGCGCCAACCGCTTGTATAATATTTCTGTTAATGCCTTCCCTTCGCAGCCAACCAGCATCACGTCTGACGGTTACATATTCATCTAAAATCAAACGATCACTGCTTTATCCCGGCGCTAAGAACGCGAAGCACAATTTCTACGAATACCTACCCTTCTCGGTCAATTAATAGCGTGCTCGACATTTACTTCATCACGCATTCAACTAAAATCATACAATTGCCACTTTGTCGTAACTAATCGCTCGCACCATAATTTCGGCTAATGTTTTCTCTTTCTCCTCAATCAACATCGTGTCTGACAATTCGTCACGCACTCATGTAAAATGAAATAATTACTGTGCCAGCCTGACACTAATTACGCAAAGCGTCATTTCTACCAACATTTTCCCTTTGTTGTCAATCAACATCGCGTTTGACATTCACTTTGTCACACTTTGATCTGAAATCAAATAATTGCCACTTTATTCCAGGTAACCGGACACTTCATAATTTCTGCCCACATCTTCTCTACTCCTTCAATCAACATCGTGCCTGACACAATGTCACACATTCACCCAAAATCAAACAAATGCAACTTTGCCTCAGCCAATCGCTCGCATCGTAATGTCTTTTAAAACATCTTCCCTCCTTCGTCAATCATCATTACATTCGAAGTTTTATCGCAGCGCTAGTTATGCAAGGCATCATTTCCACGATCTTCCCTTCTTCGACAACTAACATCGTGTCTGACATACATTTCATTGGACATTAATCTAAAATCAAATAGTTGCCATCTTGTCCCAGCTCGCATCGCAATTTCTGCCACTTTCCCATCCCTCTGGCTTAACACGTTGACCGGCACAAAACATTTTACTGAAAATGCAAAAAATTCGCAATGGAGCCTATTTGCAATCTTGTAAAGCAATTAATATTGGAACAGTGCTTCAATACTTTGGCTTTCAATAACTCTGCATTACCTTCGTTTTGCACGATTTAATCATATGATCGATGATCGGTTCACAAGATTTGATTAAAAATGCAAAAAATTCGCAATGAAGCCTATTTGCAATCTTGTAAAGCAATTGATATCGGAACGGTGCTTCAATACTTTAGCTTTCAACAACTCTGCGTTACCTTCATTTTGCACGATTTAATTATACTCTGCAGTATTTCATCGCATCGCGGTTTTAACATAGCAAAATATGCCGCGGTGGTACCGGTGACCGGCAAAAAACATTTTACTAAAAATGCAAAAAATTCGCAATGAACCCTATTTGCAATCTTGTAAAACAATTTATATCGTTACGGTGCTTCAATACTTTGCCTTCTAACAACTTTGCGTTACCTTCATTTTGCACGATTGTCATACTCTGCAGTATTTCGTCGCATCGCGATTCTAACATAGGAAAGTACGCTTGGCAATCGACGTGTTAACACGTTGACTGCTACGGTGGTCACCGGTGAAAAAGATTGCATATGCAAAAGATTTTACGCAAAATGCAAAAAAATCGCAATGAAGCCCATTTGCAATCTTGTAAAAGGAATTGATATCGGAACGGAAATTGCACCGAATTTTGCACGATTTAATTATACTCCGCAGTACTTGATCGCATCGCGGTTCTAACGTAGCAAAATACGCTTGGCAGTCAACGTGTTAACAGCATACTTGACACTTTCGCGCACCTTCGGCCAGAATCAAAGAATCGCCGTTTTGCCCCGGACTGCATCATAATTCCCCCAACATCTTCCCTTCTCTGTTATCCTCCGTCAGTCTAACAATTGCTCCGTTCGAACGCACAGCCCTCCACCTTGCAACACGACGCACACGTCGGCGGACATTCTTGGCGTACCCCCTAACGATCGGTCTCTGCTCTCGAAGTGCGTACGGCGGAAGTTAATGCCAGTTGAGTTACGAGCGGCAGTTTATAATGTCACTTAACGGCTTCGCCCCGGCGCGCAAGGTGGTTAACTCGAAACTGATACAAGCGACGTCGCCCCGAAGTTGGGCGATAAAGTTCCCGACGACTTCGCTGGCCGTCGACGTCCGGAGATATCGGCAGAAGAAGGCGGTGGTCGTTAAAATCCTGCCGCCCATCGCGGCCCGAGCCTTGTACACGCGGGGCGAGTGCGGTTAGCCTGCGAATTTTTCGCGAACCCGCAGACTTCTGACGTGCGGCAAATATGAGCGCGACGGAGGGATGAACGGCTGGCTGCGGCCGCGATTTTCTTCGCCGTCCGAGCACGCCGGTCGTGGACATGTAGCGCGCCCGACCAAGTAAATAAGGAAACGTGCACGCGTCGACGAAAATTTATGGCACGCGCTCTGTGGAGCTCGACGGCTCTGTGACGAGAAAGAAAAAGAGAGAGACGGACGGCGACGAGGTGGCCAGTCGGCGACGCACGAGGCTGCGAAAAATTGTGAGCTGTGCGCGAGAAAATGTTGTCCACGATGTCGAGCGTCGCTCTCGAGTTGAATTCATCGTATTACACGACTGTCATCGGGAACAGCGGTCTCGATGGATTTTCAGGTATCGGATCCTGCGTTAGGATAGGCTTGCGGCGATCTATTCGTATGCTTCGGGGTGGTCGGCGAAGGCGATTGATACTGTGAACGGGTGGAGTTTGATAGAGTCGAGTGGGCATGCACTGGGGGTAGGAATTCACATTGCGCGGTGTTGTTTCGGAATATGTTTGCTGAATTGCGTGGGTTCTGAGCGCAATTTTTTAATACTTTGGCTGCCATGATGATCACTGGTGATCGACGCAAGAGATTTTACTGAAGATCCAAAATATTTGCAATGGGTAGCAATTATTATTTTATAAATACAGTTGTTATTAGAAGGGATGTGATCCTTTGGTTTCCAATACCTGCACATTATTTACATTTTGCATAATTCAGTCGAACGCTGTAGTATTTCATAGGATCGCCGTTCTAATACAACAAAATCCGATCGGCAGTCAAGGTGTTAACACTTTGACCGCCATGATGATCATCGGTGTCCGGCGCAAGAGATTTTACTGAAGATCCAAAATATTTGCAATGGGTAGCAATTATTATTTTATAAATCCAGTTGTTATTAGAAGTGATGCGATCCTTCGATTTCCAATACCTGCACATTATTTACATTTTGCATAATTCAGTCAAACGCTGTAGTATTTCATAGCATCGCCATTCTAATACGGCAAAATACGCAGGTATTGTTATAAATGGGGGTATTGCAGGTATTGTTAGAATGCATGGTATTATAAATGCAGGTATTGTTAGAATAGTGATGCGACCCTTTGGTCTCCAATACATACACATTATTTACATTTTGCATAATTCAGTCAAATGCTGTAGTATTTCATAGCATCGCCATTCTAATACGGCAAAATACGCAGGTATTGTTATAAATGGGGGTATTGCAGGTATTGTTAGAATGCATGGTATTATAAATGCAGGTATTGTTAGAATAGTGATGCGACCCTTTGGTCTCCAATACATACACATTATTTACATTTTGCATAATTCAGTCAAACGCTGTAGTATTTCATAGCATCGCCATTCTAATACGGCAAAATACGCAGGTATTGTTATAAATGGGGGTATTGCAGGTATTGTTAGAATGCATGGTATTATAAATGCAGGTATTGTTAGAATAGTGATGCGACCCTTTGGTTTCCAATACCTGCACATTTTTTACATTTTGCATAATTCAGTCGAATGCTATACTATTTCATAGCATCGCGGTTCTAATATAGTAAAATACGCTTGGCAGTCAACATGTTAACCGTAATCGCTAATGGTAATGATGCCGCTGTGTGGGAGGGACCGGATTAGATGCAGAGCATATAATGGTTGGATAGAGTTTTGGGGTATCGTATGTCGAATTGCGTTAATAGCAGCGTGAGGTAGTTGTTTTTGCCGGTAATGCATTGCGGATTATTGGAGGATTGATATTAACGGGTTTTTCTTGTCCGTTCTGATGATTTAAAGATGGCGACAGGTGTGAAGTATTTCTTTGCGTATTTCTGGACGTTTGTTTTACCTGAAATGTTTTCTTAGTTTCAGTCATCGAGCCCGAGAATGCGAGTTCTACGCTCTACATGTTACCTGCATATATTCGGACGACGTCGATGGTGGTCTGCATCGTTGTCATGGTCCTTGGCATCATTGGAAATCTCATGGTATTTATAAATCGCTGCTTGGTTACGATATCAATCTTCCGTTAAACATATGATTAGTTTAACTTGGCAAAAACTGCGCGTCTTCGAATAATCGAGTGTTCCGAACAGACCGCAATCTTATTCAGTAGAAAGAATAATGTGACGCTGACATAGTAGTAGGCAACATTGGGCACATCAATCTTTGTTCTTTTTTTGTTCAATGAAACAGATGTCTTATCCGTCCTTTTGGGATAGGCAGACACTTCGTTTCAGTTTCATTTTATTGCCGTCTCGCCTTCTGCGAAAGACGGCATACAATCTACTATGATTTCCATAGCAGAACCGTATTCATTCAATATTGAATTTACATATCGCGCTTGTGAAGTAGTATCATTGTCTTTAAAACTTCTGTATCGCAAACGCCTTTCATCAGGAGCCGATCATTGTTCGGCATCTTCATTGTAACGTTCGCATAATATGGAAATTACATAAAACGAAGCAAAAGGGACGGTAATACAGAAATATTACCTTATGACATATTAATCACTTTTACGCATTTTAAAATATAATAACATTTGCATATAATAACGTTATATGTTTATACTACTACATAATATAAACATCTCTCTCACCTTGTCCCGTGCTTTTCATAATACAATCTGCTCAACCAACCATACTTAGCTGTGTGAAACTTTTGTTTACTTGCGCAATAATCGCTATACTCAAAACATTTTCAGGTGCCACTGGTAGTTTTGCGGGGTAAGGACATGAGGAACAGCACGAACATCTTCCTGGTGAATCTGAGCGTTGCCGATCTCTGCGTTCTTCTGATTTGCACGCCGACCGTTCTGGTGGAGGTCAATTCTGGTCCCCAGGTCTGGCCACTTGGCGAACACATGTGTGAGTAACGATTCTTCAGCGCACGACGCGCCTCGTAACTATTATTACTCGTCCACTACCCGATACGCCGCTAATTCGCCGGCAGTTGCGATATATCTGCGGACTATTGCCCGAAAATACCAAACGTCACGTATTTTCCGCGAACGCACGTCCTCGCGATGTCCTTCCATCGCGTGTCCCAAATTTCGATGAACTCCGCGCTTCGCTAATTACGTGACGATCGATCCGATCCACAATCGTCGCTTACGTTTCAAATAACCGCTGGAAATGCTGTCATTTTTTTTAACCGTAATGCGATCACCGCGGTTTACGTCTCAAACGTTGAATTTGGCGATACTGGGGTAGTTCGGTAGAAGTAACCACTTAACTTATTAATAAGTAGATTTTGGGACAAACTAGTAGGATACACAGAGTGATACACGAGAACGGTGGTATAACGAATCAAGATAGAGAAAAATACTCGTGGCGGTGCGGCACTTATGGATGTCAAATGCATTTTATTGGAAAAAGCAAATAATACTTCAGTTTGTTTCTTCTTTTGCATGTGTATATTTAATACCATACACTAAAGCGAAAAATACGTAAACAATTAATATTTAAAAAGTATAAGTGATAATATTATAAATGCTAAATAACAGAATGCAAATAATAGTTTTAAAGCTATACTTCACATGTAGCATAAATTATATTTTGTAAAGAAAAAATGTAGTTGTTGAACTGTTGGAAACTGCCGGGATTGCTTGCGGTTTAGCGATTGTCCCCTCCAAAAAAATACATCATGTCTCATACATGGCCTGAATTTGATGTCACGAGTCTTACTCATGGCATTCGTGTTTGTACCGACATTGTCAGGAATTAGGCTCATGGTGTTCACGTTTAGTTTGAAATTGTTACCAAGCCCGTCAAACTACGGCCAGGTGTGAAAGATTTTACTTTCGTCAGATCGCGTACAAGAGGATGTTACAAATTGATCGCGTTCTGTTCTTGGACCGCGACGTAAGAAGACAGAATGCGAATGGCAAGAAGTGAGTCGCCCGTCGGCTAACTTGAACTAGATTTAGAGTAAGTGCGGCGGCGTGCCGTGGAACCATTACGAGAAACACCAAATGTCTTGTATCTCGCGAAAACGTTGCCACAACGCGTACTTCTTTCCGCCGTATCTCAAACTTCTACGCGCGCATAGATCATCGCTTCACCTGACCTCTTTATTCAAAACTTCCGCCGTAGGAAAGTTTCTGAAATTCGCATCTTCTGCCTCGGTGGCTCGACGCACGGCGGGCGATATTCGGCAAAGTGAGGCCACTTTATCAGGATCAGTCGAGCAATCGCACGGCGTGTAAGGTGATTTTATGAATTTTTCGGCGCAAAACGGTCTTCGAACATCGGTGCGCTTCATGCAGATAGCCAGCGACAAATCGTGAAATTTGCGTTCTACCGCACGGTGTCAATTAATCTTAATTCGCCGGGCGATGTAATCGATCGGATTACCGTTAAATCCACAACGACAGCTTCTACCTCGCGGATCGCACGGCATGTAAGGTGATTTTATGAATTTTTCGGCGCAAAACGGTCTTCGAACACTGGTGCGCTTCTTGCAGATAGCCAGCGACAAATCGTGAAATTTGCGTTCTACCGCACGGTGTCAATTAATCTTAATTCGCCGGGCGATGTAATCGATCGGATTACCGTTAAATCCGCAACGACAGCTTCTACCTCGCGGATCGCACGGCATGTAAGGTGATTTTATGAATTTTTCGGCGCAAAACGGTCTTCGAACAGCGGTGCGCTTCGCGCAGATAGCCAACGACAAATCGTGAAATTTGCGTTTTACCGCACGGTGTCAATTAATCTTAATTCGCCGGGCGATGCAATCGATCGGATCACCGTTAAATCCGCAACGACAGCTTCTACCTCGCGGATCGCACGGCATGTAAGGTGATTTTATGAATTTTTCGGCGCAAAACGGTCGGCGCAAAACGGTCTTCGAACACTAGTGCGCTTCGTGCAGATAGCCATCGACAAACCGTGAAATTTGCGTTCTACCGCACGGTGTCAATTAATCTTAATTCGCCGGGCGATGTAATCGATCGGATTACCGTTAAATCCGCAACGGCAGCTTCTACCTCGCGGATCGCACGGCGTGTAAGGTGATTTTATGAATTTTTCGGCGCAAAACGGTCTTCGAACAGCGGTGCGCTTCGTGCAGATAGCCAACGACAAATCGTGAAATTTGCGTTCTACCGCACGGTGTCAATTAATCTTAATTCGCCCGGCGATGTAATCGATCGGATTACCGTTAAATCCGCAACGACAGCTTCTACCTCACGGATCGCACGGCATGTAAGGTGATTTTATGAATTTTTCAGCGCAAAACGGTCTTCGAACACTGGTGCGCTTCGCGCAGATAGCCAACGACAAACCGTGAAATTTGCGTTGTACCGCACGGTGTCAATTAATCTTAATTCGCCGGGCGATGTAATCGATCGGATTACCGTTAAATCCGCAACGACAGCTTCTACCTCGCGGATCGCACGGCATGTAAGGTGATTTTATGAATTTTTCGGCGCAAAACGGTCTTCGAACATCGGTGCGCTTCATGCAGATAGCCAGCGACAAATCGTGAAATTTGCGTTCTACCGCACGGTGTCAATTAATCTTAATTCGCCGGGCGATGTAATCGATCGGATTACCGTTAAATCCGCAACGACAGCTTCTACCTCGCGGATCGCACGGCATGTAAGGTGATTTTATGAATTTTTCGGCGCAAAACGGTCTTCGAACACTGGTGCGCTTCGCGCAGATAGCCAACGACAAATCGTGAAATTTGCGTTCTACCGCACGGTGTCAATTAATCTTAATTCGCCGGGCGATGTAATCGATCGGATTACCGTTAAATCCGCAACGACAGCTTCTACCTCGCGGATCGCACGGCATGTAAGGTGATTTTATGAATTTTTCGGCGCAAAACGGTCTTCGAACACTGGTGCGCTTCGTGCAGATAGCCAACGACAAACCGTGAAATTTGCGTTCTACCGCACGGTGTCAATTAATCTTAATTCGCCGGGCGATGTAATCGATCGGATTACCGTTAAATCCGCAACGACAGCTTCTACCTCGCGGATCGCACGGCATGTAAGGTGATTTTATGAATTTTTCGGCGCAAAACGGTCTTCGAACACTGGTGCGCTTCGCGCAGATAGCCAGCGACAAATCGTGAAATTTGCGTTCTACCGCACGGTGTCAATTAATCTTAATTCGCCGGGCGATGTAATCGATCGGATTACCGTTAAATCCGCAACGACAGCTTCTACCTCGCGGATCGCACGGCATGTAAGGTGATTTTATGAATTTTTCGGCGCAAAACGGTCTTCGAACAGCGGTGCGCTTCGCGCAGATAGCCAACGACAAACCGTGAAATTTGCGTTCTACCGCACGGTGTCAATTAATCTTAATTCGCCGGGCGATGTAATCGATCGGATTACCGTTAAATCCGCAACGACAGCACCTACCTCGCGGATCGCACCGTTAAGCCGTTTTGTCATGTGAAACGTACCATTCCGCTTCTCGGTCCGATATAGGCACGCATAGCTTCGACGATGGCACGCTGATCTAGGACGACGGAATTGATGGAGCGAAATATCGGGGACAAATCGTTTGAGGGTCGATAAGATCGACAGCGCCGATATTGGCGACGTTCTCGTTCATACATCGCGTCCGTCCGTAATCGCGCAACGATTATTAATATTACCCGCACCACGACCCCGTCCATATTTCGAAAATACCAATCCCGCCGCGTCGCCCGGCGTTCCGCATTACCGCCGAACCGTTACATTCTTTTCAATTTCCGCGTTGGCAAGTGCGCCGGTTAAAGCAATCCTCGAAGACGGCACCACTCAAGACGGCGCTTATCAAGATATAAAGTTTCCTTTGACGCTTTAATATCCCGCAGTCTCATCGACCGCTCGGCACTGGCAAATTTGTACCCCATTTAGCCAAGCCGCCGATGTGTTAGGGCTGCACATGCACGCTCCTACCTTCGTCACAGCGGACGGTGGGACATCTCGTACCTAAAAGTTAATATCGTTGCGCTGGACGCCGTCCAAGGAATGGTTTAGAGGTGAATCGCGTTAGTTTGTTCTGAGAGTGCACGGCAGGGAAAGAGATGCAGACGGACGGGGAGCGAGAAAAAGAGAGAACGCCGGGACGGTCTGCGGCTTTTATCTAGAGTACATGCCGACGCCACCGGGACAGTTTGCGAGAGAGTGAGCGCGATTTCTTTAAACGACCGCGCTGGAGAACGTCTGACCCCGTTTGACGACGGTGGGAAACGAAAAATCGCGCGGCGCACAATCTACTTATTATAACGTCCGGCTATTTCTTTCTCCCGCTTCGTGCCCTTTTCACCCCCGAACGGCCACTTTCCGACGTGTATACGAATCTACGGCGTTTGTCGAACTTCGACCGCTTTGGCAAGAGCGGAACTCGTGGCGGAAGGAATTGCGGTGAAATGCGAGTTGACCGATGCGGAGTCGTGTAACGTAAGTTTGGGCCGCGATCGGCTAACCGATTATGAACGCTAGTGGTGGGAGTGCGGTGTGGTCGCGAAGATAGTTGTACTTTATGCTCGATCAAACGGTAGTCAGCAAGGATGCGGACTTTGGAAACGGGGCTGCGGTCGTGGTCATGGTTATGTTATAGGTATTCTATGGTACTTTCATGTTACTCGTACAAACATGTTCGCGTCGCATTAACTTTGAAATAACCTCACAAAACCGAAATTAGAAATGCCCCTGGCGTTCAACCGTGAATTTCAATCGCGAGATATCCATTAAGGCACACGTCGGGCGCATCTGTTATTACTCACTAAGCCCGAGTCGCAAAATCCACCGAACAGCCGGCTTGAAATATAGACCGTATATTTTTTGCGCCGATCCCAAAATCTGCATAATGTATAGAGTCTATTACTCGTGCGTACAGGCAACCGCCAGCGCGGCAGGCTTTCTTATTCCGAAGTACAGCGCGTCAGGGCGTAAGATAACTCCAAACCGGAGACGAAGGTTTTTTGCGCGAGCGTGTCGCAGTCCCACTTGTAAAATCACCGTAATGCCTCGTGTGCCGGTGACGTGTAAGATTTCTCCGTTCCTCGACCGGGATCGATTGACAAGTAACTCCACACCTCCGCGTCCACCCTTCGCTGAGTCGTGGAAAAACTTTCTCGGTTCGCGCACACAACAGTCGAGGGTGATTCGTTGTTGAAGCAACCGCTGAGTGGAACCGTCGGAGGGACAGTATAAGACGCAGTCTCTCGTGTAGAAGATAAAATGCCGGGCGAGGGCAGATAGGAAAAGGCATATGCTGGGCGCACTTGGGGTGGGTAAAGAGGATAGCATTTAGGCGTCTGGGTTTTATGAGGCGCATACGGTTCACCTTAAGTCGACAGCAGTTCCCTCCGTTCTCTTCCGATCCCGCTTCCTCACTGTCGTCACCGACGCAGTAATGCCTGCCTCACATTCCTTCGGTTCCGCTTGAAACCGTCGCTCACCGGTCTTAGTTATTACGGCCGCGGACCCATCGGAGAGTGAAAATCGCGAGAAAGCAATTCTCAAGATTGCACCCACTCCGTGTTCCGTTGCGCACCGCTCCTCACGGCGAATTTTGTATCGCGCTTCGACGTTTTGTCGCTGGCTGCGCACCAACAAAGGGCACGTTAATGGATTGGTTCGCTGATATTCATCGACGCCGGCGATAATCGGTTTCAAGACCGGCCGGAGACAGACGCGCGACGCTTCGCCATTGAACGACGGACGCCGATTTAACCGGGAGAAACGCACACGTTATTAGCGCCGATCGTAAATTCATTTGCGAACGCGCCGCGGGTCTCTTTGTGCGTCGAACTGCGACGGGCGGGTGTGCGATTGCACAACGTTATTGGAAAACGTTTTATATGCGCGATCAGCCATTATTCAAGTAGCGCGTGTTGGACGTTGACTCCGCCTGTATGATCCGGTTCGCGCGTGAGCGTAATTGTCGCTGATGTTATAACCAGCGTGCTGATCGAAAACACACGTCGAGAGCACGCTAAAAATGTACAGATCGAAAGTCGCGACGAAAGCGGGTGGTTATCTGTGGAAAAGCAGGTCTACGCTTGTTTAGGTGTGAACGAACTTAGTAATTTCCGTGTTTGTTTTTGCTTGAATGTGTTTTATTTTATTTTAGGCGCTCTACGTGTCTTGAAACTCACGGGCCTTCTCTTCAGGAGCACTGCGATTTAGTTACAAGCTTCTTTCGCAAGATATGCATCCTCTCATTAGAATTATTTTATCTATTAGAGTATGATAAGATAAAATGTTTAAATTAAAAAAATTACCTACTAAAGTAATAGCAGATAAAATAGCTACATTCACATGATGAGTATCTTAGGGGAGAAGCTTGTAACAAAATCATAGTGGTCTCGTACAGCAGGCTCAGGGGCCTCGAAATATGTAGAATATCAGTAGCATAAATAAAACTCATTCAACCAAAGACAGGCATAGAAGTGATTAACACGTTGACTGCCAACCGTATTTTACTATATTAGAAGAGCGTTGTTATAAAATACTACAGCGTTTGACTGAATTGTGCAAAATGTAAATAATGTGCAGGTATTGCAAACCAAAGAATCGCATCACTTCCAATAACAACTGCATTTATAAAATAATAATTCCTACCCATTGCAAATATTTTGAATCTTCAGTAAAATCTCTTGCGTCGGTCACCGGTGACCATCATGGCAGTCAAAGTGTTGACAGTGTCGATAAAATAATTTCAATTAGAGGATGAAACTTCTAACGAAACCGTCGCGACCCCTGAGCGTGCAAACATATAGACCATCTACAAGTTAAAATAAATCACATTCACCAAAAACAGAATAGAATATGGACATAGATAGAAATGATAGACATACATAGAAATGAGTGACAGTAACAAAACGGATGAATTTACAATCAAGTCAGACCAATAGACGAAGCTAATGACGGGAGAACAGATACAAGCGTCAACATTTCTTCCGCACGTGTGGAGAATCAGGCCTGTTCGATGGAATCAAAGCAACATCACGCGCGTGGATTACCATCTTGACGTCGGCGAACGAAACGGCCGGTGGGCGAAGTTATTCTTCCGCGAACATTAATAACCCGCCCGCGCGGGGATATCTATCTCTTTGTTGGCGCGGGAAAAAGTTATTTCATATTTAAACATGACGCCGTTCCATCAACTCGATCGTACGCCGGGAAAAGCGGCATAAACACGGGCGCCAATTCTAGCTGGCGCGGAGGGTAGGAAAATGGGGAGACCGATAATAAAGAGAAGGAGTGCAAGGAGTCGAAGGCGGTTTTGGAAGAATGTCAGTCGCCGGTTAAGCGTCTCACATGATTTTCACAAGTCCGCGTACGGTCGTCAGCAAAAAATTTAATCTCTATATTGGTACGTCTCTTACGTCAGGCGTCGAATTTAAAATACCGCGCGTGCATTTTTAAGACTGACCTCTTGCCTGATTTGCAAAGAAGATCGGGGCTCTCAGGAATATTAGAGCGCGGTGCTCCTTTTGCAGGATTACAGGTTGCCTGTTTATTTCGAATTTCGCTACTCGCCTGTCACGTCTTTATTCCGAGTCGCTGCCGTACGTGTAACCTGAAGCAGCGCGTCTTAGAACCTGGAGTTGTGGGTCGAAAGTCGTGGCACGCGCTTGCCGTAAAATGGGAATGGAACTTTACATTCACCTCTTCGTGTTGCACGTCCGTGCCGGGTCATTTTCGGGCCGACGCCTCCATCAACCCTCCGTCGTAGTTTCGGCCCAACTTTCGAGCGAGAAACTGCTCTTACAATTAGTGTCGATTAACGTGGCGCTTCTAATTTTGGGTCAGATTCGCCGTTAACGTTGGGAAAGATGATAAGCAACTGTACTTACGAACTATCGTGGTCGGTATATTAACCTAATCGCAACCTGTTTGAAACCTGTTCAAAACTTAATTGGTACTTTTACTTAATCAATACTCCGTCGTAAAATATACTCGGTTCTAAAATGCAGTCATCGCTACAAATTTTGTCGTGTTACTCTCCATTTCCATTTTATCGAGATTAAAGACAGCGGGGGTTTGTGGCATCGTTTTTCAGAAAAATCGCAACGAAAAAATAAGCAACTGTACTTACTATTATTGGTACTTATATATATATACCAATATATACCAATATATATACTTACTATTATTGGTATATAATTATAATTGGTACTTTTACTTAATCAATACTCTGTCGTAAAATATACTCGGTTCTACAATGCAGTTTTTAGAAAAAAATTATTTTTGTCATTGCTACAATTTTTGTCGTGTTACGCTCTATTTCCATTTTATCGAGATTAAAGACAGCGAAGGTTTGAGGCATCGTTTTTTCAGAACAATCGATCGGAAGACGAACTATGCCATTCCTCGCTAAGTGACGCTTGCATTTTTCGTGCACAACATCCGGTAACGCGATCTCCGTTGCGAGAAAGTGATTTCGGTCGTTCAAGCAAAGATTGTTCAGCTCCCCTTTTTTCAAGACGATCCCAGCTGTCGTCGGGCACGCCGAAAGTTTTTCGTGCCGCAGGGTGGTGCGCGTCATCGCGTTCAGATACTCGTTGTTAGTGAAGTTCCGAGGAAGAAAAACAAACGGCACGTGCTGTTAACAAGCAAAAGCCCCGGACGTCGTTCGCGACAGACGCGTAAGCGTAATAAGTGTCAATAGCGCTCTTTAACATTCCTATTTTATTGGTTCCGTGTCGGTGTCGTATTTTCATCAGT
Organism: Cryptocheilus praepositus; assembly: GCA_033815515.1. Taxonomy (NCBI): domain Eukaryota; kingdom Metazoa; phylum Arthropoda; class Insecta; order Hymenoptera; family Pompilidae; genus Cryptocheilus; species Cryptocheilus praepositus. Next base: position 431,161 of record JAWWQZ010000257.1, on the reverse strand, counting down.
CTAAAAGGATCTCCCACGGCTGCGTCATCCATCGTTTTGAGTTAATTGAAAATTCTTCTCCTCGCGGTGACGAGTTTCTGCTCTTGAGTATTTTTTTGAATTTAGAAGCACTGACGTTAATGGTTTCGCGTGCAAGGTTTATACAAAGATATGTAAAGAAAATTTGCCAAACCTGAGGAAAGATTGTTTGTGACGGAGAATGAAGTTAAAATTGCGAAATGTGTTAAATGATGTCAAAGTAGATAGTTTTTTCGAATTTAGAAGCACTGACGTTAATGGATTTGCGTGCGATTTATACAAAGATATGTAAAGAAAATTTGCCAAACCCGAGGAAAGTTTGTTTGTGACGGAGAATGAAGTTAAAATCGCGTAATGTGTTAAATTATGTCAAAGAAGATAGTACGCATAATGATTATTTTCGTTTGATTGGGTATTTTGAATTCTGGAGCATGAAGCTCATTGCAGTTGAAGTATCGGCTCGAACACAAAATAAACGAATGAGGCATCACCAACAAGAGAAACGCATAACGAGAGAAAATGCATGTCTGGTGTTTAAAAATAAAATCGTACGCGCACAATGATCGCTCTTTCTTCTCGGAACTTTTATATCTGTAACGTCAGGATTGTTAAACAGCGAATCATCACACGTTTTTTTCTGTTTGTTTCTTCGTTCAACAAACTCCGGAAAACTGGCGCTGAAAAGTTGAAATGTCAAAAGTTATTCGACTCACTGTAGTGCATTTAGTTCATCGTAAACGTAGCTTTACAGGTAGTTTTCATACATTTAGTACATTACGAGCAATTGTATTGCTCAAACAAAAGCGGACCACACTTTATAAGATAACAGCGATCGTCGTGAGTGTAAGATATCCGCGCCACCGTAATTTTTCTTCGAAACTATTCCACGAACGGACCAACCCGGAGTCACTTATCTGCGACTATGGTATACAGAATATTTGTCTTCCATACTTTCATTTCCGATACCCCGCTGCCCGATGAAATATTGACACGACGCGGATCAAGGGTACTCGAGAGCGGATCTTAAGAAACGAAGATAATATCCCGGTTTCTGCGTAGAAGCTTTCATACGGCATCAACGTTCCATCGCAACAAGAAGAAACTTCGACAAAGAACCTCTGATGAGTGGCTGCTCTCTCGAAAAAGTGAAAGCCGCTCCGCGAAGATGAACTTCCCATCGATCTTCCTTCGAAGTTCCGCTGAACCGATAGATAGGTCGTTCGAAATGAAATTGTCGACAAAAGCCGCTTACGCTTTCTTTCCCAACCGGCAAACTTCTTACCCCGCAACCGCATCACTCTCGCCGTGCATCTTTACTCATGGCTTCCCACGATCACATATCACGCGCATTGACTTCCACGTGCGCGAAACTTCGTGACCTTGTAGCCTTTGACCCACCCTTTGGACCCTACTGGACTCGACCTTTAGGAAAAGAAAACATCACTCGCCGAACTGTTAGTAGGATGAAGACACGGGACTCGAAACTAAGATGTCACTTCTTCTTACCTTTCAACTTAGTCAAACACCATATTCACACAAAACAATCCTAGCAAAAGGGGTAGTCTCTTAACTCTTAACAGATAAACTTATTCAAAATAATTCATTTTTAACTGATACGCGCAGGCTTTCGTTTAAAATGCTTTTTTTTTAACTCTGTTCGTTTACGGTTCGATTTTTAGTCCGATCTTACAAACACAGTCCACCTTCGCCACCACGTAATATATACATATGTGTACACTCTCTCACAGAACGTAAATACTAAATAAACGATTTATCTACGATACCGCAATATTAATAATCTGAGATTGCAGGCAATTCTGTCTCTCTCTTATCATTTACATTCATACTCTCAAACGCGGAACCACATGGCACAAAACCAATAGTCAGTCACTCAGCTGCGGCAACTAGTTCAGCCACTTACAGTTTGACTTGTAAATCCGAAAGAAAATCCAAAGCTTTCGACCGCATGTGGTGAATAGAATGTTGAAGGACGGTGATAACAGCGCAATATTTGCTCTCTTGAGAGAGGATGACCCTCTTCTTTTTACTACATGTATGCGAGCACCATCCGGAAGTTTCTTTCCTTTTGCAGATCCTCTTTAGTAAAAATCGGTAAATAAGTAGTCTGAAATCTATTAACAGAGATTATATACCAATATAGTATATGCCATTATCCGAAAGTATCGTTTGTTTTGCAGGTCCTCCTTAGTGGAGATCGGTAAATAAGTAGTATGATAATTGTTGACAAAAATATAATAGCAATATAATATATGCCGTTCTCAAGATGTTTCTTTCCTTTTGTAGATCCTTCTTATCGGAGGTCAGTAAATGAGTAGTTTGAAAACTTTTGAATAAAATATAATGGTAATATAGTATACTATATGCCACTCTCGGGCAATTTCGTTCTTTTGGCAGATCCTCTTCAGCGGAAATCAATAAATGAATATTCTGAAAACTGTTAATAGAAATGTGACGCCGATCGTCGCATCTTCCATTGCACCCACCGATTTTTGCTATGCGGTGGGCTACGCAGATATATATATTAAAAAGGAAATAGGCAGAGATCGAGAATTAACGTTACCACATTTCGTTTTGCTAAAATTTAATTACGAGTAGAGAGAGGTTTACAATGATCGCTGCTCTTTGACACACCCCCGACTTGCCAGGCCGACACTTTCTAACTGTCCTTCCTTTATTTGTTCCACACACGCATCGAACCTCTCCTCAACTCGCTTCCCGAGAAGCTTGATGGTGTTTCTCCCGAAACCACTCTACATATATTCCCGCGATCCACAGTACTTCTACCATCCAGTCGCACCAAAGTCTAGAGTAAGACCTACTCGACATATCCTTAACACTTTATCGAACACTATTGACTGAAGATGCCACTCACTAACGACCGACTCAGTTGGGTGCGGGTTTGTCGCCAGTACCTATGTGTCAGTATGTGCCTATTTGTAAAGCTCTATAACTCAAAAATATGCATTGTGTCGTTGATAATCCTTTGGTTTCAAAGCAGTGCAATTGTATTGTTTTCCATATTGCATTAAAATTTAGAATTGCATTACAATTTAGAATTGTCATAATATAATTTCATATTCATTTTATCTATTATAACCGTTGACCACTGAAAAGCCGATTAATAGGCTTCCGGTAAATAACAGTTGAACAGAACCTTCCCGCTCGCTTCTTCAGATTCCTTAAAAGTCACAATTATTCAGTTTGATTTTATGTCGTATTCAATGTGCGCTATCACGACAGCCCCGTCTCGTCGACCCGACAGGAAACTATGGAATCTGCCATTTTTTCCGGAGACCCCTCTGCCCTAATCTCCTCTAGGAGGGCAGACTAACATCGCTCTCCGTCGTCTATATGTGACTTCGCCATACGTGAGTTCCGCTTCGTGAGTATTCCGCGAAGATACGCCTAATTTTTCATTTCTTCCCCCACGCGCTGCACCCTCTTCGGTCCCTCGCGAGGACACTCTCGTGGAATTTCAATCCTTCCGAAAAGGGCCGCGCTAGGGTCAAAAGTGTAGAGCGACACGACAGGGAGAGGGCGTGCGAATGGACGCAGGACGAAGTTAAGGAAAATTTACGATCGTCGAGGAGCGCACGACGTGTCTCCACGTCGAGAGGAACGCGTGACGTAACTGTCGAGGTCGTTTAGTTTGCAGAATTTGCCATCGACTCTCGCGGCCAATTTGCAGAGTGTTCCGAGGAATATAACGGCGGTTGTCTTGTACGGTCGTGTAAATGGGATCATGCGTTTGGCATCTTCGTCAATGTCGTGGGTTGGACGGGGTGAAGTTTTTGAGAGTCGGGGTGGAATGTTTATTTGATTGTAAATGCGGCGATGACGTTTGATGTGCACAGGAGTGAAAGAAGCAGGATTTCAGTTTGGTTAATCCCTCTTGTTAGTATAAAGGCAAATCATTCAATAACTACATTTCTACAATAGCATCTACGCATACGTAAAATGCATGAATAACGAGAAATCAATCATTTTTGTTGTAATTGATATACTCTAACGTAAAGAATTAAACTTCTATCGAAATTGGTAAAATAGCACTTTAAATGCGATCATGTTAACACTTAGCCAACTATCTTAAATACTAAATATTATTTTAGGTACTAAATATTATCTTAAATACTAATTATTATTATATTATTGCGGCGATGACGTTTGATGTGCATAGAAGGAGTGAAAGAGGCAGGATTTCAGTTTGGTTAATCGCCCGTGTTAGTGTAAAGGCAATTAATCCAATAACTACATTTGTGCAATAGCATCTACGCATACATAAACTGCATGAATAACGACAAATAATAATTATTATTGTGACTGATATACTCTAATATCAAGAATTAAACTTTTATTGTCGTTGGTAAAATAGCATTTTAAATGTGATCATGTTAACACTTGGTCAACTATCTTAAATACTAAATACTATTTAAACGGTTCAATTATATTTGGTAATGATCCTTTGTTGGTGCAGTTGGTGAAAAAACATGAAATGCCATATAAATGACGTGATAAAATATTTTTTGTTGTTTATGCAAAATACAAATTAAAAAACCTGAAATACGGTAGACTCCCGTATAACGCATTGTATAAAATGGTATTGTAGAAAATTATGAAATAGAAGAAATCGATAGCGTCGGGGACAATGTGCTGTGCACTGCTCAACCAAGGTATACAATGAAAACCCGCATTTTATAATAGTGCGTTGTACGAGAATCGCGTTATATAAAAACCCTCGTCGCAGTATCTTTAGCGCGTTATTGGAATGCGCATTCTAGGAATTCGTGTTATGCGGGTGTCCACTGTACCATAAACCACAGTTCAACGCTCAAGAAAATAATCGTTAAAATTGCATTTGCATAATTATTCGAAAAAAAATCTGTTTAGATAACGTCTACGTCTAGATGAAAGCTCGAACGTAACCGTCCATTTGTCCCGAGATTTATTTACTCCGCAGTTTGCGGTCGTTAAGATCTAAGCTTTAACGGCCCAAGCGATTCGGTTTAAGCCCAGAGGCACAGGAGTTGAGCGAAGCAAACGAGCGACACGTAGGACACCCCGAAAGTATCTTGAAAAGTTTCGCACCAAATTGCTCCTCGGCGTCGACAGGTTCGTCTATTCGCGGAGAAACGTTTACGACTCGTGTCACATCTCTCATCTCACGGCTGATGATCCTGATCACTGCCGACACTCGGCTCATCTAAGCGGGCCTGTATATTTCCGTGCTCCGTGTCCGACGTTATGTTTTGATGCGTTTCGCGTAATTGCAGACAAGAAACAGATGTCGCATTGACGTCGTCTTCGAAAAATTCGTTACATCCTCCGACATCTGGTCAGAGTTTATGCGGCTTCTCCGGAACTAACTGCGACATCATCTAGCATCAAAAGCTAGTCGAAAATAGACTCGACGTCCCAAACGTGGGCTTTGTGGATTCTGTTTGATCGGACCGAAAGGCGGTCCGGTTCAGTGATCAAATCGGTATTACGAATATCGGTAAAATACCGGTATTTTTAGGTAGTTATTCTGTAACCTGTGAATACCGATATGAAACCATCAAAGTGATGTTATGCCAGTATAACTGTACTTCGGGATGATACCTGTATAATACCAGTAAATATTTTGGAAAGAGAGTCACTAATTAGATGAAATAGGATTCGCGTAGAATTAGACTAATTAAATTACGGAATGTATAACGTACATTAATAATAATGGGTTGTTTTAAGTGGTTGAATTATAACGTTATCGTTAGACTGCTAACAGTAAACAATGATGCCTACTCATATAACATGTACGCGCATTTCTATCCATGGTTCCTACTGCAAATGATAAATATTATAGATTGAAGTATGTTCAATTTGCCAGGAAACAGAAACGTTGAATCAAATTAACACTTTTTCCTCAAATATTCTTCTTTACTTACTTGTATATCGGTAAATGATTCCTATATTTTTAAAAATACATTCTACACTCTAATAATGGTATAGACGTGAAAAAGCGGTAACAAATGTTTAAAAATACCGGTTATGAACGTACAGTATCGATATTAAAAAGTTCACCAATCAGCAATTATGTTACAATGATCTTAAAATAAAAACCGATATAATACCAAAGCTTCAACATTTATCGGAATTCGGTCTCTGGCTCGGTTGTGATTAGCTTATGTTACAGTGATCTTAAAATGAAACCTGATATAATACCAAAACTTTAACATTTATCGGAATTCAGTCTCTAGCTCGGTTGTGATTAGCTTATGTTACAATGATCTTAAAATGAAACCTGATATAATACCAAAACTTCAAGATTTATCGGAATTCGGTCTCTGACTCGGTTGTCATTAGCTCCTGTCGTTTATGCGATCATTTTTTCCTGAACTCTCGCGTTCAGACGACGAAGAAACGTCCATCCGTTAAAGAAATGACGAGATGCCGCATGCAAGTTTTCCCCGTCGGCGGTCGTCCCGTCTGAGATATTTCCATGCGAATGCAAAAAACGCATGTTGTCTCTGTCAAAACGAGACCCGTTACGCCGCATACAATTCTGACGGGCTTGATCGTCGTCGATAAAATTGACGTAATGCGTCCCCACATTTTCATCAGTTTTCCGTCCCACCCGGGGCGTGTAGACAAATATTTCGATCATGGAATTTCAATCAAGCCGCAGCGAATGGTCAACATTTTCGCATCTTCGTCTTGCAGGGCGATATGTTACTTCTTTTTTATCAGGCGATGATTGATTGACGCCATAATGGACGCTTCTGTAACAGAAAAGCTTTAGGAAAACAGTACGACCAATCCGGGACACAGTGATTTTTGCTCATATCTTCGCATAATTTTATTCTCAAGATTACGATCCTGTGCGTCGACGTACTTGACGCTATAACGGCCGCTGCGCATTTATTTTTTCCTCCGTAATTTCCATAGACGGCGGTGGTCGCGTCGTAAGACGGTCGGGCATTTTGCATAGACGGTCTATGCGCGCGATCTATTTTTATTTTCTGCATCGGGGTGTTTGAACGCGTCGATTCTTGACTGGCAACGCCTACGCGGACAGAAGTAGCACTCCGTGGAAACGGAAAATCGAAGACGGCGAAAGAAAGAACCGTCGCATCGTTGGTCTGAATATCTCAGGATGTGGGCTTTCAGTCGACTTCCACAATCGTTCCACTCCCTATGTATTCGCGTGAGATACGCATGCTAAAGACCGTAAGAGTTTCTCTGCTGAATCAAGCTTTAATAGTCGACAATAGTTTTTGTTAACTTTGCAATTCTATGAACGCTATCATCTTAATTCAGAATCAACAGACAAACGACACCATCATTTAATTATGACAAGAATAATAATCCATATCAACCCAAAGCAGCAACAAGATTACAATAACATGGGTTCACTCCCACGTAGATGTCGCCGGAAAAGAAATGGCAGACTAAGTAGTTAAAGAAGCAACAAATTCACACACCGTCTCTGCAACATCAAGCTTTAATTGTCGGCAATAGTATTTGTTAACTTTGCGATTCTACGAACGCTATCTTCTTAATTCAGAATCAGTGGACAAACGACACCATAATTCGATTATGGCAAGAATAATAATCCATATCAACTCAAAGCAGCAACACGATTACAATAACAGAGGTTTCCTCCCACGTAGATATCGCCGCAAAAGAAATAGCAGACTAAGTAGTTAAAGAAGCAACAAATTCACAAATCCTCTCTGCTGAATCAAGCTTTAATCGTCGACAATAACATTTGTTAACTTTGCGATTTTATGAACGCTATCGTCTTAATTCAGAATCAGCGGACAAATGACACCATCATTCAACGATGGTAAGAATAATAATCCATATCAACCCAAAGCAGCAACAAGATTACAATAACATGGGTTCCCTCCCACGTAGATATCGCCGGAAAAGAAATGGGAGTGTAAGTAGTTAAAGAAGTAGCAAATTTACAAACCCTCGACTATTACAACAAGAGGCTGACCCCAGAAACTATAGTCCACGAATTAAAACAGAAAATATAAGACAAGTGGATGAAAAGTGAAATGCCTCTACTACGTCTAATCTCAATGATTTCAGAATACAATAGAATACAATTCAGCATAGCTCTTACTCTCAAAGGACAATGTAAAGGAATCGACTCAAAATCTATTAAAATATCTAAACCTCTCCAATCTGTACAACAAAATGCAAATCTTAACCTTAAATCGTTAATAACCCACACACACTGTTGATGTGACTTTAAAGAACTGTATAAAAAATATAATTAAATAAAATTTGTCTCGACGCTTAATGTACTAGTGGAAGGTTATCGCAGCAATAACGTTTTAATTAAAAAGACTTCAGAGTTTTATTACCGTACCATTACGAAGGGTTGTTTGGGGAAGTGGTCAGTGCGGAATTACAACCTATAAGGCGCTTTACGTATAAACCTCGTGTCTTCATTCTAAAGACGGATAAAAGTAAAACTTCGCTACTTGTCGCATGGTTTTGGCTATCTACCGATCGCGGACCTCTACCATTCTTGTACGGATGAGGACAGCTTGATTGATAGGGGCAAGGGAAATGCTTATTAGAGAGTGGGCCTCGCGGTTGACAGAAATTTATTCAGGTTTGGACAGCTGAGTTGAGAGTTTTGGGTTAGAGTTCACAAAGGGCGAGAATTTGGAACTTTGGTAGACAAGGAGTTATTATATTAACCGTGTATATGGGTCATTTCCATTTAAATATCTTCACATCACTCGCTGTCTTGGACTCACTCCTTTTAATTTTATTTTAGCATACCACCCTACTCAGTTTCGGGATTTATAAACCGCAATATTGATTAAGCAATTATCGTCCTGTGACTGTGCGAATATATACAATCGCGTCCGGATCAAATGTCTCGTAGCTGTGATCATAAAGCGACCACTTTCTGACATTGTTCTCTCTTCTGTCTCGTTACCTTTTCTTGTCGTTTAAACGTTGCGCAGCAAAAGTGTGTCGTCGGCACGACAAATATTAATAAAAGTATACTGCATATGCATGTAAAATTCTGCGATCAATTATTATCAATAGGCATTTGTTTATAGGAGTTTACATTAGAGACGCGTATGGAAAATTTTAGAATAAGTTCGTTGCTAGGAATATAAATAAGATAAACGATCGATAATTGTCATCTGCGTTTTGTTTGTTTATGAGAACAAGAGCGAGATAGTGTAGTGTATGAGGACCGAGAACAGGAGTTTAGCTTAATTTCAGAGTGAGTGAAAACAAAGTTAAGAGAAGATACGTTCGACGATTATTAATAATTAATTAGAAACCGACAGGGTATAGGCATTTACCCTCTTCTATTCATTTTCTCCTTTTTACCATATTATCTCTACTTAATTTATTTAACACATTGACTGCCATGGTGGTCATCGATGGACGTCGCAAAAGATCTCACCGAAAATTCAAAGAATACCAAATGAGTCGCATTAATAATTTTGTAAATGCAATTAACACATTGGCTGCCGTGGGGGTGACCGGTGACCGGCGCAAGAGATTTTACTGAAAATCCAAAATATTCGCAATGGGTAGTAATAATTCTTTTATAAATGCAGTTATTGTTAGAATAGTGATGCAATACTTTGGTCTCCAATACTTGCACATTATTTACATTTTGCATAATTCAGTCAAACGCTGTAGTATTTCATAGCATCGCCGTTCTAATACAGCAAAATTCAACGTGTTAATATTAAATAGTGATTAAATTCTTTGGTCTCCGATACCTTCGCATTATTTTCATTTTGCACAGTTCCATCGTATTCTATAGTACTTCATCCCGTTGCGGGTTTAATATAGTAAAATACGCATGGCAGTCAACGTGTTAATAAACCCTTTATTTAATCTCAAAGACACTACATGCATTTATATATCGGGAAGAATTAGTGGTGGTTCCTCAGTGCTTACACGCGACCTGCCCTTGTCTCGCAGTGCCCATTATCGCCTTCGCATGTAACACAATTTGACCAAAAGGGGTATTTTTTCATTTAGCAGTAAAATACGCATGGCAGTCAACGTGTTAATAAACCCTTTATTTAGTCTTAAGGATACTACATCCATTTATATATCGGGAAGAATTGGTGCTGCTATAGTTCCTCAGTGCTTACACACGAGCTGCCCTTGTCTCGCAGTGCCCATTATCGCCTTCGCATGTAACGCAATTCGACCAAAAGGGGTATTTTTTCATTTAGCAGTAAAATACGCATAGCAGTCAACGTATTAATAAACCCTTTATTTAGTCTTAAAGATACTACATGCATTTATATATCAGAAGAATTCGTGGTGCTATAGTTCCTCAGTGCTTACACACGAGCTGCCCTTGTCTCGCAGTGCCCATTATCGCCTTCGCATGTAATGCAATTCGACCAAATGGGGTATTTTTTCATTTAGCAGTAAAATACGCATGGCAGTCAACGTATTAATAAACCCTTTATTTAGTCTTAAAGATACTACATTTAATTATATGTCGGAAAGAATTCGTGATGCTATAGTTCCTCAGTGCTTACAGACGAGCTGCCCTTGTCTCGCAGTGCCCATTATCGCCTTCGCATGTAACGCAATTCGACCAAAAGGGGTATTTTTTCATTTAGCAGCGAGAGAGACCCTGCGTGAGAAACCCCGCCTACGCTCGAAATACGATTTCCATTTGCGTCTCTGACCAGATTGTAATTAAAGCGTGCGGGCATACGCCGCGCACGCCGTGGGCATTACCGTCGGCTATGAAGTTATTCGCAGAAAACATCCGTTTAACGCGAACCCTGCACGCCCCCGCGTAAGAGCGCAATGAAATTTTCGATCGCGTTTCCCGGCTGATCCACGCAAAAGCTACGCTTATTTTCCTCTGTACACAGATAATTTTACGCTCCGAGCAGTTTCCGAATGATTCCGTGGAAGATGGGAAGGCAGTGATTTCGTTTAGCTGCGCATCTGCTTGCAGATATGCATAGGCCACGCGATGTAATTGAATTCGACAGTTTTCGAACGGTCGTCGTTCGCATTGGGAACAATCAATTTACTCTTCGATATTGGCTGACGCATACTAGTGATTGCTAGTCGTGCTTTTTTCAAAAACAATCAAAATGTTTTGGAGCTTCGAAGTAACGGGCAGACTTCAACTTATGCGAGTGGGTCATCGCTACGTGCGTCGGCATATTCACATTCTTTATTGACTGTGGGCAATATTTTGTTATTGAATATCGGTCAGTGATGATCAAACGAATTTAAATTAAGGGAACGGTTGAACGGAAAAATGTTATCTGACATTTCGATTCTATGTACACGCCCGCTTTAAAGGAATGAATTATTTTTAAATAACTTTTGGATTAAGGATTTTTTTAATCTCCAACCTAGTAATCAATTTAACTCAGCTTTGATTACCAGTGTATCAATTTAATTTCACGAGTAACAAAAATTCGTCTACATCTGATTAAAGGTCGATGTAAAAGCAAGCACTCACATTTTTCATTAACCCGATTTCTCCGTATATAGAAATAAAATAATTACGCTTTGCACCCTACCGCTCTTCTAATTGTTGGAAACTTGGCAAGGACAACGGCATGGTGCTCCTCTACGAATTTCTTATTCGTCGCGACGGTCCGTCTAAGAATTTGCGACCCTTTTTTTATTGTCCGTGACGATTACGTCCGAAGTGAGAGACGAATGCTGGAGGAGACAAAAAATCGGGGGAAGGAGACGTGTTCCCGAGAGGGGGTAATCCTTATGCAAGAAGCGGAGGTTTTTAGCCATGGACGAGCGAGCTTACTTCGCGCGAGCTTTAAAATTTCGATCCTTCTTTTGACGCGCCATAAATCTGGCGCCGCAGTGAGTCTTAATTTATTCGCACTAGTCCGTCCGACAGGGCACGTTCGGTTCTCCATATTTCGAGTAAATCACACTTTGTTTGCTGGTTAACCGATTCTCGTTACTGACTGTATGAATCTTCTTTTACGCAGCGATTATGACGGTTGAATCTGTAAAAACGTGAATGACGTTTCATGATTTTCGGTCTATTACATAAACGTGATAGATTTGGATTTTGCAAAATCTGTGACGTCTCCGGTTACTGATATCACATGAAATTTTGCGATAATTCTGATACTTAATGTCGCTTTCAGTGAATAGCATTTTGTTACAAAGTGACTGCGATATTATCCTTTCAATATTTTGGTAAGAGGTAAGAGTATTTGCTGCGTCTTCGGATGCCGACACTTTCATTTTTCAACCGAAATCTAATATGTACATCAATATGTTTAACATGTTGACTACCACGGTAGTCATCGGTGGCCAGTGCAAAAGGTTTTACTAGAAATGCAAAAAATTCCCAACATAGCCTATTTGCAATCTTGTAAAAACAATTGATATTGGAACGGTGCTTCAATACTTTGGCTTTTAACAACTCTGCGTTAGCTTTATTTTGCACGATTTAATTATATTCTGCAGTATTTCATCGCATCGCGGTTCTAACATAGCAAAATATGCTTGGCAGTGACCGGTGGCCAATGCGAACGATTTTACTACAAATGCAAAAAATTGGCAATGAAGCCCATTTGTAATCTTGTAAAAGCAATTGATGTTGTAACGGTGCTTCAATACTTTGGCTTTTAACAACTCTGCGTTACTTTTATTTTGCATGATTTAATTATATCTTGCAGTATTTAATCGCATCGCGGTTCTAACATAGCAAAATACGCTGCAAAAGATTTTATTAAAAATGCAAAAAATTCGCAATGAAGCCCTTTTACAATCTTGTAAAAGCAATTGATATTGAAATGGTGCTTCAATACTTTGGTTTTTAACAACTTTGCGTTACCTTTATTTTGCATGATTTAATTATACTCTGCAGTATTTCATCGCGTCGCGGTTCTAACATAGCAAAATACGCTTGGCAGTCAACGTGTTAATAGTCTCCTCAAAATGAATTCGCAACATTCCTTTCTGCACACTCGCAAATTACTAACGCCCACAAATATGTCCGATCAAAGACGCCGAAAATTGAGGACCGCGCACGCGAACATTTCATATATAATACATATCCCTCTGTCTCCGCCTCCCTTTTACAAGGTGCGAATATATTACGCGTGTACGGGAGTACATAATGAATTTCCGAAAGATTGCCCTCGCCTCTTGTGCAAATTGCGCCTGGAACGAGCGGCGTCGGGCGGGGAAACTTTTAATTGATCCGTTTCATTCGGCAGTTCTCGCCCCGATTTCTAGGCAAATTGACTTCGAACAGGTCGAGAGGAATTCGGAAAGGTTCCCAACTTCGGCCGCCGTTTGCGAATTCCCGATTCTCGTCTCTCGCGAATTTCGTGACGCACCAATCCGCTGCCAAAATTGTATGTGTGCGAGAGTCATATACCGCGCGATGCTTTTGGGGTCTGATAGATGGCAGACGCGAGGGTGGGACGAACCTGTCCTCGCCGCGTCAGTTTTTCTTTTTATCGTCTTGACGGGCCGTTTCCATCTTCATAAATAAGAAATTCATTATGCGCGGAGTTCGTCGGCCGAAAACGACGGCGGAAAGTTCGACGGAAGGGATGCCGGGGTGAATGAATTCGACGGCGAGAGTGTCTGACTAAACGGTAATAGCGTAAGACGGACATGACTGTTAATCGTGTCAGAAGATTCGTTTGTCTGTAGTCAGAACGCCCTGCGACAGTGCGCTTAATGATTCAGATTGAGAGAATTCTCCATCAACGTTTCAGTGAATTCAATGAATTTAGCGTTTGACGTGTATTTGAGGTGTTTAACACTTTGCCTGCCTATTGTTAGAATAGTGGTGCGAGCCTTTGGTCTCTAATACATGGACATTATTTATTATACATTTTGCATAATTCAATCAAACGCTGTGGTATTTCATAGCATCGCCGTTCTAATACAGCAAAATACACATGGCAGTCAAAGATACTTTGTGTTAAGATACTTTCAAATTTATTTGTACTTGTCTTTTTTTTTTGTGCGAGTAAAATGCAAAATCAGTGGAGTTATTTCGTTGGCGCTGCTAAAAATATACCGAATGCGAATGGTGAACTTTTTGACTGTCAACTCTTTCTTGTTAGTGAGTGTGATTGCGAAATTGTATGGGACGAAAATTTAAATATGCGGTGGTATATCGAATGATGAACAGTTAAAGGGTCTGCAATCTGCCGTCGATCGAATTTCTGCGGAACAACATTAGGCAGCATGCAAGATTCATAATGACCGCGCGCATTGTGTGTCCTGTTATTAATTGCTCATCCTTAATTACGCATTATCCCCTCGAGCGAAAGGGGAAGCACAAGCGAAATGCCGCTAAGCTGCTAATATTGACTGTTTCATGCAGCCATGTGTCCTGCTTCATAATTACTAACCGATTTGTTTAACGACCTATTCATTTCATTCTAGCAGTTTCTTTATTTTTTTGTAGACTTATTTGCATGTGTAATGTTATTGAAATTGTTTCAACATGCGTAATTGGCATGGTATCCAGATCTTGCAGTTCACTTGTAGTTCTTGCCGTACTGATTTTGCAGTTTAGAACAATTACTAAAATATTTCTTGTTTATTTTTCCTAATTGCAGGCATATAAGAGTAAACGGTTTCATTGTAAACTCTTGCCTACTTTGAGCAAACAATTCATTAGAAAGTAGTAGGCGCCTATTTGTCGGTACTTACAATTTTACCAATAGCTAATTGGCATGTATTCTCGTCGCACGCACATCGTTTGCAAATAGTTTTCCCAACAAACTCGCACCCACCATTCGGTCGTTTCTATTTCTTCACGCGCGATAACCAAATTCAACGATTTACATTTCGCACCTGTAAGACTTTAATCTATGCAAAGTATTAGTCAGAGTCAGGCAGCCGTTAATTCACTCGTGCCTACAATTTTACCAATAGCGAAAGAGCATTTGTTCTCACGGCAATCGCATCGCTTGCAAATTGTCTATACAAAGAACTAACATCGTCCACTCTCTATCGCTTCAAATTTTTCACTCGTGGTAATCCAATTACACAATTTACATTTACCAACTCCAAGACAATTATACTTATCCTCGCTGAAATTATATTCATCCTCGCCTGTCTTAACCCTTTATTTTCCTCCCCCCAATAATTTTCTTGCATTATTTACTTTGGCGTAAATGAAGAATTATCATTAGAACTTAGTTGCGCCTTAAATAACCAATCAATAGAGTTTACACTAGCGAAAAGTAGTACAATTATCAATGCACGAGGTGAATACACATGCGTTCTTTATCAAATAATTTTTTTCCATTATTTCATTTGGCGTAAACGAAGAATTATCACTAGAACTTAGTTGCACCTTACATAATCAATCAATAGAGTTCACACTAACGAAAAGTAGTACAATTATCAATGCACGAGGTGAATACACATGCGTTCTTTATCAAATAATTTCCTTCCATTATTTCATTTGGCGTAAATGAAGACTTATCACTAGAACTTAGTTGCGCCTTACATAATCAATCAATAGACTTCACACTAGCCAAAAGTGTTTAATCCTCAGCGAGCGCTTCGGTCGGAGGTATTCAGTAGTCAAAGCGTTAACTCAGTAGAAACAGCGCACACATCGAAATACACCGAAATTGGCTGGGCCATTCCTGCTACGTGATGATTTTATTGCTCGGACAATTAGACGTTATCAAAGGGTTAATCTACGCAAACGGTTAACCAGAAATCGGTATCCGCTAATTTGTACCTTGAATCTCATCAATAGCAGCATCTATTCTCACAGCAAGCGCATCGCTTGCAAATTGTCTTCGCAAAGGACTCCCACCCACAACTCCGCCGTTTGTGTCTCTCCGGTCGCAATAACCGAATTAAACAATTTACATTTCGCGGCCGTAAGATGATTACATCCAACATCGTCCGCGTCAATTTAGCGGACGGCGCTTTCGATCGGAAAATGACTCAGTTAAACGGGTTAAGTGACTGAGCAAGTGACTGTAACTTGTTACCGCGGTTAATGAGTGGCGTCAGCCAGTTCTCTGCAGGACGCGCCTGCAGCTAGTCAGCATTATTAACGCTGCATTAGCTCGTGGGGCCGCGAAAATCAACGGCGAAATATAAATCACCCCGTTTACAGTGGCGACGTGCGCATTCACCTCGTTCGGCCTCGCAGCACTTAAATAGGTCTCGCTTGACCGATAACTATCAACGACAGCACTCTCCCTTGTCGTTTCACTCGCACATATATCGAACACGCGTCCGACGGTTATCCAAAGTTATCTTCAAACTTTTAACGACCGTTCTTCCGTACAAGCGTACGGCTCATGTTACGGCAAAATTAAACGGAACAGTCAGGTTTTCGGTCGACTGCTCATTGTGGTTAATTACGTCGATAGTCGATTTAATAAGCGGGATTTCGGTGCCAACTTCAGGAGTTGCGAATTCAGGGGAATAGACAGAGTTTGGGTGGACTTGCTTTGTTACTGTTTAACATTTTGCCGTGATGGTCACCGCTGACCGACGCAAGAGATTTTACTAAAGATCCAAAATATTCGCAATGGGTAGCAATAATTATTTTATAAATGCAGTTATTGTTGGAATAGTGATGCGATTCTTTGGTGTCCAATACCTGCACAATATGTACATTTTGCATAATTCAGTGAAACGCTGTAGTATTTTATAGCATCGCCGTTCTAATACAGTAAAATACGCACGGCAATCAACGTGTTAATTATGGCAACAGTGTGTCTGACTTTCTTTATTAGTATTTAAATATTCAGATTATTTAATTATGTATAAAAATCAATAAGTATTATACTATGGCTAGTTTTCCGGGAAAAATTGTTGATATTGTTTTTTGCTATTTAATTATGTATAAAAATAATAAGTATTATACTGTAGCTAGTGTTCGAGAAAATGGTGATATTCATTTAATTATGTCAATAATCCACCTAATACTCCCGATTTTAGTGCCGACCTCAAAAATTAAGAATTAAAGGAAAGCATCCAAATTTTCCCTTAACCTCCTTCCATACTACGTATTTAATTATGTCAATACTCTGTTGAATAATCAAGGCATAACATTAGTCATTGACATACATCATTGATATTGCTTGAGATTGATTGGCATAATTAAATAGTAATAAATATTAACTACTGTATAATACCGGAATATAGCCACGGCGTACACATTTTGTCACATTAAATTCAAATGCGACCTTACATATTCATCGCATTAATTAAATAGTAGCAGATAGTAACAGAAAGCCGTCCGAGAGCCTAGCCGTTCCGACTAAATTCTTAATTCTCGCCGTTGGCGTTGAAATAAAAAGCGCGGTTACCGCGAAATGTGCCGTATTTATTTTCGGGCGATCGACAAACGCGCGAGTACGAGCGGCCGTGGTCCACGGGGTGGAAATGTTTGTTTAAGCCGCGGTAATTGGTGACGCCGCGAGTGAAAGGGGTTGAAACCGTTGTGTGCCGCACTTTTCATTGACGCGGTTTCGCGAACGCGCGGCGGACGGCGAAATATTTTCGGTTAATTTTATTCGTTACGACCGGTAGACGATGTTTTCGCGTGGCGGAGCGTGAAACGTCGTTTTTTCGACAACGCTGAATGCGATCGGGGTGGAATTATGATTGATTGATGATGATTATACGCGGCGCGACTGTTGACGTACGCTCTGATATAATCGTGCGGTCGGAATTGAATTGAGGATAATGCGCGTAATAGTTAGTTTACGCTTCTAACAGTAATGCCGATAATCGGCGTGAAGCCTTTTAAACGATAATCGTTGTAAGTGAACGCATTATGTGCTCACCCCACGTGTTTTCAAACCCCGCACATTTTTTTGCAAATGAAAAATTTAGCACAATGCATACAAGCAGGTTTCTACTACGGGCAGATTTTATGCGAAACGATAATAATGGGGATGATGATTATAAGCAACACGACTGTTATCGTACGCTCTGATATAATTGTGCGGTCGGAATTGAATTGAGGATAATGCGCGTAATAGTTAGTTTACGCTTCTAACAGTAATGCCGATAATCGGCGTGAAGCCTTTTAAACGATAATTATTGTAACTGCACGCATTGTGTTGAGCATCGGTTGAATATGTATCGCAATAATAAATTATTTGTGGTTATTCACTTGGTGTGTATGTTTTCGAACACACAAAATTTTCCAAATATGTTGGGGAAAGATGTTTCCGCGGTTACTGGAATGCACCTCTCAGTTGATTGGTCAAAATCTTAACCAATTTTAAATGGGACAGAGATTTTTCATTGCTTTACGTGTAATAGTATCGTGTATAGTATAATATCTTAAATATTCAAACAAATTTCGTCTTTGCATATATTTTCCTCTATAATATAAAGATCGTGTCCCCTCTGAAGGGGCAGTCGAGTGCAAAGAGTCAACAAACGTAAACTCCGACGTGCACGTTCGTTTTAATGTTTCCTAAACAAATCCACAAAACCGCTGAAACTGTCTATGCTGTCTCGACACGTCTCCATTCTCTCAGTATTCCAGCAGCAGCTTCCGAATTTTCCTAGCCCGTACGCTCACGTGTTTTAATTTCCACGCTCCATATTTCGGAATGCCTGTAATTCCGTGAGTTTATTTTAGAGGTCGCTTTAGAAGCCGCGGAAAAAAACTGACCCACTTTCTAACAATGCTCACCCATAGACGAAAATTGGTGCACACGTTCTCGACTCAGCGATGTGCCGCGCGTCTCTTAGAGCAAATATGAAGGCCGTATAACCGCGCGTATAAACATCGCGGCATGCGTGGGACACCGATTGTCGCGTAACATGGGTGGAACCTGTCCTACCCAAGTCGCATTTAATCCCTGAGAATATTTGCCAGCGTGCCCGATGTGACTGTCTCACTTTTGACTCATTTCCGGTACTCACAGGCGCTGTTCTTTTACCACATGACTCTTTGTAAGACGGAATATCCTTTTGATATCCCACTTCATATGACTGTAGGCGATTGTGTCTATATACTCTGAATGTCCTATTTCAGATTTCAACACGTTGACTGCCAAAGATTTTACTAAAAATGCAAAAATTTCACAATGATGCTACGGTGGTACCTATTTACAATCTTGTATTTGCAAGTAAAAGCAATTGATACTGGAACGGTGCTTGAATACTGTGGCTTCTAACAATTCTGCGTTACCTTAATTTTGCACGATTTAATCATACTCTGCAGTATTTCATCGCATCGCAATTCTAACGTAGTAAAATACGGTGGTCACCGGTGACCGGCACAAAAGGTTTTACTAAAAATGCAAAAAATTCGCAATGAAGCCTATTTGCAATCTTGTAAAAGCAATTGATATCGGAACGGAAATTGCACCGAATTTTGCACGATTTAATCATACTCTGCAGTATTTCATCGCATCGCGGTTCTAACATAGCAAAATACGCTTGGCAGTCAACGTGTTAATGTACGCGACCAAAGTATGGCACCAAAATGAATGAAGTAGCGGATGTCGGGAACAAGAGAAAAATTAACGTGTGCAAATTGGTATAAGTAAACGTTAATATAATTTTACGGTATTTAATATTACATAAATGATAATGTGCCGCAAAGTTAAAGTATAACTATATTAAATATTAACGAAAGTAAAAACTCCAAGCATCTAACATCAAATTGCCAAACACGCGAAGCTGTTGTGGCGACAATAAGCAGGCCACCCACTTATCTTCACTCGCAAACATCCAAGCAGGTCCAAAGTAATGAAATAAACCCGTCCCGGGACAAATATGTCTTATGTATGATACAAGCTAGTTGCTAAAAAGTCATCTAATCCGCGCGTAATCTCTGTGGGCGACTTTAGACGCGCTCTTTTTTATTTAACACGTTGACTGCCGTACGTATTTTACTATATTGAAACCGCAAAATGCTGAAGTACTTCAAAACATGATTGAATTGTGCAAAATGAAAATAATTCGAAGGTATCGGAGATCAAAGAATTTAATCACTATTCAATATTAATTGCATTTACAAAACTATAAATGCTACCGATTTGGTGTTTTTTGAATTTTTTGTGAGACCTTCTGCGCCGGTCACCGACGACTACCATGGCAGTTAACGTGTTAAAAAGAAAAGAAAGGATGTAACAACTTCTTTGCGCCAACCGAAACGGCAGCTCCGACGAAAAGACTCCGTCACAGCAATTACGCCTTACGCGGCAGTTTTCCATTTTCTGCCTTCGCTGCCATTAGTGTCCGTAAGAAGCGCTTTGTCGCTCACGAATGATAACGCGCGAGATTGCAGCGGGCTAAATTTATGACCGTACATAAGAATCGTCTGTCGGGGATCGTTGATTAAAGGGTGGCGCGGGTTGTCGCACCTTTAATCTCCGAGGGACATCTGGTCGCGTATTAAAGTGCGTCTTAATTCGCAATTCGTCCGCGTACTCGGCAGGAGCCGTTATTTTCGCGGATGCAAACCGTTTCCGGTGATTATATTAGGTTTCCGCTAAACGGACGGTAATATGGCAGAGTACACGTGGCACGGGAAATTATACGTTGCGAAGGCAGGTGAGCGTACGAAGTGCGGTGTAGGTATTTTACACGTCGCGGCTTCGTGATTAGAGGTTGACCGGGTAGGTGACTAACCCAAATAGATAATAAAGAAGTCAAGCGGGCCATATCGCCCGCCCTGCCCGTTTATGTTAATGCATCTTCTTGTTTCGAGATAGCAAAGTGAATTTAATGAGTGTGATGCAATGAGACGAAGTTCAGAATAAAATCGTTGGTGACGTGTGCTGAGGTAATAAGTCCGTAATGTAAAATTGTAAACTGTGAACTGAATGGGGTGGTGTACTAAGATGAAATCAAAGGAAAAATTTCAAGGAATACAATTACAATAGAAGAAATAAGATTCACCGAAATTAAAGAAGACATTTTTGCAAATTATTACAAATAAACCAATTGGTAGTGTTCAATGAATAAATGCCGTCTGTGATCATATAATCCAGAAGACATATACGAATTAATTGCAATCGCAAGGAAAATGTGTCTTGTACGACTAAATGTTTCTTAGATGGTAAAACGACAGTTTACAGTAAAAGTGTTGAGGCCGTAGTTCAGTCATATAAACAATAAATGAAATTGAGTATTATAATACATATACGATTCAGTACAACGAATTGTAACACGAATTTTGCCCGTAAATCTATGAATGCTTATATTTTTTCAATAGAACATTTTCAGCCGTAAGTACATATGAACTTTTTTCATCTATTTGACCTCGGCAATACGCCGAGTCCGTTTCGTCTCAATATTTTTGAACACCCTGTATATAAAACTTTATTTAAATAGAAAAAGAACCCTATATACATGATTGTCAGATTGCCTTCAGCGCAAGTCACAAAACGAATTGTCCAGCAAAGTTCCGAATTCTCGCCCTTTTGAAACTCTAACCAAAACCGTTCAACTCAACTGTTCAAAACCGAATGAATCTGCGAACCGTGCGGCCCACTCCCTGGCAAAGCACTTCCTTTGTCCTTTTCAATCACGCTATCCTTCTCCACGCAAGAATTCTAGAATGGGTTCGCTATCAGCAGGTGAGCAAAACCCTGCAATCAGCAAAGCAATTCTCCTTTCATCCGTCTCCAGAACGAACGCGCGGAGTTTATTCGTAATGCGTCTCACAGTAGACACTGCATACTTATGGGCTTCATGTGCGATGTTTTATTGCAAAGTAAATCGAGCAGGCAGGTCTTGTGAGGAGTGGTACTAATAAGGTTCGACAACAGTTATCGATCGAACGCCGGACGGACCACGTGGGCTGTTAGGTTACTTAGTATGTTGCACGTATGCATTTAGTGATAGACAATTAGTTTGCTTTTGATTAACGCTTGATGCCAAACGTAATAATGCTATACTATAGATACGATGTAATAATTGATTTCTAAGCAATTTACCACATAAGTACCCTGTTCCAATTACTTGCAAATGCACAAAATGTCATGTTATCGATGATCCTTAAATAATTTTTCTTCACATTCTTTTCCTCGTTGCATTAAACTTTTTTATATTCGTACACAACAATTTTTCTAAATTGAATGTCGCTTGAATGTCTGATAATAATGTGTTGGACGTCAAGACGTACCTTTTGCTCGAATAATTTTCGCGTTTCGCGCTGAGAATAGGTCAAACTCACCTGGCGTACAAAATTTCCGCGCCATCGATCAACGAGCCGTCTACGGACTTATCGATGAAGAGAAATGCATCACTTAATGCAGCCCCGCCGTACCTAGACAAATTCGCGAATCCGCCCGACCTGACGTTCTACGCACGTCGAGAAAATCGATGTCCGATATGTCTCCACGCTTATTCATCCATTATCAGCCTCCATAGGTCGATCGAGTGAAAACAGCCGAGAGACTGTTGTTTCAGAGGAGCCTCGGGCTATATTCACCTTGTACGTCGAAAGTGTCTTTTCCCCATTTTAACGAACCTCAAACGAGGTACTCTAACGACGGAAAGGAGTTACTTGGTGCACGTAATTACGTACTCGCAAGCACTTAGCGGCAAGCGCAAGTCACGAACACTCGCGTCTTTAAGCTGGTGTTCACCTTTTTCCGCGCATTTCGATACGTGTCTCCGCGTAAAAGCTGCAAACCGCAAATACGATTTTCCTATCATTTGCAGCATCTACCTATTGCATTTTTAAAATTATTTTTATGGATGACAATGAAGAATTATGTCTTCACAGTACAAATGACATGCTGAAAACACTTTGAAAGGCTGATATTTGATATATTTGAAGCGACAGTGCATAGAATGTTTTGAACATTTGTGAATATGGTCGTAATTTATACCACATTAAATCAGAAAAATGAATATTTACGAAAACGTCACATAGGCAAAGTATGTATTTTGTTGCCTTCATATTTCAACTGAAACTGTATATTGACTTTAAGATATTAACGTTCTGGAAATAGACCATAATCGCGTATTTATCGAATAGGCATACAAAATTTTAAGTTGTTCCAAAACTATATTTAAAGCTCGCATCTTCACAAATATTCTCTGCGTCGCTTCAAAAATCGAATCGCGCGTTCCAATCATCCGTTTGTGCATTTTGCACCGTAAAGATGTAAATACCAATCGCGCCCTTGGTGTTCCAATTCCCACCGACAGACTCAAATCGGCATAAATATCTGGTCTTTCACTCCTAGCATCTTCCGGTTGCACCCACCGCCGCTCAGTGGTTTTAAGTTAACCCTTTGGTTGCCAGCCTTCGGTTTCTATGCGAAAACTGCCACGGGCCCTCGACTCTGTGCGTTTACATTCATATTATCACTCTTTTGAGTGTCAAGTTTGCTTCCACTCACGCTTGGTCGTTATCTTTAATACATTTTTGTGAAAATAATTTTCCACGTATATTTCATATAATCTAAATATAAAAATTTACATTATTTATTATTAAATATTTCATTCTACTAAAATTGCATTTAACACTACTAAACACTAACTAAAATTGTATTCAACTAAAATTGTATTTAATGTCTTCTAAGTTTGGAAAGAATACATTTTAAAACTTTCCTCCAGAAAATCGGCATTTTGTTCTTTATAAAGCAATTCATAGAAGCGTGAATATCAAATCGGCCCTGGCAGTCTTGCGCGTACCGCGTAGATGGGCCTGGCAGTAAAAGGGTTAAGAACCAATAACGTCGTCGCTCAAACTTCAGGAACTTCGCCTAAGTCGCGTGGAGAAGTTTTAGTCGCTACGCACTTAAAGATGTATCGTAGATACCGTGATGAGCTCACTTTCGTCGGAAAAAAGCAATTAGACATAAAACGGACAAAAGCAAAAACGTAAGCGGTTGTAGAAAAATATGCGACATATCGGCGAAGTGTGTCAACGTTGACGTAAGAACATTAGATTCCTGTCGAACTCTCCCGAAGAATTTGCCGCGCGTATAATATTGTTGTTGAGTATCAATTTCGCCGTCGGCGCGTTAGGATCTTACAGGTTTAATGAGTTTGGCGAAGAAGTCTTTATACGTAACAAACGCAAAGAGCGAAGATTTGTTTGCCGAAGTATGTCGGAAGATTTTGAGCTGTTTGTGGCGAAGGTAGCCGTAAAAAAGCAAGCGTGCGCAGAACGGGAAGAAAATTCGGTACACTAATCTTTTGGTCCATGGCACGGGAAAATGTTACTTTAAAAAAATGACCGAGCCTCGTCGTATCCGGGGCTCCCTCATATGTGCAAGATGGATGATACTTATTAGTCATACGTAGGTTACGGTATGAAATAAAATTTATCAAGCAGAAAGGAGGGTTGCTGCAGAAGATGCTAAATCGGAAAAGCAACTGTCTTGGCCCTTTGCCGGGTATTCTCATCAAGCAAACGGTTCTATATTCGTAGACGGTGGGATAAGAGGGTCTCCGGCTTTCTCGATATACCCATTTCCCTTCTTCCCTTGGTCTACAAATTTAGAATGGCACGCCTGACAAACGCGCTTGTCAAAGGGCTGGAACGATTATACTTCTAATTTAACATCTTCAGTAGTTACCCTTTCTCAAGGTTGTATGTAATGATTTACATATCACACCGTAACATCTTCTGAAATCAATGCCTTTTTGCCAATTACGTGCCTTTAATACAGGTGCACAAACACAGGTTGAACTGCATAAGTTGTAAGATATTGAAAAATTCGCTTCATCGCCCTTTTCAGCAGAATCGCGCTTGGATCGAAACAAATCCACCCTAATCTCACTATAACGCGTTATATCGAGCGGAAGAATGATCCTATGACCAACCTCGAACGTTTACGCCGACGAAATTGACCTCTCGCTTTATGCATTTCCCTCCCTCTCTCTTATTTTCATTGTTCCGGATCTCCGTTATTTCCTCCTCAATCCCGCCGAAAACTTTCGGCGGCATATATCAAGCTCGATTTGGCGCGCGGCGCGTCCAGCAGCCGGTAGCGCGAATTTTAAAACGTTTTATCAAACTCCCGAATGCATAATTCATACGAGTAATTCGGCTTACGTTCGGGACGCGCCATTTAGCCCGATAAATTTCCCTGTCGGCGATATATCTTTTCCATTAAAGTGGTACGGTCCACTGCCCGAGAACGGACCCTATCCTCTCCTATCGTCCCTGCCCGTTGTCCGCCGTCGTTAAAATGAACGTAGTAACGGGCCGATTACCGAAACAGCGCGGACGGAATTGCGACCGTAAAATTTCGGGCTGCAGCGATATCGTAGGCTGCATGCCTTCGCGTGACAGCAAAGTGCTTTTTCTGGACGCGTTATTGTGTCATTAGTTATCTACCTGCAACCATAAATGTATATCTAAGCGACTATGTTTTCGTTAACTTGTACTGTTCCACAGAATTTTTTTAAAATCCGTGGTATTTAATGACACAACAATAAATGCTGTAACGGATCAATTATCGAAACAGCGCGGACGGAATTGCGACCGTAAAATTTCGGGCTGTAGCAATATCGTAGGCTGCATGCCTTCGCGCGACAGCAAAGTGCTTTCTCTGGACGCGTTATTGTGTCATTAGTTATCTACCTGCAACCATAAATGTATATCTAAGCAACTATGTTTTCGCCAATTTGTACAGTTCCACGGAATATTTCTAAAATCCATGGTTTTTAATGACACAACAATAACCGATTACCGAAACAACGTGGACGGAATTGCGACCGTAAAATTTCGGGCTGTAGTGATATCGTAGGCTGCATGCTTTCGCGCGACAGCAAAGTGTTTTTTCTGAACGCGTTATTGTGTCATTAGTTATCTACCTGCAACCATAAATGTATATCTAAGCGACTATGTTTTCGGCAACTTGTACAGTTCCACAGAATTTTCCTAAAATCCATGGTTTTTAATGACACATCAGTAAACGCTGTAACGGATCGATTATCGAAGCAGAACGGACGGAATTTCGATATCGTAGGCTGCATGCCTTCACGTGACAGCAAAGTGCTTTTTCTGGACGCGTTATTGTGTCATTAGTTATCTACCTTCAACCATAAATGTATACATAAACGATTATGTTTTCGTCAACTTGTACAATTCCATAGAATTTTTCTAAAATCCATGGTTTTCAATGACACAACAATAAATGCTGTAACGGGCCGATTATCGAAACAGCACAGACGGAATTGTGACTAAAATTTGAAACGACAATGCTATCGCTTGCTGCATGCTTTCGCACGATGACGAAATGGTTTTTGGATGCGCTATTGTTTTATTATCTGTTGTCATTCGTTGGCGTATGCATAAATGACTGCACTTTCGTCAGTTTGCAGTTTCATGACATTTTTCTATTTCCATCAGTTCTGCTTCCAATTCTTACAATATGACTTACGAATTTATTTGTCCGTGTGCTAGGCAATAATTTTGGGCTTCAATATGGACTAGACAGACAAAAACAGAGACGCTAATACCAAAGTTCGTACAATCATTTCAGAAACCACCTCAGGTTCAGGAGTTTTCTTATATTTCCCCGAACTAAAGTATCACGTCCGAAAAGAGTTTAAAACGTAATAACGCTAACTGAAACTCCCCGACTCATATTTCAACCAGCTGCGGCATCTTTACCGGTACAAAACATCCGTACGTCTTATTCATTTTTCACATTCGTGTCTCAACGTCCGCATACACCATCGCAAGAACATGCAAATGCAGCGAAGTTGATATTCTCATCCCCGAGCGTGAAGAGCGCGTGTCCAGAGATCGAAGTAAAAACCAAAAGAGTTTAAAACGTAATAACGCTAACTGAAACTCCCCAACTCATATTTCAACCAGCTGCGGCATCTTTACCGGTACAAAACATCCGTACGTCTTATTCATTTTTCACATTCGTGTCTCAACGTCCGCGTGCCCCATCGCAAGAACATGCAAATTTAGCGAAGTTGATATTCTCATCCCCGAGCGTGAAGAGCGCGTGTCCAGAGATCGAAGTAAAAACCACCGCGCTCCACTTTATTCATACGACCTCTTTTATCCTCGCCGCGCTCTCTCGCACTTTCTCCATTCCGACTGTTTTCGAGTTCAATCCGGTGTTTTCCGGTCGCGCCGTTTTCTTTGCCCCGGACTGCGGGACTTAACGTTTTTCCGCTCTGCGAATCTGTCAGCTCGCGGACGTTTTATCGTCCGCGCGGTCGGGACGCATTTTCATCGAAGCGTCTAATAATTTGCCGTACGTCCGGAAAGGTCGCCGTTGAATCGTGAAAATGCCCGATTGTTTGCCGCCCGCGCCAGTGGACCTACACTTCAAACGAATTCGTTTCGTACGCTAGGTCAAGCATGTCGCGCTAGGCTTCTACGTAAAACGGCCGACGAAACGTGCATACCAAAATACACGCGAACGTGTCGTTTGAGGACCAATGCAGGGGGACACTTAAGGCGAAATATTGTTCAGATCTGTTTCTTGCACGTCAGAGTGAGTGTACTGAGAAAATTCAGTTTTATAGTTCACGGCAATTTTGGTCCATCGACGCGACAATGTTGTTTGGCATCATGGTAAACATTGATTTCCGTCAGAGGCGTAACTACGTAGTCAACGGATTAGACAAATGTTAATTACACATTTTTTTATTACAATTATCATTGATCATTTTTGGTTACAACTGTCATGAAATACATTGGTCAAAATTATGAAAATGGTTGGCAACCGATGCTACACTATATATATAGGTCCTATATTGACTATATTTAGTTTGTTATATTTTTGTTTGCTATATTTATTATTATTTAGTTTACTATATTTGTTGTTATTTAGTTTGCTATATTTAGTTAGTTTTGTTATTATTAGTTGCATATATATACATATATATGTGGTATATATTGCTTTGTGATGAAGCATGTCTGCTGAGTTCAAAGGTTTAACTGAACTTAATGCAACTGGACTCCTTTGTTGCTGCGTTTCGATCATTATTCACCCGGTTCTTATTTTCTGGTATCGATGACATACCACTATCAATCACTTCACGTGCTTACATAATGCGCAATTAACGAAAATGGGTGGTCGCCGCATCTAAACTCAATTCGGTGCGGACTGCAACATCTGGAAAATGACGGCAGTGAAGTTTAGACGCGGCGACCATGCGGAAGCTACCCATTTTCGTTAATTGCGCATTATGTAAGCATACGAAGTGATTAATAGTGGTATGTCATCGATACCGGAAAATATGAACGGAGATGGGCAGTCGCCAAAAAGCAATGTCAAAGGAATGCAGTTGCTCGAAGTTAAGTTAAACCTTTCCACCCGGATATGTTCCTCCACGAAACAGTGAATCGTTTCGTATAAAATAGCGTAGTTTCCGAAAGTATAGTTTCGGATAACTATTCAAATGATATTTTACATAAAACTTTTGTAAGATAATATGTTAGGTGTCGTCGAAGCGGGATGCGGAATTATATTAAGTTGCATAAATTTATTTGAAAATAAATGGAAGCACTAATATATAAATATAAATATAAAAGTAAGTAAAACTATGACAATTCGATTATGATTCGGTAAACGCCAAGAAAACGCATCTATACTGGACTGGACTATATTGGACTCGCGTCGCAAACCGCGCCGGTTTTTATACAGACCTCTACCGCCTTATCTTAATCCGATAGTCCCGCGACAGTTTTTTTCCGACGCGTCTACGGCCGTTTTCCTGATACTACACTTTATTAATATATATATTTTATGAGTTAAAATTGAGATTTTGTAACAACAATCCAACATTGTATAACAAATTTTCTCCTTGCATACATTTCCCTGAGTAACAAAATACATTTTGTTCGTCTACCCCCAGAGAAAACAGCCGCGTGCAATTGTTTAACCTTCATTTGTAAAATTTCATATCATAATTTCAAAAAAATGCCGCAATTATTATTTACGCTCTCTTCATACAGTTGCTTCAAGATGAAATAACGTCGCGTGAATAGATTTGCACGGTCCGCGTTTCGCTACTCATGAACGCAGTTTGTCCCGCGTGCACTTTTCTGCACGTCGACCCATTGAACGACTAATTCGACTAATTCACGACGCGACGCAAAACGCAAGCGTCAGCCGGCGTTACGAAATGAAAAGGCAGTGGCCTGTTCCCTCGAAAACGGGCGCTATCTGCGTTTCGCGTAAAACGTAAGCGTGCACTGCCGGGGAGGTGCAGGGTTCGTCGGTGCAAAAACTCGTAAGGGAAATTGTTTTGCGCGCCAGACAAGAAGTACAATTTGCGGTCGTCGGGCGGAGAGTCGCTCTTCGGGGAGAAATAGACACGGTCGCTCGGAGAATCTGGAATTTCGTCGGCGCGCGAACTTTAATGTCGCATAAATGCGCACCACCCTGCGGCACCATGGAACGCTCGACTGTGCTTAACGTCACCATTTACTTTTTCCCCCCAAAACGGGCCATCCAGTCATTTCGGCTAATGGTATGTGTATACGAGAAAAGGCATATTTGGACAGAGTTTTTAGTTATTAATGAAAAGAACAGAAATGAATACGGGATAATAAATCATTTATGTCGTCTTATGTTTTTCTGAAGAACAAATTTGCTTTGGTATATTCGGGGTGGATTGGAAATGGGAATGAAATTGTTGGCAGGGTTTCTTAGAATTTACGCTGGTAATTTACGTTGCTTTAAGAACTGTGACTTGCAACTTGGTTTTTCGGGTGACATAAGATGTATGCAATAATGATACGAAAGTTCGTATGACTCAGATTAATGGTGTGGAAATATTTGAACTATGCCGCCGAACGACTTTCCATTGAAACATTCCCAGTATTCCATTCGGTCAGTTTTTGCGGTGTGATGCAGACAGCAATAAGTGAATACCTATGAAATACTTCTGTACTTCGGTGATAATTAACAAAACTCCTTCCCATCAATACACCCATTATGAATTTCTTTGCACACAAATATTTCGGTCAAATTCACCTGTTCAATTATTCATGAATCTTCGAAGACCAAAGTCCACCGGTCCAAATATTCTTTGTTTCTTTTATAGAACTCGGCAGCTCTAGTTTTCATTTTTTTTTCTCAACACCACTGCGATCACTTTCTTGTAATTCTTCCATTAAATTACGAACGCAGTGGGGAAGAAGATTAGTCTGTATCAAAGCGTCTGCGAATGATACAGGTCCCACTTGAATGCTGACCAATTAGACCCGCATTCCTGTCATCAGTTTTCTTTCTAGCTCAACACGGTACCATATTACGTACGCTACCGTCAGATTTTTTATTTTTTCGATACATTTTCTTTTAAATCGCTACCTTGAAGATACAAAAGTAAACATAAACCAAACTATATGATGTTTGGTTTCATTTTGTTTCCAAGAACATAAACAGTGGATTATAAACATCTCCATGCAGATAAGGTTGAATGCATAAAAACTTATGTATGTATGTAACATTTTTTTTTGTAGTGTTTACACGTTGGTTTCTAAATGTTCGGTTGCCTTGACTTTCACTTCGTCATTATCTTTATTCCGGTATCCTTGTCGTGTTCCCTTGAGCTGCAAAGGC
The DNA here is from genome assembly GCA_033815515.1 of Cryptocheilus praepositus. Classification (NCBI taxonomy): domain Eukaryota; kingdom Metazoa; phylum Arthropoda; class Insecta; order Hymenoptera; family Pompilidae; genus Cryptocheilus; species Cryptocheilus praepositus. The sequence goes on along the minus strand of JAWWQZ010000257.1, from coordinate 400,643 downwards.
GGGCTGCGAATTAGGAGTAACAGTGTCCCTGTTCCGAAACTGTCCCAATTCGATTCCGGTCAGATGGACAATGTGAGAAAATATACTGTAATACGCGAGGCCGGCGGGAAGCAAATAATTCTGCGCGGACAAGCAAATGGTAAATGGAAAATAAATTGTTCGTTTTTTGCAAAGAGCTTTGTTCTCCAACGAAACGTCGCCGAGAATTTATCGATTTCGCGCGTTGCGTTCCGAATGTCGTGATAACGGAAGGAAAGTTCTATATGAAAGAAATCAATTCGACGCTTTTGATTTATTGCTTCGTGATTTTCCGGATATTTTTCAGCGCGGCAAACGAGAAATAAGCACGTCGCTCAGTTCGCGGAATATAGTAAAAAAATGTGTCAATGGAATTTTTTGACAAAAATACATACGACAACTGCGTTTCACAACTAACAAAATTGTCCATATTACGCAAAAAACAGGCGATGTGATATATCTGGTAGCGCTGATCACGTACTCTAAGGTGGATTCTCGTATTAGGTGTACAACTTTGCTTCCGCCGTTTTGCAATAGATGGCTGTAGCGGTAAGTGGTAGTCGAAATAAATAGATCGTAGATGTCATACAATAAGCTTAGGCATTTGTAAACATAACGCCATCGAAATATTAGTCGATTTGTGTCTGCATCATAAAGTCATTCTCGATTAAACATGTCAGCTTACGAGCCAAATTCTCGTCATTTGCGGGAGGTTTTAATTTTCTGCTTTAATATGAAGAAATCTGCGGCTGAGGCTCATCGAATGCTCTCAAATACCTATGGTGAGGCCGCTATTAGTGAAAGAACGTGCCGAGAGTGGTTTCAACGCTTCAAGAACGGTGATTTTGACGTCGAAGACCGGCAAGGCGGTGGAAGAGAGAAGGTTTTCGAAGATGCAGAATTGGAGGCATTACTTGATCAAGACTCGTGTCAAACGCAACAAGAATTGGCAGTATCAGAATTGGCAGTATCATTGGGAGTGACGCAACAAGCCATTTCAAAACGCCTGAAAATCATGGGAATGATTCAGAAACAAGGAAATTGGGTGCCGTACGAGTTGAAGCCGAGAGATGTTGAACGGCGTTTGTTTGCTTGTGAACAGCTGCTTGCAAGGCAAAGACGGAAAGGATTTCTGCATCGCATTGTGACTGGGGACGAAAAATGGGTTCATTACGATAATCCCAAGCGCAGAAAATCATGGGGATATCCCGGCCATGCTTCCACGTCGACGGCCAAACCGAATATTCACGGTTCCAAGGTCATGCTCTGTATTTGGTGGGACCATCTCGGCGTAGTGCATTATGAGTTGTTAAAACCGACTGAAACAATCACAGGCGATCGTTATCGAACGCAATTAATGCGTTTGAGCCGAGCATTAAAAGACAAACGGCCGCAATACAACGAGAGACATGATAAAGTGATTTTACAGCACGACAATGCTCGACCCCATGTTGCGAAAGTGGTCAAGACATACTTGGAAACGTTGAAATGGGAAGTCCTACCCCACCCGCCGTATTCTCCAGACGTTGCTCCCTCGGACTATCACTTGTTTCGATCAATGGCACACGGCCTGGCTGACCAGCACTTCCGGTCTTATGAAGAAGTAAAAAAAAATCGATTCGTGGATCGCTTCAAAAGATGACCAGTTTTTTCAACGCGGGATTCGTACGCTGCCCGAAAGATGGGAGAAAGTAGTGGCCAGCGATGGACAATACTTTGAATCATAAACGTATAACCAGTTTTTTACAATAAAGCCTCGAATTTCGGAAAAAAACGGCGGAAGCAAAGTTGTACACCTAATATATAAAAATTATTCGCTGGCTCTAAACGTTTCAATGCCAGATTTGAGGTTTTGTGCCGGTCGCGAGCTAAATCGTAATCGTCCATTGTACGTAGCCTATACAATAGAGTCCTTGGCCCTTGAGAAAATAGCACGTCGCGCAATACGCAGAATATAGTGAAAAAATGTGTAAACGGAATGTTTTGACAAAAATACATACGGCGAGTACGTTTCACAACTAACAAAATTGTCCATATTACGTGACTAACCGGCAATGTATTATGCCTGGTAGGACTGATCACGTACTCTAAGGTGGATTCTCGTATATAAAAATTATTCGCTGGCTCTAAACGTTTCAATGCCAGATTTGAGGTTTTGTGCCGGTCGCGAGCTAAATCGTAATCGTCCATTGTACGTCGCCTATACAATAGAGTCCTTGGCCCTTGAGAAAAATCGTCCATGAAATATACAACTTGCCCTCGGATTAGCATGAATCCTTTATTGAACGTGTAATCTCTTCGAAGTGCCAAAGTCAACGTGATTTAACAGATTATGGTTCGCCCGTCGTAGCAAAAACATTTTTCGCCGTAGACGAAATATTCTGTGGCCATGTTCAAATTATGCTACACACGCGATGGAACGAATGATTTAATCTTCTGGAACTGCGAAACATTCATTTATTTCGTACTCGGCTGATCTGATAAAACGATAACTTTGTAATGCTGGCACAGACTGATAACGAATATTATTCGAATAACTTAGTGTATATTTTTTGCATTAATACTCCTCTAAATATTCTCCTTAAGGCGACCTCGATTAAGGTACTTTCTATTTTTGCTAGTATATTGTAAGAAGAAAAATCAATATGTGTTGTATATGTATGTCATTTCTGCAGAATACTGTACTGCTTTATTACATGGCGACAGAGTTATTCAAATGCGCTCATTTGGCTATCTTCTTCGTCTGATGGCCGTTCTATATTACGCCTCGTTATGTTAGGACATTTGCCAATTACTTTATCGTATTATAATAAATGTTCCGTTAATGTGCAAAAACCTTCATTGCAGTGCAGACCTTTGACATATAAAAATCATGTACCACGCATTTCGGCAATATCAACAGCATTACGTTGCTTTGCGCATTTTTAATTCGTCTGCGCATAAATTCTCTCAAAGCCGACCGAATTACTTTAAAATTAGCGTTCCACGGATTGATTGCGCAGATGCGCTGAAATGTTGCATTACGTTTCTCCGACTTTGGGTCATTATTTACTCAAAAGGATTGCGTTGCTCGAGCGGCAGCGGACGTAAAAGAATGACTAACAATCTTAATTCCACCGGTACCAAGAAACCATATGTTCTTCCTGCACTCAGCGTTACTTAACGAACGTAATCGTAATTGCGCCGTAAAGACTAATTTGGCCGAGCGCAAAAACGACGAATAATCTTTTCCTCTGTGCGCAATACCGACAACCCGGGGAAGAACCGCAAACGACATTTTATCTGGCAACCGGTGCACAAAGTCGTTCGTAATTGAGCTCGCAATTTCGTTCTGCGATTTTCCGCGAAATTAATTATCGAGCGGCGCAAAAAAGGGGCTGAGAGGGTTCTCGTTAAAACTTCCGAAATTCATACGAATTATCAAGGAGTCCGACATTTTTACACATTCGGAAACGGTCGGTGGAAGAAGGAAATGGCCGTGATAATTATATGCATGTTAATTGTCCCGATACGTACTTTTAGGTATCGCGTATATTTTGTTACACGCAGTGTCGAATAAGCATATCTTGTCATAAGTACCGGTCACAAGAGGAAAATAATTACTGATCAATCGTCGATTAAGTAAGAAGACATAACCGCATTTCTTATTATAATTTCCTTAGTCGGCAAATACAACATTTTTGCTCTTGATAAACACAATATTTCCACAATTAGAACGGCGAAATTGTCCATCACATATTACTTTCGCGGTAAGAAAAACATAGGTGACGCTTCAGTTACATTCGATTCATTCGTTTATTCTTTGTTATCGGATACAATGATTACTCATCACGCAACAAATTTTCTGCAGCAGACAGGATATGACGTTTAAATTGTTGCTGTGTGGATAAATATAGGTGAACTTCTATTTACCCGGCCTTCTACTATTCGGCGGAGGACAATTTGCGCTGATACTAGATCACTGTCACGTGGAAAAGCGTAAAAAATCTGTTACAACTGATAGTCCCCTGCTAGTTTACAACTAGTTTTCAACAACCCTTTATACAACTTATAGTTTCTGACTAGTTTGGACGTGAAAAAGTTATGAAAAATCGAGAAAATGTTGAGGTTCCCATTTTTGCCGAAAAATTAAGGTTCTCAAATTCTATCGTCCTTTTAATATGTTAGAGAAAGTCCAAAATGTCTCGGAGAAATATTAGGTGTATCCTAAAATTTGTAACTTTCAGAGGTATAGCTGAAAATAGGCGCAAAAATTCTGAACAATGACCCTCTTAATGAGGTGAAAAGTAAACGTTCTTCATACGGTTCGGGCATTTCGGCATTAATGGAGGGTGCAAGCAGACTCAGAAAAATGTAAACGACTCTCCACTGATCGGTTAGTTCGACAGCAAAAAGTAGCCTTCAATCAGACCTCTAATGAATTCTTTTGGACCAGGTCATGTCTAGTTTGGTTGGGTGAAGAAAGGGTAAAAGAGCTTGCTGGGTGATAGTTGAAAAATTAATGAATAAGTCGGGGTATGATTAGGGAGATTCAGAGAGCGATACTATGGACAAAATTATTTATTTTCATCGTTTGTGTGTATGTGACGCGATATGTGTAGATTTATCATTCAGCACTATTGGTCAGTGAAGTTTGAAGGTGATTATTACAGATCAAAACTGTTTCGATCGCCACGCCATATCTAATTCCACGATTTGTCACTAATTCCTCATTACAAATCAGTTTTTGGCTAATCCGTCAGATTCAGGTGTGAATTGATTCGAGCGTAAAATTAATTTTGCACCTCCGCACACAGCGTACATGACGATCTCGCGGCCTACATGTGAAACGGTATCAACGAGAGTAGACATTATAGGTACGTCGAATTGACGCATGAAAACTAGTTTCCGTCATCCGATTCGATTTGTGCAAAACAATCGCACTGTATTAATGAGCCTGTTGATGCGGAACCACTAATTAGGACAATTAGAATTCGCTGCATGTGAATTACGTATACGCTAAACACCCCTACAGTCATGAATAGAAGTGCCTTATTTCGTAATAGGCGATTTGCAATAATTGCTTAATTCGTGAACGCAAGCAGAGAACAGTCTAACGGAACTAAAGGAAAATTGAACAAATTTGCAGTACCGTCTTCACTCACGTAATACCCGTTACGAAGGTACTTCACTGCAAATTATTATATAACGCGTGTATCATATGTAGTAAAATAACACAACAAATAATACATTTGTCCGCATAGCTTCCTTAAATAATTCAAATTTAATAATTAATCTCACTACTGAGGATGACATGCAATTGTGCCGAAACGTCTAGTCTTGTCGACTTACAGTTAAAGAAATGTCAATCGGTATATGCCACAAGCACTTTAGCATATCACGATAAAATTACTATACGATCAAATTCTACCACCCTTGGCTGATGCTTATGTCAGGAGTTAATCTCGGTGCGACAGAAACTATTTTGTATTATAGTTCTATCTTTCTTTTTAAAAACCTTTAGAAACAAACAATCCAACTAAAAATTTTTAACCTTTCTTTTTTTAATTTTAAATAGTCTCATATTTCGTGAAGAATGAAGCTGTTATACGGCAAATATTCGGTTTCAGACACCAGTCTTGACCGTCCTTAATCGCGTGCGAAACATTTATTCGTGACCTCTTGATCTTAAGTTTTCTTGTGTGACCCATTGCTCTTGAGTTCGTTAGTTCGTCGTCATAATCATACAGCTCGACTAAATATGCTTTGTCATGTTACCTATGTGCTGTCTCCTCATTTAACGAATTCCACTCTTTATAATCCGCTCGACATTAACGCCCAACCTACTACATTAACACGCGTCATTCGTATTCGGGTGACGGCAAAAAAATCTGATCTGGCCATGTCATCCGTATTGGGGTGACGTTTGTTTGAGTATTTACGAAGTTTGTTTGTAGGCACTTGGAAATATATTTCGCAAGATATGAAAAAACTATTAAATTATTATGAAAGTAGCTTCAACCATTCGTCACTACAGAAAAAGTATTTGGAAAAAGAAGAAATCATTTTTGAATCTCACATGCTCTCTTAGATACTTCGTTTTTGAGGAAACATTTTTAACTGAATGCATATTCCGAAACTTTCCGATGTAAACGTGCTTATGTTCTGCTATGATAAGAAACAATAGGCCCAGTACGATTCTCCGATGTAGATTTTCAAGTCGATGGAAATTCCTAGGCATTTCGTTCTAACCGTATTAATTTTCTATTACGATAAAAAACAATTGGCGCTTGGTATAGCAGCGCACGTGGCCTGTCGGAGGTTTTCTTACAAACTCGTGTGGCAACGTTACCGTGTTAAAAAGGTAGAAAATAACACACAGCCCAATCTTGTCCGAGCTCATAAACGCATTCGTACAAGATCGCGCTACACAGATGCGTAATCCGAAAAGGGTTCAGTCGAACACTTGATATCGATTGTCCCGATACGTGGCATCGGTAGCACGATGTTCTGCGTAAAAAGCGTCGGGAGCACGTGCCGGCGAAACTCAATGGCAGGAGTCTCGAAAGGCGGAGGGATTTCCCCGAAGACCGACATTGCTTATACGCCGGAATGTTTTACCGAATCGTAAGCGTGTTAAAAGTTCGCCGCCGGAATACGGAATTCGCGAGCGTAACTTGATTGCGCTCCGGGAGGCAAAAAAATACTTGCCCGATGACTGCAACGCACACTTACCGTCGACCGGCTAAACTCGATTCCTAAATACGTCCGACTTGCCCGTCCGAAGGCGGAAAGCAGAAGTTCGTCCTGCGCTTCCTTCAGGAGTTTCCTGGAGTGGGGCAATTCGAAAACTTCCGACCGCGCCGACTGATTGACCGGCTCGATTTTCGACGCTGATCTCCCTGCGGATCCGGCAAAAAGTCACATGAAGAAAACATGCCACTCCGAAATCGTGGGCGCGTACGGGCGAGCTATAAATGCGATCCATGCAACCTTTTTTGAGCGCAAATAAACGTCGATCGGCAGACCGTGTGCCCGTTCGTTCGGGTACTTAAATTATTCGTGGCTCGCCTGAAATTGAAGCGGAATGCCAAATTTGTTCGCGTCCAGTCCCGAACGACGGTATGGATCTATTTTTTCCGGACCGACGTTGAGAGAAAAATGCAGACAGGTGAATCCAGTCAGGGCCGTGCCCGGTGCTGAAGCGTTTTTCCAAGATTTTTCTGATTTAAACGCTGTAACTTGGTGAAGTCCGAAATGTCAAAGCTCGTAAAAATAGCTGTTTTATTTATTCCTTCGGTGGCAACCTTAACACTTAGGCAGTCGAAGGTTTTTCTCAGCAACGCGTTGCGTTTGTTTGGTTTCCTTTCGCTTGTGTTGCTTAGTTAGTCTTGGAATTAAGATGTTCAGAATTGATGGAAGATAGCTTGGTTTCCAGGTGACGGAATATTAACTTGTAAGGGACATAGTTTGATTTCACGTGACATTAGTAACTTCAACCAAATCAGATATATGGCAACTTAGAGATGATTTTCAGCATTACAGTTTATTCGCGAAATAGGTATGTTAATATTTGAGTAATGGCAAAGTGTAGGTTTTTCTGCAATAATATGCGTTTCTATTTTAAGTAATGTCAGCGAAGCACTTTTTACATAACTACCAAATTATACAACGACTTAGCAACAAATCAGGTTCGAAGCACTTTTAGGTTTTTAACGCTTAACTACCAAAGGCGTTCATTTACATATTATACATTATATTGCTTACTATATCACTGCTATACTATTACTTATTATGCTTATTTATCGGTATAACTGATCAGTAATAAAAAAAGCCAACCAGTAACCAGGCTATTTCTCCTGAATTCTAAATAATTCGAATTTTTGACGTAGCTGTGACTTGTGATGCTATCAGCAGATCTTCAGAAAAATCCGTATGCTTACTCCGCGTGACAGTAGAATCTTTGTTCGGCGTTTTTGCCCGCTATAATGCGTTCCCGACACTGCGACAGACGAAGTCGAAGGACAAAGGGAATGATCAAAGGGGATACCTTGAAGAAGAGATCAGAGACGCGAAAACCTTGACCCCTTGCAACCCTCGCGACAATTAATATCGCCTCCGGCTCGTTCGGCACCATTCGGTCCTAATTCGATGTACGCCCTCGCTTCTTCCCTCCGTTCCTTCAAGCTTTTAACCGACTGAAGCGGACCTTGAGCAAAAACGTATCGCGCCAGCAAGGCAAAGGGACAATGCAAGGTAGCAGAAAGCCGGGCGCAATCGTCATGACGTTCAATTAACGGAATTGAGCATAATTTTATTCGGAGAAGGCGTAACGGTCGCGTTTTTATACATCACGTAAAAATAGATTTTTTATCAACGCTCATCCAAACGGTGTGACGTAAGCCAACAAAAGATTTTTCTTCTAACAATTAACCCTTTGACTGCTGTGATGGTTATCGGTGGCCAGCGCAACAGATTTTACGGAAGATCCAAATGTTCGCAATGGCTAGCAATTATTATTTTATAACTGCAGTTGTTGGAATAGCGATGCGATCCTTTGCTGTAGTATTTTATAGCATTGCGATTCTAACGTAGCAAAATACGCTTGGCAGTCAACATGTTAACACGTTGATTACCATGGTGGTCACCGGTGACCGCTGCAAAAGATTTTACTAAAAATGCAAAAAATTCGCAATGAAGCCTATTTGCAATCTTGTGAAGCAATTGATATCGGAACGGTGCTTCAATACTTTAGCTTCTAATAACTCTGCGTTAAATTTATTTTGCACGATTTAATTATACTCTGCAGTATTTCATCGCATCGCGGCTTGGCAGTAACATAGCAAAATACGCTGATGTCTATTTGCCGATGATATCGGAACGGTGCTTCAATACTTTAGCTTCTAATAACTCTGCGTTAAATTTATTTTGCACGATTTAATTATACTCTGCAGTATTTCATCGCATCGCGGTTCTAACATAGCAAAATACGCTTGTGCCGATGACCAGTGCAAAATATTTGACTAAAAATGCCAAAAATTCGCAATGAAGCCTATCTGCAATCTTGTGAAGCAATTGATATCGGAACGGTGCTTCAATACTTTGGCTTCTAACAACTCTGCGTTATCTTTATTTTGCCCGATTTAATCATACTCCGCAGTATTTCATCACGGTTCTAACATAGCACAATACGCTTGGCAGTCAACGTGTTAAATATTATTTTGCCATTACATGTTCAGAATAGTAAAAATATTTTCGTGGCGTTCTGAGCGAAAGATGCGATTTCGGCGTGGCAGTCAACGTGTTAACCCTCAATGAGGACGTCGCGTATAACTGTCTGTCGCGGCGAATCCGTCTAGGTCTCGCAAAACGAGTATCGCTCACGTGTTCCACTTCAGCCGCGGCGCCTTTCTTATCGCATTTCCTGCCACGAAGGTTAAAGAGAGAATTGGATGGAGCACCGGGTACGGCACCGGGCGTAGCATTAAATGCTCCGGCCCGATACAGCCTAAGAGCAACGGTAATTCGTAGCGGGGGGTAGAAGTTCACCTACTCGTTCCAACCCCCGTGTGCCCGCCATCAACCTTGTCCTGTAGAGGCACCACCACCAACCATCTTGTTGCCCTACGCTACGACGTTCTATACGTTGTCTTCGATGCTCGCAGACGATTCGCTTCCAAATCGATCCACTCCGGGAAACGAAAAGTATATATTCTTTCACACTACTCATTATAGTGCTACGCGAGTTAACACGTTGATTGCCAAGCGTATTTTTGCTATGTTAGAACCGCGATGCGATGAAATAGTGCAGAGTATAATTAAATTGTGCAAAATTAAGGTAACGCAGAATTGTTAGAAGCCAAAGTATTGAAGCACCATTCCAATATCAATTGCTTTTACAAGATTGCAAATAGGCTGCATGGCGATTTTTTTTTGGATTTATAATAAAATCTTTACGCCGATCACCGCGTATTTTGCTGTGTTAAAACCGCGATGCGATGAAATACTGCAAAGTATGATTAAATCATGCAAAATGAAGCTGACGCAGAGTTAGAACTCAAGGTATTGAAGCACCGTTCCAACATCAATTGCTTTTACAAGATTGCAAATAGGCTGCATAGCGATTTTTTTTGCATTCCTAGTAAAATCTTTACGCCGGCCACCGCGTATTTTGCTATGTTAAAACCGCGATGCGATGAAATACTGCACAATATAATTAAATCGTGCAAAATAAAGGTAACGCAAGTTCCAGTATCAAGTATCAATTGCTTTCACAAGATTGCAAATAGGCTGCATGGCGATTTTTTTTGCATTTATAGTAAAATCTTTTGCGCTGGTCACCGGTGAGTCATCGGTCGATGATTATTAGGGATAAGGTTGTAAAACAGTGGGTCGAAAAGAAGGTAGTAATTATAGGTAAGAAAATGGACAGGGTTGTTAGCGCACTTCAGCTAGTGTAATGGGGTTCGGTGTACAAAACAATGCATGTGTTGTATTGAATGTAGTGCCGGTTTTATGGCCTATGGAGATGAAAATTTTCAAGTGCCGGCGGCTTGTACGTCGTAACAGAATATGCGTGGAAGTAACGGAACGGGTGAGCTTTCATTTCGACTTTGTTTCGCGCGGGGTTCGAGTGCGCGAGAGATTATGTAAACGGAGCAGTTCAATTTGTTTGCCTTTGCGTTCTAATGTTTGTGCGGATTCTGTGATGGAGGTTCTTTGACGCGACTGAAAATTTTGCCTCCGAAAGAGTCGATTTTGCGGATCGGCTTGATTGATTCGAGAGTGAGTAATGGTTCAGTGGTGAACACGATGAAAAACAAATGGAGGCAAACAAATTTCGTTATTTCTTCACAATGTACCGATCTATGATGCACGAGGATTTGTGTACACGAAGCAATTAAGTTTGTTTGTGTTTGCTTTGTGACGTTTCTGCAGATTCTGTGAGAGAGCTTCTTTTGACTGACTGACGATATTTCCCTTGAAAGACTTGACATCCGAAATTGACACGGACGATTAGAGGCTTCGTAATTGCAACAAGATTAACAGGATTAAAAATAAAAGACGTTGGACAAATCTCATTAACCCTCTACCACGAAGAGGTTTGCGGCGCACGGGCGATTATGTAAACGAACCAGTTAAATTTGCTTGCATTTGTGCAGATTTAGTAACAGAGTTTCTTTGACCTGACAGAAAACTTTGCTCTTGAAAGGATCGACTTCGTGGCTCTGCCAGTACGATGGAAAATGAAAGAAGGGAAGCAAATTTCAATAGCTCTTTATTCTCGCATCAGCCTGTGCTGCGCGAGAAATTATTTAAACAAAACAGTTAAATTTGTTTTCATTTGTCCACATTTGGTAACCGTTTTTTAGGCGGTTCAACATTTCTCTGTGGAAAGAGTGGACTTCGTAGATCGACTCGGACGATTCAGAATTTAGTAATTATCGCAATGCCGACAAAATTAAAAAGAAAAGGAATTGAACAAATTCTATTCGTGCAGCGTTGGTAGTATACCCTTTGGCGCGATTAAAAATTAACCTTTCGAAAAAATGGACCTTGTAAACCGACCTGGACGATTCAGAGTTTAGTAATTATCGTAATACCAGGAAAATTAAAAACAAAAAAAATTTAATACATTTTGTTTGTGCAGCGTTGGCGATACTTTCTTTGACGCGATTAAAAATTTTCTTTTCGAATGATTCGACTTCGTAGGTCGACACAGACGGGTCAAAGCTTAGTAGTTATCGCAACGTCAACAAAATGAAAAACAAAATAAATTTAACAAATTTTATTCGCCCTCTATCCTGCAGACGTCTGTGATGCGCGAAAGATTATCTAAACATATCAGTTAAATTTGTTTACATTTACGTTCTGACGTTCGTGTAAATTTGATAACAGTGTTTCTTTGACCCCAGTGAAAATTTCGTCCTCGAGGAGTCAACCTCGTGGAGCGTCACGTAGAGCTTAGTAATTGCGACAAAATCAGCACGATGCACCCGGCGAGATTGACGACAAGAAAACGAGACTATTTGCGTGAGTCGCGACCGTTATCATCGGTGGGTCGTGATAAATCGTGCGTCCTTCTTTCAGAACACCGAGCTAAAGACGTTCCTTTACGTTAACGATGACCAGATAAGAACTTTTCCACATATCGTCGGCATTGGGGGGTCTGAAGTGATAAGGCCGACTGATCGATCCCGACTTCCACTAAACAGATTCGATGATGCGGCCTCTTTTCCACCCTTAATCTACCCTACAGCGTACAGTACCATCGAAACTGGGCATAACGTATAAATATACGCGTGTTAGAATCAAGAGAAGCAATAAATTGCGAAATGCCGTGAAATGCCGGGATGCCACAGAATGCAACACTCTACCACCCCTTCATTCCCCTTCTCTTTTCCAAACAAAAATTCGTAGCAAAGGAGGTCTCTCGTGACAGGACATCGCCTAATACAACAATGTTTACCCCGGACATTTTAAAACTCGAATTTTGCTACCACGCGCGTGTTAAATTTATTTTTTATTTTACGCTAACACGCGCTCTCGTGACAGGACATCACCTAAGTCTCATGTCTCAACTTCGTCAATGTAATCCGTACGCTGATCTTCGAAGTATACATATTATTCGTTAAATAATCTCGCAGCTCCCACTTTGTGTGTCATTCAGTGGCACCTTGTAGCTCGCGGCATTAGTGGCAATTTGCTAATTGCGCGTACTGCGTCACGGGTAATGAAACAATTGCACTCGCACTGAGAATACATTCTGTTAAACTTTGGTTAATAGATACGTTGCGTTAGTTGCATTAGTTTAGCATGCGTCATAAGGTGAACCGGACATTGTCCGCAAAAAAGTGTTGAATTTATTATAACTGTAGTGTGTGCGGGGGAAATATTATTGCATGCACCGCGGCATACGCGAGAATTTATGAGAATACTTTGTTTTTGATAATGTGAATGCGCTAACGAAGTCTGAAATATTCGTTTGATACGGAGATTTGTTTGCCGATAAAAATTGTGTTTATTCAGTTTGCCTGATCTATATATCGCAATGTGATACAGGATATGAGACTAAGGCAAGGATCCGTTAATAATCGCTTAAAACTGGAATCGCGAATACAGCTTATGAACAGTTCAATGGGCAGATCGGATTATAGTATGACGTTCGCACTTCCACTGAAACAGAAACCATCCATTTTTATTGATGTACTTTTTATTCACTTGTCCTTGCTTCTTGTGCTATCTCACCGTATTAAACGGTGCAAAGTTGAATATAGCGAATTAGATGTAAGGATTTCTATGAAACCGTAAATGCAACATTTAAATAAATATTCGTTTAATTATCTGACAAAGCAATATACAGAATCAATGCTTTGCACGCTAAAGTATATACACACTTTATATATTTGGGTATCTATATTTGCGATTTATTTGTCTCAGACTCTTCTCTTTAAGATAAAACTCGGACTACGCTCATACTTAGTACTGCATAATATGTGAAAAATGTATTATTTATATATATTTATACTTAATTTTCAATTTTACAGATTAAATTATGTATATATATATATATATATACATGTCGAGGTATAAGTTGGCATATTTCATATATAAAGTAGATTCCCATATAATGCAAGTTCCTGCAACACGAATTTATACAATATGCTCAAGATATACCAAGCTTTGTCATATAAAGTGATTTCCATACGACGCGCTTTAATAAAATGTGGGACTTCACCGTTTATTCTTGTCAACTATAGCATAGCTTATTATATCCATCGTAACAGAATTCTTTTGTTTCTAATTTTGTACAACGCGTAACGTATCAACGGCGTTATACGAGAAGCTGCTATACTTTTTCTTAAATCTACCGACTAAATGATAGAGAAACCAATTTCCGATACAATCATCTAATTCCGCGATGTGCACATTCGCACACTAAACGATACTATCTTTTACCTTTTCACAAACTTTTCGATTAAACGATAGAGTAACAAACTTCTCGCCCAGTTGTCTACCACCGTGACCTGCACATTCGTACTCCCATAACTTCTCATACAATCGCGCGATCCCGTGTCAAACACATTTGATACTATCTTTCGCTTCTTTCGCTTCTTTCGCCACCCATCATTTCTCATACACACCCATACTCACGCACTCGGTTAAAAACTTCTCAAGTGGCGACCTGAACAGAATTCGAGCTCTACGCATGCGGCGATTCATATTTTTCACGAGAGAAACGTGACTTCTCTCTGGCGGTGAAATTGGTCTGCGGCTTCAGTCGCAAACGGTTCTGACAGTCGGCTGCAAATTGTTTGCACGCTGTGGTGTCGATTGTTGCACCGTTCGTCTGCCTTCGGGGCACCGTGCACATTGTACGCCGTATATTGCGCCGTCTGTTTAGCATCGACTTTGAGAGAAAGTTAACAACATGACGTCCACTCGTTGCTAGCGATATGCGCAGTTATTAACGTTACGAGTGCGGGATTATTTTGCATTGCTCGTCGGTGGACACGCGTAAATCCGGCAATGTTTCGTGACGTCGGACATCTGATGTAATATGTACGGCGGGCTTTAAAAATGGTCGGACGCGTTGTATTATGGACAAGTTATTTTTCATGATTTTGCCGTGAATAATTGAGAACGCACTCTTCGTGTCTTATTATTATTTAACACGTTGACTGCCACGCGTATTTTACTATATTAAAACCGCAACGGGATGAAGTACTACAGAATATGATTGAATTGTGCAAAATGAAAATAATGCGAAGATATCCGAGACCAAAGAATTGAATCACTATTTAATATTAATTGCATTTTCAAAATTATAAATGCGACCGATTGGGTATTTTTTTTATTTTTTCGTGTGACCTTTTGCGCCGGTCACTGATGACCACCATGGCAGTCAAAGTGTTAACCGCGGATCGGTAGAGGAAATCGGTTTTTATTACAAAACGGCGCGTAAAATGCAAAATTTTGGCTGTTTCAAAGAACCAGGGGGTAAGCCCTTTTTCTGATTGAAAACTTGGCTCGAACTTTATTGGAAAATTTCCTTTACGCGCTTCGGGCACCCCTCATCAGGAGCCTGCAATGTTGGAATGTGTGTTACATATGGTTGGAATGTGTATATCATACATTATTGGAATCTGTCTGTGACACGCTCCAACAGTGTGGATTCCTGATGATGGAGCACCAGCCGCCCCGAAACATGCAGAGCACATTTTCCAATAAAAATCGAGTCATATTTTCAACCAATAACAGGGCGCTCCCTGTTTTTTCAAAGTGCAACAAGGTTGAATGAATATATCATTGAATAATTTTCAATACGCCCCTTGCTTGTCTCTATTCCGATTCATATTGTCACCTTGTCGCAATGAAAATATTTTTAAAGTCAAAGTTGCATAAATGTCATTGAATAATTTCAATGCCATTATTGCTTATTCATATTTTAATTTTTTAGCGATGACGCAACCTCATTAAATGTTTTTAAAATGACAACAAGGTTAAATAAATATATCACTGAATAATTTTCAATGCGCCCGTTGCTCGTCACTATTTCGTATACATATCTTTCACTTTTTAAGAAAAATGACACGACCTCATTAGATAATTTGGAAATTACAACAAAGTTGCATAGATATACCATTGAATAATTTTCAATGCGCTCGTTCCTTATTATTTTCATTTTCATTTTTTAGCGATGACGCGACCTCATTAGATGTTCTTAAAATGACAACAAGGTTGCATGAATATATCACTGAATAATTTTCAATGCGTTCGTTGCTCGTCACTATTCCGCATACATATTTTCACCTTTTTGCAATGACGTGACTTCATTGGATATTTTTAAAGTGACAATAAATTTGAATGAATGTACCATTGAATAATTTTCAATGCGCTCGTTCCTTCTCATTATTACGTCTTCATATTTTCACCTTTGTGCAGTGATGCGACTTCATTGGATATTTTTAAAATGACAACAAATTTGAATAAATCTGCCATTGAATAATTTTCAATGCGCTCATTGCTTCTCATTATTGCGTCTTCATATTTTCGCCTTTGTGCAATGACGCGATATCACTGGATATCTTTAAAATGATAATAAAATTGAATGAATGTACCATTGCAGAATTTTCAATGCGCTCGTTCCTTCTCGTTATTGCGTATTCATATTTTCATCTTTTAGCGATAGCGCGACTTCATTAGATGTTCTTAAAATGACAACAAGGTAGCATGAATGTATCACTGCGTAATACATGAATATATCACTGTCACTATTCCGTATTCATATTTTCACCTTTTTGCAATGACGCGACATCACTGGATACTTTTAAAATGATAACAAAGTTGCGTGAATCTACCATTGAATAATTTTCAATGCGCTCATTGCTTCTCATTATTACGTCTTCATATTTTCACCTTTGTGCAATGACGCGACCTCACTGAATATTTTTAAAATGATAACAAAGTTGCATAAATGTACTATTGAATAATTTTCAATGCACTCGTTCCTTCTCATTATTGCTTATTCATATTTTAATTTTTTAGCGATGACGCAACCTCATTAAATGTTTTTAAAATGACAACAAGGTTAAATAAATATATCACTGAATAATTTTCAATGCGCCCGTTGCTCGTCACTATTTCGTATACATATTTTTCACTTTTTAAGAAAAATGACACGACCTCATTAGATAATTTGGAAATTACAACAAAGTTGCATAGATATATGAATAATTTTCAATGCGCTCGTTCCTTCTCATTATTACGTATTCATATTTTCATCTTTTAGCGATGATTTTTAAAATGACAACAAGGTATAACAATGCGCCCGTTGCTCGCATTTTTAAGAAAAATGACACGACCTCATTAGATAATTTGGAAATTACAACAAAGTTGCATAGATATACCATTGAATAATTTTCAATGCGCTCGTTCCTTCTCATTATTACGTATTCATATTTTCATCTTTTAGCGATGACGCGACCTCATTAGATGTTCTTAAAATGACAACAAGGTTGCATGAATGTATCACTGAATAATTTTCAATGCGCTCGTTGCTCGTCACTATTCCGCATACATATTTTCATCTTTTAGCGATGACGCGGCCTTATTGAGCATGTCTAAAATTACCGCACACAACAGGGCAATTTGTAAAGTCAATGGGCCGACATAACGGTACCACTCATAATCCGCGCGTACATTGATCGGAGCCAGGAGGAATTACGAACGAATGAGGCGAGCATAAGTAGATGTTAACGAATGCTCAAGTTCGCAGAAAGAGCGAGAGTGAGGGAGACAGGGATACACGTTTCGTATTACGACGTCTTCATCTTCATATCGGATTTAAAGACCATAAGGACCTCAGGGAGGGCTCGTCTTCCTACTTGCGATTGCGTCACGACGATCTGGTTCTCGCGGAAAGGAAAAAACGCAAGGTCGATCTACTCTGCCCACATGGTGTAACAATTTTTAGAGACAATCTGCTTTAACGAACTCTTCTTCATAAATAATGCGCCGGGCGAATAATACAATGCAGTGTGTGCAAGTAGTTCCGCGGCTGATGCGTTTCTTAAGAAAATTAGGTTACAGAGATCGAAAGGGTGGGTAATGAGGGTATTACATATTTTCCTTTCGGTTATTTTATTGATAATTATAAATTTATGTGCAAACGACGTCTAAATCAATGTCAAATGTAAAGTGAAATACGTGGGTCCTCGTTACATTACAGTAATTACTTGATTATCACAAATATCCGAAACTCTTGCACCTCGGAGTTTCATTAAATCAACACACATTATTACTTTATACTACTACTAGCACCACTGCTACTACTACTGCCGCAATACTTCATTGCGAGTGTCGGTATTCTGTGTAAAAATGTTTTCACTCACCGCGTATGTAATTTTCATGTATTTATTTTGATTTCTGAATTAATTTACTTTCGCCATTCAACTTCACGCACCGTTTCTTCTACAGTAATTACTGATTATCCCTCCAAATAAATGAGGGATGACCAGCCAAAAGCTATATTCAACTTTGCACAGTTTAATACGGCGGAATAGCACAAAAAGCAAGGACAATTAACAAGTTCTACGACTGTAATAGTAATTCTGTCGGTGGTTTTCAATCGTTTCAATCAATTCTTCGTTTATTTTATACCTTTACGAAGAATTGATTAAGACTCTTGAAAACTATCGACAGAGTTACTACTACAGTCGTGGAACTTGTTAATTGTCTGGCAGTTTCTGCAGTATTTCTATCGGTAGTTTTCAATTGTTTTAATCAAAGGAGAACGTATCGTCCGGAAGTGTACATTTGTAGCTGTATCCTTATGACACGAACATACGTGTGTAATAGTTGCGCGGGATAAGTAGTAAAAACATAAAATAAACGAAGAATTGATTAAAACGATTGAAAACTATCGACAGAATTACTATTACAGTCGTGGAACTTGTTAATCGTCTGGCAGTTTCTGCAGTATTTCTATCGGTAGTTTTCAATCGTTTTAATCAAAGGAGAACGTATCGTCCGGAAGCATACATTTGTAGCCGTATCCTTATGACACGAACATACGTGTGTTATGGTTGCGCGGAATAAGTAGTAAAGACATAAAATAAACGAAGAATTGATTAAAACTATTGAAAAATATCGACACAATTACTATTACAGTCGTTAAACTTGTTAAATGTCTGGCAGTTTCTGCAGTATTTCTATCGATAGTTTTGAATCGTTTTAATCAATTCTTCGTTTATTTTACTACTTGTTCCGCGCAACAATAACACACGTATATTTGTATCACAAGGATACGGCTACAAATGTACACTTCCGGAAGATACGCTCTCCTCGGAAAATCGTCAGATCCGTTGCCGGATGATAAGAACCGGCTATGAGAGGTGAGGGCTGAATTATGGAAGCTGGCGCCGCAGATAATCGATTGTGGAAATAGCCCTACGTAGGTGGATACCCTAGAAAGGCAAAACTCGCCCGCTCGCCCAGCGTCTACGTTTGCGTAAACAGGACAAAGCATCGGCGAGATAAAGAGGGTGGCAAGACAAACGGTCGCGTGTAAGTGAAATTCGGCGTTCGCGGATTTATAGCG
Source organism: Cryptocheilus praepositus (assembly GCA_033815515.1). Classification (NCBI taxonomy): domain Eukaryota; kingdom Metazoa; phylum Arthropoda; class Insecta; order Hymenoptera; family Pompilidae; genus Cryptocheilus; species Cryptocheilus praepositus. Next base: position 381,544 of record JAWWQZ010000257.1, on the reverse strand, counting down.
TGTGCATGCATTAACATAGGTCGGAAGTTCGACACGTGCCGCGGAAAATGCTGTAGTATGCTAGTTAACGTGTTGCGCGCTATCGAAAATGAGGCGTCTTTCAGATTTTAACACTAAACGTACCGGTACACCTACCTATTCCTACGATGAAAAATAATAGAATACCATATGAAGTAAACGTTGATTTTCAGAAAGAAATTCCTTATTTATTAAAGTGAGAAATTGAATAATCAAATGATATAGGAATTTACAGAAAGTCAAATGAGCAAAAGAAATAACAGTGAATATACGAATTTAAAGTCAATTTTGAAAGGGATCATTTGACACCGGTTGATATGTTTAGTGTTAAGTTATCGTGTATTCACGTAGTTTAACATACTTCACGTAGTTTTCGGTCGTTTAGTTTATTTGTTGAAAATCAATTTTTGCTCTGCATGTTTTGAAACCATGTAAGGTTCCGTCTTCTGGAAATTATTTGCTTCTTAATGTCTATTTCTTTTTTTGTAATTTGGCCGATGGGGCGATGTTATAATGTTGTTAATATTGTTGCATTGTTGTACTGTTATAAATTGAAAGAACATCGAAATTAGACATCAAAAAACCAATTAGCGTCTAAAAAGAGGGACCCCTGTGTGGTCCCGAATCATGTAGAGCAATAATTGTTTTTCATAAATAAACTGAACAACCAATATGTATGACTTCAGTGTGTAATATAGCTATTATTAATGAAATTAGAAATTCGTCTGGCATGCACCCGATGTCGAAGCATCAGGTTCTTTAATAATAAATTCCACCATATTACTGTACTGACCGTTACACGTCAAACAAATGTCTACTTTCATCTTACATCCACGTGTTTAGCTAAAACCAGAAAAATGAAAATGTAAAATAAGCTCTTTTTACGTCGCACACGATTCTCTGCTGACCGCGGGGACGTTTCATATTTAAATTCGAGAAAACCCTCATCCCGTCTCAATCCGCATGTTTATCTGAAGCGGGAGTAAAAAGACGCAGCCGCTGATAATTAAAAAATCGCGGAATCGTATTACTCGCGAAACGCGAACGATACCTGACTCGGCTCGAATGTCGGAAGATATCCGCACGTTCAGTCGTTGTCATCCGACAACCCGTATATCCGGCGTCCAACGGTCGGAAAGTCCACAGATCCCTGGATCTGAAAATCCGGAAATCCGTACGTATCCTTACGAGGGTAACAACCCTAACGGTATAAGTCAGTTCCGTCGAAATGCGCGGGGCAGTCGTGCGCGAAAAAATTCGACGTCGACTCGATGAAATATCCGCGGCTTCCTTTGGAACTTTTCATAAGACACCGTCAATAAACTAAGCAACGTTATTTTACTGCCGACTTGCATGAACGTTTACTTCCTGCGTTGTGTGTGGGAACGGCAAAATTTCGACTGACACGGACGATCGCACGTTGCACTCAAGAAATTCATGAATACGGGATCACCGGTTTAACCTGCGTCAGGATAGAATTTGATGGTAGAAAGGGACAGAACAGCTAGAGAGGCTGTCAATACAAAATAGCAAAAATTAATCATTCTAAAATATTTTTCTTTTACGAATTCAATATAGTGATTTAATCTTTTAGTATTCTGCATTGTTTTCTCGTTATTATATTAGACCATAAAATATACCATTTTATCTTGTAAAATAAACAATATTAGTACGAAAAATACTAAAGTATTACTATTTAACATTTTTTATGCGTTTAGTTTTGTATATGAATCACATGCTTTATTATGCATGTTTACTATTATGGTTAACGGAATGCACATTAATGCAACGGTTATTCTTTTCCTTTGTGGAATGATAAAAGAGCATCTGTTTTGTAATACTTTCCATACTGTATTATGCAAACATTAGTATTATTACATCCGTTTTTATAATTACTTTATGCATTCTATGAAACTACGTCATTTAGCAGCGGTATTTCTTGCATAAGTACTAAACCTTCGACCGGTACTAAAATGGTTAACAAAACAACATTAATGCAACGATAGACTGTTACTATTACCATCATTAATTACTTTAGTGCTTTTCCTTTGTGAAATAATAAAAGAGCCACAGAGACTTCTGCCCGCTTGAAGATTAAACCCTGCGTCACAACCTCATTCCGATGTCTGGCCAAAAGTATAAGTTAACGTGCGTTTCTACCCAAACGCATTATACTTCTTCGCAAAGACAAACAACGTGACGCCGATAGATCAAAACAAAGTGTGTGGTGGTGTCGCGGTGCTTGGCCCTTAGACTGAAGGCGTTGCTTCGAAAAAACGCAAAAAGTCGAGAGAAAAGGCGCAATGATACACGACCCGCGTGTATCTTTTGCCCTTTCCTGACGATAACGCGCAGGAGATAACAAAGTCTCCTATATATACCACTCCATGTACATACATATTATACATTTATGTACGGCGCAAGATACATACGGCCATATATAACACACCACGGCTTCTTACGCAAGGGTTTCGTGAATCCCACCGAGAAAAATCATACGCCGCACACTCGCGACGCTTGACTAGTCACATCCAAGGACCTTTCGCTGTTCCTATATTTTTTCTTTCCCCCATGATTCCGTCCGGCGAAGGGATCTCTAAAACGCGAACGAGCAGGGTTCAGTCTGCCCTCTCTGAACGTATGAAAAATATTTCGAAGTGCATCGGGGAGTACGCGGTTTGACAAACGTACTTTGATCATTTTTAAAGAAATCGAAACAATGTTGTCCAGCGGATTGATAGAGGCAGTGTGGGAGATTTTTTAAAATACGGGCTGTTTGTAACACATAATAAAATAGAGGTTGAGCGTCTACAACTTTATCACCAATTTTGTTCGATCGCTGTACATCTTGAATTATTGAATTGAATTTTTCACTTATGTCTTTCTTACAACTGCAAGTCATGCGATATTCTCTCGCGGAAGTAATTCCTCGTGTTTATTTAAACCTTGCCTCGCATGCAAAATATATTCAATAACCTCCGACTACTTGTCCAATGTGGGAAATTTGTTAAAATATGGGCTGTTTTTAACACGTCATAAAACAAAGGCTGAGCGTCTACAACTTTATCGCAAATTTTCTTCGATCGCTGTATATGTTTAATCTGAATTATTGAACTTGTGTCAATTGATCATGTTCAACATTTTTCACTTATGTCTTTCTGACAACAGCGAGTCATGCGATATTCTCTCGCGGAAGTAATCCCCCGTATTTATTTAAACCTTGCTTCGCATGCAAAATATATTCAATAACCTCCGACTACTTGTCCAGTGTGGAAAATTGGTTAAAATGGGCTGTTTGTAACACGTAATGAAACAGATTTCTCGTCTACAACTTTATCACAAATTTTGTTCGGTCGCTGTATATATTGAATCTGAATTATTGAACTTGTATCAGTTGATAATGTTAGACATTTTTCACTTATGTCTTTCTTACAACAGTGATTCATGCGATGTTCGTTCACGGAAGTAATTCCTCGTATTTATTTAAACCTTGCCTCGTATGCAAAATATATTCAATAACCTCCGACTACTTGTCCAGTGTGGGAAATTTGTTAAAATACGGGCTGTTTTTAACACGTCTAAAACAAAGGCTGAGCGTCTACAACTTTATCACAAATTTTATTCGATCGTTGTATATATTGAATCTAAATTATTGAACATGTGTCAGTTGACAATCTTCGACATTTTTCACTTATGTCTTTCTTACAACAGTCATTCGATGTTCTCTCGCGGAAATAATTCCTCGTATTTATTTAAACCTTACCTCACATGCAAAATATATTCAATAACCTCCGACTTCTTTAACATTCTCAATCCTTAACCCACGGGTCTCAAGTGGGATCGAGAGGATGTTCCCGTTTAAGCATAATATTTCGTATTATTTTCCTCTCGTCACGTCCGGGAAATATTTCACACGGACTTCGCCGATCCTTGCCATGAAAACCCATATATGCCGAAAGGTTCGATCTGATGTGATATCGGGCAAGCAGGCGTCGAAAGGAAATGAGAGAACGGTCTCACTATTATTGCGATTCCTACTCGGTTTATTTTCGCGTAAGTATGAACCGGGCGCTCCCTTATAGATTTCTTACAAGAAAAGGTCGTCCTTTAAGGCAGTTCGTACCTTCGAGATTTCCCGCACAGTGTGATTTAAGAATGCTTTACCGTATATCTGGGACGTCCCATAAAAAAAGAAGCATGATTTAATTAAATCTGCGGATCCTTCCAACAGTACATTTTTTTCTTGGGATCATTTGAATTTACCAATCTTGGAATCATTTGAATTTACCAATCTTGGAATCATTTGAATTTACCAATCTTGGAATCATTTGAATTTACCAATCTTGGAATCATTTGAATTTACCAATTTTGGAATCATTTGAATTTACGATCATTCAAAATGTGGAATCATTTGAATGTACCAATCTGTGGAATCATTTGAATTTACTGCAATATCACAAAAATACATGTGAATTTTTTTGTACCAATCTTGATTCATTTAATTTTACCAACCTGCGAATAATTTGAATTTAAATCTTCCGGAATCATTTCTTTACCAAAATTCAACATTTGAATTTATCAATCTTGGAATCATTTGAATTTACCAATTTTAGAATCATTTGAATCTACCAATCTTGGGATCATTTGAATTTACTAATCTTGCAATTATTTGAATTTACCAATTTTGGAATCATTTGAATTTACAACCATTCAAAATGTATGCAAGATAGTTTGTTCTGAATCTACAATCATTTTATGCGCGTAACATATCGGCTTGTTCTGCAAATATCACTTAAAATGCCTGTGCATTTTTTTGTACTATCAATTCATTCATTTAATTTACAATTTTCCTGCGAATGCTTCCATAGTTAAATCTTCCGCCGAGTCACTTTCTTTGCGCCCCAAATCCAATACACCGCACTTGCAACCTGAGTACATTACCCGTCGAAAATCATAACTTCCCAGTACGGAAAATGCGAATGTCTGCACACGCGTCTTACTTCCCATGCGCCCATGCCCGCGATATTACATCGCCACGTGTCAAAACATTTCGAAACAGCAAAGACCGACCGAAAGTTTGGATATTCATAGCAGCCGTCGTGCGTCGAAAGGCAAGTTTCCAGCGGTAGATCCTTTAATTAGCTTCGCCAACTTTTCACTCTTCCATCGAGTTCGCCCGTCAAAGCCCGACATTTTCGAGTCTCGACGCACCGGATGGTCTCGCATCTCATAATGTAATCGTGTGGGGCAGTTAGCAAAATTGGCCGTCCACGTATTCACGGCCAAGAATGCGGAAACAGCGCAGGTAGGCGGACAATATTAGTGAATGGTCGAGGGCAAGTCAGACTCGGAGGCAATTTGTCTGTGCGACCCCACGTTTTGCCGTACGCGAATCGTCCTGCGGACAAAAATCTTTTACACACGGACATCGCTCCTGCATCTTCACGGATTTCCGTCCATGTGTGCCCAAGCTATGATTTGTCACCGTCGCCGGCGAATTAAGACGTGTCGCGGGACGATCGATTAAGCCCTAAAGGCAAGGCGACTTATGGTCGTCTCCCGTTTCATTGATTATTCCCGGAATCTATGGGAGGACGCGTAATTCGCGAGTGAGTCGAAATGATTCGGCGCAAAGCTGCTTATCGATATTACGCATTACATATACGCATTGGTGTATTTTTCAAATATTTCTCTTTTCTTCGCATTTTTTTGCGGCAAAATCTTTCAACAGAATACGGTGGGCCGCGTGTCCTGATGAGCATTTTGATGTTGTGTTATTTTTTTTTGGTTTTGTTATGAGTGTTTTGTGCGTTTGGCGAGCTTCGTTGCGTTCAATCCGTAAAAGGCCGTTTGTTTTTAGAAATACGCGTGCATGCAGAAAACATTTGTACTGTAGTGGGTCCGGCATTAACTTCAAGCGGATTACAAATAATGAACTTGGTATATGGGGAGACCTCACATAGGTAACATAACAAAATATATTTACTGGAGTCATATTATTATGATGAGGTACTAAAAAACTCAAGAGCAACTGGTCACACATAGAACTTAAAACCAAAAGGTCATAAGTGAATATTCCTCGGGTGATTTGCGGGCAGGCCAAAATTAGCGTCCGAAACGAAATTTTGAACGGACAACATGAGAGACAGTGCTTTCTTTCTTTGATGGCGTCAAACGTGCCGCATAAATAAAGATACTCCATTGAAAACTGCGTGTTTTAAAAATTTCACAGCAATAAAAAATAATATAGCAGATGACATACAGCGTGAGTGAAATGTTATGATATGCTACTGCGATAATTATAACCGTCTCTCTTGCAGTTGCGATTGCTGAAGACAAAATATTTGTCTGCATATCGATTTCTGCTTTCAACTGCATCTATATAATAATCGTAAAAATCTCACGCTTTCTATAGTTCAGTTTCGCCTAATAATAAGTTATCAAAAACTACACGATATTTGAACTACTTCGTGCTCGCTTTCTTTCATGGCACAAATTAAGATACCACAGTATTAACAGAACTGAAGGCCCGACTAAACGCTATGTAATAGAGTACATTGCATAGGAGCATCAGTAGCACATCGTTTCGTTATAAAAATTTGATTTACCTCGTTAACCTCCAGAACCATCGTCCACCGATCCAGGCTTACTCTAGTCAACAAATTTTTCGCAAACCGCGACACGCGCAAAACTCGCACAAAGAAGACCGCCGGGCCGGCGATATTTATGACCCACCATGAATTCTCATTGCGGAATTATCAATCCGCCGTGAAAAACTGAGCATTGTGCGTGGGCTGCAACAGGATCCGCGGGCAAATATAACGGCCATGCGTCAATTTTTATTGCGCCCACGTCGTCATCCGTCGCCGGACATTGGGTCTATCTTTTTCGAACGAAATTCCTCACCGCACGTTCGGCTGACAATTTTCACGCTCCTGGGAATCGAGGATTCTTTCGAAAAGCACTTTTCGCCGGGTGGGGGTATGACATTCCGAGTGTGAAGGAAGTGCACGGCGCATACGTCTTCGCGGAGTTCCGCGACGTCAAAGAGAAAATCGCCGTTTGCCTCTGTCACGGATCCCGAGGATTTCGCAGTAGTAAGAAGTATGTAAGACATGTTGATGCGTCTCGAAGGACCAGCGGTGTGCAGCAGTGTGTGCATCAGGAGAATCTGTGGCTTGACTACTTCGTCTTACTACTGCACGGTGCTGTGCTAGATGCTATAGGTAGTTAAATGTAAATTATGTGTAAATTTTGTACCTATATTTACAGTAATTGCACTGTAAGCATTAATATTGAGGAGTGTGATAGTATACTTGTACTAATTACACTGCAAATTTTATGTGCGAACAGGGTACCTATATTTACAGTAATTACACTGCAAGCATTGATATTGAGGGGTGTGATAGTATACTTGTACTAATTACACTGTGAATTTTATGTGCAAATAGTGTAGCTATATTTACACTAATTACACTGTAAGCATTGAAATTGAGGAGTGTGACACTAGCACTAATTACACTGTGAGCTTTATGTGCGAACAGTGTACCTATATTTACACTAATTACGTTGTGAAGTGTGATATTGGGTTTGATTGAATATTTTAATGTGAGTGTATAATTGTGAACATAAGTTGTGGGAGAACTGCGTAAAAGGCAAATTGAAAGATTTACTGTTAATACATTTTATCCTGCAGAAAGCGTTCCATAAACTAACGGAACCGCATACGTCGATGAAAAAATATGAATATTATAGTATATACATAATTTGTGAAACTACTTTCGACCTAAATGTGTCGGTAGAAATAAAATATTAGTTTCCGCGTAACAACCGCGTTGTAGTATTTTCGGCGGGTTCAGGTCAATTAAATTCCTTAATTTAGGAATCAAATATCCAACAGTATCGCGTTTACGCCAATTACACATTTATTCGGGTAATATGATTTCACACCATTGATACGCAATATCACAAAAAACCGTAGTATTAAATTCCAATTAAATTGTAAAATGTTGAAGTGGAGTGTACAAAATTTCATGTCTCGAATCCGCTGAAAAGTATTGCAACAATCCAACTTGGTGGTATTTAAACAAATGCCTATAGTACATACATAAAAGCTCGGCCATGTAAGTGTGTGCCTTCTAACCGGTATACCGTAAGATCCTACATCGAGCTTATACTTGTCTTACCCCCATCACCTACGTATTCTCAAGTTTCCCCGTCATGCAAAGAATCCCAATGATCAAGCCGTACAGATATATCGGTTAAACCGCGAGTGGCAGCGAAAGATATCCATGCGAACATTGGGACTTTAGTCCTTTGAGCTTATCGACGCACGTATGCGTTTGGCAAAAGTTTCCAGCATAGACGGCGAACGCATATATGCGTTCGGCAAAAGTTATCAACACTAACTGTGAACACATATACGCGTTCGCGAAAAGTTACCAGCGTGGTCCGTGAACACATGTATGGGTTCGGCAAAAGTTATCAGCATGGACTATGAACGTATATATGCGCTTGTCTTTCCGATCGCCCACGTACCAATTATCAATTATCGCCCACGACACAATTATTAATGGATGGACAAAATACATGTGCGCTCCACAGGAAATAACTTTCTTACATTATTTAATTTGGTATAACTCTAAATCCCAACCGCAACTTAGCTGCGCGTTGTGTAATATATCAGTTGATTGCACAGTAGACTAAAATTATGAGGATAAACGAGTTACCATAACAACCATGCACTCGCATAATCACTTTGTACAGATTTTAATACACTCATCGTGCTTTGAACTTCCGTTTACGAAACTTTAAACAGTGAGCCTTAAACAATTATACACCACACCTAACATCCTCTGACGACGCATCGGTTGAATATATCTAACTTAAAGGCCATTTAACCCTTTGACTGCTATGGGCACATATATGCGTCCCCAATCTTTTGATTTCTTACCTATTGCAGCCAATTATCAATGTACGAAATGAATACAGACACGCTCTTTATCAAATCATTTTCTTGCATTATTCCATTTGGCGTAAACGAAGAATTATCATAAGAACTTAGTTGCATCTTACATAAACAATGAATAGACTTCACGCTAGCGAAAAGTACTACAATTATCAATGCACGAGGTGAATACACATGCGTTCTTTATCAAATAATTTTCTTGCATTATTTAATTTTGCGTAAACGAAGAATTATCATTAGAACTTAAAGTAGTATAATTATCAATGCACGAGTTGAATACATCACTTATCAAATAATTTTCTTCCATTATTTCATTTGAAACGAAGAATTTACACTAGCATAAATGAATAGTACAATTATCAATTATCAATGCACGAGGTGAATACATATGCATGTCTTATCAAATAATTTTCTTCCATTATTTCATTTGGCGTAAACGAAGAATTATCATAAGAACTTACTTGCACCTTACATAAACAATGAATAGAGTTCACACTAGCGAAAAGTAGTACAATTATCAATGCACGAGGTGAATACACATGCGTATTTTATCAAATAATTTACTTCCATTATTTAATTTGCTGTAAACGAAGAATTATCATAAGAACTTAGTTGCACCTTACATAAACAACGAATAGAGTTCACACTAGCGAAAAGTAGTACAATTATCAATGCACGACGTGAATACACATGCGTACTTTATCAAATCACTTTCTTGCATTATTTAATTTAGCGTCAATGAAGAATTATCATTAGAACTTAGTTGCGCCTTATATAATCCATCAATACTGTTCAAATGATTGAATACACATGCGTTCTTTATTAAATCATTTTCTTGCATTATTTAATTTGCTAATTTGGCATAAAAACAATGAATAGAATTATCAATGCACGAGGTGAATACAACTTATTAAATAGTTTTCTTGCATTATTTAATTTGCCGTAAACAATCATCATAAGAACTTAGTTGCACACATAAACAACGAAAAGTACACTACAAAATACACGATTATCAATGCACGAGGTGAATACACATGCGTTCTTTATCAAATCATTTTCTTGCATTATTTAATTTGGCATAAATGAAGAATTATCATTACAACTTAGTTGCGCCTTACATAAACAATCAATAGACTTCACACTAGCGAAAAGTAGAACAATTATCAATGCACGAGGTGAATACACATGCGTCCTTTATCAAATAATTTTCTTACATTATGTAATTTGGCGTAAATGCAGAGTTATCATTACAACTTAGTTGCTTGCATAATCCATCAATAGACTTCACACTAGCCAAAAGTGTATCCTTCTCAACGAGCACTTCGGCCGGAAGTATTCAGCAGTCAAAGGGTTAACTCAGTAGAAACAGCGCACACATCGAAATACACCGAAATTGGCCGGACCATTCTCGCTACGTGATGATTTTATTGCTCGCGCAGCTAGACGTTAGAACGAGCAGTGCGGTAGGTGTACGTAAGAGAATAATAGTGTCCAGGGTGTTGTGCGGGTTTATTGCAAACGGTGTGCTCGTCAGACGAGCCCCGTTTGGGGAGTTACAAATCTTCGTGCCCGGCGTATGCTCGGTCAAGAAAGCGGATTCGAACAGCCGCTGTTGCTAGCTGGGACTCTGCCAAGACATTTCTTACGCGGTTAATAGCGAGACTGAAGTGATACGGCAGTTTTATGGCTATAGAATGTTAATTGCCTTATACGTTGTTGGGGGTATAAAATTGTTTTATAGAGCGCAGTAGCTGCTTGAGAAACATTGATAGTGCGATTCGGCTAATTTCTGAGTGGACTTCTAGAAGCAATTTAACACTAAACGTACCGATACTTTAGACCTGCCTATTTTTATCGTGAGGGGTAATTTGATAATTTATGAAATAAACGTTGATTTTCAGAAAGGAATTCTTAATTTATTAAAGCGTGAAATTGAATAATCAGATGATATAAGAATTTACAGAAAGTCAGATGAGCGAAAGAAGTTATTTCTTGTTGTAATTTCATTGTTATAATAAATGTACGATTTTAAAGTCAATTTTGAAAGGGTTCATTTGACCCCGCATAGTACGATTAGTGTTAATTTGATGTGCGAGTTTGGTCATAGAAGTGTGTTTGTGCATTTGGGGTCTTGGGAGTTTAAGATTGTCTGTGAAATATTGACCAACGGGATGAATATTCGTTCATGCAAGAAGTCGTATGAAGGCAACTGCATCTTGCGTCGGGCCGACAGTGTCTCTGCGCTAGTGATTAAAAGCACTGACATTACATTCATGGAAAAGCAATTTACTGTACGTGCTATTTTGTAACCTATCGAAGTATAAGCCGAGCGTAATTCACGGCACGCTACGTAATAAACAACATAATCTGCGGACGCCATAAAGGTAATGTAGGAGAAGAGACTTCCGCTTGTAAAAATGTACCCGCGGTGTCGGACAAATTTCAAAAGACTATGCGTACAAATTGTAGAGCGTAGTTGATAAGATACAAGCGTAAACAGTGTTTTGAAGCACCTAAATCGATAAGTCACGAATAACGATCGCGACGGCACGTTTAACCCAGCGCACATATCGCATGTAAGGTTTATTTCGGTTCGCGTATGATGTCTAATATTTGCTGCGCGATTTATCCGCACCTACTCGGCAGTAAAATTCAAAGTTTAACGGCGTTTTCTACTTTCAGGCAAAGCCGTGCCGTTCGTGGAACTGACTGTGGCGCACGCCTCGGTTCTCACGATTTTGGCCATTAGCTTTGAGCGTTACTACGCGATCTGCGAGCCATTAAGAGCGGGGTGAGTAAAATTTTCCAGCAAGTCTCAGCGCATTGCACTCGCCCGTTTCCAAACAAAGAAAATTACCGTGACGAACTCGAAGCACTGAGTAACTGTGCTAATATCGTGCGCGACGTTTGACAATTTGCATCGTTGAAAGTCAGATAAAACGATGAATACGTTACGAAAGAGATGCAATTAACCCTTTCATTGCTATGGTCTGCCGAAATCTATCGGGGTTGACTATAGGCGCATATATGTATCCTCAATCGTTTCGATTTCTCATCTATTACAACCACAAGTATCAATGTACGAAATGAATATAGATGCGTTCTTCATCAAATAATTTTCTTGCATTATTTAATTTGGCGTCAATTGGCGTTGCAAACGAAATTAAATATAAAATAGCATAGTTCATCAACCCCTTGTCAAAACAATCTACTGCCTCGTAAATCCCGTTACTCATCTAACAAACTTTCCCCGAAACATACAATTTTTTGCTTTGCGCACATATGCATATATCTGTACGTGAAAGGCAAGATATACAGTTAACCCTTTGCAGACGGACCGATTCGAAGCCGATGGCAGTCCGAAATACCAACTCACGTTTAACAGTTGTCATGTGTAAAATCATATACCTATACATACCTGCTTCGGCTGTATTATTTATTTTCATCGAAAATACATTTCTGTCTTCACCGGCTACAAGCATTTAGACTGAACGCACAAAAGCGTCGCTCGCCCGCAAAGGGTTAACATTTGGGAAACCGGTGCAAGACATTTCACAGAAGATCCAAAATATTCGCAATCGGTAGCAATAATTATTTTATAAGTGCAATTATTGTTAAAATAGTGATGCAAGCCTTTGGTCTCCAATACCAGCAATTTTGCATAATTCAGTCAAACGCTGCAATACTTCATAACATCGCCGTTCTAATACAGCAAAATACGCTCGGCAGTCGACGTGTTAAACACGCGATACATGCAGTCAACGTACTACAATTGACAAACGTCACAGCTCCTCAGCCCTTTTAAAAAATCCACCTTCTCCCGTAAATACCACCCATACAATTCTCACCTGCATCCCATCGCCCAATTATTCGGCGTTATTTTTTCCCCACCCAACATCCCATATCCATCTCTATGCACACATCGACTTCAGCACAGTCGCTTCTGTTTTTAGGTACGTCTGCACGAAGGCACGGGCCACCTTCCTGTGTCTGCTGGCGTGGGTGGCAGCGGCGCTTTGCACAAGGTGAGTCGATTGCACAAAAAAAAGAGAGTAGCGTCTCGTTAAACTAACGAGCCATCCCAGTAGCAACAGCCCGCCATGTCTGCCTTCCGCGCTTCCCTCCCGCTTTCTTCGTTGTCTGCCGCATGTCAAGCTTTTCCACTTTCTCACTGCCTGCCCTCTCGCCCCGCACACAGAGACACACGCCGAGCATGCGGCTCGTACACGCTCTTCGTCATTCTCGCGTGACCGGAATGCAGGCAAAAAGACCCTTCGCTCATATTAACTTCGAGTTCGAAGACACTCCGATGCGAACGACAGCGGGATGGCCACGTTCAACATCGACCCTTTGCGCGTCAAACTCGAGCTCCCAGTCTACGTATGCGTGGTCGTGGATGTTCAATCGAAATGCGCTTTTAATGACCCTCGGGACGTGTCGGAAAACGGCAGAGGCGTTCAACGTAGTTTTTGTGACGCGGGAGAAGCAGGTGGAGTGGTATGGGGGTATGGGAAAGGTGGAGGACGGGATGGGGTAGTTTGCTGTGTGACTGTGCGAGGTGGTAGTTTAGATGCGAGTGGTATAGATGTCGGATTTATGGGGGTATTATTGGGTTGTCTGGGAAGTTCGTGCCGAATTTGAAGGAAAATTGGAACGCAGTATATTTGAATTTTGGTATACGTTTATTAACACATTGACCGCCACGGTGGTCATTAGTGATCAGCGCAAAAGATTTGGGTAAAAATGCAAAAATTCGCAATGAAGCCTATTTGCAATCTTGTAAAAGCAATTGATATTACAACGTAAATTGCACGGAATTTTGCACGGTTTAATTATACTCTGCAGTCTTTCATCGCATTGCGGTTTTAATATAACAAAATATGCCACGGTGCTCACCGGTGATCGGCATAAAAGATTTGGGTAAAAATGCACAAATTCGCAATGAAGCCTATTTGCAATATTGTAAAAGCAATTGATACTGGAACGGTGCTTCAATAGTTTGGTTTCTAACAACACGGCGTTATCTTTATTTTGCACGATTTCATTATACTCTGCAGTATTTCATCGCATCGCGATTTTAACATAGCAAAATACGCTTGGCAGTCAACGTGTTAAATGACACAGGTGCCAACCTGTTTCACAACTTTTGTCCGTCCTTCAGACAATTTGAAAGCTCCGTCCAGTTGTATGGCATTTTTACCTTTCCGGTAAAACAACAGCATTAAATGCCCATAATGCACTCTGTTTGCTTCCATATTCAAAGGTTAAAACTACAAAAGTACAAAGTATAAAACGGACAAAATGAACGTGTCGGAATCAAACATTTTTGCAAATATGCCTGATGAACCGTCTTCTAGAATTTGCACGCGTATCATTTGTTGAAAACTGGCACGAAATTGGCATTATATAGTCGGTAATATACCTCTCACGGATATGAAATAAGTAAATTCTACATCGATATATCACCCACATCATTTGCAACATACCACCAAAATGTGTATTATATTGATAATCCAACTGTACAGATTTAATGATATGTCACAAGCTTCTTATATGAGCTCCAATCCCGTGACGCGCACATTCGGTATTGTTTTTCCGTCACTCGTCATCCCCCCGGCATACACACACATACATTCTCGCATCAAACCTTACACCCACACTTCGGTTGACTCGACTGAGAAGCGTATCAAATGCGGACCAACACAGAATTCATGTGCTACATCAATTATATAATTACCCGATGTTAACTTGAGTGAATGTAATTTCACATGTAGAGCCGGTCTTATGGGATGTTGGGTTGAAATCTTTATTTTTCGACAAATTCCACAGTTTATAGAAAATGTCGCCAACGACACGTGTTCGGCATTAAACTTAAACTACCGTATAACTTCGTGTATATTCGCAGCAACTCTGCCACGGAAGACGGTTCGGAAGAAAATGGCGCGGAACATTGTTCAACTGAAATCACCCTTTCACAATACATGACTCAATCACTTTGTTTGCACGCGTTTCCTCAAACGTGTTTTATGTGGCTCGCCGATTGGATGTTGGCACCTCTTTGAAATGGCAGTGTTATATATGGCCTCGTAAAAACTTTCGTAACTCCGCTCTTCTGCGAATGACTGATTATAGATTCACGCAGATCAATGGTATGGATCACGTCCGCACTCACTTAGATATTCTGCGATGTTGTCACACCCTTTGTCGTCGTATACTTGTAAATGCTAGAACTATGTGTAAGAGACCGCATGTCGTAACATATACCCACACCGTAGACATTCTAGATGTTCTTCACCGAAGTAAAGTACGCCCTTAGTATAATTACGCAATTATACTATAACACAATGTAGGCACTGTAGAAAGTTCTCGTCGAGATATTTACCAGCACGTGTAACATCGATGTTGTCACTGTAAATTATACCGTAAGTTCCAATTATAAATACCAATCTGAACAGATGCATTAGGTGTACAAATGAATAATCCAGATTATTTTGAGCGGTTATGAAATCAATTTTAAAATGAATAGATTTTCCCACTCTTTTGTGGTTATGCAGTGTTGACATATAGCTATTAAAAATAACAAATAGTTTTACAAAAAGTCCAACATAACCTTTAATATTATTCAGTTCAGTAGAGTCGAAAATGGCAACAGATAACGTGTATATTCGACATTACATTCTTTACGAATTCCAACAAGGAAAAAATGCTGCAAGAGCATGCGAATCGATTTCTTCCTTCCTCGGCGAAGGTGTTGTATCATACGATGTGTGCGCATTTTGGTTTAAGCGGTTTAAAAGCGGTAATTTCGGTGTAATCGTGCGATACCACTTGTTTCGGTCGATGCAAAACGCCTTGTCCGATATGCACTTCCAATCAATCCATGAGATCCGAAAATGGCTTAACGATTTTATCGTATCCAAAGACGTAACATTTTTTCGAGATGGAATTCATCAGCTGCCTGAAAGATGGCTTAAAATCATAGAAAGCAACGGCGAGTACTTTGATTAAAAAATTTCATTTACTTTGTTTTAAAATAAACCTTGAATTTAGCTGAAAAAATTGGATTATTCATTTGTACACCTAATAAAAAAGCTCGAGGTCGCACAGGTTGCATTTGTAAAGAGAAATTTGCACCGTAGAAACTCGGCGTCTCAAGTCTACCTGGCCTTTTGTAATCATTTTAAAATGAGCAGTCTACGAAAACTCTCTTATCAAGAGAGACAAACAGTCAATGCAGCATTATGTCTTGAGAATAATAGAACGCTGATAGACGTGCGCGAACTGTATCGACATTCTGAAGTGCGCGCACACACGGTAATGAACACTGAAATCTAATATCTGCCGCCAGCGCCCGCTTAATTGCCGGCAGCTATTGGGAGCAGTTTGTGATGAGAGAGAATGGCGTGAAACCGCGAATTGCATCACATATTTACGCCCGCGCGCATGTATTTGCACGCCGGTCGTCGGCGGCATTAACGTTTGTCTAGAAATGTACCCGTGCTTTCACCGCATCGAATGTACATATTCCATTTGCGGTGCGTACACCGTTCACATTTAATGATACTGTCGTGTGGCCGTCGGAATGCGTGGATGCCCGAAAAAAGTAAAGTGAACAATTATTCGCGTTCTTAACACATTGCGGACCGGAAAGAAATCTGTAAGACATACGCCTGGGGCCGGACGTTTTTCATTTGTCGTTCTCAAATTATCATAACTTTGTTTTTGTAAAAGAAATTTGCTGTGAAACTTTCAGAAATTGTATAATAAAAATGGCATTCTAAAACTCTCTCCTGGAAAAAAAACCAGTGTTTTTTAATAATTATAATAACTTTTTTTACTTAAAAAATTAACTTGTCGCGCACACATTTTTAGAAATTGTAAAATAGGCCATGCATTTTAGGTATTATTAAAAAAATGTTTTATAGAGAGATTATTATAACATTTTATTTAAAAATAAATTTCACGCCCGCGCGCTAGTACTTTTTTAAAGTATGATATTGTGTAAAACATTTTTCTCTGTGAAGAGGTACCATACAAAATTTACATATATATCTTTAAAAGCGTGTGTTATTTCGTGATCCATCCGTAACAGACATTTAATGAAACACGAGAAAACTCGTGAGCGGTCCTCAATGTGTTAAGACCAGGGATCTTTTCAAGCAACCTGTCCTAAAAGGGTTTAGTTGGAAATTGGCAGGTTTTCGAAAGAAATATGGACACACGTTATATTTTTGTAACAAACATCATAAAATTGTCGAATATATTTAGTTACCACCAAAATTGCAATTTAACACGTTGACTGCCGTGCGTATTTTACTATATTAAAACCGTGACGTGATGAAGTACTACAGAATGTGATTGAATTGTGCAAAATGAAAATAATGCGAAGGTATCGGAGATTAAAAAATTGAATCACTATTTAGTATTAACACTTTGACTGCCGTGATGGTCACCGGTGACCGGCGCAAGAGATTTTACAGAACATCCAAAATATTTGCAGAGAGTAGCAAGAATTATTTTATAAATGCAGTTATTATTAGAATAGTGGCACGATCCTTTGGTCTTCAATACCTGCGCATTATTTACATTTTGCATAATTCAGTCCAACGCTGTAGTATTTCATAACATCGCCGTTCTAATACAGCAAAATATGCTTGGCAGTTGACGTGTTAATTGCATTTACAAAATTATAAATGCTACCGATTGGCTATTTTTTTAATTTTTCGTGAAACCTTTTGCGCCGGTCACCGATGACCACCACGGCAGTCAAAGTGTTAAATAGTATTATAGACGTACGTGGGATAATTATCCAAACCGATAAATCTAATTCACTCCCTACACTATATACAATTTTTTTATAATAATTTCTTACATTTTTGTAACAAATCTCTTAACACTTTAACGACCGCTAGCCGAATAATCGACTTTTCAGTTCCAACTGCCATTTACTGGTAGCCGATTAATCGGCATTTCAGTGGTCAACGGTTATATTAGATAAAATAAATATCAGATGATATTATGACAATTCTAAATGACAATAACATTACACTGCTTTGAAACCAAAGGATTCTCAACAACACATTCAGTATTTTTCAGTTATAAAGCTTTACAAATAAGCACATACACAATTCCTGCGCGATATCCAAAACAGAGTCGGTCGTTAGTGAGTGGCATCTTCAGTCAATAGCGGTCGGTAAAGTGTTAATTTACGAATATATTTGACTTTTCCCCAAAAATACAATTTAAACAGCAGCTTGCAAGTACTTTTTATGCATGCCGACTGTGCCCGCGATAACCCAAAACATTTCCGTTTCTTCACGAGTCCGCTAGTCGAAAACGGCAAACTGGTTAAAAGCCGTAATGACAGGCGCAGCTGTTTCTCGAGTTTATCAGGCAGCACGGCGGGGGTTCGCGGATAGTAAAAAGACGATCGCGTCTGAAGCCATGTGTTGCCGCCATTTTCCACGTCGTGCCGATACGACAGCGTGCCTTACAGGCCACGCTCGGACTGTTTTCTCGCGGAAATCCGGTCGTAAAAATCGATACTGACTTCGGCCAGATAACGCGGCACCGAATAAACATAATCTCCTCGATGGGCCGTCAGAAATTTCCGGGAAAATCCCCGTCGATGCAAGTACATGAATAACTGCGAGAGTCGGCCCTCGAGAATTCTTACGATTTATTCTCACGGTGCGTCGGTGAAATGTGAATCGCATCATCTCAACGCAGCACGCTGGAAACAATATAATCAGCACTGATTTACAGCCAACATTTAGGTATACGATATTATCTGATAATATGTGTGGGTATGCGATATGCAGAATTTGAAAATGTGCACTTATTAACTTCATAAGATGATGCTCTTGTGGAATTCAAAAGAACTTGGACCAAAGACTTTTGAAAAATAACTTAATTTATTTCTTTCTACGTATATGTTTCTGATACAATATATAAATTTTGGTCACACTCGGTCCGACTATGAAATATACTATATACATCGTATATTTCTGATACAATATATAAGTTTTGGTCACACTTGGTCCGACTCGTGACATTCATGTTTAGCTCAATATTTTCATACAAGTCCGACTCGTGATATTTACGTTTGGTCTAAAATTCTCATACGAGTCAAACTCGTCAAAGTACAGCAAGGGGTGAAGAAAATTCAGCGAAAGTTACCGGAAAGTAATAGTAACAGCTTTTGTAGTTTTGCTTCTGAAATCTGAAACGCGTTAAATTGATGGATCTCATATACCTAACGTTAAGAAGTCGGCGAGAACATTTTCGTGGATTCCGCAGAATCTGTTTTTGCTCGCAATTCCAGAATGCCAGCAAAAAAAGAATAATTGAACACCGTGTGCATCTATGAATACCTTATTGCAGTAAGTATACGTTGTCCAATAAATTCGATTCGAGTACTGACTTTCGCACTTTCGCGGCTCGTTGAATGTAAACGTGATTAAAATGTCTCCTGTGTCATGAGTACCGAGAATTCTGTATTTCATCCCGACGTCGGGAAAACTCGTAAAAGGAAAAGTTTACGCATACTAACATCGCGTGTCTGATCGAATGCGTTAAAAACTCTGCTCTCACCTCGGCACTTCCCAACGTTTCCGAGAAAATCACAAAAAAATTTGGCGCCAGGAGGATGAACTTTGAAGACGCTCAGGGCATAAAACTTGCATGGTTTCGTTCAGCATACTCCAAGGCACACGTGCGTCGTGATTTATGCAGACTTAATCACTGACTTATTAAGTTTTTATAAAATCTGCAATATCTGTTTCTGCCTTTTAAGTTATGCGCTCCGTGAACTAACAATTTACATCACGATTGTAAAGAAACGAACATAGGACCATGATCTGTGTACACACATAACATAAAATACTTTAAAAGTGAATACTTTCAGGCGAGCCGAAATGACGGAATACTGTTTCGCCAGTTGAATTCGTCAAATACACAACGCGCAACAAATTATAAGTTATAATTCTACAGTTACGCCAAATGAAAATTAATGCAACAAAGTTGTTTGCTGAAGGACATATATGTATTCATCTCATAAGCTATGCATTGTGACTGCAGTATCAATTTAAAAATCATGATCAAAAGAAACGAACATAGTCCATGCCGATGATCTGTGTACACACATAACATAAAATACTTTAAAAGTATTTCAAAATCGCCGAAGAACGCAAAATTCGGAATCTACTTCGAATTACGTCAAATACACAAGAGTCAAATTTAAGTTACATCGAAATACTCACGGTCGAATTCACGAATTATACGGAATTAATCACCGGCTTTTAAAATTCCTACAGAATTTATCTCTGCTTTATGCACTTCGTGCAAAATCATTTTACATCGAGTTCGCACCAAAAAAAAAACGAAATAAAAAGCGTCTGCACATCATGTGTACATAGATATCGTAAAATACCTTTTGTCATTAACTGAAAGTCGTTGAACAATGTAAACTTGACGATCGCATCGTACAACGTTTCTCAAAATTAAACGGCACATCCGCGAAGTGTCTACTTAAAGTAATCGACTGGCAGCGGCTGACTAAACATAATTCAACGGTGCGAACAGACACCGACCACAAATTATTCTCTCAATCACCAGGAGGTGACAGGTTAATTAGCTTTCCCTCGATCACGTCCTAACCTCGAATTACAAAGTCTCCCTGCGAAAACTGTCAACGTGCCGTTTTCTGTGCCGCAAGTTTCAGCGGAAATTCGGTCGACGGATCGATAACGAATCTGTCAAAAATTCTCACGAGCAGCGACTTCGCATTCTGCTGGCAATGACTGATTAACTCCGCTCTCTATCAGTCTGCTAACGTGTTCGTCCCGGAGACTTCCGGAGCGAATTCGAGGGAAACTCGGTCATAACGATCGATAACTCATCTATCCGTGATTCTTAATGAGCACAACCTTCGATTTCTCAACTCGGTAATACGTGACACGTCACGAATTCGATCACTGCTTTTCTGTGTTCGATTCTGGGGTATTTCAATGTTTCACGATTTAGACACGTAGGTACAGTCGCTTCTAAACGTATTTGAACAACAACGAAATTCGACAAATTCGGTAATGGTGCATGGTGATGCTACTTTAGTTATATTTGTATACTTTAATTACAATACGTTAGTTTAATCAATACTCGTATATAACGGTGTAATTCTAAATAAAGCGAAGGCGTGTTCCATTATTCCGTGGTAAAAGTATTCCCGAACACTTATCAAATATTAATATTTATACCATTATAATTACAGAACTGTCATTTTTATATTTTCTACGGAATGTCAGTGCATTTATGGATTACGTATTTCAGACATTCATTTGTAAACATTTGTAAAATTGCCAATATACAATTTTGAAACACGTTCCGTGACATTTCACAAACAAGATTCGGTCAAATACTTCCATCGTACATATACATCATATACATATACATCAAAAATCAAATGTTGTTATCCTCAAATTCTTCCGAGAATAACTGCATGGGAAATGGGAAATTTGCATGGTATCAATAAGACGGCTGTATTAAAATCACCCTATTTTTATTCAAATTACAGAAATGCTCTGACTCGATATCTGATGTAACATTTTTACAGACGACTCGCCTTATCGCCGTGTAGCGAAATTGTTCCACGCGTCTTCATTGTAAACGTAACGGAATCCCATACATATAGAGTTTGAATATAGATATTGCAATTCAAATTTTCAAAGATCCCGTTGCGTCCCATCCGAAACCGATCTACGGAACATCAGTTCCGTAGAACGCCTGACCTTTGCACATTGACTTTCAAAGCTCATACATATACAGTGCATCAATATTTACGCGCCATCTTGTATCATCCATCTTTTAGAGCCTTATTTGCTCTATCAAAATACCGTACTACGTATGTATATACTAACATGCTTCAACACAAGACGCGTCACCCTTCAATTCATTTCACGGCATAAATCGTCCACAAAAAAAGGACAAGTAAAACACTTTTTATGTAGGTGTCGACTGCAGAGAATTTAATTAATTGACATCCGTGGGTACCTTCTTACTCCTAAAAAAGATACCCTATGTTTATGTGCCTATTGGAACTAACGATTTAAGTTCAAAGTATAACGTAGTAAGGTGAATGCATCGATAACTTTGATCAGCAAGTAGTGCAACTTTATTCTGTGGACGACAGTTTGCTCTTACAAGTCGGGATCTAGTTTGACCTGTTGCGGGGTGCGTGAGCTATATACGTACGTGGCTTCGCTGTGGAAAATTGAGGATTTTTGGGGGAGAAATTGAAGTGTTCAGTAAAGAGGATTTTCCTTCGAAGATTGAAAAATGGTCTTTTCCTGAAAAAAAGAACAGTGGTCAATTTATCTTGCGATTTTATGGTGGAGTTCGTTAGGCAGAGGAGAAAAAGGGTCGAAATGCGAGAGGACCTTATGCAATGACTGGGTAATTCTGTCGGAGGGAAGGTAGGAAAATAGAAGAAGAACACAAAAGTGTGGCCATGTGGATATGTCGCAGTAATAGTTAATTTTACTCCTTATGGTTTCGACATTTATTTTTTTTATTTGGAACGGATACCAGTGATGCGGTTAGGCAGATGGATCATTTAAAAGATATAATATAAATCTAGGATCTTAAATACGGGGTCCTCTAATTGGCAAGGAAAGGTTACCTATGATCCTCAATTATTATATTGAGATATCATAAGTGATGAGTTTGTTGAATTGTATTATTTGGTTGCATAGTAATCAATTAACGACAAAACATAAAGATGAAATGACATAAAGACGAAAAGGCGAAACGACGAAACGACGGAAGATTAGGAAATAAGACTAAAGTGTGTCTTGATTGTGTTGTTATTGCTTATAAATATTATACTCTCTAGTTTCACGTGTTTAAATCCTACCATTTCAATGTTTGAGCTGATTTCCTCAATTATTATATTTTATTATTATATTTTATTATTATTCCTCAATTATTATATTGATGTATCATAAGTGACGAGTTTGTTGAATTGTATTATTTGGTTGCGTAGTAGTCAATTGACGACAAAACATATAGATGAAATGACATAAAGACGAAAAGGCGAAACGAAGAAACGACGGAAGATTAGGAAATAAGACTAAAGTGTGTCTTGATTCCGTTGCTATTGCTTATAAATATTGTACTCTCTAGTTTCACGTGTTTAAATCCTACCATTTCAATGTTTGAGCTGATTTTCTCAATTATTATATTTTATTATTATATTTTCTTATTATTCCTCAATTATTATATTGATGTATCATAAGTGACGAGTTTGTTGAATTGTATTATTTGGTTGCGTAGTAGTCAATTGACGACAAAACATAAAGATGAAATGACATAAAGACGAAAAGGCGAAACGACGAAACGACGAAAGATTAGGAAATAAGACTAAAGTGTCTTGATTGTGTTATTATTGTTTATAAATGTTATACTCTCTACTTTCACGTGTTTAAATCCTTCCATTTCAATGTTCGAACCGACAAAGAAATAATGTGCTGCAGATGTGCTCGTCACGGAGTAATAATATTTTAGGTTATCTGAGAGTAAGTGTCCGGAAAAATCGGCTTACGTGTAAGACCCTAACAGCCAATACTTCCACCACTCGAGGTGAAACGTTAAACAGCTCACCTTCGTTAAACACTTCCGATCCGCACAAAGTGCCTGCCACTTCTGCGTTCCGTTCTGGCAGCCACAAAAGGCACCGTAGAATCCGACGGCTTCCACGCTGAAACACCCATTCCCGCGTTTGTTACGGAAAAGCATGCAGCTCCAATGTGAATCGTTTCTTGGAGCCCATAGGCAAAGGACTCCGAAACAGATTACGCGAATTTGCGAACGCTCTGCTCTGTCGGCTATTTTCAAATGCGTCGAGAATACCGGAATGCGAGAACGGCACAGCTGCGTAGGAAGCTATTCACTCTTTTGATGCGGAATATCATTCCTGGTGTCGTATTCATTTGTTGATGTACCCAAAATATGTGCAATACTGCGGAACTTCGTATGATTCGACAGTATAGGGTTATTGGTCATTATTGGGGATTCTTTTGGCAAGCCATTCTTCCATTATTAATTATTGCAATCAATTATATTTAATTAATTATAATTAATGCGTCAATTATTGCATTTGATGTTAGGCAAGTGAAACTAATTCTGCTTTGCAGGATTAAGTATCGCATTTTGTTTTATTTTTGTGGGTATTATTTCGGTATTTCTTGAGACTTGAATACAGCCGTTCATACAATATTTCGCATAAAGTTAAGATGAAGACACAGTCGAATGCTTTAAAATCAATTTTTATATTTGATATTACATGTAATAAGACGCGTGAAACTAATTTTTCTTTGCAGCAGATTAAATGTATGCGCATTTTGTTTCGGTGCATATTATTTCAATTGTTCATGTGGCTTGACATAAGACGTTTCGACAATGTTTTACATCACTGTTTTAAAATGAAGGCGCAAACAGATAAATGCACAACGAGACGGAACACGGGCGGACTTATTCGAATTTAGCGCATTCTAAACTTGCGCGGAACTGTTTACGTGTCGGCGACTTGCTAACTGTTGTAATTTCACTGACGGGAACAATAATGAGTCGCGCGTGTATGTGCATTGTGGACGGATGGATTAGTGTTGGGCCTTTTGCACGTTTATCACGAGTTCAGACACTAATTAACGTGTCATGTGCACAATCTAAGTCGCATGCTCGGCGGTTAGACCCAGAGCTTTGCGAATACAAGACAGAGACGCCAGCCGTGTTATCATTTGCCGTGTAAGTTTTCCTTTGAAGTCCGATATGCTACGATTACTCTTCGTACAAGTTTCGACGTCTTTGCGCCAAGAGTCCCACGGCAAACATTTCCAATTCGCCCAAGTTTATGAACAAGCATCTTCCAGTTTTCTACTGTTTCTTAATGACACGTGCATCTCTACGCAAAACCTACCGTATTATTTAACCCTTTGACTGCTATGGACGCATATATGCGTCCGCCAAAATTTGTCGGTGTCGACTATGGACGAATATATGCGCTTCCCAATCGTTTCGATTTCTTACCTACTGCAGCCACATTTATCAATATATGAGATAAATACAGATGCGTCCTTTACCAAATAATATTCTTGCATTATTTAATTTGGCGTAAATGAAGAATTACCATTAGAATTTCGTTGCGCCAAATATAATCAATCAATAGAGTTCCGACTATCGAAAAGTATCTCGTCCACAGCTAGCGATTCAGCCGGGAGTATTCAACAGTCAAAGGGTTGAAACTGTTGTCTTCGTAGTTAACTGCCTAATTCAACACTCATTTCATATCATTGTAAATTATGTTTGATTTTACAGTTAACATGAAAGATAAATGACAATTCATAAACCCTACGTTTGGACACGACTGCGCATCAGATCAACACAAACTCAGTATGAATCACTTGAAAAGTGATGAAATTCTTGAAAAGAATACGTATAGGTATAGTAACGCACAACTCGCGAACTTTAATTCAGCTTTTATTTTGCCTTTAAAACAAAACACTAAGCATCGCTCATATTCAAATTAAAAACCGGTCACTCGCAATTATACGCATATCACTCCACATCAACCACAATTCCGTTGCACCGCGGCCAAATAACATTCCAAAACCGCGCGCCCATCCCTCATTTTCCGCATGTGCCGCCTCGCCTGACGTACCGTGAAACCAGCTAAAAAATTCACGAAAACCCCGGCGTTCCGTCTTACGGTCCGCATTAAAACTTTCCCACCCCCAACACGCGCAAACGTAACACGAGTATTGCACTTTGTAACTCAATCCAACAAGACGGCCGACACGACTCGCGCATTTCCTCCTGTCCGGCATCGATCAAAGAAACGCGGGGGTGCGACTGTCCGATAACAAATTTCAAGCGACCGCAGAGTCGAAATGACACCGTGCCGCGTCCATTTCCATACATAAGCTACTTTCTATTACGAGAGTCCCGATACGGGCGTGCGACACGGAATGTTACAGTACTGCACACCCGTGCACAAGTTCCCTCCTCTGTTCCTGTCAGCCGCCGAGAGTGCCAAGGAGAAGGAGGAATATGCATTGCTCGGGAAATCGAGTTAGCTGAATTTCGGCGTCGGTCCAATTTCACAGACGCTCCACTGTACTCACTGCGCGCCGGAAAATCGGTGTCTGCGTTTCTCCGCGCTCGTCTTCGCTCGGTGTAACGGTGTCCCATACACTCGGCAGAACCTCCATTGAAACACTTTCGAGGCTGTTTCGAGTTTGACTGTGTAAACCCCGCGGTACCCGTGTTCGCATTTATCGTAAATCCGTTGTGGGATAACGTCATAACGCGGCTGGTCGGAAGCAACATGCAAAATACTTGTTCTTATGAATTCGTAAGTGAGGCGTCGGAGGCAAAGTGCGATGAGTGTGGTTGATCGATGCTTACGGAGCTTTGAATTGTCAGGGTAACGTGTCGCGGTATTTTCCACGTGGGACAGGTTTGATGCGCAATTTATATGATTAATTAAAATACAAATTAAATGGAAGTAAAATGTTTTTATTAAAATGATAAAGAATATGAAGTAATTTATCGAAGAAGTCAAGTGTAATACATGACGTTCCCGGCAGTTATTCACAGCCGCAGATATTCCACGCATCAATGTATTTAACCCTTTGCGGACACGACGACTATAGTCGCTTGCCACATTTATCGTGGACGCGCAGTTAGAGAGCATTCAGCGCGCGTTTGCGTTATAAAAACTCAATCTTAATTTAACCCATATTATCTTTCCTGTGAAATGTTCTTGATGTACCTAAAAAAATTCATAATCGTGACATGCTTAAGAGTGAGCATAAAGTCAAATTGTGGAAAAGACCGCCGTAGCGAAAGGGTTAATGTACATAGAAGTACCCATGTTCGCATTTATCGTAAATCCGTTGTGGTATAACGTCATAACGCGGCTGGTCGGAAGCAACATGCGAAATACTTGTTCTTATGAATTCGTAAGTGAGACGTCGGAGGCAAAGTGCGGTGAGTGTGGTTGATCGACGCTTACGGAGCTTTAAATTGTCAGTGTAACGTGTCGCGGTATTTTTCACATGGGACAAGTTTGATACGCAATTTATATGATTAATCAAAATACACATGAAAATGGAAGTAAAATGGTTTTATTAAAATGATAAAGATTTGAGGCAATTTATCAAGAAAGTCAAATGTAACACATGATGTCCCCGGCAGTTATTCACAGCCGCCGATATTCCACGCATCAATGTATTTAACCCTTTCGCTACTACGGGCGACTATAGTCCATCTTGCCACATTTATCATGGACCCCTTTTTCTGTACGTTGCTTTTTTTTGTTAGAGAGCATAGCATCGTTGCATGTGTCTATTCTCAATCAGTCGTTGCTTCCGTCAGAAATGTTCTATTCCTAAAAAATTCGTAATCGTGACATCTTTAAGAGTGAGCATAAAGTCAAATTGTGGAAAAGATCGCCGTAGCGAAAGGGTTAATGTACATAGAAGTACGAACGTCGCGGTTCTCAAACTCAAGCAAAAAGCTTGCTGTCTACTAAACCGCTAAACATTCGTATACCGCATTACATTGCAGCATAAACCCTGCACCCGTGCGTCGCATTACATGGACGCTGATAGATGAATGTAGATTTTATTATTTACACAGACGGAATCCGCCGAATAAGGCAGCCCAGCGCAGCGACGCGTGACATAATGGCGCCGATCATATCGCCATGGTGCCCTTGCCGCAACGCCATATTAGCCACTCTCGCCGCGGCCCATAAGAGAGAAAGACATTGAGCCTTCATCCGACCAAGTACGCCGACGCGTCTCACTTTTATCGGACAACTACGCTGCATGCATTCTCCTTGTGACGCGGATAGAAAGTTTTCTCGCCGGCGGCAGGATACGGCTCATGCCGCCAGTTCGACACGTCACGAAGCTCGCGATATCGAACACGAAAATTACGGGGAGAACTAATATCGCGTGTCGGTGGTTGTTCGTTTGCAGGGACGTAACGAAGAATGGTTGCGGGATGAAAATGTTTAGTTTAATGCGACGCTGAGCTAAGGGCTATTGACGCGGTGCGAATCGAGACGACCTCGTTTCTAATAACTAGGAATAAACCGCATGCGTGGTACGGTGACAGGTACTGTCTTCTAAATTAAGATATAATGCAATGTGGAAAAACTTATTGCAATGGTAGATGAAAGCAGTAATGTCTAGCGCTGCAAAATGTTACAGATTTCTGTAAATGACGGCAGGGAGCGATTTCATCTTTGTCTGATAACGAGGGTTTCGGTAAAATTGGTATAATTTCGATTTTGGTTACCTTTGGACGACGTTAACACATTGCGTACAGGTCACGAGATATCTCATTTTAATGTTGATCGGTACGTTGCTAAAGTAATGAAGCCTCGCGACAATTTTTGATAGTATAATTGCGAAGTAAATGAATGTTAGAATGTCGAAAAAGTGTAAACTTATCAATCAGTATTAAAAAACGCTTGTATGTATTGTACCCAATTTTTTAGGACGTTTAAAAATATGCCAGGTCTGCGTGAGCAAGAACGCCGTACGCAATGTGTTAATACATTGCAACCAGTCGATTCAACATCCATCCACGCTTCCCAAGTTAACCATAAGCACGAATATGCCATTCGCATCTCATCATACCTCGGCACCCTCGGCATTCATAACATACAAGAAACACATATAAAAGCCACCATGCATTTTCCCGTGACGCCTTAACACTCCTCGCAGCCCGTCCACTTACACTCACCGCCATCCGAACTCTTCCCAAATTATACATAACCACAAAAATACCATTCCCGCGGTATCATGCCATCTACCACCCTCGGTATTCATAACCCGCAGAAAGCACGCATCGAACAGAGGCCGAAACACTGTAGTAACGCAAGGAGTAGGTCAAGTAGTAAGTGCCCGTTCCATCTGCATCTAGCGTCGTCCGGCGTGGACAATGTGCTCGTGTCCGCAGGAGTGCTCGCAAGGATCCCGTGAGTCATGCCCGCGTATGTAAAACCAACACTAAGGGGACTTCTGAACAGGTCGTAAAGCGGAGTGCCTCGTATCGTAGCGGCGTACACTCTACTCGCGCCAAAATTGCGGCTATGAGGCCACTAACGACCGGCCGTTCGTACGTGGCAACACACACGTCGACGTTTCTGACGGATGAACTTGTCGTCCGACATTCGCGCGAGTGCCACTGTATGTTCAGACGGCAATATGTCGCGCGCAAAGTGTCCCGACTCAAGGAAAACGGTTAACGACGATCTTCTGGAAAGCGCGCAGCACTTTGCGAGTGCGGTAGAATGGTGCACGGGTCGATGGACGCAATTTTTACCCCATAAACTTCCGGGGTGCCTGCCTTACGCAGCCAAATTCGCACGAAGTACGTCGACGTACGTGTTTTGGAGTGTTCTGGATATAAAAATCGGTATAGTCGAATCTGTTTTGTAAGAAAACTTTATTTACACTAGCTTACACTTTTCACGGATCTCAATATACCTAAGTTTAACCTTAAATATCCCACCGATAGGTAAAGAATAGGAGGTTCGGTGGAAAAGGATGGTGTCCGTGGAAACAGAATTACCACCGTGTGCCCAGGGCAAGCTATATGCATGATATGGGCGGGAACGCGTTTACGCGAACGAAACGCGGGTGTGTGGACTGAAAAAAGGTTGGCGATATGAATGTGAAAATGCGCGCGAGATTATCTTCGCGGTGCAATGGAACTTTTCTGTTACGGGTCAATAGGCTTTTTTTACCCCATAAACTTCCGGATAACGTAAAACGCATATGTAGAAGCAGGTGGCATACTGATCAGAGACCGTCGCGGGTTCCTTTAAGAGAATCCGTGAGTCTGCACGAGTACGTGAAACACTTGGTTTGGGAAAGCGTTGGCGAACAACGCGGATGAAATGATGGCGGGGCGGAAGAAAATTACGAACGAAGATTAGCCCGCTACGGCGGTCTTGACCACTTTTGACTGTTACGCTCACGTGAGGCTTTGCGTTACGAAACCGGATGCGGATCCACGATGAAGAATGTGAAGCAGGTTGATCACTGATCAGAGATATTCGCGTTTCTTTTGTTTGAAATCCTTGTCACATCGATGGCAGTGTCATTCTTCGCGCGTTTGATTTATTTTACGTCCGAAAAAAATGCATCTGGTTTTTAGGGCAATTGACAAAAATCACGTTAACCTTCTTCAAGCTTGCACACCGTGTGTGCTAATATTCACAGAATGACATTTTCCTCGGTTTATTCTGAGGAAAAACCCGTCAAAATAAGATTTTTCTTGAAACGACTAAAGCCGTGAATCTGTAAAGTACAGGAAAACAAAATTTGGCATTGTGTGTCGACTGTTTTAAAAATTATCAAATGAAAATATAACAATTGAAAATCTCCAAATTTGTCGTTGTGTAACACTTAAAAAAAAATTGTCGATCGAATGGGAATGACAAGATGGAATGAAAGACGTATATCTAAACATCAGACGACGTGCAATATGCACACTTTGCGGCACATTGCTTCAGTGGCGTCTTGTCCACAATTTAACTTTATGCTCGCGCTTAAAAACGTCTCGATTATGAATATTTTAGGAAAGGAACATTTCTAACGAAAGCTACGGCTGATAGAGAATAGACACATGCAATAATGCTTTGCTGTCTAACAAAAAAGCAACATACAGAACAAGAGGTCCATGATAAATGTGCCAAGATGGACTGTAGTCGAGCGACTTTAGTCGTACATAAGTAACGTATCGTGGAGGGCGACTATAGTCGCCCGTAGTAACGAAAGGGCTAGGAATAGAGTAAACGCAGTGACAAGCGGAATTGCAACGAGCCGTGCAAGATTTGCGACTTAACCACGTTGTCCGGCTTACACGAGTCAAACGGTGAAGTCGCAATTTATTACGGCGACGCAGGTTTTGCCGTAATATATTTCGAGCCGTAGGGAGAAATGCACGATTAAAATCGGAGCAGTGCACACTTGAGTTCGCGGCGCTTTTCTATGCGGTCCCGTTTTAATCATGTCGCCGCCGCATTGTTGGCTTCAGCGATGAGACGTGAATCATCGCGAGTATTTATAGACGATTTAATGTCTTGTAAGGCATTATGTTTCGCGAGAATCGGCGAGCCGCATCAGATTAAGACTTATTAGCATAATCCGCTAGTTTTCCAGACTTTGCGGTAACTCTTTAATAAAATTCAATGTTGAAATCGTGTTTAACGGGTTGACTCACACGCAGTGATGCGCAGTTGACGACACAAGCGTAATCTTACTGATACTTATTCTTTGCATAGTTACCTTTTTCACATAAATCACGTGAACACATTTTGTCTCTCATACCCAGTATTTCCAGTTACATTTATTCAGTAAACACAAGCGCTATCTTTAGCGCAAATTACCACTGGGACTCAAACGGCTGATAACGGAGTATAATTTGTGCTATATTACTAAGTAAAAATTCTATTTAATTTGATATAATAAGCAAGTACCGTTCACGGGCGGATGGCGCTGATTCATTTGTTGCAACTTTACAAAGTTCAACATCCTAATTTCGTAACGACGCTATAACAGACACCGTGGCAAATTTGAGAAATTTATTGAGGCGTATGGCTTAAGACGTTCAAACGTCGTGAGGCGCTCGTAAAAAGATGTATCTTATATATTAGCAATATAAAGAGCCAAGGAAATATGGTCGGCCCTCAGACATATCTTTTAAAGTTATTATCTCGCACGCGCAACTGAATGACGCTGCGCATGACAAATGCCACAAATAGAGTGGTAAGATAGACACACGCGGAAAGAAGGAAAACGTAAGATAGTCGCAGAAGAAGCAGGCGGAGAAAATTGACGATAAAGATAGAAGAGGAATTCAACGATAGCTTAAAAAAAATAACAAACACAAATAAAGCGGATAATAGAAAACCGAAGTAGAGAATAGACACGTAGACACAGCGGGGCAAATAGAAGAAGAAGTGGATTTGGGGATTATGAAGAACTTAAAGATCGTGAATGATTTTCGCCGTCTAATTTCGTGAACCGTTTAACGAGAAATAAAGCGGACGACCGAAGTTTCCGATCGTAAAACGTCGACAAGCAAACGCGACAGAACAGTCCGATTGTAAACGCCGTCGCGTCGAAAACAGAACAGCAAAAAAAGCAAATGAGAAACAAGACGTAGTACAGGCATGCAACGTTAGGATTATTACATCAGCGCCATACGGATAGATCCGTAAATAACTAACAGGTTTAAGTATTTAGTTACATTTTCTCTGCCCACGCATTGGTAGACGTAATTCTTTCAAATCGCCAGGAGCGCATCAAGTTTATTATACCTCAACGCATCGGTAACCACATTCACGGAACACGAAGTCTGCGTCAAAAGTTCATATTTCACCCTGTTCTAACGCAAAGTGCCTGTAAACTGAGGTGCATCTGTCTGCAGCAGTGGTGGATTTTCGAGCACACGATCTACGTTCTTCTTCTAGAGTGTGGAATTTTAATCTCTACCGCCACCGGTCCCCATGTTTATTACGGGACCGAAAGCAAGACGGATGTGCTCGGAGTCAACGTCCCGGCTTTCCCGGCGGAAGATTTCGAAAACTTTCTCAATAGGGCTTTTACTTGATCCATGGTATGGCGTGTGCGACACCGCGGCGACACAATTCCGTGATGGATCGTTTCCCAGCAGAATACGGCCGACCCCCGTACATCTCGGCCGGCCGAGTAATTTTACTACCGCCATCGACAGATTGACGCGCTGCTGAGGTCGCTGGAAGAAAGTTTATCAGCGGCGACCTGCGTCGGACTTCGATGTATCGGCGCCCAACAACCGATGTGCTTCCGACCCAACGTGGTCTGACGACTTTTTTTACTGGCGCATGAAAGCGAGGGGGTTGGAAAGCATTTTTGCGAATCTGTGAAAAGGATGCAGTGGCTAGAAGAGGAGTTGTCAAATTTTGCAATAATGTTCAGTTGTGCGATGAAAGTTTAGTCGGGATAGGATGCTGTTTTTAACAGCTGCAATCGGTGTCAATGAAATTGAAGATGTTTTGCATGTGACCACTTTTCCACTGGCACGTGAAAGCGTGCGGGTCGGAAAGCATTTTTGCGAGTCTGCGAAAAGAATGCAACGGCTAGAAGAGGAGTTTTCTCAAATTTTATAATAATATTTAGTTGTGCGTTGAAAGTTTAGTCAGGGTGGTATGCTGTTTTTAACAGCTACAATCGGTGTCAATTAGATGGATGGTGTTTTGCATCTGACCATTTTTCCACTGGCACGTGAAAGCGTGGGGGTCGGAAAGTATTTTTGCGAGTCTGCGAAAAGGATGCAGCGGCTAAGAGAAGGGTTTTGTCAAATTTCGCAAGAATATCCAGTTGTGCGATGAAAGTTTAGGGTGGTACGCGGTTTTTAACAGCTGCAATCGGTATCAATGATATGGAAGATGTTTTGTATCTGACGACTTTTTTTACTGGCGCATGAAAGCATGGGGGTCGAAAAGCATTTTTGCGAGTCTGCGTAAAGGATGCAGCAACTAGGAGACGAATTTTGTCAAATTTTGCAACAATGTCCAGTTATGCGATGAAAGTTTAGTCAGGGTGGTATGCTGTTTTTAACAGTTTCAATCGGTGTCAATGAAATTGATGTTTTGCATCTGACCACTTTTCCACTGGCACGTGAAAGCGTGGGAGCCACAAAGCATATAGCGTGTGTGCGAAAAACTTGTGGCGGATTGAAGAAGATTAATTGAATCTCGTAATATGTTAGTCAGTGCAGATTGTAACTTTTAACAGCTATAGTCAATGTCAGTGAGGTAGAAGATGGTTGTGTCTAACGACTTTTTCCACTGGCATGAAAACGCGTGGGGTCGAGAAGTATATTACGTGAGCGCGAAGAAAATGGACGGGTAGAGGCATTGTTAAATTTCATCATGTCTGTGTAGTATTCCATTTTTACCAGCTATCATCAATGTCAATAACATGTAATATATTTTACATCTGACAACTTTTTTTCTCTGCCGGTTAGAAAGCATTTCCCGCAAGCGTGAAAAACACGCAGCGAATGAAAGACTAGTCAAATTTCATGACAATGTCCAGTTGCACACTGAAAGTCCAGTTAATGTGGTATGCACGACAATAACGTTGCACGGCAGTTAGCGCACTTGTCACATACACAACGAAACGTTCCACTTGTTGCTCATTTTGACGTGATAACCGCGTGTCACCCGCAAAACAAAAAGAATTCACGATGTTACCCACGAGATGTTTTGTACGTGCCCGAATGTGTTCGTTGAAACGCCCCGAAGGGTCGCCAAACAGATCCACTGACCGCCATCACTCGTATTTCACCCCCGCAACCCCCCGCGCGAGAGTAAAAAGTGCATGCTGGACGAAATAATTCGAACTCGCAATTATCGAAAACGCGTTTTCTCCCGGAAGCCAGGGAAACTCAATACCGCGGTACGATTTTTCCCTCCGCCGGGAAGATTGGATCCTTGGCTCGTGCAGCCGTTCCTGCAAAGTGGCGGCGCAAAAAAGCATGATATTCTGTTTCGCCGCGTGGGAAAGCGGCCGCTTGAAGAAAGGAGACGAGAAGGAAAGGAGAGAAAGACCTTTCGCCGTTGCCTCTCACTCCTCCGCCACTTTCTTCGTTCCGTCTGCGCGCAGACCTACCTCTCGGTGTAACAAAAAGGATAAGGCATTTTCCTCCGGGGATTCGAATTCATTTTCGACGGACGCTTTCAACAAGCCGAGACGAGTCGTTGAATCGTTTGTGTCACCCGCGAGTATTCGCTTTATTGCTGTAGTGATTATCTTCTTGCCGTGGCGACCTTTGAGAATTATTGTCTGCGGACGGCTTTTGCGGGTCTTGTACTATGGGATGCTTATTGGACCGACGACGCATTCGTCCAATATGAATTTGCAGGTCATTTGATATGGTAATTATGGCTGGGCCTTTGATAACTGGGTGAACGTTGAATTTTACAATTACAAAACTTGCGGATTGTTTCCGGTGGTACCGAGGAATTTTCTATTAGCAGTGTTGCTCTTTCATTGCGGATGAGAGGATATTTTAATTACGCGCTGGAAATTGTATGAAGGTCGGGTCTTTCATTTTCTTTGTCAATTGTCGAAATGAAGGATCGTCGCATCCGACGTTTCAGGTATGTCTTTAATCGATATTGAAGATTGTGTTTGCGCGTTATATAGATCGTCATAATGGTCTGCTATTGACGGGAGACTTATCTGTTGACGTTGGCACAAGTGCAATTTCTTCCAAAACGCCGACTTTCAGACTAGTTTTTCTCATAATATTTTTACCCGCACCCATTCAAAGAATTCTTGTAACCGAAACCTCTGACTCGACCATCTCCAAACATCTGTTTCCAAGAACGCACACGCGTTCGCATTCTCGCATCTTTTATCCCGCACAAGCTTCGTGTCATCAGAAAACGCACTACGTCAGGCGTTAGTCAGAAATATTGACTTTTTCCGACGACCCTCTACTACACTCACCACACTAACAACAACCGATCATTATGGCAGATTTCACCGAAATCTTTCAAGCTCTTCCTGGACCAAAAATACCTAGCCCCGTGTCGGCGTCTCCCACGTTTTTCGATCGCATCGCCCTCAAACATTTCCCTCGGCCTCTCTTACAACGAAACATCGACCGCACAATCGCCTAGATGCAGCACACATTACCAGTAACCACATCAGCAACAACCGATCACTGTGGCAGATTTCACCGAAATCTCTCGAGCTCTTCCTGGACCAAAAATACCTAGCCCCATGTCGGCGTCTCCCACGTTTTTCGATCGCATCGCCATCAAACATTTCCCTCGGCCTCTCTTACAACGAAACATCGACCGCACAATCGCCTAGGCGCAGCACACATTACCAGTAACCACACCAGCAACAACCGATCATTGTGGCAGATTTCACCGAAATTTCTCGAGCTCTTCCTGGACCAAAAATACCTAGCCCCGTGTCGGCGTCTCCCACGTTTTTCGAACGCATCGCCCTCAAACATTTCCCTCGGCCTCTCTTACAACGAAACATCGACCGCACAATCGCCTAGGCGCAGCACACATTACCAGTAACCACACCAACAACAACCGATCATTCATCGCACGCATCAAACTCACGTCGAACTTTCCGAACTCTTCAGCCCAAAAATACCGGGCCACGTGTCGTTCCACGTTTTTTGAACGCATCGCCCTCAAACATTTTCCTCGGCCTCTCTTACAACGAAACATCGACCGCACAATCACCTAGGCGCAGCAGACATTACCAGTTACCACACCAACAACAACCGATCATTGTGGCAGATTTCACCGGAATTTTGTCGATTGATTGCAGGACCAAAAATACGTGTCCCGTGTCGGCGTCTCCCACGTTTTTCGACGCATCGCCCGAAACATTCCCGGTCGACCTCTCTTAAAAAACATCAACCGCACAATTGCCTAGGAGCACACATACCTGTAACCACACCAACAACAACCGATCATTGTGGCAGATTTCACCGAAATCTCCGTTCTTTCTCCAAAAATACCTAGCTCGTGTCGGTTCTTCTTCCTCGTTTTGTTGAACGCATCGCCCTCAAACATTTCATAGTCGGCCTCTCTTACAACGAAACATCGACCGCACAATCGCCTAGATGCAGCACACATTACCAGTTACCACATCAGCAACAACCGATCATTGTGGCAGATTTCACCGAATCTCTCGAGCTTTTCTATATAAAAATCGTCGCGCCGTGTCGGCGTCTCCCACGTTTTTCGAACGCATCGCCCTCAAACATTTCCCTCGGCTTCTCTTACAACGAAACATCGACCGCACAATCGCCTAGGCGCAGCACACATTACCAGTCACCACACCCTTCATAATCCACTTCATCGCACGCATCAAACTGCCGTCGAACTTGCCGAACATTCAGCCGCAACAACCGGGGCACTCGACGTTCCACGTTCGAACATCGACCGTCCTCCACATCTCGCTTGCCATTTCCATCCGCTTGCTACGCCACTCCATCTTGCTGAAGAGTCGACCGCGGGACTTGCTCAGTTTGCGCGAGGATTTTCTCGTCCCACAGAGACACGGCGTGTAAAGCGTTGCTTTTTGATTGATTGCAGCCCAATGATCTGGGTGTCGCAGTATCGCGAGATGACGGTGAACGACACCGAGAATTCGACGGTCGAGCGTGCGAAAAACGAGGATCCTGAGAATGGGAGTATGATACCAGTCTGCCTAACACAAGCGGACACTGCGGCGACGACTGCGTTCTTTCTCCTGCTCGTGCTGTTCTTCTTCCTCGTGCCTTTGTTGATACTGCTAGTGCTCTATTCGTTCATAGTGAGCCATCTGATACGCGACTGCTCGACGACGAACACGAGCGACTCGTATCACAGCCGAGCCAGGCGGCAGGTCGTCCTGATGCTGCTGACGGTCGTCATCAGCTTCTTCGTTTGCCTGGCCCCGTACAGGATCCTGATATTCTATATAGTCGTCGCGCCGGCCGAGCAGATCGCGTCGATCGATCACGACACGTTCTTCAGTATTCTTAACTTTAGCAGGATCATGTTCTACTTGAACAGCGCCGTCAATCCGATACTCTACAACCTGATGAGCAGTAGGTTCCGTTCGGGGTTTCTGAAGTTGTGCGGACTCAAAGAGTGGAGGGAGAGGTTTGAGAGGGGTACTATTAGGAGCACGATTACGGGAACGCGGAGGATCGCGAACGCTGATCAGCAGGAAAATTTCCTTTGACGCGACGTTCGCGGAGAGTTAGACGCTAATAATTGACGCGGAAGCGAATTTGAAAACGCGCGTATTCATTATTGAGATAACTATGTACCGGGTGAAAATGCGTATTGTTTTAGTACGGGTGATGCTCGGCGTAGCGTGGCGGTGAATAATAGTCGAATTGTTCCTGTGCTAATTTGCACAGGATCATGTTCTACTTGAACAGCGCCATCAATCCGATACTCTACAACCTGATGAGCAGTAGGTTCCGTTCGGGGTTTCTGAAGTTGTGCGGACTCAAAGAGTGGAGGCAGAGGTTTGAGAGGGGTACTATTAGGAGCACGATTACGGGAACGCGGAGGATCGCGAACGCTGATCAGCAGGAAAATTTCCTTTGACGCGGCGTTCGCGGAGAGTTAGACGCTAATAATTGACGCGAAAGCGAATTTGAAAACGCGCGTATTCATTATTGAGATAACTATGTACCGGGTGAAAATGCGTATTGTTTTAGTACGGGTGATGCTCGGCGTAGCGTGGCGGTGAATAATAGTCGAATTGTTCCTGTGCTAATTTGCTGTCGACGGTGTTCGTGGTTGACGGTAATTGCCAATTTTTGAGCTTGCCTACGTAAAAGTAACTGTCGTTACTTCGTTGCTGAATCGTTACCGTGATTACGTGTGACAACACGTATATCGGATCAGGATATCGGACACGATATCCTGAGAGCCAATTGTGAGCACAAGATGTGCAGCGTGGCAAATGCCAGATTGCAATCGATATTTGGTTGTTGATCAAATTAGGGGGACCGCCTCTGACTAGCATGCATTAAAGAAAAAACCTAGTGTACTATAATGTAAATCAAAAGGCAGTAGATGACATTTTGCAATGCCCGTCTATCGAATATACGTACGCAATATAGGTTACACCCGCCAAGTCCTTACAATATGTATTATTACCGCTGCCGATAAGTCTGATCTCAATGTCAGTATTTGGTACTATTACCTTCCGAAAATGTGTGTTATAATACTTATCTTCCTTTATCCACCTCGGGAAGGTAATTCAACATGAAGCGATATCCTTCCATTACATTTATAGTATTATTTAATATATTACATAGCACGTTTGTTAGTTGTTCAGTCATTACACTCCGACATCCGCACCCACGCCGTCTATCATCGCACCAACAGGTAGGTTCCAGACTTCGTTCATTCACAATTTAACAACCTCACAACCACCGCGTCTTCCGCAAACACAATATTCACACAACACTATCAAACACAGTTCTATAATAGGTATCACATCACGTTATACCACAACACCTATAACCACAACTAACTCATTACATACCCCAGCAGCTGACAATAAACCCCGATCTTTCCTGTTCACAGCCCCATCCTCCTGATGGTGACATACGAAGTGGAGGAGAACTTCGACGGAACGTTAATTCCAACTTGCTACACCGCGGCCAGTGCCACCTGGATGACAGGGTTCGTCCTGACAACGATCATCGTCTTCTTCGTCATCCCACTGCTCATCCTGGTCGTCCTGTACACCGTAATAGCCCGGCACCTCATGGCAAATCCTGCCATCAGTCGGGGTCCGGCCAACAACCTGCTCAAATACCGGAAACAAGTCGTGCTGATGTTGGGCACCGTCGTGCTCTGCTTCTTTCTCTGCCTGCTGCCGTTCAAAGCGTTCACCCTGTGGATTATCGTCGTGCCGCCCCGCATGATCGTCAGCCTCGGGGTCGAAGGCTACTACAGTCTTCTCTACATCTGTCGCGTGATGCTCTACCTGAACTCGGCGATCAATCCGATCCTCTACAATCTCATGTCGACCAAGTTCCGCGAGGGCTTCCTGAGATTGTGCGGCTTGGGCCCAGCCCGGCGTAAGAAGAAGAAAACGTCAGATCGCACGGGTACTTACACGACCGGGTCGACGAACTGCAGCAGCAACCATTCGGACTTCTGGAGGAGACACAGCAGCAACAAGAGTTGCAGCGTCAAGGTACCCGGAAACAACGACCTGCCGACGGAAAAGCAAATTAAACTGCCGCTACTCACGTCCGTCGTGGCCGCGAGTATCGTACGGAAGAAGCAGGAGAGTTATGTCTAACGGAGACGATAGATTGAGAATAGACGGACGGACACGGTGCTGGTAGAGGGAATCGTGATCGTATTGAGAATGGCCGGTGTTTTTCCGGGGTTTCGTGGATGCGGACTCGAGTTTAATGAGGTAGGTTCATTGAGACGGTATTTGTATAATGCTTTAGTTCCATCGATTAAGACCACGTTTTTGCTGTTGTTTGTTGGAATCCCGAAATGTCGCAATTTTGACCTAATGCGGTAAGTCTGGAAAATGGGGTTCTGGGTGGGGAAACTTGTGGGAATATGATGCGGTTTGGGTAATTCTATATCTCAAGTCGGTCGTGTGAAAGAAATTCGATCTCATTGTCCAAGAATATATAACGGGAAATAAGAAATATCGGCAGGATTCGGTATTTCGAACTTTATCATATTTCACTGATTGACACGCGTCTATTTATTACATTAAGACAGAAGACGTTATATTCTTCCTTTTTCCTTTTTATTATCATATAACCGCAAACGCGAGTGTTTGTCCACTTTTCATTGAATTCGCGTGGTTATCTTCAGAAGAAACTTTTATGATAAGCTTACGCTCCACGCTCCAACGTTCTCGCCGCACAATTTCACTCATCAACGTTCAACTCCGTAATTGCGTGGGAATCCTATGTCGCGTTTATTCGTAAAAAGAAATCACCGCAAATTTAAGCAATCCCGTTTTACGGCTGAAACATAAAGGAAGTGCTTCAGCGGACTACGATTTCGTCGATGTTTACGAACCTCTCAGAACTATACGACCCCTCGCCAGTCGGGAATACGATCACGAACCCTTCGACAGTCTAGCAGACTTGCCCGTTCTCGGTCTAATGTGACTGACAATGAGAATGCCGTTCTTCTGCGGTCTCCACTTTCGCTAACGCGTACCTTCCGTGCGTCTCTCGAAGGCAACAATCATAGCACCCGGCTATAATTGCAGCACGGGGCTCGATATTAGCCCAAAGATTAGTAGTGAAGATGTGTATGCCTCTATTGACGCGCGTTAACAGTGTTTCAACGACGGAAACGTTGGAACTTAGATTTTGTACACGAGTTCTGTTCGTTTTACTTGGCTTTGCGGCTGAACACTAGACTCACGCGGCTAACTGACGAATTACGTTCGCAAAAACGTTCGCAAAACGAGAAAAAGGCTGTTAGACGTAATGAAAATCGGTCAGCTTTGTTGTACGATACCGAAATGATTTTCTACTCAAGGTATAGTATGCAATTTTGCTGGCGATCATCGCGTTGATGTTTGCAAGCGCACTCGTATGTCAGTATTCAGGTTCCTCGTTGCCGTGCGCAGAAATAAACGATTTCATACAAAAGTCTGTTTAGCTTCGGTAGTGGCGTAGATGTAAATTATATATTGATTAGATAAAACTGCGGTCGTACAATGCAAACAGAGGCGGACGAATGAATACGGGCGATGTTTGAGACGATAAGTCAAGCCGAGATTTCTTAAGTCAGCTTATCGAAGGAAAGTTTTCTGTTTCGAATGATCACTTCCCAAAACCCATCGGTCGAACGCACTCAGATGTTTTGTTGTTACGTTCTAGGGATCACAGTTTCGTTATTCGTCCGACGGAATTGGTGATAGAATACAACGTCAAAGGCAAGAAGGTAATAAGAGAAGAGATACCAATACCTGATTTCATTCCTGTGAGCCAGCCAGATAACTCAAACGGAATACGTTTCACGCGTCGT
Organism: Cryptocheilus praepositus; assembly: GCA_033815515.1. Classification (NCBI taxonomy): domain Eukaryota; kingdom Metazoa; phylum Arthropoda; class Insecta; order Hymenoptera; family Pompilidae; genus Cryptocheilus; species Cryptocheilus praepositus. The sequence goes on along the minus strand of JAWWQZ010000257.1, from coordinate 339,926 downwards.
TAAAGTTCGACGCTGTCTCACTACGAACGACCGTTTTTATTAAATGCTTTAGCCATTTCCTTTCTCATGACCCCCTGCATTTTCACTCCCGTTGAAACAGTGAGAAATCACTGACACAACGACATAGAATTTGAAGTATTTGATCAAACGCCTTCTTTCTATATGTCAGAGGATGCAATAAGAGCCGCAATTTTGAAAAATGTTGCATTTACTGCTATCGGCGTAACATATCAAAATTACATTCCCACTCCTAAACGCCCACATACATAAACCCATCTTCAAGAATTATATATTTTTCCGTATAACCGTAAGCATAAAATGAGATTGTGGACAAAATCACCATAGCGAAAGGCACCATTTTTTTAAAGATATTTTCATATTTTCAATTATTTTGACGCAGTAAGAGCTGCAATTTTGAAAAATGTTGCATTTACTGCTATCGGCATAACATATCAAAATTACATTCACACTCCTAAACGCCCACATACATAAACCCATCTTCAAGAATTATACATTTTTCCATACAACCGTAAGCATAAAATCAGATTGTGGACAAGATCACCGTAGCAAAAGGCACCATTTTTTTAAAGATATTTTCATATTTTCAATTGCGCGATAGAGGCAAATATTATTCGTGCAGTCACGTGATAAGATTTTTGTTGTCGATGCTTACTCTTTCATGTGCTTTGTAGCAGTCAACGTGTTAATTTTCGCTCAAAATCTAACCACCCAAGAATAACCAAGCGTCAAATATCAATTCACCTCAATACAGAAGTTCCCGTCCAAAACCCGTTTACTTTAAAACCGCCTACGATCCCACGTACGCTGTTTTAAATTGATTCCCACCGCTACGCCTCGATATTCGAACACGAGTTTTGTTATATAAGAAACCAGAATCTCGGTCTACGAAATGTCGCACTGCACGTTCTACGACGTTTCTGCAGCCGGATTATTTAACAGCGTTTCCTCAAATTGCAAATCGCGGAAAGCCGTGCTCCGAATCGCCCGAAAGAACACGAGGGGAATTACGTAGAACACAAGAGGCAGATTGGGGCACGGAATGCGACACGTTTACAATGCCATGTATGGATCGGCAGTCAGATTCGCGGAGACTCGTCTCCGAAAGAGGAGCCATAAAGCGCGTGATGAGAACGGTCGTTCGTGGCGGAATGGTGCACGGTCGAATGCCGAAACGACGCACATAAAAGTCGGATTCGGTCTGGGAGACGCGATGGCGAAATTATTTTGCGCGCACGCCGCCCGGTATTTTGATTGTGTATTTTGCCTTCGCGACACGCTGGTCAGAGGGGACGACGAGTGTGCGCGACATTACCGTGTGACGACGTCGAAGTCTGGGAAATCTGGAGAAGTGCTCGCGATACTGAAATGCGCGGGATGGACATGAGAAATTGAGCGAACGCGGCGATATAATGTTTCGTGGGCAAAACGATCAAATTAGAGGGATGCGAAGGTCAACGATCCTGGACGATATAAAAGGCTAAGGGGGTGTAGCGATGCTTGCTGGTTTAATCTACGCGTCGAAACTGTGAAGGGTTGTCTTAATAAACTGCTGGGTCTGTGGAGCTTTTATTTCGGTAATGAAACACGGATGCTTCTAATTGGCATGGAGACTGGATGTTACTGAGGCAAATCGTGCCGAAGTGGAAATCTTAGCTGCGCTACTGTTAGGTAGTGTGAAGCTTCGGGAGATCGTTTAAAAATAGAAGAACGCGAAACTCAATGTCAACCGGTGATTGACTGGTACTACGCAGATGCGGTTGAGTGTATGTGAAACGTGTTTCAGAGATGAAAGCTTTATGGACGCATGCATGCTAATTGTAACGGGTCCGTTAGCGTGAAAGCGTAGAACACACCTGCGAACTTTGTGACATCCTTTTAATGTCTCCCTGTGCGTCGAACAGATATCGAAACAGCGAACAGATCGTTCTCTAGTCACTTTCGGGAAATATTCAGGATTTCAGCTTTACCGTCGATGTTCTACCGTAATGAGTGAGCTGAACTTCAATGCACCGCGGCTGTCTGAATACACTCGATGTCTCGTATTGTCACGTTGAAATAGAACGAAATTCAGCGTCACGGCAACATACACTTCACGTTTAATTGTTAGGCGGTTACACACTCGATAGTTGCAACTTTTAAAGGTCATCGTTGTGACACTGACGATTTTTTTCGACTCCACGTTTGTAATGCGCTGTATTCACTTGACCCTACTCAATTTTACGCCCGCGACGCCCACTCGTAAAATCCAATGACAAAGCAAAACAGTCTAAATCGACGGTTATAACGGGCGTATAAACAGCTGCAACAAACGAGTAACTTGCTATTTGCCATTGACGTGTAGCAGCTTGCAATGGGATTTTACGCTTTCATACCTCTGTGGCAATTTATTTCTTCGTTACGACGCATCGACTGTCGACAATTCTCTCGCAAAGCGTTCGTCGAACGATTCACGAGGAAGACAGATAACGTCGGATAATCAAAGGAAAATGAAGACAAAAACGATTCGGTCAGTATTAATTTCATAAAATCGTAAAATCGAGGAAAGGCTGACGATTGCGACTGAATGATACGAAGCTAGTCTCTATATCGTAAGCTTTAACAAACAATTACCTCCGGAATAACGGTCGTTATCACGCCGCTATTCCTGTTATTAGTTACGTAGGCTGGTCAGAACTTACTTAATCATGTGAGGCAGTAAGTAGCTGACTGATTCGTCGTACCGATAAGTCATTCCGATAATTATGAAATTCGTCTACACTGCATTGAGAAATCAAGAGCGACTCCCATTTTGTTTACCGTGTCTAATACGGGAGACAAAAAAAAATAAAGTATAAATTAGGTAAGACGCGAACGCAATTTTCCAAGAAGGCACTTCGGAATGGAAAATGTCAAGCGGAACTCAATGGATTCGATATATATATACAAGATGGATTTGTGCAATGGTTAAACGAAGTTCCGAGAGAATTGTAGCGCAGTGCTGAAAAATTTCGATATGAACGATGGTCAAACGTTTGCAGTATGTTCGATGACACTTTTCCGTGCAAATTGCAGTTCGCATTAGTTCCTACTTATTTAAGGCGATATGTTTATTTCCACTCGTTTCGTAGTTAACTGACCGTTTAAGAGAATGCATAACGACTGTTTGTAAAGAGACGCTTTATTTTGTTACACAAAATGTACGTTCCTGTAAATATTTTGTAAAATAAAATGTTTCTATTAATAAGAGCCCTGCACGAGTTTGGGTTCTCTCTCAACAGGATGCGAGAAACCGACAGCAGAATCCGCAATATGTGATTCATTTTCTTCATCGTCGTTCCGCTACAAATGGAAAATTAAACGTGTAAGCGTACAGCTTTTAAATTACTTCCGCGAAAAATGGTGATATTTAAATCGCGTTATTCCTATTTACAAATGAACGATGTATCGTTCGAATGTGGCGCGCGTAGTCGTTTTAATTAAACGGTCCCACTAAGCAGAGGAGCGCTTGATTGTATTAAGCTTTCGGCTTAATTTAAATCCGCAAGAGGTAGGAAGGACAAGAAACGAAGACTTTAAGAACCTCGTAACCGCGAGTCTTACAAGGGAAAAAGAAGCCAGCGAGACGAGCTTATTGCGTTTTTCACGACGGAAGCAAAAAAGGATAAACCACTCTCTGCTGAGCCAATTGCGGTAATTTATAAAAAAGAGTTAGCGTAGCCAGCTACGAGACGCCGTCGCGTACTCGGAAGTTCCAGACTTTTACGTGAGTAAGAAAGTCTCATAACAACATCTCCGTGGCAAATGTAATTGCATCTTACTTATATTTTAACGAGCACAAGAGCAACTTCAGAGTCAGGAATTAAACAAATAATCGCTTACCGCAGTTGCTGTGCCTTTAAAGCTTTCTGCCGTACATCGTGCACTCATTAAATGAACTAACTACTCCAACACGTTAAGTTTGGATTGCAGCTGCATCTCATCACATTTGTAACAGCCTACAAAATTACGCCATATACTGCTAATGACGTTTAGCCGTTTCTTACAAATTCCTAGCTTAATAGAAATAGCTGCGAACGACATCGGTGCATTAATCGTATTCAACCGGTTATACGGAACAGGTCTGAACGTTAGCACTCATACACGCGTATTCAAAGACAATTCACGAATCGACCGCAGTGTTCGATGATGGATCATAAATATTGGGTTGTTCCGTTTTTTCCCCACAGGATTTATCTCATCACATATTGTGTGTGAAAAAGTCCAATTGATTCTACGCACAAATATGGAGAGCCAGCATTTTCGTCAAAACTATAGAAAAGGTAAAAATTACGCCGATATGAAGAAGATGTGTTGACAGTACGCCAGTGCCAGAACTGCAAAATATGTTGAAGATGACGTTTAAGCCGATCGAAGCTGGTAAAGACACGATAAAGGCAAATGCAAACCGGCGAATAACAACACGTGAGATCGGTGAGAGGTAATTTATCAAATTCAACTGTTTAACCATAAAGGCCTGCGAACGATATATGGGTTCATCTCACGGAGCATTAATCGTAAACATCATCATCCATTTTTGAAGCCATCATTACTGGGGACGAAAAATGGGTTATATAACAATGTGAAACGCAAGAGATCAGGGAGCAAAAAAGATGAACCGGTTGAAAGCATTTCCAAAGCCGATATCCATCAAAAAAAGGTGATGCTGTCTGTTTGGTGGGATTTTAAAGGAATCGTTTTTTTTTTAGCTTTTACCGGGTAACACAACAATTAATTCGGAAGTCTACTGTCATTAGCTGGACAAACTGAATGATGCACTTCAACAGAAAAGGCCAGAATTAACCAACAGAAAAGGTGTAGTGTTCCACCAAGATAATGCGAGACCTCATGCAAGTTTGGTCACTCGCCAAAAGATTTTACAGAATGGGATACATTGCCACACCCACCATATTCTCCAGATCTGGCACCTTCGGATTATTATTTCTTCCGGTCACTACAAAATTTTTTAGACGGTAAAACTTCCACTTCAAATGAGGCGGTCAAAAACCACCTCGATCAGTTTTTTGCCAGCAAAGACCAAACATTTTATGGGCGTGGAATCATGCTACTACCAGAAAAATGGCAAAAGGTATTGGACCAGAATGGCCAATATATAATTTAATAAAATATTTGTTCATTATACGAAAATTGTCTTTCCTTTTCACAAAAAAAAAAAGGAACTTACTTTCCGAACAACCCAATAGCATCCGAACGAAACGAGTAATGCAAACTGCAACAATCCCAATCACTCGAAGACACGGTTCGACGACATGCACTCACCACCTGTAATAAAGCACGCTTGCTCATAGGAAAGTAAGCGCACGCTAGGCACATTATGTGGAGACATTACACTTGGATGACTAGCGTGCTCGACCTCGTTGTCAACTGAACCAGCCGACGTCCGTCAAGCCGAACACATCACGGACGTTTAATACGTTCGCCAAAGATTGGAAAATCCTCGGCCCACTGGTTCGTTACGTCTCCCGCTTCACGAAGATGACGTCGTTCGCTAGGTGATCCGAACGTTCGACGAAACTGTACACGTAGTAGCCGCGCTTTTCCATCAGATCGATCATGTACTTTCGGCCCTTCTTGTTGTGGAAGTACTCCACCGAGAGTGCCTGCGTGCAAATCATTTTCTCATTACACCGCTGCAAAGTTCCGCAGCGGAATTACTTTGAAAACGTCTTAGCAGGGTGTTTGTATGTTAACGCTTCCAGAAGCGGGTGACACATACGTGGGCAGTCCGATAAGTACTTAGCCTACAAAAGAAAAACAAAAATTTTGGAAAATTGACGATTTATTTTTCAACATAGTCTCCTTTTAACTCGATACACTTGATCCAGCGATGCTCCAACTGCTTCAACCCGTCTGAAAAATACGTTTTGTGGATATCTGCAAAGTAGGCCTCCGTGGCGGCGATAACCTCCTCATTCGACTCAAATTTCTGCCCAGCGAGTGACTTTTCCAAGTTTTGGAACAAAAAGAAGTCACACGGGGCCAAATCTGGAGAATACGGTGGATGGGGCAGCTGTTCGTAGCCTAATTCAACCAATTTGGCTGTAGCTTGGGCAGAGGTGTGAGCCAGTGCGTTATCGTGGTGAAAGAGCACTTTTTTCTTCGCCAAATAGGGCCGTTTTTTTCCTTAATTCGGCGTCGAATCGGCTCAATAATTCGGCATAGTACAGCCCTGTGACTGTTTTGCCCTTCTCCAGGTAGTCTATGTAGATCACACCTTGTGAATCCCAGAAAACGGTGGCCATCACCTTTCCGGCCGATAGGACAGTCTTCGCCTTCTTCGGAGCACATTCGCCGAGCGCAGTCCACTGTTTCGACTGTGCCTTGGTCTCTGGTGTGTACCAGCGGATCCACGTTTTATCGACAGTCACAAAACGACGTAGAAACTCTTTCGGATTGCGCTTAAACAGTGTCAAACACTGCTCTGAAGTGGTCTCACGGATATGCCCAGATTTCATCGCTGGATCAAGTGTATCGAGTTAAAAGGAGACTATGTTGAAAAATAAATCGTCAATTTTCCAAAATTTTCGTTTTTCTTTTGTAGGCTAAGTACTTATCGGGTTGCCCGCGTAACTGAGCAGGAAGTGTTTTGCATAAAATTAATTCTGGTGGGGTCAACGTCTTCTAATCTTTCGCCTCGAGACTTGTCGGATATAAAACCGATGTAATGAAGAGATTAACCACTTGCGCTGGCAAAAAATTCACCGAAGCGTGTACCAGAACGGTCCAGTATAAGCGTTATTTTTATTTTGCACGATTTAATCATAATCTGCTGTATTTTATCGCATCGCGGTTCTAACGTAGCAAAATAGGCTTGGCAGTCAAAGTGTTAAATTGTGCAAAATAAAAATAATGCGAAGGTATCGGAGACCAAAGAATTGAATCGCTATTTAATATTAATTGCATTTACAAAATTATAAATGCTACTGATTGGGTGTTTTCTGAATTTTTCGTGAGACCTTTTGCGCCGGTCACTGATGACCACCATAGCAGTCAACGTGTTAACTGGTAGCTTATGTTCCGCGTGCTGCGCGTACCTTTATGTCTAATTCGTCGAACGGTATTGTTTCAAGCACGTCGGTCTCGCCGCCTTCGATGTCCAAACTAAAGTAGTCGACCGTTTTAATGTTGAGCGCAGCGATGTAAGCGGCGAATGGAAAGCATTGTACGTTGATATGTACTCCGCTGTTGGCGACGTCCGCAGTATTCGGCTCACTCGAATTTCCGGCATCGTGAAGTCGTCCAATGTTGCGGGCCATAAGAAAGGACGCCTGTTAAATTAAAGCGTAACGGTTTAAGATCGCAAATTCTTGTCAAATTTACTTATTTGCTTCATAATGGGTTACTATATCGCGGGACGCTTTCTTCAGATGAACTTATGGGACGAACGAGTAAAGTTGCGAGCGTTACGCAACGCGAGGAAAACCACATTAGCGCCACTTGCAAAGTTTAATTTTTACTTTAGAAGTACATTAAACTCGCTAACAATTATACGCCGACTTTTTACGAACTTCAGGCTGCTTCCGTAATAATAATAAGCCTCTTCTGTCGCCGCGTAATCGATAAAACCAATTTTAACGCTGCCCCCCGTCTTTCTCGGAGATCTACTGTACGCCTTACATAAATGTATACACGTTGATCCCGACGAGAAGCAATATCGGCGATAGACATTGTGTCCTAAGCGCAGCTACTTTAAGTGAGATCTCGATGAAAACTGTACACCTCCCATGAATGGGGCGTCGAAATCAAGAGAAGTCGCAAAAAAGGACTATACATTTCGTGAAAGGAATTCGTTCGCTCGATTGATCGTCCGTCCTGCTTCGGTCGCAGCGTTCTTCGCAGGATGGTTTTTTAACTCACCACCGTCGGCCGGGGCCAAATGCTGATACACGTGGGCGAGAGGTAAGCCCTCCTATTCTTTAACAGCATCTTCGTGAAATTTATGGGATCCGCTTCTATGAGAATGCCCGTCCACCCGTAAAACCGTTCCAGTGCCAACGTGTTGCTACGAGTTTCGCCGTCGTAAGCACCGCACTCTACGAAGAAACCGTCCTTCTATAAACAGAAAGGGCCAGAGAATTGGAACAGATTCCGCACATGACGTGTAAACTTTATTTGTGCATTAGATAAACGCTCGTATGATACGGGTGCGATAAGGTTTATATGAAATATAAGAGTAATTTGTGGAAGCGGCGATTTGACAATGTAATTTAACACTTTAACGACCACTAGCCGATTAATCGACTTTTCGGTTCCAACTGCTATTTACCGGTAGCCGATTAATCGGCTTTTCAGTGGTCAACGGTTATATTAGATAAAATAAATATCAGATGATATTATGACAATTCTAAATACGTGTGGGATAAGGTTTATGTGAAATACAAGAGTGATTGCTGCAAGCGGCGATGTGACAATGTAATTTAACACTTTGAAGACCGCTAGTCGATTAATCAACTTTTCGGTTCCAACTGCTACTTACCGGTAGCCGATTAATCGGCTTTCAGTGGTCAACGGTTATATTAGATAAAATAAATATCAGATGATATTATGACAATTCTAAATACGTGTGGGATAAAGTTTATGTGAAATACAAGAGTAATTGGTACAAGCGACGATGTGATACTGTAATTTAACACTTTAAAGACCGTTAGCCGATTAATCGATTTTTCGATTCCAATTACTATTTACCGGTAGCCGATTAATCGGCTTTTCAGTGATCAACGATTATATTACATAAAATAAATATCAGATGATATTATGACAATTCTAAATACGTGTGGGATAAGGTTTATGTGAAATACAAGAGTAATTGGTGCAAGCGGCGATGTGACAATGTAATTTAATACTTTAACGACCGCTAGCCGATTAATCGACTTTTCGGTTCCAACTGCTATTTACCGGTAGCCGATTAATCGGCTTTTCAGTGGTCAACGGTTATATTAGATAAAATAAATATCAGATGATATTATGACAATTCTAAATACGTGTGGGATAAGGTTTATGTGAAATACAAGAGTGAATTGTGCAAGCGGCGATGGGACAATGTAATTTAACACTTTAACGACCGCTAGCCGATTAATCGACTTTTCGGTTCCAACTGCTATTTACCGGTAGCCGATTAATCGGCTTTTCAGTGGTCAATGGTTGTATTAGATAAAATAAATATCAGATGATATTATGACAATTCTAAATACGTATGGGATAAGGTTTATGTGAAATACAAGAGTGATTGGTGCAAGCGGCGATGTGACAATGTAATTTAACACTTTAACGACCGCTAGCCGATTAATCGACTTTTCGGTTCCAACTGCTATTTACCGGTAGCCGATTAATCGGCTTTTCAGTGGTCAATATTAGATAAAATAAATATCAGATGATATTATGACAATTCTAAATGACAATAAAATTACACTGCTTTGAAACCAAAGGATTCTCAACAACACATTCAGTATTTTTCAGTTATAAAGCTTTACAAATAGGCACATACACAATTCACAGTTAGTGAGTGGCATCTTCAGTCAATAGCGGTCGGTAAAGTGTTAAGCGAGCATTTCAGGTAAATGTTAAACGCAAGTACCTTGTTGTTGAAGATTTGTCGAATAACTTCCGCTTGTCCCATTGACGGATCATCGTTGCTCGGATCGTGGAGCATGTAAGGAGCGGTATCATTGGTTTGCCAAACTATCCAATTTTGCCGGAGCTCGCCCAAAAACGCTCGATCCGACATGGACACGTTGTCCCTGTTATACCATTTTGAGCCTGTGAAAGTGCCGGACATGCATGAAAAGCGTACACTGATACGACTACGAAACGTTATTAGCGATTTGAACCGTGAACAATCGAAGGCAATCAAAATCGTTCAATCGCAATCGAACATTCATGCGCAAGAACAATGAGCGTTTGACAGCAAAACGTTTGGTATGAATTTGTATCGTTTTTACGTCCACATTTTAGTAACCAATAACACGAATACGCAAATGTTTGAAATCGCACAGCCAAACATATATGACCTGAGCAGTAAAATATAACAAATATGTCACATATCCCATAATCAATATTTGACGACAAAACATTTGATTCGGAGCTTTACAGTTTTTACGTCAACATTTTAGTGATCATTATCACAAATACGCAAATGTTTGAAATCGCAAATTTAAATATATACAACAATTACTAGCAATGCAATTTTTTAGAAACGTATTCCAATCAGAATCGTCTAACCAAACGTAAGTCAAACTTTCCCATTGAGCATTCATTACGCATTATATTGTTTAGGCCAGCACTCTCTATCGACTGCACTCGGACGGAATATTGAAAAACAGGTGAGGGAAATACATGAAAGAGCCGATAAGACTTAAGTCCTGTGAAATCGATCATGTGGGAGTAGCGAATGGCAGCTGTGCGAATAGTAACAGCAATATCGGCTTTTGCATTACGAATGACGACGCCGTCGGCGAAACTGGCAAAGAACCTTCTGCAGTAACATCTGGCGGATGACACCTACGTATTACGTAGATGGTACAGGTAGGCACGCGGCTTACAACAGGAGTGAATTGTTCCGCCGGCACATTTGCACTGGAAACTAATGTGTGCGACAGGACGTTAAAAAACTGGAAGGCACGTTTTACTCATCTTGCGGTGTAGGCAGCCGAAACGCGGCGATAGAATATTTAACGCGTGCCTACTGGTAGCTCTTTAACATGCATCGATTGTAATGTAAATTGGCGAACCATGCGGGGACTGGAAACGAAAAGTTGCAATACGTGCGATTTCGACGTAACCCAGTAAATATTCACTTTCGAAAGAGTTCTTGGCAAAAATTGCCGAATCCCGAAACTGTGCCGTTTACATTAAATAGTGTCGACGTAATGTTAATCTTAATGTGTAGTTTACGTTATTGCCTGGACCTTGAACATTAACACATTGACTGCCAAGCGTATTTTACTATGTTAGAACCGCGATGTGATGAAATACTGCAGAGTATGATTAAATCGTGCAAAATGAAGGTAACGCAGAGTTGCTAGAAGCCAAAGTATTGAAGCATCGTACCAATATCAATTGCTTTTACAAGATTGCAAATAGGTTTTATTGCGAATTTTTTGCATTTTTAGTCAAATCCTTTGCGCCGTTTACCGCTGACCACCGTGGCACTCAACGTGTTAACACGTGGTAACACGTTGACTGCCAAGCGTATTTTGCTATGTTAAAACCGCGATGCGATGAAATACTGCAGAGTATAATTAAATCGTGCAAAATAAAAGTACCGCAGAATTGTACAAAGCCAAAGTATTGAAGCACCCTTCCAATATCAATTGCTTTTACAAGATTGCAAATAGGTTTTATTGCGAATTTTTTGCATTTTTAATCAAATCTTTTGCGCCGGTTACCGCTGACAACCGTGGCACTCAACGTGTTAACACGTGGTAACACGTTGACTGCCAAACGTATTTTGCTATGTTAAAACCGCGATGCGATGAAATATTGCACAATATAATTAAATCGTGCAAAATAAAAGTAACGCAGAGTTGCTAGAAGCCAATGTATTGAAGCACCCTTCCAATATCAATTGCTTTTACAAGATTGCAAAGAGGCTGCATTGCGAATATTTTGCATTTTTAGTAAAATCTTTTGCGCCGGTTACCGGTGATCAACGTGTTAACACGTGGTAACACGTTGACTGCCAAGCGTACTTTGCTATGTTAAAACCGCGATGCGATGAAATACTGCAGAGTATAATTAAATTGTGCAAAATAAAAGTACCGCAGAGTTGTTAAAGCCAAAGTATTGAAGCACCCTTCCAATATCAATTGCTTTTACAAGATTGCAAACAGGTTTTATTGCGAATTTTTTGCATTTTTAGTAAAATCTTTTGCGCCGGTTACCGGTGACTACCGTGGCACTCAACGTGTTAACACGTGGTAACACGTTGACTGCCAAGCGTATTTTGCTATGTTAAAACCGCGATGCGATGAAATACTGCAGAGTATAATTAAATCGTGCAAAATAAAAGTACCGCAGAATTGTACAAAGCCAAAGTATTGAAGCACCCTTCCAATATCAATTGCTTTTACAAGATTGCAAATAGGTTTTATTGCGAATTTTTTGCATTTTTAATAAAATCTTTTGCGCCGGTTACCGGTGACTACCGTGGCACTCAACGTGTTAACACGTGGTAACACGTTGACTGCCAAGCGTATTTTGCTATGTTAAAACCGCGATGCGATGAAATACTGCAGAGTATAATTAAATCGTGCAAAATAAAAGTACCGCAGAATTGTACAAAGCCAAAGTATTGAAGCACCCTTCCAATATCAATTGCTTTTACAAGATTGCAAATAGGTTTTATTGCGAATTTTTTGTGTTTTTAGTAAAATCTTTTGCGCCGGTCCCCGGTGACCACCGTGGCAGTCAACGTGTTAACACGTGGTAACACGTTGACTGCCAAGCGTATTTTGCTATGTTAAAACCGCGATGCGATAAAATACTGCAGAGTATAATTAAATCGTGCAAAATAAAAGTACCGCAGAATTGTACAAAGCCAAAGTATTGAAGCACCCTTCCAATATCAATTGCTTTTACAAGATTGCAAATAGGTTTTATTGCAAATTTTTTGCATTTTTAATCAAATCTTTTGCGCCGGTTACCGGTGACTACCGTGGCACTCAACGTGTTAACACGTGGTAACACGTTGACTGCCAAGCGTATTTTGCTATGTTAAAACCGCGATGCGATGAAATACTGCAGAGTATAATTAAATCGTGCAAAATAAAAGTACCGCAGAATTGTACAAAGCCAAAGTATTGAAGCATCGTACCAATATCAATTGCTTTTACAAGATTGCAAACAGGTTTTATTGCGAATTTTTTGCATTTTTAGTAAAATCTTTTGCGCCGGTTACCGGTGACTACCGTGGCACTCAACGTGTTAACACGTGGTAACGCGTTGACTGCCAAGCGTATTTTGCTATGTTAGAACCGCGATGCGATAAAATACTGCAGAGTATAATTAAATCGTGCAAAATAAAAGTACCGCAGAATTGTACAAAGCCAAAGTATTGAAGCACCCTTCCAATATCAATTGCTTTTACAAAATCACAAATAGGCTTCATTGCGAATTTTTTGCATTTTTAATCAAATCTTTTGCGCCGGTCCCCGGTGACCACCGTGGCAGTCAACGTGTTAATGGCAGAATTTAAGAAAATCTTCTAGGTAAATATACTCACTGTTGATGCTGGAGTTGTACCATCGCCGCAGAACTGCAAGCACACAGAAAAATTATTGTACAAAAATATTCAACAATATCTTATACACATTTCACCCGACTACATGAACATAGCTCCCGTTACTAATACTTCACTGAATTCATACTAACCCATTCTCACAAACATGTTCTTTCGTTCTAATATCGCATCGTATCATTTCTGTAGATCGCAGAAACCGAAAAGCGAAGTAACAAAAATCGCAAGCTATAAACCCATAGCGCGTTCGGACTGCTTTTACCGGACACAACCAGCGAAAAGGTAAACGACATCGAGCGTGTCGTTGAACGGCTCACCTTCCTGATAGAGTTCATCCGGAACATCGTCCATATAAGTGTCAGGCAGAACGGATTGCTCGCCGGCGTACAGGAAGCCCCGCTTCAAAATGAAAACGACCGACATCGAGACCAACACAAGCACAGCGACGACGAGCCGTTTTCGGCGCCAAATTGAGTTCAAATACCGCATAGCGTAGGAGTCGCGTTGATAACGGATGTCCCCCGTTCGCAGCTGTCAACGTGATGACACCTCGAAGAGCTGCACCCGAATGAGCGGTTAACAGGAGTTACTTGCGACACGCATGTGAAAGTCAACCTCCGCACCTTCCGTATCTCATCTAAAGCACAAACGAATCTTATGAAGGTTACGCTAAAGTCGGTGCTTATTCTGGGGAGAAATTAATAGAGTAAGTTGAAGAGGCACAGGTAATCTGCCACTTGTGATACGATTTACGTATATTGAGGAATGTGACCATGACACATCGCCGTTCAACTGAACATACAAAGAATGGGCAAGTTCTGTGATCGAATGATTTGGATCATGGGAAGTTGTAATCGCCGCTATCGGCACTTAACAGTTTCGATAACGGAAACTGACGTTCGGGAAACCGTGGTCACATTTGTCTGTACTTTTTTTCTAAGCCAATAGATACGGCGACGCGCTTAAGGCATTTTATTATACGTGTACGTTGACTATTGAAAAATAATCAATCATATGAATCAATTTTCTAAGCCAATAGATACTTCGACGCACTTAAAGCATTTTGTTACGTGTACATTGTCTATTGAAAAATAATCCATCATATACATCAATAATCAAATGCGTCTCCTTCAATAACACAAACATTTAGCGCCCATGTTCCAATTGGCGCGTGGGTAAAAAGAGCCAGATGCCTTCGCACGTGGGACGAACTAGTTCATGTAAACTACATACGATGAAACGGTCTCCTGCTGTAATTCACACTAGACCCATCGGAAACGTATTCTCACAACTTGACACCGGCAACACACTCGCACGCGACGCCATCACGACGTCGTTGAAGATCTCACGCGAGACCACTATATTTTCCGCCAGCACGGCAATACTTCAGCGACGTCCGCAAAAATCAAGGAACACTGAGTGTCGCGAGGAAAAAACTCTCTGTTGCCGCGCGAGCACGACTTTGATAAAGAGGATGACTAGCGCGGCTCAGCCCAAGTTGTGTTCACGGTTTTTTGCCCACGTCAAATCTGCATTAGAAAAAGGGGACGCGGCCGGCGCTGATAACGGGCACGGAGCACATTACGAAACGAGCTGAACGCGTCGACGTCATTTGCCGATGTCTTCCACGTGTTTCCGTCATACAACCGAGTGAGCGGTCAGGCGAAACCGGTATACGGCCGATGGTAATGAGACTTCAAGGACAGTGAAATCGCGGAGGACCGCGGTTTGTACGAAGAAATTTTGGCAGATTCTCCGAATAAAGTGCGGAGGACGTTGGGTCAGGTCGGGAGCAGAAACTTGTGTCACGACAGGACGCGCCCATCCAGAAAATTTTGATTGGTCCCAAGATTCAGCCGCTTAGTGATCGCATAGAAGTGATTTTAGCAGGACTTAGATTTGCATCACTACAAAATGTGCCCATCTACGAAATTTTGATTGGTCCCAGGATTCAGCCGCTTAGTGATCGCGTGGAAGTGATTTTAGCAGGACTTAGATTTACACACTACAAAATGTGCCTGTCCATCGAATTTTGATTGGTTCCAGGATCCAACTCGTCAGTGGTCACGTGGCATTGATTTTAACAGGAATTAAATTTGTATCACTATAATAAGCGGCTACCTATTGAATTTTGATTGGTTGCAGGATCCAACTCGTCAGTGGTCACGTGGCATTGGTTTTAACAGGAATTAAATCTGTATCACTATAGTAAGCGGCTACCTATCGAATTTTCATTGCTTTCAGGATCCAAATCATCAGCGGCCACGTGGTATCGGTTTCAAGAAGAATTAAATTTGAATCACTATAGCTGCCTACTGAATTTTGATTGGTTCCAGGATCCAACTTGTCAACGGTTATGTAGTATCGGTTTTAACAGGAATTAAATTTGTATTACTATAGTACGCGGCTGCCTACTGAATTTTGATTGGATCCAGGATACAACTCGTCAGCATCCACGTGGTATCGGTTTTAACAGGAATTAAATTTGTATCACTATAGTATGCGGCTGCCTACTAAATTTTTATTGGTTCCAGGATCCAACTCGTGAGCGGCCACGTGGTATCGGTTTTAACAGGAATTAAATTTGCATCACTACAGAACGTATCTGTCTATCGAATTTTTATTGGTTTCAGGATCCAACTGGTCAGCCGTTGCGTGGTGTCGGTTTTAATAGAAATTAAATTTGTGTCACTATAATACGCGGCTGCCTATCGAATTTTCATTGGTTCCAGAATCCAACTCGTCAGTGGTCACGTGGTATCGGGTTTAACAGGATTTAAATTTGTATCACTACATAACGCGCATGCTTACGAAATTTCGATTGGTTCCAGGATCCAACTCGTCAGTGGCCACGTGGTATCAGTTTTAACAGGACTTGAATTTGTATCAGTAGAATACGTGCCTACCTACCAAATTTTCATGGGTTTCCAGATCCAACGCGTCAGCGGTCACGTGACATTGATTTTAACAGAACTTAAATTTGTATCACTACAATACGCGTCTACCTACCGAATTTTGATTGGTTGCAAAAGTCAACTGGTCAAAAATCACGTAGGTTTGACTTTAACGTCAAAATCGTCTGAATTAACGAGGAAAATTATAAATACTTTTTGTCGCGTTACAGGTGAATTTGTTACTGAACGTTATAGGAACGTTTAATAGCGATATAACTGCGCGACGCGCGTTTGCGGTTGCTTGATATGAGATATCGAAAAGAAATGGACACATGCGCCTTCTAGTCCGTTTGGCGCGTCACTGGCGAGTACGAAAACGGATCGGCGAAAGAGGTCCCACTTACGTTTAGTCGGACGGAATCGCAGAGGGCAATATTTCGATTACGCGACTTCGCTTGCCGCACTGACTGCAGCTTCAGGCAGAGAGAAACCTTTGTTATTTTTAACGCAGCGGTAACTTCGAACGAAAAGAGACTCACGTTTCTCGGCGATGGCGCTGTTGTCGGAGGCCGGAAGTCGGCGGAAGGTTATTTAAATTTATCTTCCTAAGACCCTCTTGCATCGAACGTTATTAACTCTGCACGCGTCATTGAACCACGGGAGACACTGTACGAATTTCGCATTAGTATGGCACACGAGTATAGCGAGTGAACTAATTGATTCAATTGATCAGACATGCCAATTTATTCCGCTGCACCTACGTCTCATCTTTAACAATTCTCACCGTCTATGTTTCAGCGATTGAAACTTTGATGACTTTGCATATGTATGAACCGAGTTATTCATAAACACTGTAAGTGACAGCGGATCTTTATGTAACGTCTGTCATTACTGCGGCATACATACGTAATTAAAGAAAAAACAGAAACATGCGGCCGCATGACGAGTTAGTGGCGGTACGAAAATGAAATATCCAATATGAGTCTCAAGTACAGTATAAGCGTGGTTGAATATCCGATACAAAACAAGGGGCTTCGTATGTATGTAGAGATGGTATTTGCCCAAAATGTAAGTTATCCTATTATTCAAACAGACCCAGGCGAAGACTTGTGTAAACATACAGATGACTCATACCGTTCTAGTGAACACTCCGTTTGTTGCACTTATCTACTTCTAGTAATGACGTAATTCCTGAAATATTGCAAATACGTGCAGAAGCTCCTTGTAATTATCGGTTCATATTCATACATGTTTTTATGCACCAAATGACACATGTAAATAATGGCCTATCATTTCCACAGGTACCTCGGAACAGTTTAGAGACTTGCGTCAATGAGAACGAAAAAAGTAAAATCTGGAAAGTACAATTGAGCCGTTTATTTTGAAAGTGGCCTAATTCTATTTTTCAATATTTTCCGGTTACCATGATTACATGTACAAATTTATGTTGTTTATCAGTAAATGTTATTTATCTCGATTTGAAGATAAATGGAGTTAGGCCACTTTCAAAATAAACGGCTCAATTAAGTGTATATTTACATGTATGAGTTAAGTATATATTGAATACAAATTGAGGAAAACGCCTAGAAAAGACTATGAGGTGCAGTTTTACCTTATCAGAAACCATTAAAACCGGAAGCTAAGTGCACACTTGTGTATATAATCCTGTTCAGTTCTAAACCTGCCATATCGCATAACCACGATAATTCAATTCGCTCCATCAGATATCGATACAATCGGTCGCTAATTTTCCGAGCTTGCCTCGCCAAGAAAAATTTCTGCCTACGTTCCTATTTCATAAAGTACCAAGATACAGTGACGCGAACGCCAGAATCCGTCAATCACAGAAATGCTATCATTCCTCAACGAACGACCCATAAAACGAGAAGAGCCGCGCAAGTTACATTTTATCGGAAAATAATGAAAGCGCGCGTCGACCTTAATAGGAACTTTATTTTGTTTTACCTTGTCGAGCGCAAAACGGAAAACCTGACGATGCGCAGTGTCAATACACTTTGCCCATTTGTTGACTCTCACAATAGCGGAACGTTTTCCTGTTTAAAGACACGCCTCCGGACAACAGTGCACCAGTTAGTTATTCGCCGTTACGATGAATGAGAATTGAAGTACTAATCTCTACAAGTGCGGTCACGCCTGTCACGAATTAGCAGACATAGCGTTACGGCATGCGATTGCCATCTCACAGTTCGAACCATTAGCAGAACGTGGGAGATTGCTCTCAATATCGTCAGAGCGAAACGGCCGTAAAAGATATCCTCGTTACGATAAGATTGCCAATTGGATCGATCGAATGCATTCTTCCGCATTATAAGATCGCCTTCTGTGCACTCGATAAACAGACATCCTTAATACTTATACTCTTGCGTCATCGAAATTCCTTTAAATTCAAATTGTCGAGTACCGCGCAAGACGGATGCTGTTTTTTTCGATCGCGCCTTTTTTTAACGAAACGCCAACGTTATTTTTAACTTGCAAAACGGAATGCCTGACGTTTCTTGCGACGACTTTTTCTTACCCCGTCTAAGAATTCGAAGGTGACTTTGACGTCGCGGTGGAGAAGAGGCAAGATCGGAAAAAATTGATCGATGCATCGTTTGACCCCTTCGATATTATGCAACTTCGCTTCAATCATTTTTAAACAATAACACCTCACGATTCTGCGCAAAAATTCGTCGGATTACCTAGCTCCATATCTTCAATATCTTCAATATCCATATCTTCAATCGTAAACGCAACAACCGAAAAAATTGTTAAGAGGCCAACATCCATAAATTAGAAAAGCAACCTAGATCATTAGGCCGCTGTAGATAATGAAGTTTCCGTTCATAATACGCGTTTCGTACCTGCACACTGCTGCCATCTGGCGAAAACAAGCAGGGCAGGTTTTCAATAAAGTATCATTTGTGAGGTCGCTCTGGTATGAACAGCCTCACTAGAATATTCATGCTTCATTGCAAGGATATATGTAGTTGGTAATGCAGGTTGTACTACAATAGCTTTTATTACATGGCAATATTTTAAAATCTGCACAAGTAGGAAGGAATAAAAGCTAACAATGAATAACAAATGCTTTTAGGAACTTTATGGTATCACGAATGTAGATGGTAATGCAGGTTGTACTACAAAAGCTTTTATTATATCGCAATATTTTTAAATCTGTACAAGTAAGAAAGAATAACAGCTAACAATGAATAACAAGTGTTTTTAGGAACTTTATGGTATGGTGACTGTGGTCAGCTACCGTCCGGAAATAAGTGTTTGTTTTCCTTATGGAATCTCTAGTCTTTTCCTGGGTGCCTTCGCTGTCGTTGGTCTTCCACCCGATGTCCCTAGACAAGATTTGCTCTAGTGACCCAGGATCCGTCACATTTAAATCCCTACAATTGGACGCCACAATTAAACTATCGAACAAATTCACTTAACGTACGACTGAACCGCCAATTTTGCAGATCTACTTGTTGCGTCTCAAGCATCTTTGAAACAGTTTGTTTTCCTTACGGAAACTTGGGTGCCTTCCCTGTCGTTGGTTCTCTACCCGATGTCCCCAGATGAGATTTGCTCTAGTGACCCAGGATCACATTTAAATCCCTACAATTGGATGCCACATTTATCTATCGTACAATTCACTCAACATACAACCAAACGCCGAACCGCCAAATTTGCAGATCTACTTATTGCGTGCCAAGCATTTTTGAAACAGTTTGTTTTCCTTACGGAAACTCCAGTCTTTCCCTGGGTGCCTTCGCTGTTGTTGGTTCTCTACCCAATGTCTCTAGACGCGATTTGCTCTAGTGACCCAGGATCACATTTAAATCCCTACAATTGGACGCCACAATTATCCACCGTACAATTCACTCAACACTCGACCGAACGCCGAACCGCCAATTTCGCAGATCTACTTATTGCGTGCCAAGCATCTTTGAAACAGTTTGTTTTCCTTACGGAAACTCTACTCTTTTCCTGAGTGCCTTCGCTGTCGTTGGTCCACCACCTGATTCCCTAGACGAGATTTGCTCTAGTGACCCAGGATCACATTTAAATCCCTACAATTGAACGCCACAATTAAACTATCGAACAAATTCACTCAACGTACGACTGAATCGCCAATTTTGCAGATCTACTTGTTGCGTGCCAAGCATCTTTGAAACAGTTTGTTTTCCTTACGGAAACTCGTCTTTCCCTGGGTGCCTTCGCTGTCGTTGGTCCTCTACCCAATGTCTCTAGACGCGATTTGCTCTAGTGACCCAGGATCACATTTAAATCCCTACAATTGGACGCCACAATTATCCACCGTACAATTCACTCAACATTCGACCGAACGCCGAACCGCCAATTTTGCAGATCTACTTGTTGCGTGCCAAGCATCGCTGACACAGTTTAGCCAATCGCATCAATGCCGGCCAGCACCCGAATTTTGTCTCCCGACTCGGTCCAGATGACGGTCCATCGGCCACACTTTTCATCTCGTGTGAGAACTCGCCACAGACCCCAGGCACGGTCCCTTTTTTCTTGTTTTCATCGGAACGTCATTATTTTTCATATCGCTTGATGCCTGGTCATCACATGATTTTTGACATCGGGGCGCTGTGCCGTTTCGAACATGGCGGCTGTGGAATGTGAAACGAAAGACGGTGGCTCGGGGGACCGGTCGAAGTCGCCGGTGTTCAGCAGCGAAACGATCGAAACGCTGAAAGATCATGAGGCGGTCGGGATCCCGCTGCAGTCGTCGTGGACATTTTGGCTGGACAAGTGAGGAGATATCTTTTATCGTCGGCTCGCTTTTACGCACAACGTATACGCGATGAGTGTCGCACGTTTTATATGTTTGTCCCGTTCGCGTGCGGCGTCGACGGGTGCGCGATCGTGTCGTTCTTCTCTTTTTCCGCTTTTTTCGCTCGTTCTTTTTCCGCTCTTTGCCTTCGCCGGCCTGGAGCGTCTTGCGGTATCGAATGTCAAGATAAGACGGTTCGGAGTATGACGACCGTGTGCAATAACTGCGTATGCAGTGCGCAACGAGAATGATGTTTCGCTGATGTAGAGAAAATAAATTCATCCCTTCCCCCCCTGTCAGTCGTTTGAGTTGTCAGTTGTCGCACGTCGAATGTCGCTCGCTTGGACTCTTATCGGAGCAGTTGACAGAAGAAAAGAACGTTGCTGAATAATGTTTTGCATATATATATATATACATATATATGTATGCGTATATGTGACATCGTAAAATATTGTCTATGAACGTAACGTCGATTTATGTAAAGTTTCGTTTATATTCGCGAGATATAATACTTGTGACCTAGTGTATATTTTTTGTCTGCTCTTCAATTTAGTAATGTTTTTATTATTGCTTGTCAAATCGTGAAAGGCCCGAAATCGTGATAGGAAGATTTCCAACCCAAAATTGATAGCCAATAACAGATGTGCTGTGAGAGTTTCTAAAAAGCTGGTAAAATTAACAGAGCTATCCCTGGTACAACCGCTGAAGCGTATAAAGAGAACTTAAAGAAGATTTATACTGTGAATACTGTACAAAATTTTTGGGCTGTCTTCAATAATATACCAAATGCCGGCGCTGTACAGGTATCACCTTTATTTTGTACATACACTTCCTGTGGCAAATTTTGAAAAGCATTACTCTTAATTTTATGGCTTTACTCTATAATTTTTTACATTCCAATACATTAGGTCAGATACAGTTACCACTTAATGAGAGATGAGAGATACCCAATATGGGAAGAACCAATTAATCAGAAAGGTGGAACTTGGAGACTAAAGTGCCATAAATATGATACTGTAAGAGTCTAATTGTTTCTCACGGTCTGTCTTCATACATTTTGACCGTGTGTCCTTTTTAGGAGAAGGTTTGGAAGGAAGTAGTACTGGCAGCAATTGGAGAACAATTTTCTGATCATGTAGGAGTAGGTGATGAAGTGTGCGGTGTGACTGTCTCTATCAGGGATAAAGAGGATCTCATACAGGTACGGTATTTCATAGCAAACTAAGATGCTTCCTGGTAAGTCTAATGATGGGTATGTTTATTTTCTAGATTTGGAACAATAATGCTGCATTGGAACCTAAGGCAACTGTCTTGCAAAAAATTTACTCTCTTTTGCCAGATGTGTCTTTCCCAATGGTATTATACAAGCGTAAGTATAAAGAAGCATTACTCCGACTCTAAATGGTAGAACAAGGAACTTTCTTTTAAGAAAGGCATTGCAATGTAATTATGTAATTAATGTTACAGCTCACCAGTCTCATCACGCGTACGGACGACGTTAACGTAATAACAGCGTTGAGCCTACTTTACTAAACCGATGGAAGCACGAAAATGATCCGCATGGAACCGAAAAACAATGTACCGTAATACGTAATTAGGGGCGAGTCAATTTTTAATCCTACGAAAGAGAGTCTTTCATAACTTTTGAGCGCGTCAGGAGCTAACGCGATGTTCTGTATTTTATTACTTACAAATTGTCTATTCACGTTAATTGAGGAAATTACTTTAAACGCACGTCGTTGACAACTGTACCAAAACTTTCGATCGTTAAATATATTTTTATACTTACAATCCTGATCTATGCCCAACTCCACCGCCTTGTAATACGGGATACACATCCTTAGTGGATACGGATACTTCGACGCTACACCTGGATATTTTCACAGCTACTTATACGTTTATTTATGTATGTACATTGCAATACGACCGTATGACAGAATACAGGAAGATTGATACTCGGGTGAACCCAACGGAATGTGGACAGAATATTAAAGCAGCCCCAGTCAAGCAAAGTCTGCGAATTAAAAATTCGTTTACACGTTATACACATGTAGGATAGAGATGTTTGGCGCCTCTTGGTTACCAAATACGATTTATTGCAATTTATTTCAGTCGGATTCCGTCTCCCGGAATTTATCAGCGAATCTGCGAAGGTGGAACGCGTTCCAGGAGATAAATAATAACGAACAAAACAGCGATACCGTAAAACAATATTTGCGCGAATTATTGACAAACAAGATGGAATTTGCGTCTTTTCTGTTGCACTGTTCAATGTTTATATTATAATTTTTAATCTGTGCATCGGTTTGAATATATCGGCACATTTCTACCTCCTAATTAAATTATCAGGATTACAAATTCTTGCGCACTCGAACAAGAAACTGCAACTTCTAAAAAAAACGTGAAATTCCCCGATTTCTAAAAATTAACTGTTCTCAGGTCCAATCATCCGAACATGAGATAAAATTTTACGACATTCCGATAACCAATTCCGTTGACGTCAGCGAATGCCAGCTACAAAACCCGGAGCGCAAAAGTGTTCCTTTAAAAGATTCCAAGACCTATTGCACTAGTTTTACCTCTTATGAACCTCGCATTCTTCGCATACTTTCTCTGAATTCCAAAATGTACATCTTTCAGTAGGCACCCAGAATCTACTTGTCAAATGATGCGATAGTTGCCTGCAAATAATTGACGAAAGTACACTCGCCAGCATGTGCACTGATACGAGCAGCAATCCGGCAATTTGCAAAGGTGCGCCAATTGAAATTTGTCTTCCGGCCGAAGGTGTTTAGCCTAAACGTGCAAAGTAAGCGGCAAAGTTCGCGCTCGACGATTGATGAGAATTTTATGTACGATAATACGTGGATCGCTGCCTAACAAGCGAGTAAGCATCGTTGACTGATCGCTCCTGTAATATTGCAATGTCCTATTCGCGATTACGTGGCAACCCACGCTGGGACCAGGGTACGTCGTCCTGCTGCTCGTCCTTGCGCATAAAAACGCACGTGTAAGTCACGCAGCGTAAAAGCATTAACGGTGTCAGTCGGCGTTTGAAAATGACACTAGCCACGGCGAACTAACTGTCGACCGTAACAGTTTCTCTCGCGTGTAACCCTGCGTCGTCGATGATGATTATTCAGAGAGCGATGTTCCACGTAAAGGATGACTTTCGTCGCGAGATAACTCCAATTCCGATATCCCGATGCGTCGGTCGGCGCTGTTACAACGAATTTCGGGCGAGAATTTACGTTAGACGATTTGCATAAGACATAAAAGATGACAAATTGCCGAGGCGATCGAAGTTTAATATTTTTAGAAATTCCACGTGCTCGAATGGGTATTATTTATAAATCCGGGCCTCCTCTTTCTCCTGCTCGTTATCCGACATCAGCCGCGCGCTGTCTTTCGCTTTTCATCTAGTCTAGTATAGTATTTTAATTGCGGTCCCTAATGCCGTAATACATTCCGAAGTTCGAGCGGGGACCAAAAATAGAATGGAATGCTCTGCGGGCGAAATTAATTTTGTAACTTCCTTTCCGATCGGCAGACTAATCCGGCTGGTCTCTCTCATTACCTATTCAACTTAAACGTCTGCACAGCCGGAGTCGTCCGCAGACTCTCGCGATAGTGGAACGTCTACGATTATGGGATTTCCGGATGTCGTCGGAATGGCGCCATCGATAAGATTTTGCGTGGGCTTAATGGCTGACGTCGGTGACCCTGCGTCATTATACGGCTCTACCGTTTCACGATTTGCGACGGTTGAGGCTCGAAAATTAATTGAAAAGGCACATGCCCGCGCGGGTACGTGAGTACGCATGTCAAACCCATATGTAACGGCCGATTAAACGAAGGCTGCTATGTCCATAGATCGACAGCCACGATTACATCTTTAACACGCTTAACGGATGAGACCCCGGAGGACGGATATTTCATTACAGTTACACAATCGTTTCACAATGAACCGAGAAGTGCCGGTTACGGCGGCAGACATGATTCGAATAATTAGTACGGCCGTAAAGTAGTCCTGCAAAAGCGAAAAAAGTCGCATGCTCATACGGGGAAAGGCAAATCACCGGTGTCGAGTGCGGCACGTGCGCGCGCCTGCAAAAAGGCTGATTCCGTGAAAATGAAATCCTTAATGACTTTTTGCGACCCCCGTGACATAAGACATTTATGACGCCACCGGTGCCAGGATGCAGCGGCCGTCTTGATTTATTTCAGAACATTTCGAAACGACCTTCGGAGGCCGAATACTTTCGGCAAAATAAATGCGCCACCGACGAGCTTTTGCGGACCCACACGGCCGTCGATACGTTCAATCTATTTTTCATGAAATTACCATAACGACGCGCGCGGGATTTCCTAGCGTGGTTATTGATCGGTTGCGACAGTGTGATCTCCGAAGGGAGGACTCTTCGATCGAATATCTACGTACATTGAATCTCCGACACATCGACAACCGTCAACTATCCATTATTCGTGCAATTTCATTAGCACGTCGTTAGTGACAAGTACGCATTGTCGCTGAGCCGGCCAATAACTCAATCATTCTTTACAGTCTCTCTCTCATGTCTACACTCTTAATTCTGCTAACTCGCTTGCGAACACTTTTATTTCATCACGATCTCCTGTCCGTCTATACGAAGCTATGTGGTCGGCGTGAAGGAATGTCAAACGTATCTGACATTAAACATTTACAGCTGTCCGACAATTAGCACTTCGCCGCCGATGACTCGATGAATCTAGACAACCGATTCGTCAGACATAATTAACCCTCCGCTCTCTGGCTCGCGTCCCATTCTCAACACCGCAATTTCAATTCACGCTCATTTCTAAGACCTCTCCACCCACCATTCGCCATTTCGGACGCCCGGCTCTCTTTGAATCGATTCACAATTCTTCATTTTTTATTCATGACCCTCCCGACAGGCCTCAATTACGCGGGCGCGTCGGCTTCTAACATCCCGACATCCATCATTCGCCGAACTTCAAAGTCCCGGCTGGCCTCAGATCCGACGCTAACGAATCAATAGCGCACACGCGCCAAGTTCAGCGCGCGATATATCACCCCAGCCTCGTTCGACGTTCGATCCGCGTAAATAACGCGACAAACGCGTCGGCACACTTTTTTGAATTCCAGCAACGCGGCGAGATCGTTCCTGACTCCGACAGCGAGGCGGGCGAGTCCGCCGAAAATTTCCGCCAAAATCCGACGCCGCCAAGTAGGCGCGTCCGGGGCGTCGTCATCGTGCGATGACCCGAGGCGTTCTGCCGAATTCTTCCGCGATTCTCTCACGCGAACGTCGCCGGCGACTCGGCTCCGGGCATTCCGACGGCATCTCGAGAAATCCGACTGATCAACACGCGGGTCCGGCGCCAATCTGCTTTTTTGCCCGCCCGAACATTTGCGTCAATGTTCGAACGGCGCGCCGGGAATGTATGCAGTCGAATGGCACACTTCGGGATGTGCTCCGTTTAACCCTTTCAAGGATCAACATTGTCAGTCTAAGCGTACGCTGATGATGGAACACTGTTTTCTCAAAGTGAATTGCGGTGATGTACAAGGCGCAGCCGAATTATAATTCTAATTCTTCGGTTGCGTCAAATTAAATAATGCAGCAAAGTTGAACACTGTTTCGCCAAAGTGAATTGCGGTAATGTACAAAGGCGCAGCTGAATTCTAATTCTAACTCTTCGGTTGCGCCAAATTAAATAATGCAGCAGCAAAGTTGAACACTGTTTCGCCAAAATGAATTACGGTTATGTACAAAGGCGCAGCTAAATTCTAATATTAATTCTTCGGGTACGACAAATTAAGTAATGTAGCAAAGTTGTTGGAGGATATGCATACAATCGAATGGTACACTTCGGAATGTGATCCGTTTAACCCTTTCAAGGATCAACACTGTCAGCTAAAGCGCACGCTGAGGACGGAATACTGTTCTACCAAAGGGAATTATGGCGATGTACAAGGCGTAGTTAAATTCTAATTCTAATTCTTCGGTTGCGCCAAATTAAATAATGCAGTAAAGTTGCACACTGTTTCGCCAAAGTGAATTACGGTAATGTATAAAGGCGCAGTTAAATTCTAATTCTAATTCTTCGGTTGTGCCAACTTAAATAATGCAGCAAAGTTGAACACTATTTCGCCAAAATGAATTACGGTAATGTACAAGGGCGCAGCCGAATTCTAATTCTAATTCTTCGGTTGCGTCAAATTAAATAACGCAGCAAAGTTGAACACTGTTTCGCCAAAGTGAATTGCGATAATGTACAAGGCGCAGCTGAATTCTAATTCTAATTCTTCGGTTATGCCAAATTAAATAATGCGGCAAAGTCGTTTGCTGGAGGATATGCGTGTATTTAAGGCATGATAATGACTGCAATACGTCAGAGATCGAAAAAATTGGCAAAGGCGTATGTGTGCCCATAGTTAATGCTGATAATTTTCGGCGGACGTATATATGCGTCCATAGCAGTATCGGGACCGTCATATGACAGAAGTATCCGCAATGGCAACGTTTGTGTGACGCACTTTCTTCGTCACTACTTTGATATAGTGACGTGACGAAATCATCCACTTGGTTTGTGGTTTTTATGTGATAAGATATGAGTTCTTGCCCTTTAGACTTTATAAGAAAATATTTTTGCCATGCTACATGTACTCATTTTATTATGTTTCATTAATTTTGATACTATTGATTTTGTGTAATGTCCATATGTGTTGAAGGTGCGTTGCAGTGCTGTGTTTGACTGCAATTCTTGAGCAGATATGGAACAATTATCGATTTTTATGCTCTACCTTGTTTAATACATAAAGAAATCGGCACAAAGAAATTTCGCAAAGATAAAACAACTGAACCAAGAAAACAATTTCTTCATGTCACCTATTATACACGATGGCGCATAAAAAAAAGACAAAGTTGTTTTCTATCTGCTTTATTGAAAATTCTACACCTCCGATTGTGTCACTTTCCTCATTACTACTTCATAACCGGTAGTACTGATGTCTACATGGCCCATATGCTGAGTCATCGACCAATCGGGAGAAATCTTCCATGACACCCTGCTGCGTTCCTGGTCTCCAAAGGGTTAAACCTGTGCCCGACACTCGCCTTTTTGCCTCGCAATCCGTAGAATAATTCTCGGTGATGCTTTACGCAACTCGTCTGCTGTTGTTAGCATTTTCGCCGATCGTGCAACTTTGTTTACAGCACGCGCGTTCCAAACGTGTGTTGGGGCAACGCGTGACAACGAAGATACCGACGACGCGTATCGAAAACCTTCAATACGTGGGAGCGAGGCAGGATCGAAAACGTTATGTCGGTTTAGATATACGCGCATAAGAGTTTACGTAAGCAATTTGACACACTTTGGCGTCGATACGGCTATATTTAACTAACCTACTAAACGGTATTCGGAATTTCGGCTGCGTACCGTGGGACTCTACTCCCGCGGCAAGGTGAATAATGGAAAAATGTTTGCCGTCTCTAAGTTTGCCAATTTTACGGCCAGTTTACTTTCTACGGATCGCTGGCATCCAGTATTTTTGCGAGGCGGGCCAAACGAGCGAAGACCAGCTTGTCCGTCGATGATGAAGTTCGACATTCCCGAATAATCGGCAAAACTTTGCGCCAGGGACGTTCCCAAACATCCGCACGATTACGTCGACCGGAACGAATTCCGCACCTCTCGTTTCCCTCGTAACCAACGCGATCGGTGAGGACGCGTAATAAAAGAAACAATCTCCATTTCCATTTACGAGGAGGTCGCGGTGTCCGCTCCCGTTTCCGGTGCATCGTCTGCCTGCATTCCGCCGCATCCGGTGCACGCAACACGTTCCCTGATAAACAGGCCGATCGCATTCTGGCACGTTCAAAATATGATGCCGTTCTGTGCACCGTTCATTTATTGTGTGGAATATTGCGCTAGATACAGGCCTACTTTGTATTGAATAATCATAATTAACGGCCAGCGAATCATTTATCGAATGACGAAGAAAGCAACTACGGTACAATGCGCGGTACCGAAGTTTTGTTAACACTTTAATTGCTATGATGATCACCGGTCACCGACGCAAGAGATTTTAGTGAAGATCCAAAATATTCGCAATGGGTAGCAATAATTATTTTACAAAGACAGTTGTTATTAGAATAGTGATGCGATTCTTTGGTCTCCAATACTTGCACATTATTTACATTTTCCAAAATTCAGTCGAATGGTATAGTATTTCATAGCATCGCCGTTCTAATAGAGTAAAATATGCTTGGCAATCAACGTGTTAAACATACAAAACGTGATACCATCCTGTCGTTGAACTCTCGCGCAGAAATCTGCGTCGGATGCAAGTGAATCTTGCGGTGGTCATTCAAAATTAGCAAAATCAAACGTTTATGGGATAACGGCGCGATTTTCTTTATGAATATATATAATACTTTACAATGTTATATTACATTGCAATGTCACGAAACTTAGAGTTCAATAAGCCATTCCTTCACAGGACCGAAACGCATCGTTCACGACGTATTCTTTGCCAACACGCCAAGAAACTCGTGCGAACACTAGCCACTCGCTTCCCATAAAAATTCAAAGAATACCCAATCGGTAGCATTTATAATTTTGTAAATGCAATTAATATTAAATAGTGATTCAATTCTTTGGTCTCCAATACCTTCGCATTATTTTCATTTTACACAATTAAATCCCATTCTGTAGTATTTCATCACGTTACGGTTTCAACACGTTGACTGCCGTGCGTATTTTGCCGTATTAGAACGGCGATGCTATGAAATACTACAGCATTTGATTGAATCACACAAAATGTAAATACTGTGCAGGCATTGGAGACCAAAGAATCGCATCACTATTCTAACAATAACTGCATGTATAAAATAATTATTGCTGCCCATAGCGAATATTTTGGACCTTCACTAAAATTTCTTGCGCCGGTCAGCGGTGACCATCACAGCAGTCAAAGTATTAACATAGTGAAATACGCACGACAATCAACGTGTTAATAAATCCGTAAAACGCGTTGCACCGCAATTAATATTAAATAGTGATTCAATTCTTTGGTCTCCGATACCTTCGCATTATTTTTATTTTGTACAATTAAATCACATTCTGTAGTTCTTTATTACGTTGCGGTTTTAATACGTTAACTGCTGTATGTATTTTGCCGTATTAGAACGGCGATGCTATACAATACTACAGCGCTTGACTGAATCATATAAAATGTAAATACTGTGCAGGTATTGGAGACCAAAGAATAGCATCACTATTCTAGCAATAATTGCATATATAAAATAATCATTGCTGCCCATTGCGAATATTTTGGACTTTCAGTCAAATTTCTTGCGCCGGTCAGCGGTGACCATCACAGAAGTCAAAGTATTAACATAGTAAAATACGCTGGGCAGTCAACGTGTTAATAAATCCGTAAGACGCGTTGTACCGCAATTAATATTAAATAGTGATTCAATTCTTTGGTCTCCGATACTTTCACATTATTTTTATTTTGCACAATTAAATCCCATTCTGTAGTACTTCATCACGTTGCGGTTTTAACACCTTGATTGCCGTGCGTATTTTGCCGTATTAGAACGGCGATGCTATGAAATACTATAGCGTTTAACTGAATCATACAAAATGTAAATACTGTGCAGGTATTGGAGACCAAAGAATCGCATCACTATTCTAACAATAACTGCATGTATAAAATAATTATTGCTGCCCATAGCGAATATTTTGGACCTTCACTAAAATGTCTTGCGCCGGTCAGCGGTGACCATCACAGCAGTCAAAGTATTAACATAGTAAAATACCCACGGCAGTCAATGTGTTAATAAATGCGCAAGACGCGTCGTACCGCAATTTCGAACGTAATAAAACTCCATTACGCTGATGAACAAGTGCGGTGCGTGCCGCGGCGTATTTATTTAGCACGGAGAAGATATCATTAGACCCGCGTCTTCTATGGTGCAGAGACATTGCCGGTTGCATACGGAGTGCGTGGGTTCGTTATTAAAACCATCGGCGCGTAACTACGACGCCCACGTGCAGCGTGTTTACAAGAGCAAAGGGTACCAAGATGTGGCTTGCATGAGAGCCTATTATTACGAGAGTATCATGTGTCGTCTTCCGCGGAAACGTTCTCACAACAACCGACGGTACACGCCTTTAACCGCAATGATTCCCGGATCGACGCCGTAATGGGGTAATTAACCTCATTAACGTTATGGCTGCTCTTTGTCTCGCGACGCGTGAGAGTGTACCGTTAGAGGAATGCGGAAGGAGTGCAGGCGAATTCACGAATTCCGCCAATCGTGCCCACGCACTCACGCCGGGGTCGTTGAAATCGTTAATAATCCTCCGTTAGGACGTGTACACTCATGGAGAAGACTCGTATTTCACCTGCGACGAGCTGATGTTGCGTATTGAATGCGATGTAAGATGAAACGAGATAATTCAAACTTTTGTTAACACATTGACTGATACAGTGGTCACAGGTGACCGGTGCAAATGATTTTACTAAAAATGCGAAAAATTTACAATGAAGCCTAGTTGCAACCTTGTAAAAGCAATTGATATCGGAACGGTGCTTCAATACTTTGGCTTCTAACAACTCTGCGTTACCTTCATTTTGCACGCTTTAATTATACTCTGCAGTATTTCATCGCATCGCGGTTTTAACATAGCAAAATACGCCACGGTGGTCACCGGTAATCGGAACAAAAGATTTTACTAAAAATGCAAAAAATGTGTAATCTTGTAAAAGCAATTGATATTGGAACGGTGCTTCAATACTTTGGTTTCTAACAACTCTGCGTTATCTTACTTTTGTACGATTCCATTATACTCTGCAGTATTTCATCGCATCGCGGTTCTAACATAGCAAAATACGCTTGGCAGTCAACGTGTTAAAGCGGTTTCATGAATTGTAGCAATTTTAAACGCACCCTCCAATATACTTGACTGTGTTAAACAAATTTTCAAACTTTATTTTTGTCATAAAGACAAACACGATTGAAAATGGAGTTAGAAAGAAAGTTGTAGTAAAAAGAGACTCGCACCTTTGGACGCCTCATAAGAAGTTTAAACGTGTGGAAATCATTTTATGTGCTTCACTTAAAAACGACCGATCACTGGATAGAAACATTTTAGGCTTTTGCGTGCCTTAGAGACTGGACCAACATATAGGCTCTGTAGCTCATTTACACCATCGTAAGGTTTCTTCAAAATTTTCTTTAAAATTAATGTCCTGCTTTACTCAGTTGAGGGTCCACTAGGGTCAACAAAGTTGTGAGTCGGAAACCGTTTATAAACCTTTACAAGCTTATAACACCCAGTGTCAGGCAATCGGCGAATAATGCGCAGCTAAATTGATGCCCAATTATCCGCCGCCGCGGAAGCTGAGGAGAGATAGGCAGTCTTTAAAAATGTGGAGGAGACCCGTAACGAATTGGTCCGTGGGTATGCGAAATTCATGAATACGTTTGCTTGCGGGATCCCCTTTGTGCGCGGATTTATTCAGCCGCGCAACAATGCGCGCTCGTCATTTCCATCGCCTCTTAATAAATTACACGGCGGCACGTTAAAATAAACCGACGCGCAGTGACGTAACGAGGCGCATAATCCCGGCGTTTTTTTCCTTTTTTCTTGCGAGCCGCGATAATTCGTCGAAGACGACGCGTGTCCGTTAAACATTGCACCGACGTAATTGGCATAATTAAGACCGGTCGGCGAGGCGTCTCTCGGCTTTTGGTCGAAGCCGACGCCGTGCCGTTACCGAAATTCAGGATGTACGAGCGTGAAATTGGTACATCCCGCTTGGCATGTTCTTGTCGGCTTTTTATTGGAGGCCGCCCCGGACGGGTCGCGATGTTTATTAATTTCCGTGCGACAAAGTGCGTCCTGTAGGTGAGCCGCACGTATAAATACGCCATAAACCACGTAACCTGATGGAAGCGATCGAACGCGATGCACTGCCGACTTAACCCTTTGCAATCCGCTGCCCCCTCTCAGGGGACATTAAAGTTTGTTAGAGATTACAGGGAATTAACTTATTCCAGCGCAACTTTTTCAGACGTGGACGTTTGCCTGAAGTTTTCTCTTGAAATGGCACAAGAAATCAAATCAAAGTATAGTAAAATATATACTATATACTATATATAGTACTAAGGTATATAAAAAAAATATCAGCGGGTTTTGTTACGACGCACAAACCCCCGGCCTTTGAAAATTTTAATCTCCATAGGCCATAAAACCGATGTGGGACAAAGAAAACGGGATTGCATTGTTTGTTTTGACAGAAAAACACCTGGTGGCAGGCGTCTAACGACTTATTATTGTCAAACGTGCATAAATCACCCTGCAATGCATATTGGGGAGCGTTTTAAAGTTTATCACACTGTACAAAATTATAGCGAAATAAAATATTGATTTTTTGCAAATATATATTTCTCGATGTGAACCAATTCATTTAAGTCCAATGTCATCATAATACATTACTCGGTTCCAAAACTATGCTAAATAATATGAGGGTCCGTAAATACACGTTTCTGCCACAAAGTCGCGCTGAGTAGCTGGTAGCCAACGTTTTAATTTTTTGCAAATATATGTTTCTCGATGTGAACCAATTCATTTAAGTCCAATATCATTATAATGCGTTACTTGATTCCAAGACCAGAATGGTTCGGAGTGCAAAGGGTTAAAGCGTTATTATCGTCGATACCTAACGACGATGCGATTCTATCGCCGACGCGATGACGTAATCACGCGGCTAATTGTCGAGCGTTTCGCGCATATCGCGGTTTACGAGTGGAGAACTTGGGAGAAGTACGAGCGTCCGCACGAAAGCTAATAACTAATAAATCGACCGTGATGAAAAAGTTTGCGCGAAAAGCACTTAATGAGCGCGCGTGCCTCGGCCGTTTCTAATATCGGGACGAATTTTTCGGACGTTAACGGCCGGCCGATTACCGGTTATGGAGCTTTTTTGTCCTGCCTCTACGAGCGGCAGTAAATGCACGTCTTAAAATCTAACATTCATAATGTCACGGAGGGGAAGAAAAAACGAGATATTTCGTGAACCAGCGGTAATGCGTTAATGTCATTAAAAGGTGGCAGCATGCCGAAAGAACGCGGAACGCGTCGGAGAGTCGCGGATTCTTGCGCGGATTCACGTTTTCGGGAATCCCTGTATACGCCGTGACAGGATCGTTAAATTTATTAATCCGCTGTGTAGAGGATCGGCTCGCGTGCACCGGCCGCGTCGATTTATTCGCGACATTGAGTATCCCCGGGAGAATTCTCGAATTTATCGCCGCAATTGGCGCGGACAATTGCGCGGAGCGGCGTCTGCAATTATTGTTTTATGCCGCGTAACTGGCTGGCAGCGTTTAAGCGTGGAAACATGGAAAAAAGGCTCGCCGCAGACTGCAAGCGATACGCTGTCTGGAGGCGTAAACTCCATACTAGATGACCCGTGATAAATTTGCTTTATCGCGTTTATTTCTGTTGTGACACTTAAAGTGAAGATATCGGCGCTGATTTAGAATGCGGCGGTAATAAAGTACCGATGATATGTAGGAACCTGGTCTCTGCATATTAACGATGTTGCAGTACTTTGCGGCTGGTTCGGATCAATGAAGTTTCGTACTCTCAATTCCAACGATTCGGCCTTGTCTGAAAACATTAAAATACGAAATATTCCAGCGAAGAGTACGAAATTTTATCGGTAATAAAGAAGCTGTTGCTATTCATCAATCATCTGTATGGGATGACATATGCAACTTACATAGCATTTTTCACATAGTTTTGTCCACTTTCATAAAAGGACAAATATATGTTAGCATCTAACTGTAATGGCGAGTACGCATAAACCTTACGCACCTCCTAGATCCTGTTATTCTTAAGTAAGATTCCACCTCATCCCAGTTCTTCATACAGTGTCGTCTAATGTATCACCGTATCTGTCATCAACGGCAAGTTATTCGACGATAGTCCCGAGATTATCCTTTTACATGCATGGCGAGTCGATGCGTCGACAGCGAAGTTAGAAAACGTAAAAACATCGTTCGTACCCGATGGAATTTACAACTTGCACCCTCTGCTTATTATTGGTAGCGTTTTTCACATAGTTTTGTCCACTTTCTTAAAAGGACAAATATAGTACATAGTCGCATCCAACCGTAATGGCCAGTACGAATAAGCCTTACGCACCTCCTAGATCCTGTTATTCTTAAGTAAGATTCCACCTCATCCCAGTTCTTCATACAGCGTCGTCTAATGTATCACCGTATCTGTCATCAATGGCCAGTTATTCGTCGATAATCCCGAGATTATCCTTTTACATGCATGGCGTGTCGATGCGTCGACAGCGAAGTTAGAAAACGTAAAAACATCGTTCGTACCCAATGGAATTTACAACTTGCACCCTCTGCTTATTATGGATAGCGTTTTTCACATAGTTTTGTCCATTTTCATAAAAGGACAACTATATAATCGCATCGGCCAGTACGAATAAGCCTTACGCACCTCCTAGATCCTGTTCTTAAAGAAAATTCCACCTCATTCCAGTTCTAGATACTGCATCGTCTGATTTATCGCCGTGACTCTCATCAACGGCAAATTATTCGATGATAATCCGCGATTATCATTTTACGTGCATCGCGAATCGATGCGTTGGGAGCGAAGTTAGAAAAAGTAACAACATCGTTCGTACCCAATGGAATTTACAACTTGCGCCCCTCTGCTTATTATTAACACTTTATTGACCGGTATTGACTGCAGATGCTACTCACTAACGACCGATTTAGTTGGGTGCGGGTTTATCGCCAGTATCTATGTATCAGTATGTGCCTATTTGTAAAGCTCCATAACTCAAAAATACGCATTATGTTGTTAAGAATCCTTTGGTTTCAAACCAGTGTAATTTTATTGTCATTTAGAATTGCCATAAAAAACCGTTGAACACTGAAAAGCCGATTAATCGGCTACCGGTAAATAACAGTTGAACCCGAAAAGCCGAGTAATCGGCCACCGGTCGATAAAGTGTTAACAGCGTTTTTCACATAGTTGTGTCCACTTTCATAAAAGGATAGATATATATGTAGTCACATCTAATCGTAATGGCAAGTACACATAATCCTTGCGCACCTCCTAGATCCTGTTGTTCTTAAAGAAGAATCCACCTCATCCCAGTTCTAGATACAGCGTCGTCTGATTTATCGCCGCAACTGTCATCAACGGCAAGTTATTCGCCGATAATCCGCGATTATCATTTTACGTGCATCGCTTCGTCGATGCGTCGGCAGCGAGATTCGAAAACGCAAAAATGGCAAAACGCGCGTCACCGTTGCCGAGAACTGACGCATCGAGTCTCGTCAATGCTGTCATCAGTCGAAGCGCGTCCGGCCCGTTAATTGGTCGGCGGCCAATTAAAAAAGGCCGACATCATCGCCGCCGGTGTCCCTTGACCTCGTGGAATAACTTTTGCACGCTTACTCGACACCTGCCGCTCATTGCCGGATAATGTAATCGGGAAGCCGCTGGTGTTGAGTCTCGTCGTTCGCCTGCTAAGCCTTTAACGTTCTTTAATGCCAGCTCGAGCGGACGAGCGAAAATGGGTGCGTGCGATCGAGGTCGGGTTGCAGCTAGTTTATCTGTTTTATTGGGTTGGAAAGTAGCGTGGCAAGGTGTAAACACGTGGATGTAGTACGCTCGTCGTGATTCAGTCGCCGACTGCTTATGCCTATTCGAGATATAGAGAACTCTCTCGTATTGTCCTACTGGTCCTTTCCTCATAGTTTCTTGACACTCTTGCGTCCATGCAAAAGCTATGCCTCCATTCATGTTATCTTAAACGAAGTCAGTCAAAGATAAACGTAATGCGATACATAACTCTTTTGACGGGAGTTCACGGTTTTTCTTAAATTTTATTTTTTCTGTCTTAATACGTTCAGAATGTATTAACACTTCGACTGCCACGGTGGTCACTGATGACCGGTGCGAAAGATTTTACTAAAAATACAAAAACTTTGCACTGAAGCCTATTTGCAATCCTGTAAAAGCAATTGATATTATCAATTGCTATATATATTGATATACATATATCACCGGTGACCGGTGGAAAAGACTTTACTAAAAATACAAAAACTTTGTACTGAAGCCTATTTCCAATCCTGTAAAGGCAATTGATATTGGAACGGTGCTTCAATACTTTTGCTCCTAACAACTCTGCGTTACTTTTATTTTGCAAGATTTAATCATACTCTGCAGTATTTCATCGCATCGCAGTTCTAATATAGCAAAATACACTTGGCAGCCAACGTGTTAAGGGCAGTTTTCAAATTAAAATGAGATCAAATACAATATATTTTGATATAATTACTGAATTCTATTCTATTATATATTACTATTATATATTAATACTATCTATTCTATATAATGTAATAATAATATTTATTATATTATATATTAATACTATTCAGACGTAAATACGGCTCGAATTATAGAATGTTTGATCTCATTTTGATAGGAACATCACCAATATACTATATTATAAACGTTTCCATAGAGAAAAAATTAAAAATACATTAATTCCAGCTCATCTTCATTGTAACATTGATACTCTGATTTTTAAACGATTTCATTGCCTTGACACTCATTTCATCATCACTTTTATTGCAATGTCCTTATTTCGATTTAGCGAGCTACGATTCCGGAAAAATAGTGTTCCCGTTGGCAAACTGTCCCAATTCGATTCCGTCCAGACGGACAATGCGAGAGAGTTTCCTGTACGCGTGTTCTGAGAGGACTCACGGGGTTCACGTTTTTCCTGCCGCTTATCGACACGTGCCAATTGCACAAGTCGGGAAAAGTAGCAATGACGTGCGAGGACTGCCGCGACAGGAGAAATCACGAAGTGGTAGCGTTCGTGGCTCGTAGAAGTTTGTTTGAAGTGCAATCGTATCGAACGGCGATAAGATGTTTTATGAGTAAGAAAGGAATGAGGTGAAACACTGCCACGATGGAATATGGCAGCAGGGTATTTGCCCCGATGCGTTATGGTTAAATTGAAATTTTCTTGTCGAGCGTTAATGCGATGATTGCCAGGTGAAATTCGATGCTGCGACAAAAGATGCAGCAGAGTAATACCTTTGAGGCTATTGCGTGTCTCCTGTCGCTTCTCTGAGGAATACTTAATTGAATACTTAATGAGTGCTTCGAATTAAATTCTGCCGACTAAATGAGACCGACGAAAAAGGCGATATGTTCACTGTTTAAGTGGAAATCAACTTAACATCTGACAAGTAATTCAAATAAATTTCTCCCAACCAAGTAACACCGATAAAAAAGGTGACAAGGTCACGATTTAAATGAAAATGAATTTAACATCTAATCAATGATTCAAGTAAATTTCTGCGAACCAAATGAGTCCGACGACAAAAGCAACAAGTCGCGATATATTCGCAAGTTCGCCAAAATCGAATAAAAACCCAACGCATGCACGAAACTCGGAGTAAATTATCTGCTACCATTTTTCAGTTAACGCTACACTAAATGCTCTAATTCACAAAACACCCAAATGAGTTCCCACGAAGTCGCAGCTTCGTAATCTGGAAGCCGCCACTGTAAAAATCAGTGTCGACATGACATAATCTGTCGCTTATCTCCAATTAGTCGAAACCGCACGCGGAAGAAAATCGTCTGAACAAAATTTCAGGATCTCCTTATCGCTGATGAATGTGAGGATCGGTATCTCTTGTACGAACAAAGAAGCAGAGGATCGAGGAGAACACGAGAACGACAATTAGGCAGAGACAAGGCAATTAACCCTTTAGCTGCGGCGTAATTGGTCACGGAGGAGTACAGCCGTACAGATAATTTTGCCGCGGCGAGCACGTAAACGACATTAATGTTACGATAGTACCACGGATGTTCATATTTACTGTCATATAAAAAATTGAAAACGACCATAACGATGTTATGTGGGAAAAGTGTTTGACGTTGGCGTATAATAAAATTGAGTTTAAGCTGATTAAAATGTTGGAAATTGAAAACTGAATTTGATCTTCTCTGACGTTTCGGTAATAGTGCGTGTTGTGTTTGAAGGAATAAATCTTTTTAATTAATTTCTTAAATTCATTTTGATTGACAGGTACCTGCATAGGCCAACACTAATAAGTATTCACATATTTAAATAAACGCCGATCAAATATTATATTTACAGACAAGGATATTATATGCATGCTACTAGGTTAATAAGTCTGTCCTGATGATGCAGACTGTAACACCTGCGAATTCGGCAAAATGCTGGCAAAAGACGTGGCAACCATCCGGAAGCCAATAGCATGTAAACAAATTTATTAATATGGTATACTCTAAAAAGTGTCATCTGTCAAATTTGACACTGCCGCCTAAACCATAGTTTAGTTTCGGTCCCCAGGGGAACAAAAATCAGTACATCATTCGCTAATTAATCGTTCAAGATTCAGCTGATTGTACGCTCGAATTAACACGTTGACTACTGATCGTATTTTGCTGTATTAGAACGGCGATGCTATGAAATACTACAGTGTTTGACTGAATTATGTAAAATGCAAATAGTATGCAGGTATTGGAGACCAAAGGATCGCATCACTATTCTAACAATAACTGCATTTATAAAATAATTATTGCTACCCATTGCGAATATTTTTGATCTTCAGTAAAACCTTTGACTGAATTATGCAAAATGCAAAT
Source organism: Cryptocheilus praepositus (assembly GCA_033815515.1). Lineage (NCBI taxonomy): Eukaryota > Metazoa > Arthropoda > Insecta > Hymenoptera > Pompilidae > Cryptocheilus > Cryptocheilus praepositus. The sequence continues at coordinate 300,196 of JAWWQZ010000257.1, read as the reverse complement.
AGTATGCAGGTATTGGAGACCAAAAGATCGCATCACTATTCTAACAATAACTGCATTTATACAATAATTATTGCTACCCATTGCGAATATTTTGGATCTTCAGTAAAATCTCTTGCACCGGTGCAAAAGATTTGATTAAAGATGCAAAAAATTTGCAATGAAGCCTATTTCCAATCTTGTAAAAGCAAATGGAATTGGAATGGTGCTTCAATACTTTGGCTTCTAACAACTCTGCGTTACCATTATTTTGCACGGTTTAACCATACTCTGCAGTATTTCACCGCATCGCGGTTCTAACATAGCAAAATATGCTTGGAAGTCAATATGTTAACACTTCGACTGCCACGGTGGTCACCGGTGACCGGTGCTAAAGATTTTACTAAAAATGCCAAAACTTCGCAATGAAGCCTGTTTGCAATCTTGTAAAAGCAATTGATATTGGAATGGTGCTTCAATACGGTTTAACAACTCTGCGTTACCTTTATTTTGCACGATTTAATTATATGTACTCTGCAGTATTTCATCGCATGGCGGTTCTCACATAGCAAAATATGCTTGGAAGTCAACATGTTAACACTTCGACTGCCACGGTGGTCACCGGTGACCGGTGCAAAAGATTTGATTAAAAATGCAAAAAATTTGCAATGAAGCCTATTTGCAATCTTGATAAAAGCAATTGATATTGGAATGGTGCTTCAATATTTCGGCTTCTAGCAACTCTGCGTTACCATTATTTTGCAGGATTTAATCATACTCTGCAGTATTTCATTGCATCGCTGTTCTAACACAGCAAAATACGCTTGGCAGTCAACGTCTTAATAAGCGCAAGCTAGTTCAGCAGCAGTCTTAAAATATAATTTGTTTCAACTTCTCACAATACGTCTCAGCCGCTTTGGGCTTATTCCATACCTCTTGGGCCCGATTTCTTCCGACCAAAATGATACGACAAGGGGTTAAGAACCGTCGCTGTCTCGCGTTTTGCGATCCTGCACAAATATCGCACGTATCGCATTCCAGGAGCATCGCAACACTGCTCGCGACAGAAGAGATGACACAGACGCCAGTGACATAATGAGTGTCTCTTATAATGACAGTTAAAGTGCAGCGAGACGACGAGATGTTCGTCCGAGATTACGTGCAACGACACTCGTTGCGGTAACAGGTGCACAGCTGATGACGTCGGTGGAGAACTGCAAGTGGGTACCTTCGAAGTGGATTTAGCGGAGAACATGCGTCGCGGCACGTTTCGCATGTGAAAGTGCGCCTCCTCCTTCTCTGTGTGCTATCGGTATTCTCACGTTGGTCAACGCCACCGATGAACGTTCGCGGCATTGTTTTATCCGGAACGTGCCGGCGCAGCTTTTTCCTTCTGATAATTAAGAAAGTGCGCGCCCGTCAGGTTGCTTACGTGCGAGAAACGTTTCATTGCAAGGCAAGGCAGCAATATGTGTACGGAAGGTGAATGCGGACGGCATGTTGTGTTCCTTTTTGTCGCGATGTTCAATGCACTTTGTACGTGCTGCGGGCTGGGGACTCGATGGCTGGAGGTGTTATAACACACATTATTAGTGTTGGGGCTTTTTTAAAGTCTAGCGTTAGATTTATGGAGATATATGTTGTGCACGACATTATCCGGCATGTTATTTTTGTGGCGATGTTCAATATTATTTGCTATGTGCTGAATGATGGAAGGTGTCATAACGCTGAATGTAGTAGCTGTTTTTAATGCTAACAGTAGATTTATGGAGAAATATGTAGGTGCACGATATTATCGAGTGGGTTATTTTTGTGTTTCACTGATTGGTAGCGGTTTTAGAAGCATAATCGTTAGTTTTCTTTTTTATCACCTCTAGCACTAGATTTACAGAGAAATATGTAGGTGCACGATATTATCGAGTGGGTTATTTTTGTGGCGGTGTTCAATATTATTTGAGTGTGCTACATGCTGGAGATTCAATGGTAGAAGCATAAATCGTTAGGGCAGCATTTTCTTTTTTATCACCTCTAGCACTAGATTTACGGAGAAATATGTAGGTGCACGACATTATCCGGCATATTATTTTTGTGGCGATGTTCAATATTATTTGAGCGTGCTACATGCTGGAGATTCAATGGTAGAAGATTTTACAGCATGAATGGTTAGGGCAGCATTTTCTTTTTTGTCATCCCTAGCACTAGATTTACGGAGATATATGTTGGTGCACGACATTATCCGGCATGTTATTTTTGTGGCGATGTTCAATATTATTTGCTATGTGCTGAATGATGGAGACTGAATGGCTCAAGGTGTCATACCGCACGTTACTAATGTAGTAGCGGGTTTTAATATTAGCACTAGATTTATGGAGAAATATGTAGGTATACGATATTAGCGAGTGGGTTATTTTTGTGGCGATGTTCAATATTATTTGAGCGTGCTACATGCTGGAGATTCAATGGTAGAAAGTTTTATAGCATGAATTACTAGGGAAACATTTTCTTTTTTGGCACCTCTAGCACTAGATTTACGGAGGAATATGTTGGTGCACGACATTATCCGGCATGTTATTTTTGTGGCGATGTACAATATTATTTTGTTTATGTCGAATGCTGGAGATTGAACAGCGAAGGTACAGCGGAGATTGTATTATGATATACGATTACATATACGAATTATTATATACTAAATGTGTTATGATATTAAATGTGAGTGCAGTAAGTTTTTTGAGTCACGTTTAGCTCCGGATTCACGAAGAAATATCTAGGTGTGCGGCCTACATAATTAAAAAATTAGAAGCCTCAGGAGAAAATTAATTTGGATACATATTCATGTCGTTCCAGCAATAAAAGTCAGCCGAAATGGGTCGAAAATGATATTCAACCATTTCTGCAATTTTTCTCGTGAAATCTGAAAGCCGTCTAATTAATGGGTCCCATAAACCGAGTGATAAATTAGCGATTGATTGTTTGCTATTAATGATAATTGTTGCATTAACACGTTGATCGCTTAACATAAATTTTTCCCATACATTTGGAATTATTCAAAAACAAATTCACTTACAAGATTTGGAGAACGCTTATTTGTAAAATGATTATTTCTTCAAAGTAATAACGCTGGCTGTATGCACTGGAGACACAGAATTTTAACATGACAAAATAAAAGAATCCAAAGAAAAAACAGTTAAATGAATGTGCATTTTTTGTTTCTAGACAAGTAGCCAAATTCTAGCCGATAAACAACTAGAAGAAAAGTGAAAAAAGTGAATTACTGTCCTATTTATTGACATCCTATTCTAAAATGACACAACTTTGCTTAAATTGTTTCGGATAATACCTTAAAACACAGCTATAATATTATATTACGCGCTCTCACTATTGTTGCGTGTATTATTACTATTTAATATATTTCATACTAATAAAAAACACCACAAGTAAAAATTAGTACAACTATCCAACAATTTCTCCATCACCCAAACACAGGCGTCATGGCGTTCGACGCGTCAAATACCGGATTTTATCAATATTTGACCATGACACATTATGACTCAGCAAATCCTAAGCATCAATTAAACGCAGCCACCTCAAACATACTCTCATTCCATTAACTCCGTACGTTGCATCTCTCGTTATTGTGACCTGTTAAAAACCAGACCTACTCCCGCGAACACGTAATCTCACACTCTATTCTTCTGCCTACCCAAAGAGCACATAATTCAGCGTGGATCGCGGCGGCGAAAAAAGCAGAAAAGACGATTGCGTCTGTCGCCGTCGCGCCGACATAGGCGAGCGTAACCGGCGGGGATGTGAAAGTGAAATTGAGAAATAACGTACAAATTTTATTTGTACGCAATGCGCGGCGAATAAGTAACTCGCCGTGGGGTTACGTATTGCGCGTACAATACCGAACGTCGAGATTTTTATCGATACGATCGCAGAGACTCGGGGGGGAGGCGAGTTCGATGTCGCGTTGCAATTGATACACAGCTCACGCGCGTGTTTGCGATCGCGTACACGACCCGACACTAACTACCGACCGATCGTCACGCGCATTAGTCCGGCCGAAATTTGATTGAACCGACCCGTGCAGATTCGAGTCGCGAAATATTCCTGCGCAGCACATTGGCTGTAAATTACACGAAGGCGGCTCCTGTAACTGGTTATTAATTCACGGTTCGATCAGTGACCTACGTCGCCGACTCGATCCCGATGTAAATGCGTTTCGACATACTTCCCTCGTGACCAAAGAGAATACCTGCCGACTTATGGGCGAAAATGTCGCCGAATGCTCGTGACACGGCGCCAATTTTCGGCTGAAAAAAATTGTTTTCGTCAATATGCCGTGTTTTCGCACGACCATCGCACTCGGCCTCGTACTCTCACGCTGAAGTCTGCGAGAGGATCCTTACGCGACTCTTACGCAGCGTCGAGCCAACACAAACTTGCGTCGGTATGCGTCGACGGTTTACGATCACGTAGCGGAGAATCGATGAAAGTGAATTTTTCGATACTCGCTCATTTATGCGTTCCAGGAAATGTAGGAGATGGAGACAAGGTCCGCTGAGTTTCAATAAGGAAGTTCGCGTCACGATAACGACGAGCCTTCAAAGGGCGAGAAACGCGGTTTGGTTAAGAAGACATGTTCGTGGCGCGTAGCTGAGGAGACTTAAGTAGCTTGCGATGTTAGAATAATCAGTGTTTATGTGGCCGGCTGTTTTAATCCGCATACGCAGGCGCTTGATGATATGCGGGCGACAAACGTTGTTTTCGATCGAACACTGTAAATTTATTAAGCAGAATAGGAAACTGCTGTAGTTTCTTGTGTGGTGGAAGGAAAGAACCAGCAGCGAAGGATCTTTACGGCTGTAAACAATGTCGTGCGACGTCATTACATTACGTGGCATTAAAAATTATGTGTTTGTTTGCAATTTTAACCTTTTTCGATAATGTAAATAATCATCGTGCCTGTCCGGAAGGATTCATGTAAAATCTACATCACGTTATTCTCGTACATCTACATCTACGTACATTACTATCATCACATTACGCGGCATTAAAAATGATGGGTTTGTTTGCAATTTTAACCTTTTTCGATAATGTAAATAATCATCGTGCCTGTCCGGAAGGATTCGTGTAAAATCTATGGTGTCCTAAAGACAAGGTCTATGGGTCTCGAAATGTGTAGACTTTCTGCAGAATGAAATAAAACCAACGAACGACAACAGGCACACAAATTATGAACATTATTCAATATTATTAAAAGTCAACGGTCAATCAGGACGACTGCCGTAAGCGTCATGATCTAACCGCGCAGCTATGCCGAAGAAATTAAGCGCTAACTCGTCCAAACGTGACGCAGTAACCGACCTCCTGTTACGACGGTAATAAACTATACCGCTCGTGACTCACTTTGTAACATCGCCGAAAATCTGCATTCCGCCGGCGGAATTAGGAACTCCATGGTTTAAGACGGAAGCCCTCGAACTCGCGCTTGACTCAGCACATTCAACCTACTATCATTTCAGCGAATCATCCGCGTCATCCTGAGAGGGCATGAAACCCTAATGACCGAAGACACGACTAATAAGAGCCAGAATAGGTCAGCTTCGGGCTGGATCCTCTTAAGAAGTGAAACATCCGGAGGACCACAGCAACTTTTGCACGCAATGTGTAGCGAAACTCGACCTTGTTATTTGCCGGATGATTTGAATGGATCGCGTAGCGATAAGAGGAATCGTGGTGGTAGTGGATTTAACCCTTTTACTGCCAGGGCCCATTTGAAACTCACGCTTCTATGGATTGCTTTATAAAGAACAAAATACCGATTTTCTGGAGGAAAGTTTAAAAATGTATTCTTTTCAAACTTAGAAGATTTTGAATACAATTTTAGTGAAATAAAATATTTAATAAGAAATAATGTAAATGTTTATATTTTGATTCTATAAAGTATACGTGCAAAATTTTTTTCACAAAAATATATTAACACGTTCACTACCGTGGCGGTCATCGGTGACTGGTGCAAAGGTCTCACGAGAAATTCAAAAAATACCCAATCGGTAGCATTTATAATTTTGTAAATGCAATTAATATTAAATAGGGATTCAATTCTTTGGTCTCCAGTACCTTCGCATTATTTTCATTTTGCAGAATTCAATCATATTCTGTAGTACTTCATCACGTTGCGGTTTTAACACGTTGACTGCCGTGCGCATTTTGCCGTATTAAAACGGCGATGCTATGAAATATACAGCGTTTGACTGAATCATACAAAATGTAAATACTACGCAGGTATTGGAGACCAAAGAATCGCATATCTTCACATTCCGACTCCGATACCTTCACATTATTTTCATTTTGCACGATTCAATCATATTCTATACTACTTCATCACGTTGCGGTTTTAACATAGTAAAATACGCACGGCAGTCAATGTGTTAAGGATAACAACCAAGCATGAGTGAAAACAAACTTGACAGAGGAGTGATAATATGAATGTAAACGCACAGAGCCGATGCATCGGCCCGTGACAGTTTTCGCATAGGAACCAAACGTTGGTAGCCAAAGGGTTAAGGTGAGCTCAAGCCGTATAGAGGATTCCCCAGCTCTGTAGCCCAGTATTCGAACTAAGCCCCTGCGATGATGAAATTTAGAATAGTGTCTTGTTGCGTCTGGCAATATTCGCCATGTTCGCATGTGCGCTGTGTGCAGACCCGGTGTCACTTACATCCTCCGCTCATGCCTAGAAAATGTATCAATCCTCGAGAATTCCCAGCCGTTTTTCTCCGTCGCGCCGAAAAACACGAAGGAGAAAGATTCGAAAGCAGCCGCCGGGGCCCGACCGGATCGATATATCATCCAATTCCTTGCGTCCCGAAAAAAATGCACCTAGCGCTCAGAATTCCCAGCTTTTCAGCTTTCGGGATTTCCCTGACGTCGCGCCGCCACGCGAAGCTCAGACGGGAGAGGCGAACGCAGACGCACGGCGGGTGGAAAGAAGAGGGTCGAAGATCCGCGCAGACCATTAAGCCGTTGAAACACGTTTCGCCGCTGAACTATGCCTCGGCGAGTTGCTTGAGTCGACGAATCCCGATGGTGGGGCACCAGGCGCCTCGTGGACGTCACTGGCGCGCAAACGAACATAAAACGAAGCGGCTAACGAGATCGAAGCTCAGTTCCACTCGGTTCTCAGTGAGTGCACGATCGAGTTCCAGCAAAACCTCTTCCAGCTCCAGCTTTAGCGCGCAAAAGCGATCAGACGCAAAAGGACGCTGCAGGTGCAGGGTCTTCAGCTCGGGAGCAAGATCCGTCGGAAGCTAGTGATCCATAGATCCGCGCACGTTCGTCGGTCGCGCTCGATTTCGCGGCACGTGTGACTTCGGTGTACGCGGAAAGTGTCAGATTAATTAGAAGCGTTCTATTGATCGTACGTTAGGCGCGCCACGTTTGCACAGCTGCTGCGTACGCCCGGCAGGAAGATGAGACGCGCCAGGACTATGACCGGTCTGACCACCGTCGCACTTCTGCTACTGTGCTGCGTCGCAGCACGGGTATCCGGCTCCGCCATACCCATGTGGGAATTTCTGTCGAGGGACGAGAAAGTGAGTACGAAAGACGAAATCTCGCTTATAAAGACGAGATACTTCGGCCGGCGCGATTAACGCTTTGAGGACCGCTAAGGAATCTGTAAGAAATACGCCGAGGATCGCACGGTTTCGGAAACTTGTCCGTTACAGAAAATCATAACTTTGGAATTTATGAAGCAATTGTGAAACTTTCAGAAATTGTATAATTGGAAGTATGGTAGGTATTATTAAAAAAATTATGTTTTTTAATAATTATCATCACTTTTTGACTAAAAAACGAAAATTACAAAAAAAAAACATCAAGGCAATCGAGTTTAATGCATTAAATTTTGATGTAAATACTTAAATAAATTAAATAACATTTTTTTTTGAAACTTTCAAAAAAATTGTATAAGTTTTGGAAACTTTCAAAAATTGTATAAGTGGAAGTATTTTAGGTATTAAAAAAATTATGTTTTTTAATCATTATTATAACTTTTTTTACTGAAAAATGAAAATACGAAAAAACATGAAGGCAATCGAGATTAATGCATTGAATATTGACGTAAATACTTAAATAAACAAAATAGATACAATGTATCAAAATAAGACATCTAAAGACCGCGTGTAGAAAACACGAGAAAATTCGTGACCGGTTCCTAACAGTTGGGAGATGAAATACGAGAAAATTCATGAGCGGTCCTCAAAGTGTTAATTAAGCGCGCGCAATTATACGCTCGAATTCACGCGCAAGGCGCATCATTTGCCGGATTCGAACACAATAAGCGGTTCCATCGCACGTTTCACGCGAAATCGGAGGGCCGGGAAGCCGTGGAAATTTGGGACGGGCTGGCAGAAAATGGAAATTGAGCGTGGCATTCTCCACGTCGGATGAATATTGAGACGCGGCTTCACTCTGCGGCCCGCAAGATTTGCGCAATTTTTAACCGGTCCGCGAAGCATTCGCTGTCAACGAATCTCTGTACGCTTCAAAACCGCGCAACTTTATGCAATCAAAATATACGTAGTTGTGACGCTACGAGAAATATTCTTGGAATAAGAGGAATCGCTTTCCGGTATGCAATAATTCGTATATTGAAATATGGTTGCGAGTCACTGTCGAGAAAGACTAATTCTTTAGCTGCAACGGAAGTTGTTACGAGGCTGCAGCGCTGTGCAGATAGCTTCGCCGCGAAGTGCACGTAGACACTATTAGTGCCACGGTTCTAGCATAAATATTTTCATTTGTTACGGTGCAGAAAGTTAAAGACGACCGTAATGTATGATTAAGTATCTTATTCCGGCCGTTGTGATGACGTTGCGATTTTAACTGGCGGATACGGTCAATTTATGCTGAAATTTTATTGATTAAAAACTTCACTTAATGACACTAGACGTATGTTGTTACGAAAGGATTCAACTTTTTGTACTGATTTATTAAATTTAATCCTTGGATACGGGCAAACGTCTAGTCTTGGAATGTTAGGTTTTTAAATAATAAAATTTAAACACATTAATCGACCGTTTACGCTAATTAAATGCACAACATCATGATAATATAACGTGCACACTGCTAGATTAACAAGTGTTACTACAGTGACTTTCTGTTAATTCTGACATTTTATTGATTAAAAACTTCACTTATCGACACTAGACGTATGTTGTTACCAAAAAATTCAACTTCTCGTGCTGATTTATTAAATGTAATCCTTCGATACGGACATACGTCTAATGTTGGAATGTTAGGTTTTTAAACAATAAAATTTAAGCACATTAATCGACCGTGTACGGTAATTAAATTTACAACATCATGATAATATAACGTGCACACTGCTAGATTAACAAGTGTTACTACAGTAACTTTCTACTAAAAAATGCTACTTAGTGGGGACCCACTCTACTGGCGCGTCGTCCCAAAAACGTTAATGTCCGGAATGCACCACGATTTTTTTTTATTCCATGCCGTCAATCGTTGATCCATTACCATTATCGTAAATCATTAATTGCGCTAAAAGTTAATTTGTTTAACCACGTACCAATTTTTTTTTACTGCATGCAAATGCGTTTCTTGATCAAACGCGAAGCATCCAGCATGACGATTCAGTTGGAGCATAATTTGTTGCTGCAAATCGAAAATTATGTCGCGTGACAATACCGAAAACGCGCTGGTCTATAAACTCGGGCAGTGTATAATCAAGGATCGCTGTTTAAGGAGTCTTATAGTTACATACCTGCGTTATGAATCCAGTTCGCGGAAATTATCGTTGGAATAAGATTCTCATTCCGGATGCAAGTTCTGTGGTTGGTATCGTTGATCTTGAAACTCGTCATAAAAATATAACTCTCCGCGCATAGAATTCCGAGGTTTGATGTATGTGACGATTATACGGTAGGGACTTGGCGAATGATATCCTCGATATCCTCGATAGATGCATTTTCTACGAGATTCTAATCTGCGCACTCACAATGCCGGGAAAAGTTCTCCTTGCAGCTTAGTGCAACTAGAGATACGGTCAGCAGAAACCTCGTCGAAGACGTAGTACGGTCTTTTATGGTAAAAACACGCGGTACAGGATGTGGCCGATCGATCTAAATCCTTTACTGCCAACCGTCGCTATTCCTCTTTCAATATCAATAAAAAATCGTACGCAATTCCTGTTGTTTACTTCTCGGAACTACATTTTGCATACCTACGCTGTGCACCAAAATTACTAGCTTTACAAATTTAGGCACATTAAATGTACGATAAAAATGAACACGCCGCGAAAAATAATAAGCGCAATAAATCCAAATGCTTGAAGCTTACGACTTTAACCCATTGACTGCCACGCAAATTTAGCGCGTCTTGCCCTGGGTGCCACAGTTTTATTTTAAAGAAGACATGAAGTTTTACAAGATATAATAATATAAAGTTACTGATATAATATTGTAATTGTAAAATTGTGTGGCATTTACAGTATTTTTATTGAAAGAAAAACACTTTTGGTACAGACGCTTACTACGAGATATCTCGCAGTTGGCAGTCAATGGGTTAAAGACCAGGAAGAATTCATATACAACTACCGTCGCTTAATTTTCGAGAATTACACTTTGCAAACTCAGGCTTCGCATCAAATCTCCTGAATACCGAAAATTAGGCAAGTTGCATATACAATAACAATTAATTCCACTCTGCAAAATACCAGGCACAACGAACAGAAATATTCGAAGCATACGGTTTTAAAATATTCTCAACCATACGGCGGCTAATATGAACATCGCAGTTATGCGATTCCTACTATTAGAAATCGGGTTTGTACGACGAGCATGTCGCGTTGCACGCAAATAAGTGAAACCAGCTTAGTATTCAAATGGGCGAGTTCGGAAGCCGAGCGACGTCATTCGCTGCAGAAATCTTCCCCGCTGTACCCGCTAGCGTCAAACTTTCACCGAACAATCGAGAGCGCATTCGATGAGAATGCTCTCTCTCTCTCTCTTTCCGTTTTCCCCGCCGCCAAAATTTCCAACGCACTCCAGCTTTTGCTCACACACGCGATCGCGTCTGTTCATCTTGTTATGCCGGAGGACGCATTCGTTTGCGACATACGTTGTATTATTTAAGGATAAGTTGAAGGATTAGTATAACGAATAATCTTTATTATAAAGGTACACGCCTTTACAGTTCGGAAGTCAAAACGAGAGTCAGTATATGAAACGATCATAGTTGGTCCGTTCCTTTGTCGTCGCTTTGTCTTTTAACCCATTTGCATCATTTGACGGAATAATCCGCAAACAAAAACTGACCATTACGGATTTAGAGCGATGATGCAAATGGGTTAAAATCTTATGTTATTTATCTATATTATAAAATATTATGTTTTGCATTTGAAGTTGTATTACTACCATTTGTTTTAATTCAGAATTTTAGGATTATTTACTTGAATGAAAACTTTTTAAATTCTGTACAGTACACGATCCAAACCTCTTCAGTTGCCAATAAACTAAAAGTCTTTCTTGCGCATGCTGGTGTCGGCAACGTTTAGCTGCGCATGTCGGATTTTTGAGTAAGATTGCGGATTTAGAGCGATGACGCAAATGGGTTAAAATCCCACAAGAATAAAATCCGCAATTTTTGAATTATTTAAATTCCACTGTACTATTATGTTTTGCATTTGAAGTTGTATTACTACCATTTGTTTTAATTCAGAATTTTACGATTATTTACTTGAATGAAAACTTTTTAAATTCTGTACAGTACACGATCCAAACCTCTTCAGTTGCCAATAAACTAAAAGTCTTTCTTGCGCATGCTGGTGTCGGCAACGTTTAGCTGCGCATATCGGATTTTTGAGTAAGATTGCGGATTTAGAGCGATAATTAAAATGGGTTAAAATCCCACAAGAATAAAATCCGCAATTTTTGAATTATTTAAATTCCACTGTACTATTATGTTTTGCATTTGAAATTGTATTACTACCATTTGTTTTAATTTCGAATTTTAGGATTATTTACTTGAATGAAAACTTTTTAAATTCTGTACAGTACACGATCCAAACCTCTTCAGTTGCCAATAAACTAAAAGTCTTTCTTGCGCATGCTGGTGTCGGCAACGTTTAGCTGCGCATGTCGGATTTTTGAGTAAGATTGCGGATTTAGAGCGATAATTAAAATGGGTTAAAATCTCACAAGAATTTTACGATTATTTACTTGAATGAAAACTTTTTAAATTCTGTACAGTACACGATCCAAACCTCTTCAGTTGCCAATAAACTAAAAGTCTTTCTTGCGCAAAACAGCTGCGCATGTCAAATTTTTGAGTCAGATTGCGGATTTAGAGCGATGATGCAAATGGGTTAAAATCCTACAAGAGTAAAATCCGCAATTTTTGAATTATTTAAATTCCGCTGTACTATTATGTTTTGCATTTGAAGTTGTATTACTACCATTTGTTTTAATTCAGAATTTTACGATTATTTACTTGAATGAAAACTTTTTAAATTCCGTACAGCACACGATCCAAACCTCTTCAGTTGCCAATAAACTAAAAGTCTTTCTTGCGCATGCTGGTGTCGGCAACGTGAGCGCATGTCGGATTTTTGAGTAAGATTGCGGATTTAGAGCGATGACGCAAATGGGTTAAAATCCCACAAGAATAAAATCCGCAATTTTTGAATTATTTAAATTCCACCGTACTATTATGTTTTGCATTTGAAGTTGTATTACTACCATTTGTTTTAATTTCGAATTTTATGATTATTTAGTTGAATGAAAACATTTTAAATTCCGCACACGATCCAAACCTCTTCAGCTTTAAAAGTCTGTTCTTGCGCATGCTGGTGTCGTCGCGTTTAGCTGCGCATGTCTTTTTGAGTAAGATTGCGGATTTACGATGATGCAAATGGGTTAAAATCCCACAAGTATTTTTTGAATTATTTAAATTCATTACTATTACGTTTTGCATTTGAAGTTGTATTACTACCATTTGTTTTAATTCAGAATTTTACGATTATTTACTTGAATGAAAACTTTTTAAATTCTGTACAGTACACGATCCAAACCTTTTCAGTTGCCAATAAACACTGTCTTCCTTGCGCATGCTGGTACCGGCAACATTTAGCTGCGCATATCGGATTTTTGAGTAAGATTGCGGATTTAAAGCGATGACGCAAATGGGTTAATTCTTACGATTGCTTATCGTATTTGTTCGTTTCGGCGAAGGGAATCGGTTTTCCGTGAGCCTTAACAGCATAAACTACTGCCTATGACATGTGATAACGGTGAGAGCATAACAGTCTCATTCCGGCGAGGCCCATTCATCGCCCTTCAGTCAGTCGGCATCTGCGTGGAAAAATTCTCGCCCGCCGTCCAATCAGCGGAGCCGCGCAATTAACGGAATTGACAACCGCAAACGATCGCCGCGTTCGCCGATTATTACCGCCTTTGTGATCAGAGATTCTCTCAGGGTAGCGAACGGGCGAAACAACGAGGCGCTATCGCGACGAATCGCTTTCCAATAGGAAAAAACCGCCGGCAATTAGAAATTCTCACAATTATCGAACGCGCCGGCGCATCGCGTCATTCTTACGAATAATCTGCCGACGGAGGAAAAAATTAACGATCTGAGACTCGCGGTAAGCGGCGCGTTATGTTGTATTAATCACGAGGCGTTATCTTCGGTGAGAAAACGTGTTAATTGCGAAATCTCTCGTGAGACATTCCAGTAGGCTCTGTATCGATGAGGATGTGACGCGACAGAAATTGACGTGTCCGGATATGGCGAATAATAAAATCAAACGACACGTTCGGGACGAAGGGTAATAATGACTCGTAAGGTATTCGTGTTTTCGCGATGTTTGAGTTTCAACAAATTAAGATTAGATGATAATGACAAATCAGAATGTTTCTCTAAGCTTTCAATGGGTATAAAGTATTGACGAGCATCAATGAAACTTGACATTTCTGTAGAATTCCTTTACGATTCATTCCATGTCTTTTTAGGCTTAACTATTTCTATTTCTGTCTATGAATATTTATACTTAACGGATCAAAGTCTCTAGTTCTCTAAGTTTTCGTTTGATATCAACTCTATTAACAAGCATTGATCAAACAAACTTTATTGACTATAAACTGAACATTTTTGTACAATTATTTCTACTATTCATTCTATATCAAATAATTCGATTTACCGGATAAAAGTTTCTATTTCTCTGAACTTTCAATTGGTATAATCCTGTTGACAAGCAACGATGAAACTAGACATTTTTGTAAAGTTCCTTTTCAATACATTCTATACCGAATATATTGGCAAATTGTACAGAAGTTTCGCTAAATTTACAATTGATACAATCTCCGTTAACGTTAATTAAATCTGAATTATTTTTTAAGATTCTTTACGATTCATTCTATATCGAATATTTAGACTTATCAGACAAAGTTTTCCTAAAATTTCAATTGATATAAACTCTGTTGACAAGCATCGAGCAAACGTGACATTTTTGTACGGTCACTTCCACTAAAAACTTCGACTTAACGACGAACCTCAAAGAGAACATCGTATGTCTACGAGAAGAAGAATCGAGTCCGTCGAAGTATCTGGGAAGATTTTCTTTTATAAGAGGGCAAAAGAGGCACGCCAAGTTCATTTACCCAACTCGCGGTGCGCGACGGATAAGGTGCTCGTTTGTGGCGTGCAGGTTCTGGAAAAAGGCGATCGCACTTACGGCTCGACTTGAAGTTCAAGAACGCTCGTTGCCTTGTAGCTGAAACTACCTCGCCGATCTTGATACTCGATCGTTGCTTGGCGCGTGTTGCGCGTCGACAAATAATAGAAACGTCACATCAAGCGGTTATTAAATCGTAACATGTCTCATTAGAATGTCAATTACGAATTGTGACAAATACCCTATTTCTGTTGCTGGAGTTCAAGAATACTAATTTTCTGTCAACTGGAACTAATCCGATAATGTTCATATTCGGTCGTATTTGAGTCGATTCAAACACTACTTTGCTTTTAAATTCAATAGCGCAGTTGTTGAAGTTCAAGAAAGCGCATTTTCTTTTAACTGAAACTAGCTACCTCAATAATGTTCATATTTGATTACTCTCAAGTCAGGTTAAATACAACTTTGCTTTGCGCTTTGAGAAGCATGAGGAATCACAGTACATCGCATAAACATGCTAATCACCGATTGTGACAAATTGAGTACTACTATTGATGGTATAAAAACGCTCATTTTCTTGTAACTGGACCTAATTCGATGATTTGCATATTCTATCGCTTTGATGCTAGGCCAAACACTGCGTTACCTGTTGCGCTTTGAGAAACAAGTTCAACCGCAATAAATCTCCTAAACACGTCAGTTACGGATCATGACAAATTCCATTTTTCTCCGCTACGAACACGAAGACCGTTCTTGCCCCATAGAAAGCATTACCAACAGACACGCAAACCAAAGCTCCCCACATTGACGTTCAGAAACGAGATAATCATAAATCATGAAAGGGAAGTCATAAATCAAAGTTCGTCCATGAAATAAACATCATATAACAATCGAGACCGCGCCTACATAATCAAATCCGCCATGACTCTCATTCGACACTTTCGAAAGTCTCCGGCATCCAACGCGCCGTCACTCCGACAGTTCAAAATTGCAAATATCGTCCTAAACTCTGTAAATGAATATCCAGACACCCCCTTTAGTCCTCAAGATGCAGACTGCAACGTCTGATTTTAGACGCGGCAACCATCCCGGAGACTTCATAATTCTGGCCGCGAACCTTTTAGTACTTTGACTGCCGTGGTGGTCATCGGTGACCGGCGCAGAAGGCCTCACGAAAAATTCAAAAAATACCCAACCGATAGCATTTATAATTTTGTAATTGCAATTAATATTAACGCGTTGACTGCCGTGCGTATTTTACTGTATTAGAACAGCGATGCTATGAAATACTACAGCGTTTGACTGAATTATGCAAAATGTAAATAATGTGCAGGTATTGGATACTAAACGATCGCATTACTATTCCAATAACTGCGTTTACAAAATAATTATTGCTGCCCTTATTTTGGATCTTCAGTAAAATCTCTTGCACCATCACGGCAGTCAAAGTGTTAAATAGTGATTAAATTTTTCGGTCTCCAATACCTTCGCACTATTTTTATTTTGCGCAATTCAATCATATTCTATAAGTACTTCATCACGTTGCGGTCCCAGTAAAGTAAAATACGCACAGCAGTCGGCGTGTTAAACATAAAACACCCAAAAACAGTTAACTTATCCTCACACGTCCTTTTCTTTGTTGCCCGCGTGCCGTTTAACAACTTAACGACGGGCGATAAGCCTGGCGCGATAACGTCTGACACGCGACCAGAAGCGTCTGGGAAAACGGCCATTTTTCTGCGACCTAAAAAGACACTAACCGAGGGAAACGACGGCGTAGCGGGAGAAAAACGAGCGAAACGCACCGCAGTCATTGTCTTTCCGCGCTAAATATCCCCGATCCGAGAGTCGCGCACTCATCTCCGCTTTCTCCCAATTTCCGGAATCGCCGTCGAGGAGACAGGACAATAATCCACCATCGATCACTCCGCTTGACGATGTATGTGGGTCGCCGTACGTGGAAAACGCCAGCCGATCCCCGCGCCATAAACCGGCAATAAAAGTCAGTCCCAAAGCGCGTGTACGCTGACTCTAAAAATTCGCCTAACGCGATGACGCGAAAAATCAGGGAACACGGAACAAACGGCCGCCGGGGCGAGCGATAAATCGGCAGTAAAATTAGCGAAACTACATGTCAGGTTAACGTGCGGACGGTCTTAAAAATAAGACGTCCGGAGATAAATGGCACGAAGCCGCGTGCCTTTTGCGAGGGCTGGAGAATTTTACGCTGGTGGTCGCGGTGCTCGGGAGTACGTTTCAATTTACTGCTTAAGCGGTTAGCTGGTTCTGACGGGCGTACTCGTCGTGCGTAGAAAGTAGTTACGAGTTGCTGTTTAAATTGCAATTATGGGGAGAAGAAAAATAGTTTCGTAAATGTTCAGGGGTTTTGAATATTCGGAGGTTGAGATGAAATAAGACGAATAAGTTAAAAAAAGTAGAAATATAGAAATAGTAAAATATAGAAATAGAAATAGTTACTTTTCCTAGAAAGCATCGGAACATACGTCAATCAGTTGCACCATTGCTAAGAATCTTTTTTCCACAAAATCATTGTCAAAGCCTTTTCACGCGTAGACGTAACCCCATGCTGGCAGTTTTAACGAACAGGACCGTGTAAGAATTAACCCTTTGCACACGAAGCGACTCAAAGCCGATGACACTGATATACCAGAGCACGTTTAACCCTTTCGCTACTACCGGTGACTATGGTAAAAGCCGCCGTACACTATAGTTACCCGTGAAAATGTCACATTATCTCCAGAATAACCGACATTCCGTCCTATTGTTTCAATAACTGCTCATAATGATAATCAGACAATCAGTAACGGAATCGCCGAAAAACGATCAAGTATTCCCCTTTGTTTGCGGCGAAGTGTCCATTTATATTTTAACTACTCCGTACTGTAAGTGTGCATACACGCCAAACTTCGCCGTAGCGAAAGGGTTAACGCCCAGCAGTTGCATATAACGCATCATGCCTACTTCGACTCCATCATTTGTTTTCATCAAATGCATACTTCTGTCTTTCCGCTTCATCAACTGCTTTCGCAAGACGCAAATATGCGTTCAGCTACACGCATAAAACTCCCCTGACGAGTCGCGCACCCCCGCATTTCTCTATTTCTCTAGACATCAGTCGCAGCCGAGGAGCACATTTCGACACACAGAAACGTGCGCGGCAGTCCGCGTCATTAGATATTCTAAGATCGAATATTCGCATCATCGTTCGACGTTCAAGCTGGAGCAATGCGTGCCGTAAGCAAACCGCGATTATTGCGCGCGCGATTGTGTACAACGTAAACAGGGTGGAGGAGGCACGTAACGCGCGCCCGGGGAGAATATATCGTTGACGAAGAGGCGTGTATTGCAGGCAACTACGTGATAGTCGCGCGATACGTGACGGGAGAGTGGAGATTCGCGACACGCATATATATGCCGCTTCTGCCGGCCGATATAACGATTGTCCGGTGGCGGAGAGTCGTCGTGTTACACATTGCCTCGAGTTTCACCGGACGCGAGCGGAATGTATACCGATCGGACGGGACAACAGCTTTCGCGATTGATCGGGGGCGCGAGAGGATGATCGTTGACTTCTGCGTGGACGCGCTGAAATTTGGCGCTTGAACGAATGCGGTCAGTGTATGCTTTGTTTGACGTCGATGATGGGAGCGTTTAACACTTTGACTGCCGAATATGGTCACTTTTGACCGGCGCAAGAGATTTTATCTATCGAAGATCCAAAATATTTGCAATGGGCATAATAATTATTTGATAAATTAAATATTGTTAGAATAGTGATGCGATCTGTATTGTTCTCCAATACCTGCGCATTATTTTCATTTTGCATAATTCAGTCAAACACTGTAGTATTTCATAGCATCGCCGTTCTAATTCAGCAAAATTAAGTTTTAACATTTTACATATTGCCTCGAGTTTCATAGGATGGGACAACAGCTTTCGCGATTGATCGGGGACGCAAGAGGATGATTGTTGACTGCTGCGTGGACGCGTTGAAATTCGGCGGTTGAATAAATGCGGTCCGTGTATGCTTTGTTTGACGTCGGTAACGAGGACATTGGGTGCGAGGTTGCTGTACTGAAGAGAATTTCTAGTTGGTGGATAGAAAGGTGGAACACGGCTGCAGCTCGCGCGATTCTTTTTTAATCCTTTGACAGCTACAGGCGCATATATGCGCCCGCCGAAATCTATCGGTGTCGACAATGGGCGCATATGTGAGTGCCCAATCGTTTCGATTTCTTATCTATTGCAATCACAATTATCAATATACGATATAAATACAGATGCGTTTTTTATCAAATAATTTTTTTGCATCATTTAATTTGGCGTAAATGAAGAATTGTCATTAGAACTTAGTTGCGTTTTAGCAGTCAAAGGGTTAACGTGCGAAAATTATAATTCACGATCATTTCCGCAGATCGAAATTAAAAGCGTGCAGTTAGAACAAATGTAACCTGCGATCGATGTATTTTTATGCTTGACATCAATGGCTGAGATCATTTAGATGCAGAACTGATGCTTTGCACAGGATTTCAGATTGGCGGATTGCATTACGGAACAGGTTTCACGATTCATTGTAAGTGAGCGACAATTATCGTTTACGACTTCTTCATCCGATCAAAATGAGCAAGAGTGCGCAGTTAGAGCAAATGCGTCTGATGATTGGTGTATTTTTATGTTTGACATCAATGGCTGAGATCGATTAAATGCAAGGTTGCTCTTTTCAAGGGGATTTCTAATATTGGATAGTAAGACGCAGCATGGCAACAATTCTCGTAAATAATCATGAGCCGGTGAAAATGACTGTTTACGTCGTTTCCCTCAGATCGAAATTAGCCGACTGAAAGTCAAGAGCGTGCACTGGCAATAAATGCAATTTGCGATTGAGATGCGAAGCTGGTTCTTTGCAAAGAATTAAAAATCGACAGACAGCATTATGGAACAGGTTCTGCGATTCATAACAAGCGTCCTAAAATTATAATTGATGACTTCTCCCTCAGATCGAAATTAACAGATTAAGAATCAACGGCGCGCAGTTACAACAATTCCGCCAGATGGTCCGTGTATTTTTATGTTTGACGTCAATGATTAGAGTCGTTTAGATACGAAGCAGGTGCTTCGGCGAGAATTTCAAATCGGTGAATTGTAGTACGAAACACGTCAATAGCTTTCGCGATCGATCGCGAGCACGAGAGAATGATCGTTGACTTTTTCTTCGCCATGCCGGAATTGTTTGACGCCGATAACTGTAGTCGTTTAGATGCGAAGCTAGTGCTTTGAGGAGAATTTCAAATCGATAGATTGGTGTACGAAACACGGCAATAGTTGACTTTTTTCGTCACGTCCGAATGGTTTGCCATCGATAACAGCAGTCGTTTCAATGCGAAGCTGGTGTTTTGAAAAAAAAAATCGACCGGCACAACAGCATGCAGTTAGAACAAACATTCCTTACTGTCGATACATTTTTACGTTTGTCCACCAACGACTGGCGCTTTACATGCGACGCTGGTGCTTGAGAATTGCAAAACGTTGAGGGAGTGGGTTAAGTCTAAGTATGAAGATGACAAGTCGCTGGACTTCACGCATAGAAACACTGAGGCGACGTAAATAAACGTTCATAGCCATTCGCCGTTAACACTTTGAGTGCCACGGTGCAAAAGATTTTACTAAAAATGCAGAAAATTCGCAATGAAGCCTATTTGCAATCTTGTAAAAGCAGTTGATATTGGAACGGTGCTTCAATTCTTTGACTTCTAATAACTCTGCATTACGTTCATTTTGCACGATTTAATCATACTTTGCAGTATTTCATTGCATCGCGGTTGTAACGTAGCAAAATACGCTTGGCAGTCAACATGTTAACACTTCGACTGCCACGGTGGCCACCGGTGACCGGCACAAAAGATTTTACTAAAAGTGCGAAAAATTTGCAATGAAGCCAATTTGCAATCTTGTAAAAGCAATTGATATTGAAACGGTGCTTCAATACTTTGGCTTCTAACAACTCTGCATCACTTTAATTTTGCACGATTTAATCATAGTCTGCAGTATTTTATTGCATCGCGGTTCTAACATAGCAAAATACGCTTGGCAGTCAACGTGTTAAATCGACACTCAGTAAAGAAATCTGATTGCGTCGAATGGAAACGCTATGCATAATTGAAACGTTAGACTTGTGCCTTTTGGTCATCCTCATTGAATTTCTCCCTTATAAACCAGTGAGCCAGTTTTCACGACCGTACCAGACCGTACAGATTTTACCATTGTTCCATCGCTTCACGCGCTTATCTAGACATCGCCCACTGTTTTTCGCCGTACCTTATGTACGCGCGTTCGGGAAAAATAATTACTGGGACAATATCACATTAATCAGCCAGCCAACTTGCGACACGTGCTGCGACTATTCCATAGATCAAGATCACATTACAAACTCGTTGCACGTCATTAATAATTCCCCCGCTGTTCCAGATGAGTCACCTGTACAGACTATTCAGTAAACAAGTGGCCCGATACTGCGTCGATTCGTCGAGACCCGACTGCAACAAGAATCTCCTCGTAACCGGAGTGCGCAACCTTGCCACCATGGACGACAACGTCCTTGACAAACTGGACCCTTACCAGCACGGCGCGACGGAAATCAGTAAGTCATCCCAATGATCATAAACATTCGTATCTCCTTACACCGCGAGATCCACTGCATTTCGACGGCAAAAAAATATGTTAATACTAACTGCTCATCTGTAGCAATTAAACGGAAGCAACCGGTTTCAACTTGATTTTCTTTGTGTTTATCTTTATTGTGCCACGAAATTCTACATGTTTCGAAGTGGGCCTCTCCTCAGGAATCTGCGTAAAATGTATGATGGTTTCTGCGGCGGAGAATTATTACGTCAATATTGTATGTAAAAAACCGTGTATGTAAGTCACATTCGAACCATCTTGTATACCGCGTACGATTATAATTTCAATACTGGCTATTGTTATACACTACATGCGCGCATCATATACTATTAACGATAATTTACACGACATGCAATTATTATTTCAACATCGCCCCGTTCTTATACCCTATGTGCGTATATCGTTTCCAAACCATCACCGCGTACGATTATAATTTCAATACTGGCTATTGTTATACAGTACATACGTGCATCATATCCAAACCATCATATACTATTCACGATAATTTACACGATATGCAATTATTATTTCAACATCGTCAATTCTTATACCCTGTGTGCGTATATCGTTTCCAAACCACCACCGCGTACGATTATAATTTCAATTATAATTATATTATATTATATTGTTATGTTGTATATGCGCGCATGATATCCAAACCATCATATACTATTCACGATCATTTACACGGTATGGAATCATTATTTCAACATTGTCCGTTCTTATACACTGCGTGCGTATATCGTCGTTTCCAAACCATCATATTCTTTACGCAGAACCCCTGAGGCAAAAGCCCGCAGGCCCCGAATCACGTGGCGTTCCTTGACACGTTCGAATAAGTGCAAAGCCAGTCAGTCTAAAACCGAAATCACTTAGTCAAAAAAGAAATCTTTAAAAAGCCCTCTTAATTACAGTCTGGCGTGCCATGGTCGGGACAAACAGATTCGCCTCGAGAGTGGGCTACGAAACGGACGAGTCTTACTACACCACCGGTGCCGACCCACTTGGTACGTGCTATTGAACGCTCTTCGACAAGCCAATCGCTTCATTCTATCGTTCTATATCCACCACCTGACCTCGAAGGTCCGCGTGCACGTAGATCGCGAGAAAGTTTCCGGGCCGATCGCACGCGCTGATCTAGAAAGTCCTTTTTCTCCCTTAACGAGATCGCGCCCGATAGCGAAAGAGCCGTTTTCGAGTCGATCGATCTTCCCCGCGTGTCCGCTTTCTCCAGACGCGCTGGGAGAACAGTTGTCAGGGTTGCTACTTCGACATGAAAGTTGCCAGACTCCGTGAGAGCACGGAGAAACGCGGGGCCAAACGTCGACGTGCGTTTTCCGCGGAACTCACTTTTTCGTCGAACTGCTCGACGATTGAGATGTTGTGCGCCTCGATTGCCGAGAAGCGTGGAACGGGTACGAGCTAATTTACGGGAATGGCTTTGGATGTTTTTCAATGCGGTTTAACGAAGGAGTGACTGCGTATATGTTAACATGCGTCGTAAGACGTGGATGTCGGATGGAACGATTTCGCTATGCGTGGTTAGATGAAATTTCGATCGTGTGTAACTGATAAACATCTGCAAAGAAACGTATTATTTAAATTGCTGGTAATGGAGCAGACGAAGAAATTGTAGAAAAGGATCTTTAGTGTTTCTTTGGTAACTCCTATAAATTGCAATTTTTTGGAGGTTCTCGATATGTCAGCTTAAATCGAGTCATGTGATGTCCCAACGAAATTGAAGTCGCTTTTGAAAAGTTTCATTCTGTTTTAAATAGTACCGAATGTTAATTCGATGCCGAATTTCGAACGCGTGTGCAACTGATAAACATCTGCAAAGAAACGTATTATTTAAATTGCTAGTAATGGGGCAGACAAAAAAATTGTGGAAAAGGATTTTTAGTGTTTCTTTGGTAACTTCTATGAATTGCAATTTTTCGGGGGTCCTCGATATGTCAGTTTAACGCATTGAGTTCCAAGCGTATTTTGCTATGCTAGAACTGCGATGCGATGAAATACTGCAGAGTATGATTAAATCGCGCAAAATGAAGGTAACGCAGAGTAATTGGAAGCCAAAGTATTGAAGTCAAAGTTCCAATATCAATTGCCAAAGTATTGAAGCCAAAGTTCTAATATCAATTGCTTTTACAATATTGCAAATAGGCTTCATTGCGAATTTTTTGCATTTTTAGTCAAATCTTTCGCATCGGACATTCTCCAATTTCGGTCATTCGCGATAACATCTATAAAATACTATATAAAGTACTACATAAAATACCGACGACGCTTCTTTAGTACAATCGCAAATTAAAGTAATGTATTGCAAGCGGTCGCGTTCTCTTGTTTCCAAGTCGGAACATGCTATAACCAAATTCGACGCGAAGTCTCAACAGTGTGATTGCATTGCATGCCTCTAAAACGATTAACACGTTGACTGCCGTGCGTATTTTGCCGTATTAGAATGGCAATGCTATGAAATACTACAGCGTTTGACCGATTTATGCAAAATGTAAATAATGTGCAGGTATTGGAAACCAAAGGATCGCATCACTATTCTAACAATAACTGCATTTATTAAAAAAAATATTTATTGCCACCCATTGCGAATATTTTGGATCTTCAGAAAAATCTCTTGCCTTGTCTTAAACCAAGTCATATGATGTCCCAACGAAATTGAAGTCGCCTTTGAAAAGTTTCGTTCTGTTTTAAATAGTACCGAATGTTAATCCCAGAACTCTGTTTGATATTGACGGATTGGATTAGTTGTTCAACACGGAAACGCTCGCAGTGTCCATTGAGCGTATGTTTTATCGATGCGCAAAACGAATGGCCGACGTTGGCGTAGGTCTTCGAAGGAGGTCACTTTTCTCGAAGACAAAGTAGAGACTTCTCGAATGCGCCACCGCGGCTTTCACATTTTCTCTGTGGCCCATATAAACGGCGCGAGCGCTGACTTATGATGACAACAATAGCGCGATGCAAATTGTTGAACCCGTGACTAAACGCACGATAATTTACGTGCCTACCTCAAACTATCTTTGCCCGAGCCGGCGCGTTACCATAATACAATGATACCTACAATCACGGCTCGTTTCTCTTTAACAAAATATTTCAATTACGGTACTACAACGGCAAATGTATGTGCTTAGCAGGCGTTGGTAAGGTCTGATCCCTTCAATTCTACGCTAAAAACTCTAGTCGTTTGATGATTTTTCTCTCTCTACGGTGAGTTATGTGTGTTATAATGAGAGCATGAAATGGGTAATTCGATACACTCCTTAGTGAATGCAATTATATACCAATTTTACCAGTAATAAAAATAAGGAAATTTTTCTCTTTGGACCCCGAGTGCACAGTATAATAAAACCATAAAATTGGTAATTTTATATATTCAGTACGAAATGCAAAAATACAATAATAACAAAAATAGAAGCATAAAATTGATAATTTTGTATATTCAGCAAGAAATGCAAAAAACACAATAACTGTGTCAGTAAAAGTGTTATAAGATGTGTGCATTGATATGTACACTTTAAGTACACGCTCGTACCAGTGAATTTATACAAGCACACAGTTTCATGTTTTTTCTGTAACACATACATAGACAGACTTAAATCTTTCAACTGCCACCGCACGAACAAGAACAAATTATTACAATCCGCGCAAACACAGCGCGTGTTAAGAATATTTACGCTCCACTGTCATTGAACTTTGCATTACATCCCGTGGCATCGAACTTGAATTCGAAGCCGGAAAAGGTCGGCCGACAATTAGCGTTACTCACCGTGACAGACGGAATATTAGTGTCAACGCAGACGCGAACTACTTGTGTTGGTAAAATGAAAATGGTCGGCGTAGAAACTACGCGTGGGCAATGCGTTTCAACACACCTTTCGAACGAAAGCAACGTGAAAATCCTACCTGACGAGGTACATGCCACTCGACTCGTGAGAGTCAACATTTTTTCTTATTCGTCGCTTGAACGCTTCGATCCGCGGTCATGTGTTGGGCAGTCGCTTATTAGACGAATTATCAACAAATTATCGCCGGTGGCAAGTGTGGCGCAGCTTCCTAATCACAATTCCGGAACTTCCTGAGTTCTTGCGACCGTTCATAAGTTCCTGTATAGACTTCCTTTAAATGTTCCTTTAATTATGATATTTTTAGCTGAGCGTTGCGTGATGCATCCGGGAAACTGCAAAGACGTTTAATCAAACGTACTTCACGAAAAGTTGTTCTATTTTTCATACCTCCGCGCTTCCGAATTCCGTGGTAACGGATACCATGGATTACGGTTTAAAGTAGTACACGTTTAGACAAGAAAGTGGCCTGAGCGATTGAAAGTCCATAGCGTAGTACTGCACGAAAAATTGGCTTTCGTTAATTGTTCTATTCGTTATATATCCTACTTCCGAATATCGAGGAAACATACCGTAGATTACAGTTGAAAATAGTATAAATTTAGGCAAGGAAGTGACCCGTGCGATTGAAAGTCCATAACATACTGTACGAAAAAATGTTCTATTCTTTATATATCCTACTTCCGAATATCGCGGAAACATTTGCCATAGATTACAGTGTAGAGTAGTATAAATTTAGGCAAGGAAATGACCCATGGCGATTGAAAGTCCATAACGTACTGCACGAAAATTTGTTTTATTCTTTATATACCCTACTTCCGAATATCGCGGAAACATGCCGTAGATTACAGTTTACAATAATATAAATTTAAGTAAGGAAGTGACCCGTGCGATTGAAAGTCCATAGCATACTGCACGAAAATTTGTTCTATTCTTCATATATCCTACTTCTGAATATCACGGAAACATATGCCGCAGATTACAGTTTCGAATAGTATAAATTTGGGCAAGGAAGTGACCCGCGCGATTGAAAGTCCATAACGTACTGCACGAAAAATTGTTCTATTCTTTACATATCCTACTTCCGAATATCGCGGAAACATATGCCGTAGATTACAGTTGAGAATAGCATAAATTTAGGCATGAAAGTGACCCGTGCGATTGAAAGTCCATAGCGTACTGCACAAAAAATTGTTCTGTTCTTTATATATCCTACTTCCGAATATCGCGGAAACATACCGTAGATTAGAGTTTAGAATAGCATAAATTTAGGCAGGGAAGTGACCCGTGCGATTGAAAGTCCATAACGTAATGCATGAAAAATTGTTCTATTCTTTATATATCCTACTTCCGAATATCTCAGAAACATATGCCGCAGATTACAGTTTAGAATAGTGTAACATTTAGGCAAAGAAGTGACCCGTACGATTGAAAATCTATAGCATACTGCACGAAAATTTGTTCTATTCTTTATATATCCTACGTCCCAATATCGCGGAAACATGCCGTAGATTACAGTTTAGTATAGTATAAATTTAGGCAAGAAAGTGACCCGTGCAATTGAAAGTTCATAACGTACTGCACGAAAAATTGTTTTATTCTCTATATATCCTACTTCCGAATATCGCGGAAACATGCCATAGATTACAGAGAAAAAAATGTTGCGATTGAAAGTCCATCTTTATATATATCCTACTTCCGAATATCGCGGAAACATGCCGTAGATTACAGTTTAGAATAGTATAAATTTAGGCAAGGAAGTGACCCGTGCGATTGAAAGTCCATAACGTACTGCACGAAAATTTGTTTTATTCTTTATATATGTTACTTCCGAATATCGCGGAAACATGCCGTAGATTACAGTATACAATAGTATAAATTTAGGCAAGGAAGTGACCCGTGCAGCTATCTATAACACTGTGCCAATTAACGTCGAGACGAAATAGGGTATCTTCACATTGCAACTCAACTTGTCAGCCGTCACACTAACTAAGAGCACAGAAGTCCCGGTTCTCGTCGGCGACAGCAGTGATTACGTCTCGCCATCGCAATATGCCTCAATTCTACAAATTCTTTAATTGAACATAAATCAGGAAGTCTCAATTGCCTATCACATTTCTTCATCAATAATTAGCTTGATTGATGGTCAAGCCGTCCGTCATGAGCGGAAAGCGCATTGATCAGAGATTTCTCCTGGCTCGGCTCACTTTGGTGGCACCGAGCGACAAAGAAAAAGTCAAGTCCGGCTTAGCATACTGCAAATCCTCAGCCCGCGCGGTACTTTTACCGAACTTCAAATTCCCGAAGAACCTAATTGGACGGTATCGGTTAATCTCGAGTGGCAATCGCGTCGGACCAATCAACGATTAGCTTGATGAATGGGTGGCCGCGCGTATTGATTACAAACATTCCTGTTCCACCGACAACGCCGGACTCCCAGTAATGAACGAAACGTGAAGTTCAGTCTCGCGATCAATCTCAAGTCCTCATCAAACGATTTCTCCGATTGCGCAAGTGTAAAATCTCACTCGCGGCCGAGCAAGAAGAGGCTCACGCATGTTTTAACCCTTTGCACTCGACTGTCCTCAAATTGCACGTTATTATTCAGGGAAGTGTGCGCAGGCCGGACATTTGCCCAAGTATTTCTGTTGCGGATAAAAGCGACTTGAATTTAATCATTTTCATATTCAGAGAGTGGGCAGAATGACAGATTACATATTATTTGTGCGCGTGGAAGTACGTGAGAGTACAATGTATGTTCGAAAAGAGAAACGCCAAGTGAAAGACGACAAACGACTTATTATTGCAATGCTTGTTCAACCAAGCTATAAACTATATAATTTCACTTTTGTTTCATAAGGTCTATATCGGAAGTATAAAAATCTACACGTAAAGTTACAAAAGTGCAAAAGTATAAAAATATAAAAATATATACAAAATATATTTCAAGAGTACCGGATGCATACATAAACTTTTATCCAAACACGTAACTTGCATAAAGCAAATGTGTCCGAAACTATACGATCTTATACGGAATGATGCAGTATTTACTGCTCCGCGACAAAATATGCTCGAGTGCAAACTTTGTTAAAAGGACAACAGCGGCCAAAAAATATAAAAATATATCCAAAATATATTCCGAAAGTACCATTTGCATTCATAAACTTTTATCCAAACACGTAACTTGCATGAAGCAATTCTTTCCGAAACTATACGATCTCATACGGAATCATGCGGTGTTCACTGCGTCGCGACAAAGTATACTCGAGTGGAAAGGGTTAGAAAGACAAGAGCGGCCGAATTATATAAAAGTATAAAAATATAAAAATATATACAAAATATATTCCAAAAGTACCAGATGCATTCATAAACTTTTATCCAAACACGTAACTTGCATGAAGCAATTCTTTCTGAAACTATACGATCTCATACGGAATCATGCGGTATTTACTCCTTCGCGACAAAGTACGCTCGAATGCAAAGGGTTAAAAGGACAACAATGGGATGACAAATATAAAAGTATACAAATATAAAAATATATTATATACAAAATATATTCCAAAAGTACCCGATGCATAGATAAACTTTAATCCGCACACGTAACTTGCATGAAGCAATTCTTTCTGAAACTATACGATCTCATACGGAATCATGCGGTATTTACTCCTTCGCGACAAAGTATGCTCGAGTGCAAAGGATTAAAAGGACAACAGCGAACGAAAAATATAAAAGTATAAAAGGATATACAAAATATATTCCAAAAGTACCAGATGCATACATAAACTTCTATCCAAACATGTAACTTGCGTGAAGCACTTCTTTCTGAAACTATACGATCTTATACCGAATCATTTTCCGTACACTGCTTCGCGACAAAGTATGCTCGAGTGCAAAGGGTTAAAAGGACAACAACGGGATGAAAAGGCATGCCAAGAAACGTGAGGCGTGTTTACGCATCCTTATGCAGAAGCATTCCGACGCGTCCCTTGCCGATGGCCTTGCCTTTCGCGAGACTTGGACGCAAATTGCGCTGGTAGCATTCAACGACCTGTCGGAAGTAGGAAGAGCGGGTCGTAAAGTGACGCTGAGATATTGGTTGTCGTATCATCATAATGCGGAGGCCGTGCGTGCGTTTAATCGCGTCAGACACGAAATAACGCGCGTACGCCCACGTAGGTCACGTTCACACGATTGGACCGCGTGACCTAGCTTGAGAACTTGAGAACGTCTTTCCGGATGGTTGCGTCTTGCCTTGATCGCCCGCGTACTTAGCCACTTGGCTGTTTTTTACTCGAATACTGACTTGAATATACTCGTCATGAAGAAATGGTAACATTTTGTATTATGACAAACACACTCGCCATTCGTAAAAAGTAGTTGCAAGGAGTTGTTTAAATTGCATTTTAATGAGAATATACTTTAGTGAAAACTGAATATATATAGTCGTCATGAAGAAATGGTAACATTCTGTGTTATCACTAACATACTCGTCATGCGTAAAAAGAAGCTGCAAGTTGCTGTTTAAATTGCAGTTTTAGAGAAATACTTTTGTGAAAACTAAACACAGAGAAACACTAACTTCGATTATACGATACCATAACTGAAATGCAATATTTTAACATTGCGAATAACGAAGGTCGAACCATGCATAATAGCACATTAAAAAGTAATAGCAGTTTCTTTTAACATAACGCAATTGAGCGAAATATCCCAACGCCAACTATACTATACTCTCAACTGAATGAACTGAATCGAACTGAATAGCCTTTGTCACTACATTTCGGCAACCCATATAATTTCATTCTTGCATCAGGCGAATGCGTGTGGTCGCAGTCGGTTACGAATTATAACTTGAGTAATAAACTCGTCCGATTTTAGAGTATAAAGTAAGTGGTAGATCCGTGCGATTGTGGGTTATAAAACAAGTAGTAGAGCCGTACGGTTGTGGATTATAAAGAAAGTAACAGATCGGGGCGATTGTGGATTATAAAACAAGTAGTAGAGTTGTACGATCGTAAAGATATAAAGAAAGTGCCGGACCCATGCGAGTGTGGATTATAAATAGACTCTTGTAAACTGAACAATGGACAGCAATGGTCCGGGAGGAGGTATTTTTTCAGTATTCTTAGCGATGCCAAAACAAAATCGACAAGCTCGTCTATATGCACAGAAGTATGATTCCTTGCAATGACAAAAATCACGTGGAAGTATTTGTTTTAAATAATAATGCACAACGACTTGTCCCCTAAAAAATGGCGATTCCTTACAATTATTTGTCCTGACCTCAGTTGCGTGTATCACCGATGAAATCTGGCGAACTATCGATATATGCATCCTGCCACACAACTCATCATCTGAAAAATTGCAATTCCTTGCAATAAGAATAATCGCGTCGGCATTTTGTTCCGATCTCCCTCGTCGCCGACGAAATCGACGAGCGCATCGAAGTAATGTCCTCAACAATAATGCACCATGACTTATCAGTTGAAAAATTGTGATTCCTTTCAGTGACAACAATCGCGCGGTGCATTTTGTTCCGATCTCTCTCACGTGTTGCAGATGAAATCAACGAACGCGTCAATATAAAATATCTCCTCAGCGAATAAAGCGTCGTGACTCGTCACCTGTAGAATTGTCATTTCTTACAAACGACGACAATCGCGCTTGCATTTTGTTCCGATCTCTCCCGTGCGTTACCGATGAAATCAACGAACGCATCCGTATAAACGGCGTGCCCGAAACAATGACGCCTCATAAATCTGATAGCAATCGCAGATGCCAGGCATCGAATCGTCGTCATCGCCGCGGCCCGGAGAAACGAACGATGAGAAAGTCCGATATCGCCGGAGAATTATTTTCGAATAAATATAAAGGATACTTAGGCACGGGACTTCGTTACCGAGAGCCTCGGCAACGCGCAGAGAAAGTGCCACTGTTTCTATTCGGGAACGTCACTCATCGTCGAGTTTGGGTTTAAGAGACATCGAACGTGCTATGGATCATCTAACCGATCGTTGCTAGCAAAATTAGCCGCCGCTTTTACGTTCGCCCTGATGTATAGAATTTTCGCGTTGATTGCCGTTGCTGCGTTTTATTTTAACACTTTAAGGACCGCTCACTAGTTTTCTCGTGTTTTCTACGCGCTGTCTTTAGATGTTACTTATATTGATACATTGTATCTATTTTGTCTATTTAAAATATGTACTATAAAAATGTAAATACATCAATATTCAATACATTAACACTTTGACTGCCGTGATTGTCACCGCTGACCGACGCAAGAGATTTTACGGAAGATCTAAAACATTCGCAATGGGTAGCAATAATTATTGTATAAATGCAGTTATTGTTAGAGTAGTGATGCGATCCTTTGGTCTCCAATACTCGCACATTATTTACATTTAGCATAATTCAATCAAACGCTTGTAGTATTTCATAACATCGCCGTTTTAACACTTTGACTGCCACAGTGGTCACCGGTGACCGGAGCAAAAGATTTTACTAAAAATGCAAAAAATTCGGAATGAAGCCTATTTGGAATCTTATAAAAGCAATTGATATTGGAACGGTGCTTCAATATTTTGGCTTCTAACAATTCTGCGTTACCTTCATTTTGCACGATTTAATTATACTCTGCAGTATTTGATCGCATCGCGATTCTAACGTAGCAAAATACACGGTGACCGGCGCAAAAGATTTTACTAAAAACGCAAAAAATTCGGAATGAAGCCTATTTTCAATCTTGTAAAAGCAATTTATATTGGAACGGTGCTTCAATACTTTGGCTTCTAACAATTCTGCGTTACCTTTATTTTGCACGATTTAATTATACTCTGCAGTATTTAATCGCATCGCGATTCTAACGTAGCAAAATACACGGTGACTGGAGCAAAAGGTTTTACTAAAAATACAAAAAATTCAGAATGAAGCCCATTTGCAATCTTGTGAAAGCAATTGATATTTGGACGGTGCTTCAATACTTTGGCTTCTAATAATTCTGTGTTATCTTTATTTTGCACGATATAATTATACTCTGCAGTATTTAATCGCATCACGATTCTAACGTAGCAAAATACACGGTAACCGGCACAAAACATTCGACTAGAAATGCAAAAAATTCGGAATGAAGCCTATTTGCAATCTTGTAAAAGCAATTGATATTGGAACGGTGCTTCAATACTTTGGCTTCTAATAATTCTGCGTTATCTTTATTTTGCACGATATAATTATACTCTGCAGTATTTAATCGCATCGCGATTCTAACGTAGCAAAATACACGGTAACCGGCGCAAAAGATTTTACTAAAAATGCAAAAAATTCGGAATGAAGCCTATTTGCAATCTTGTAAAAGCAATTTATATTGGAACGGTGCTTCAATACTTAGGCTTCTAACAATTCTGCGGTACCTTTATTTTGCACGATTTAATCATACACTGCAGTGTTTAATCGCATCGCGATTCTAACGTAGCAAAATACACGGTGACCGGCGCAAAAGATTTTACTAAAAATACAAAAAATTCGGAATGAAGCCTATTTGCAATCTTGTAAAAGCAATTGATATTGGAACGGTGCTTCAATACTTTGGCTTCTAACAATTCTGCGTTACCTTTATTTTGCACGATTTAATTATACTCTGCTGCATTTCATCGTATTGCGATTCTAACGTAGCAAAATACACGGTGACCGGAGCAAAAGATTTTACTAAAAATGCAAAAAATTCGAAATGAAGCCTATGTGCAATCTTGTAAAAGCAATTGATATTGGAACGGTGCTTCAATACTTCTAACAATTCTGCGTTACCTTTATTTTGCACGATGTAATTATACTCTGCAGTATTTGATCGCATCGCGATTCTAACGTAGCAAAATACACGGTGCCGGCGCAAAAGATTTTACTAAAAATGCAAAAAATTCAGAATGAAACCTATTTGCAATCTTGTAAAAGCAATTGATATTGGAACGGTGCTTCAATACTTTGGCCTCTAACAATTCTGCGGTACCTTTATTTTGCACGATTTAATTATACTCTGCTGCATTTCATCGTATCGCGATTCTAACGTAGCAAAATACACGGTGACCGGCGCAAAAGATTTTACTAAAAATGTAAAAAATTCGGAATGAAGCCTATTTGCAATCTTGTAAAAGCAATTGATATTGGAACGGTGCTTCAATACTTTGGCTTCTAACAATTCTGCGTTACTTTTATTTTGCACGACCTAACTATACTCTGCAGTATTTAATCGCATTGCGATTCTAACGTAGCAAAATACGCGTGGCAGTCAACGTGTTAATATAGCAAAATACTCACGGCAGTCAACGTGTTACACTCAATTGCCTTCATGTTGACATAATTTTTTTTAATAATACCTAAAATATTTCCAATTATACAATTTCCGGAAGTTTCACAAAATTGTTCCATAAATAAAAAAGTTATGATTTTTTGCAATGTACAAGTTTCCCAAAAACATGCAGTCCCAAGAGTATTGCTTACAGATTTCTTAGTGATCCTTAAAGTGTTAATTAACGATAGAGGTGCACGCGACAACGCGCTCAGATGCGATTACAACACGAGATATTTTCTCGGTGAGCTTTCTAAAAAAACCGGTAACTTTTAATTGGTCAAACTCTGCCGCCGTTATCCGCTAATATACGCCCGCTATTACTTTTCAATTTGATCGCCTGACACTGACCCGTGCAACCTCCATCGTTCACGACGCGTAATGTCGTTTTGCAACAGTTAAATTTGTTACCGCGCCCGTTGAAATGCGGAACGGTATTTAGCTCAGAGCAGACGTTAAAGGGAACGCTTCAGGATAAATCTATCTGTGCATATCGTGTAGAAAGCGGTGAACATGCAGAGACAAGTGCAAGAACGTTGCGCCTAATGCGATACGTCAAAATCACATGCACTTACATGGGTCGTATTGCCTCACGACCTCAGTTCAACACGTTTAACTGTTTGCACCCGGGAATGTTTCGTCACGAAGAAACGAATAGGGCACCGTTTTGTAGACTGATATATCGGTCGAAAGATATTTTGCGTAAAGCCTCATTGCTATATATTTTATGAAATTATATGGGAATTTTAGCGCTGATTTCTTTTTGAAGATGTAATAATATTTAAAATAATGATTAATGTGTGTAGGGATATATAAGATGTTAGGTGTCGTCGAAGTGTGATGCGGAATTATATTAAGTTGAATAATTTATTTAAAGATAAATAGAAGCACTAAATATATACATATAAATACAAAATTAAAGTAAAACTATGGCAATTCGACTACGATTCGGTAAACGGCAAGAAAACGAATCTATACTGGACTGAACTACACTCTGAACTTGACTGATCTATAACTCAACTTAAACTGAACGATAACTTAAAACTCTGATCTATTACTGAGCTCGCGTCCCAAACCGGGCCGGCTTTTATACGGACCTCTACCGCCTTATCTTAATCCGGTAGGGCCCGATGGCCCAACGACAGTTTTATGCAACGCATGTACGGCCGTTTTCCTAATGCTACATATGTATTACGGGTTTAGTGAAACTAGTGCTACAATAGTAAGTTACTTGTCGTTTTCTTTTCAAAGATTCAATGCAGTTTCATTTATTTCCTCACTCGCGCGTAATATGTAATTCGTCTATCGGCCTATTGTCTGAACACATTGTAAAAGGATACTTTCACATTTGCTAGAATTCACCTCCCGATTGACTGATAAATGTTGCGAATTTTTAAATGGAACGCAATTTCATTTTTATCATTTCTTTTAACCGTAACGAGCCGGATATATCTTAACCCTTTGCACTCCTATGTCGAGTGTGACTCGACATCAGTTTTTATGGCAGGAGCTCCTTTGTCGAGCTCCACTCGACATTTTTTCATGTCTAAATAAATAGATATCGTGCACAGGTTATCGACGCTCTCGCAATGTCACTAGAAGGGTTAGACATTCAGGTAATCAAAGAGAAATAAAAGAACTGGATGTGATCACAGATTATAATAAAAATATAGATGATGTCGATGTGGCGAACCAATACGCGACATCTTACTGTTTTTTACGTCGAGCACTCAAGTGGTGGAGGGAATATTTCTTTTGGGGATTAGAAATCTCCATGGTAAATGCGTATATTTTATACAAAGAAAAAACAAAAAACCAAGGAACAGAACCTATAGCCCACAAAAAATTTCGCGAAAAGATTTTGTCAATGCTAATTCGTGATTGTCGTCATCCAAATATGAAATTGGGGAGGCCTGGAACACATGATAAACACGATCGCTTAGATGGAAAGCCTCATTTAATCTTCCTACATCCCGAAGGAAAACACAAAGACTGTGCAGTTTACTCAAATAGAAAAACATCTGGAGGAAAAAGAGAAATCACCTATTTTTGTGAAACGTGTGAAAGAAAATCAGGGTTACATCTTGCAAGTTCTTTCAAAAGATATCATACCCTTGAAAATTTCAATATACGACAATACTGTAATTAAAATTGGTATTTAAGTGAATTTGTTTCTTCCTTTATTTATTTAAATTGCTTTATATTTTTAGTTAAAGTAAATTTCAAATAAAACACTTAAAAGCGTTGGGAGCTGCTGGTAACGAAATTGGAATAAAATTCGGAGTGCAAAGGGTTAAGAAAACAAATGTTTGAACGAACTTTGTGTTTGCATACAGTTTTCTCGGTAATAACACGCACTCTCTTCGTGTTCCCCCAAAGGGTATAGAAGAGTGCAAAGAATTTACAGTTGAACAAAATAATTACACCGCGCTATGCACCGACACGAAATGTCGCGCTAATTAAACGAATCCACGTAATCACGGGCTTCATGGTGGTCCCGCATTATGTCGCGCGTCTCATTCATGCTTCTACGTATCAGTGCGCTGATCATTTGAATTTCGACGCAACGCGTTGCGACGTGACTTTCGACTGTTGCATGTACGGAAACACGGACAAAACAAGTGCGACGCGCGCTGGAAAGTTTCCGTACTGCGTTTTAACGTGCACCGCAGTAGGCGTTTGAGTTATTCGACGAAATGTGGCGTAGTTAAGCCTACGGTCAATATGTCAGATAGTTTTAAGACTTCGCGCAAAGCTGTGCATCGAAGTTACCGTGAGAATCCGAGAAATCGCGGATCATAGAGCGTTCAACGAAGTGTTCAATACATCGGCAACCACACAATCAGCGCAGCGATAGAAAGTATGTCAAACTTATCGGACTGCTTATATTACAATCTACTCAAAGATAGCATTAGCGAAAGTAAGAACCACGAAACGTCAAAACCCGTAAATTCGCTCTCTCCGTGATTATAGCTCGTGACTGAAACACAAACGGGTCATTGCCATTATGTACTTTCGATATCTTCCCGAGTCGTAAACGTACGCACACGTACTCCGTTCCATGCTGAGCAAGTAGCAACCCTGTTCAAACGACACGTTACCAATTTCGTTATTCATCTCATTCATTGACACTTTACTGACTGGTCTCAAGTGTACTCGTGTTTTATAATATAACGCATGCTTACATCTACGTGCACTTATGCAGTTTTGGAGCATGAATATAGATCTACGTAAGAATATACTAGATAGCACATAAAAACACTACTTGGCTACATAGAATATGCCTACCAGAGAAAAACGCCGCGAAACCTTAATATATCTCGAAAACTTCTGTACTATTGCACGTAGTGTAGTGGGTCGGGTGTCAGGATGCAAGGATTGTCACAAACTGGGAAGATGAAATTTAGTTATAGCTAATATATTCACACGTTATTTACAGTATGTACAAGTAGCGGTGGTACCGCACAAAGTGTCTAAAGACCAACAGGTCGCCAAAGGGGAACTAAGGTTTTCTAAGTGCTAAGGGTTTCCAAACGTCCTCGCGTGACTAAGGGCGAGCTAAGACTGCCCAAGTATATTCCGAATGTCTCGAAGAATCGGCAGCGTCGCCGCTAGTCTTTTGTCCTTCTATCTTATCGCGAAGCGCACGTGCAAGCGGCGGTACGAGCACGGCGGTGTGTCTTTAATTTAGGGCGCAAAGGTATGACAGGCACTATAGTAGGTAGATGCTATATAACATATCATCCCGGAAAAATTGCTTGCCCACATATAATAAATACCACATAATACAAATTTCACTTCGGCGCCTGTTGTGTAAACGATATATACTGAATACGATACCATACGATACGATACGATACGATATATACTGAATACTATATACGAAGTTTATCTAAATTCAGTTGAAATGATTCGATTTACTTATTCAATTTTCCATTTTTGTTCCTCTATATTCGATTCATATTTTCAATTCACATCGTATCGTTTTCGTTATATGTCGTTTCATCATTTTATATTCAATGCCGGGAAAACGGTCAGGCTACACAGAGTTTCTGCTCGACACAACTGGTCAGCAGAGCATCAGCACGTAGGCCTACTTGACCCAGTTGCAAACGCGCTATATATCATCTCGGAAAAATTACTTGCACACATATAATAAATTCCACATAATACAAATTTCACTTCAGCGCCTGTTGTGTAAACGATATATACTGAATACGATACAATATATACTGAATACTATATACGAAGCTCATCTAAATTTTATTTCCTACATTCAGCTGAAATGATTCAATTTACTCATTCAATTTTCCATTTTTCCTCCTCTATATTCGGTTCATATTTTCAATTCACGTCATATTACTCTAGTTATACGTCGTTTGATCGTTTTATATTCAATGCCGGGAAAACGGTCAGGCTTCTCAGAGTTTCTGCTCGACGGTCAGCAGAGCATCAGCACGTAGGCCTACTTGACCCAGTTGCAAACGCGCTAACACCGTTTCTATCTAATTACAGCAAGCGGGGACAGCGACAGCAACGGACTTGTGGACGAGCCTGCCACGGGCAACGACTATGTCCGACCATCCGCAAAGCACGCCGGGCCTTATCTGGTCGGGCCAATGGTCATCCGCGTCTATCCCGACGGTCGTCCCGTTCCGGAGGACTCGACGCGTCCTTTGCCGAAGGACGAGGACGCCGAGGAGCTAAAATACTCGCGGCTGCCCTCGATCGAGGAGATCGAGGCGAATAGCGGCACTCCCTTCTACGGCAAGCCGTCCGGCGACAACACGAATCGACCGTTCTTCGGCACGAAGAATCATCAGCGACGCACCATCCTGCCACCCACCGAAACGATACAACGCCGGGGCAGTCCTTTGCCTTACGAGAGGCGTCACATGCCACAAATCGCCGTAAATGAACGTGCGATCCGTTACTACTGAGGCGGACACCTTGCCCCGCACGAAAAAGTACCAGGGACAAGATGATAGGCCGCAACGAAGTGACGCCAGCAGTTGAGGCCAGACGCCGAAGTGGAAAAAGCAAGCGGTCGTCAGCCTCATGGAACTTCGGAGAAGAAATCCGTGCCGTGTCGCACCGTTTGAGACAGAGCGCGAAAAACG
Source organism: Cryptocheilus praepositus (assembly GCA_033815515.1). NCBI lineage: Eukaryota > Metazoa > Arthropoda > Insecta > Hymenoptera > Pompilidae > Cryptocheilus > Cryptocheilus praepositus. Next base: position 261,502 of record JAWWQZ010000257.1, on the reverse strand, counting down.
TGGTTAGGCAGTGGTGGACGTTGCATGTTGCGTATGGCAATATTTGCCGAGGTCGCATGTGCGCTGGGTGTAAGGCCCAGTGTCAGATCCTGTGGACGTTGTATTTACGTTGCATGTACGCTGGGTGTAAGGCCCAGTGTCACTTACATCCTGTGGACGTATTTACGTTGCAGTTACTTCGACTGCAACTCACGCGATGACGCGCCAAGGGACGCAAGTGAAAATGCTTGTTAGACGCAGACGCTGCTGGACCTGCAGCCGTGTAATTCGATGCGTATGACGGCCTGAACGCGTCTCATTGTAGAAACGCAGTCTAGTATTTATGGCTCGCGTACGAGACGTTATTACCCGAATAACCGGTCATCGCCGTCCGTTGCCGGTCAGCGCGAGCGTCTGCCTCGGCACGAGAATAATCGAATCGAGGAGGAGGTTCGACGCCGCGCAGTGGAAATTCACGGCAGCCTTCGAAGAAAGATCTACGGCGGGCCGACGAATAATTATGGAATTACCGGAAGGCGTCGCAAGGTCGGAACTCGGCGACTGCACATGCCTCGACACATCGGACGGATTCATTCAGGGCCCGCATTCATCGGTTATGAATCGTTAGTGTCCCCGCTGGCGGCGAGAAATTTATCGTCGCATTTAGCGGAAGCGACCTATAGAATTGGGCGAGTCGTCGGTGCAGGACGACCGCGCGAAGGACGGTTTCTTTGAATGCCCGGCAATCGGCGGCGCGTGAATCAGCGGGAATAAAAGGATTAGACGGCGCACCATACGACTTTAACGAGCCAATCTGCGCGGCGAATTATGGAGTATGAATGTCCGATTGTGCGCGCCCGGAGTCTGCGTATATCTTGTTGGCGGCCGCCGATGTTTCTATTAACGTGACGTAACGTCTGACGCGCGGATTGTGAAGCTTCGGTATTATAATTTCTAATGTTTTCATTTTCGACGATCGGCGCGTCGCATTAGCGGGCTGAATATTCCGCGACCGCGCATAAGCGAGTTTTGCCGAATATTTGCCGTGAGATATGTCTATATTATATAACGCGAAATTTGCATTTGCGGAGGATGTCTTTCGTGGAATACTCTATAATTTTCTACGAAACGTCCGATAAAATCGCACGCTCGCCGAAATTTGAATAACGGCAGGCGAGGATAATTCTTGCCGGGCATAGACGACGCAAGTGACGTGTCATTGAACCAGACACGAGCGTTTGTCAGCGCGAACGGTTGACCGGCAATTGATCTACCGCCTCTCAGAGTCGGAGTTTTCAAAGAGCTTTTAAAGAAAGACGTCTTTCCGCAAGTAACATAATGAATGCCCCGGGTCCGCACCGTTTCGAGATCCCAACGCGATAATCCCAAGACAAATTGCTCCAGACCCGACGACGCATCTCTCTAATTAGGCACTAATTACCAGCGTCTCCGTTGAATGTCATTAAACGTCGAATGTAAACAACGTATAAACACGCCCGTGTGTGGAATTGTCAGAAATCGTCACCTTGGGTCCATTCGGCGTCGCGCATATTTCGTCTAAGCGTTCATTAAATTTCTGCTCCAAACCGTGAACACGGGATCGAAAGAATGGGGGAGAGAGAGAAATAGCGAAAGGTCAAGCAGGCGGCACGCTAATGAACCATCGACGAACACGTCGTTCGCGCCGACCATGAATAGAATTAATTCACGTTTATTTAATTCCACTCATTTGCTATTTATTTAATTCCGCGCGCCTCGCCTCGCGACTTCTTTAACCGACGACCCATTAACACTCATGAACGAGAATCTTTTCGGCCTAATCACACGGTTATCGACGATCGCCGATAAAAACGGGACGGGATAACATCGTCGCTCCCCTGTTATATATGCGTTGCGCAAAATACGGAAACGAAGAGAAGAATCAATCGGTTCACGCCTGGCGACGAATTATTAATCATCGTTGCGTCCTCCGCGCGCAACGGTTAAGGAACGTACCTCGCTCGAAAAAAAAGTCAAGAACCCGTTACACTTATCGCTGTTATGTCGCGAGACGACAGAAATACCGTCGTTCCCGTTGTCACGGATGTTCGGTTAGATGGTAACGGCGTGAAGCATATTCCGCGTCGTAAAGAAAAGCCAGGTGCACATCGAGCCCCACAGAATTAACCATTAACCAACGCCACCCCCTTGTAAATATCTTATCGTTCCGTAGAGCACCCGCATGCAAGTTTCATCGTAGCCTTTAAGCATCGTTCGTTTGTTTTTATTTTGTTTCTTTCGGGAGCTATTCGTTAAATGCGTACGTGTCGAGTTTTGTGATAAGGCAGCGCAGCCGTAGATGCCTATTATTAGTGTTTACGTCTCCTCGCGTGTACATGTGAAATTTTTGTGATAAATTAAGACTAAGGCACCGAGCATGTTGTAGCTGGATGTCTTTGGGAGTTGAACGCGCAGTTTGCACGATTGCGCGTCGTACGCTGATAGAAATATGAGTAGGTTCTTACACGCCGCTAATATGTCCGAAATCCGAGATATTGACGTAACTGGATAGACGTTTTTATACTATTTGTACATATGTATATCGACAATCGTACTTTATACGCATACTGACGTACGCATAATGGCAGAATTTTGTTAGACCTATTCTGTTTTATCGGATATTGTACAAAATATACGATTGTTGCAATAAATGCATCTTTAAACAGATTTGTGTATTTTGTCCCCATACCAGACTATCGCGCGATAAAGTGAATATCGCAAGCAATATAAATAACGAAACAGCGCACGTGATAAGCCTAATATGATATACAAGTAATAAGGAAGTCCTAAACTCGTTATCAGAAGCACATTTCTCTGAAACCAACTAAAACAAACAAGAACTATCGCTATATTTCCGGTACCTCCGACCTAAGCTACTCGTAACATGACTGATACCTAAAATAACAGAAGATCGCACGTTTTCATGTATTAACAATAATTAGCCTAAGCCACCATCATCAGCATATTTCGCAAAACCTCTTAATTCGCACCGTCGGCGCGAAATACCGAGAAACATCAAGAACCATAAACTATCGATTCGCGTCAACGCCGAATTCGTAATTTCCACCCGCGAATCCAATTAAACGCGATGCGCAGTACCATAGCTTCAAGGAGATCAAGAGTCGCCGACGTCAAAACTCGCAAGGACTCGCCCCGACGCCATGCAAATTTTGAATCACATTTGGGCATTATACGAATATTTCATCCGAGCCAATAAATCATTATTCGCAACAAGTTATTCCGTCTATTTATCCGTATAATTAATTCGAATGACAATGCGAATAATACCTAACCCTGTTCTCTACTGTCAGTGGCGGCTTCCTACGGGGGATACTTTGAGTTGTCTCCCGCCTAATCCTTGCCCCCACCCCCAAGAAAAAACCGGCATTAAACCCTCACAACTCGTCACTTAACCAAATCTTATTCCATTGAATATTTATTCGCTACCACCGCACGCTTCTATTCGAACTACGTCGTATTACTCTTATCCCTCATATGTTATCCGAATAAACAGTTACTCAATTTCGTCTGAGGCACTCACCGTTCCCGTCGACAGCCCCATGAGTCCTCGCAGCCTCGTCCGTCGCTCCGTTGATCCTCTCACGCAACGCCAACCAAAACATCTCTCACGTTCGGCACCAACGCCAACGACGTCCTGCAATTAATTACGCCAGCATTATCCAAAAACATTCACCAAATGATGCGCTATGTACCGTTCAAATTGTCTCCCGTCTATGCAAGTAAACAGTTACTCAATTTTGTCTGAGGCACTCACCTTTCCCGTCGACAGACTCATGAGTCCTTCCAGACTCGTTCATCATCCCGTCGATCCCGTCCCATAACGCCAACCAAAACATCTCCCACGTTCGGCACCAACGCCAACGACGTCCTGCAATTAATTACGCCAGTATTATTCAAATACCTAACACTGTTCTCTACTATCCGTAAGTGGCGGCACCCCTCGGAGGATACTTTGACTTCTCTCCCGCCTAATCCTTGGACCCCCCGCCCCCCCCCCAAATTGCCATCTAACCCTCACAACTCGTTACTCAACCAAATTTTTATACCATCGAATATTTATTCGCTACCACCGCACGCTTCCATTTCAACTACGTCGTATTACTCTTATCCGAATAAACAGTTACTCATTTTCGTCTGAGGCACTCACCGTACTCGTCGACAGCCCCATGAGTCCTTCCAAACTCGTCCATCATCCCGTTGATTCTCTCACGCAACGCCAACCAAAACGTCTCTCACGTTCGGTACCAACGCCAACGACGTCCTGCAATTAATAACGCCAGCATTAACCAAAAACATTCACCAAATTATGCGCTACGTACCGTTCAAATTGTCTCCCGTATATTATCCAAATACCTAACACTATTTTCTACTGTCCGTAAGTGGCGGCTCCCCGCGGGGGATACTTTGACTTCTCTCCCGCCTAATCCTTGCCCCCCGTCCCCCACTCCAAAAAAAACTGCCATCTAACCCTTACAACTCGTTACTCAACCAAATGTTTATACCATCGAATATTTATTCGCTACCACCGCACGCTTCTATTCCAACTACGTCGTATTACTCTTATCCCTCATACGTTATCCGAATAAACAGTTACTCAATTTCGTCTGAGGCACTCACCGTTCCCGTCGACAGCCCCATGTCCTCCCACACTCGTGCATCATCCCGTTGATCCCGTCCCATAACGCCAACGAAGACGTCTTTCACGTCGGCACCAACGCCAACGACATCCTGTAATTAATCACGCCAGCATTATCCACAAACATTCAGCAAATAATGCGCTACGAACCGTTCAAATCGTCTCCCGTATATTATCCAAATACCTAACACTGTTTTCTACTGCCCGTAAGTGGCGGCTCCCCGCGGGGGATACTTTGACTTCTCTCCCGCGTAATCCTTGGACCCCCCCCCCCCCCCTCCCGCTCCCCAAATTGCCATCTAACCCTCACAACTCATTACTCAACCAAATTTTTATACCATCGAATATTTATTCCCTACCACCGCACGCTTTTATTCCAACTACGTCGTATTACTCTTATCCCTCATACGTTATCCGAATAAACAGTTACTCATTTTCATCTGAGGCACTCACCGTTCCCGTCGACAGCCCCATGTCCTCCCACACTCCCAGCCCCATGTCCTCCCACATAACGCCAACCAAAACTTCTCCCACGTTTGGCACCAACGCCAACGACGTCCTGCAATTAATTACGCCAGCATTATCCAAAAACATTCAGTAAATTATGCGCTACGTACCGTTCAAATTGTCTCCCGTCCATTTCCCGCGAGCGTAACCGTTGGCGCGCAGTGCTGCCAACGCAAGGGCGATTTTGCAACGAGCTACTTTTCGCAGGTGCGCCATCATGACGCAATACGCAGGAGCGTCGCTGTTTGGGGGCGACATTTAACGTCCCCATCCGGCCGGCTTTTTGTCTTTCTAGAGAGTTTCGACACGTTTATGCCTCGGCCAAATAAGACGAAGAGCGGAACGAGTGCTCCTCCCATAGACCGGGCCTGAGTGACGGTGATTTGACGAGGCGTTGTCCGCGTGTAGACGTTGCACCGCATCCCGCTTCAGTTTGTCAAGGAGTTTATCATTTCGCCCATCACCGTTCAATAAGTTGGCGCTACAGAGATGTCCTACGAAAGAAGTAAGTCCGGGCGAACGCCGGCTCATCCGCTTACCATATTGACAGAGTCCAGTTTGAAATACATACGTATGTATGAGAGTGTGTCTGTTGCGCGAATTCACTTTCGATGTTCCGGTCAGACGTCTCGGACCGAATCGTGACAGAATGCATCGGCCATTCGATTATCGGATGTCGAAGGGCGGCGGACCGTTAAATGCAGTGCGATTGTTGAGGATAGGCGCTTTTTCGATTTTTCGAATTTCCGCTGTTTAATCAGTCCGGCGGCAAGCGGCAATTGTTGCCAGCGAACGAGAAAGAGAGAACAGCCATTTCATGGCGGAAAGTAGCAGTTTCGGTGCACATTCGATGGAATTACTGTTAACGCGGTTGAGATAAGAGTCGTATCTGATGTCGCGTCCGCTTATCGAATTTGACGCGGAGTTGTATTGAGGAATTTGAGTTGAAACGACCGCACGGTCGAACTGTTATCGCGCCGGAGCGTAAAACAAATGCAGATGTCAAAACCTGGATGTATGTACGTGGATTGCAGCTGGTCGGGTTGAAGATTATTTACTTTTTTCTTTTTCGTATTTTTCTGTGTGAGACCGCTTTTTGCGGGTGGTGTGCAAAGTTTTGGGGAAACTGTGAGAGTTGTCCATAGACGCTGGAATATGTCTCTTAGATACATAGGCTTCTTCAAGCTGAAAATACATTACATATTATGAACTGGACTCTTGCCAATGTATCAGCCACGGATATTTTCGTTCCAGTTGAAAGATATATATCACCTTGTGTGTAACTTGAATCTTCCTTCACTTCCTCATGCCTTCTGTTGAATGTTATAACAGATTGTTACATTTCAAATAATCTTATGTAAACATAAATGCATGTGGTCCTATTGTATTTCATATGTTTTATATGTGCCTTACTTCATTGATATACATTATTTAATCAATTATAAAATATATATCTGCTCTTTACACATTTTATAGAGTATATCTTTTCTACACTGCCCAGAACCCAAAGAGGACAGCCTCTTGTATTAGGTGGTGATCCATTAGGAACCAGTTTTATATACCCCCATGGCAACAGTGTTATCACTAGAGGCATTGAGGTAAGTTAATACCCTGATGATTTAACAATTGACACAACTTTTGGTATTTATACAGTGCTTATGACTAACTAAAGTTCTTTCTATTATTAGGATCCTTCATTTTCTTTACTTAATACAGAACATTCGTGTCAAGTGAATGTTGCAAAATATGCTCCAACCGGGTTTTTCATAGCATCTGGGGGTGAGTAGTTCCGTAAATTAATCATACATACAAATTGTAAGGTATTATAATATTCATCATTTTATACCATAGATCAGTCGGGCAAAGTACGTATTTGGGATACTGTCCATGCGGAAAATTCTCTAAAATATGAGTATTTTTCCCTTAGTGGGCCAATCAAGGACATTGCTTGGTCAGCAGATGCCGAGCGCATGGTTGTTGTTGGAGAAGGAAGGGAACGGTAAAATGTTATTTTTCAAACTTACACCTTATTTCCAGAATACAGCTATTAAAGCACATACACAGGAACAATATTTCATATAAATTTTTCTTTCAGATTTGGTCGTGTTTTCAGAACAGACACAGGCACATCCCTTGGGGAAATATCTGGCCAAAGTAAATGCATCAATTGTTGCGATTTTAGACCTAAAAAACCATTCAGATTAATCACTGGAAGTGAAGACAATACTGTTGCGGTATTCGAAGGTCCTCCGTTTAAATTTAAGTACGTGTTGCTAAATCAACCTATTTTATTGTGTTATTCTGTTCTTAAAAACATCGTTTTTCGTATGTGCATCCACATGACGTTAAATAGACGCTTCGATTATATCAATGCTTACTATTGTTCTCGTGTCTTTCTGTTAGAATGACAAAACAGGACCATAGTCTTATTTAAACTTAAACTTATTTAAGTACGTGTTGCTAAATGAACCTTTTTTATCGTGTTATTCTGTTCTTAAAAGCATCGTGTTTCGTATGCGCATCCACATGACGTTAAATAGACGCTTCGATTATATCAATGCTCACTATTGCTCCCGTGTCTTTCTGTTAGAATGACAAAACAGGACCATAGTCTTATTTAAACTTAAATTTATTTAAGGACGTGTTGCTAAATGAACCTTTTTTATCGTGTTATTCTGTTCTTAAAAGCATCGTCTTTCGTATGTGCATCCACATAACGTTAAATAGACGCCTCGATTATATCAATGCTCACTATTGCTCTCGTGTCTTTCTGTTAGAATGACAAAACAGGACCATAGTCTTATTTAAACTTAAACTTATTTAAGTACGTGTTGCTAATTGAACCTTTTTTATCGTGTTATTCTGTCCTTAAAAGCATCGTGTTTCGTATGTGCATCCACATAACGTGAAATAGACGCCTCGATTATATCAATGCTTACTACTGCTCTTATGTCTTTCTGTTAGAATGACAAAACAGGACCATAGTCGATTCGTCCAAGCTGTACGATATTCACCTAACGGAGACTTATTCGCATCCGCGGGCTTCGATGGGAAAGTATTCCTTTATGATGGTGAGCACTCTAATCTCGTTGGTGAAATAGGTTCACCTGCTCATCAGGGTGGTATTTATGCAGTAAGTTATACGTACAACTTCCGTTGAATTTCAACTGACTTGATGAAACAAGAAGAAAGATACACGAAAATAGTTTGCGGCGAATATGATACATTAAGTTATTACCTTACAGATCGCGTGGAAGGCTGACGGTACACAATTATTAACGGCCTCGGGTGACAAGACGTGTAAAATATGGGATATAGAAACACGGTCTTTAGTTACTGAATTCCACATGGGAACAACGATAGAGGACCAACAAGTCAGCTGTCTGTGGCAAGGAAAACATCTGCTGTCAGTGTCGCTAAGTGGATTTATCAATTACTTGGATGTTAACAACCCTGATAAGCCATCGAGAATAATCAAGGTCAGATTGTCCACAATTTAATAATTTGTCATTCTAGACCAAACCGCGTTAATGTGTTGGTATTTAAATTCTAGGGGCACAATAAACCAATTACAGTATTAGCGTTAAGCCCTGACAAAAGTACCATTTACACCGGATCTCATGATGGTTACATTACCAACTGGAATGCGGAAACTGGGGAAAATGATCGCGTGCAAGGACATGGTCATGGAAATCAAATTAACGGAATGAAGGCATCGAATAATTTACTTTACACGGCCGGAATTGACGATACGTTGAGAGCTGTTGATATTGCAACTAATGAATACGTTGACACGTCAGTCGTGAAATTAGAATCACAACCACGGGGGTTGGATGTTTATGGCGATATCGTAATTACCGCTTCCGTTCGGCAAGTGAGTGCACTATGTGGAGTTAATGAATACAAGATTGACAATCCATTAATGTTAACAATTATTGTTATCAGATAACTGTTATTCAAGATGGACGGAAAGTATCGACCTTACCGATTGATTACGAGCCATCGTGTGTGTCAATTAATCAGGGCAATGGGGACGTAGCGATAGGATCTACTACAGATAATAAGGTACCGGTGATAATTCAGAGTTTATAGTAGCATTACATGTTTGGGGACAAATATAATTTTGTAATAATTGGTTACACAGGTTTACATTTATGAACTGTCAGAGACAACGTTGACCAAAAAAACTCACTTGGATCATTTGGGTCCCGTTACCGATGCCGCTTATAGTCCCGACAACAATTATTTAGTTGCCTGTGATGCAAACAGAAAAGTTATCCTATATGTTGTTCCGGAATATAAGGTAATATGCGGGTTTCATAAAATATACGTAGTTCCTATAACGTTTCTTCACTTCAGCCTAAAAACATATTTCACATTATTAATTAATACCGCGTATGTATATTATATGATGAGCGTTGAATTTTATGTAACCGCAATATGTGATTTTCTTATTATTACACGCTTCTCACATGCAATAATTGGATTTTTAACAGGTAGGGTTCATGCATGAATATTTTGTTACATATCGCCCGGTTGATTGATGTTGATTTTTGTTGGAAAAAATTAATTGTATATTTTGTCGATCTTTTGTAGCTTGCACACAACCGAGAATGGGGCTTCCACAATGCAAGAGTCAACTGTGTCGCGTGGTCTACTGATTCTACGATGGTAGCAAGTGGTAGTCTTGACACGACGATTATCATTTGGAGTGTAGCAAAACCGGCGAAACATACTATTATTAAAAGTAAGACGAGTATTAAACTCTTATCTAGGTGATTCTTCTGCAGGTATGTTGCCGAATTAATCTACAGACGTAATGTATTTCAGATGCGCATCCTCAAAGTCAAATAACTCGCGTAGTGTGGTCGGATACGACGACATTAATTTCAGTTGGACAGGACAGCAATACTATGATATGGAAAATAAAGGAAATTTAATTAAGTCTTATACAAATTATTATCTCTTTTGGAAGAGAGTTCAACTTTCGATGCACTTCATTTATTTAATTTGTAGTTTACGAATATTGTATATTACTTTTTAATACGATCATTGATATATAAGTAAGTGAGAAGCATATTTTGTGATCTTTTAAAACTAGCGCATCCGTTGATTCTTGCCATTACTGAAGGATCCTGCATACACTAAAGGCGGAAATGACATATATACAAAACTCGTTCGTGACAATTATCAAATACTTACATCTCAAATATTTTTCCAATTATTACGTGAATGCGAGCATGATAAGGAGACAAATTTTTATTAAAATGTATTTTTTTCTAATTTACTTATGTAAGCGGATTTCATTAAAAGAAATTAAACTGCAGCTGAATGGTCTAACGTGTCTTTATTAAAACGTTGTAACGATAACAAGAAAGCGATAACAATTTGAACACTAAAGGTTTTAAGGAACGTCATCACACTTCATTCTGTTTTGTACACTTAAAAATGATATATCTGAGTTGTTATTATGTCTTTGTCTTATTCATTAATCAGTCCAGCGCTGAACATCTCTTAGCGAGACAGTAATAAGGTACATGAGTCATCTTAACGATTTACCTTTTTCATCTTCAACACACGTTTTTTCTCGATGACAAAATATTTTCTATTCCAAGATAGTGAACTGTAATTACAAGAGAGAAACTTATCCTTTAGATCAGGAGGTATCCTAACGTAGGGCAGAGGATAATGTTAAATCAAAAGTGTCTAGAACAGCAACGACGTCTATGGTTTTGGCGTACTGTATCGTGGACGTTTCTGCGGCGATGCCACTGGATGTCTATAGGAAACATGTTTCCGCAGCGCATCTCGCGATCGCGAGACATGCGAGCATGCCGTGCAACTGTACGAACTATTACTGTGAGTCTCCATATGCACCCGCAGATTATATTGATTACTCAACTGTTTACCACAAATGAGACAAGTGACACTGGATTTGTTATACGTTTGCGATGTTCTGCTGGACGCCGACGTCGAGAGAAACTTGAAGTTTGTGTCCCAGATGGGCGGTGGCTTTATGTCTTCCAACGGGGTAACCTGATCCTCTGACGCGGATGGCGTCTCGTCCATCGCATTATCTGAGAATCCCTTGTCGATGTACTTGTTCGAGGACGTGTTGACGGGAAATGGAACCTTCTCTCGCTGATTCAACTTGGCGTTTATGGAATAGTAGGGCTTGGTCTTCACGCAGTAAGGTATACTCTCTTGGTCGTTGTAAGACTCCTCATCCAAATTGCTCGACGCATCGATCGTTGATATATAAGTGAGTGAGAAGCATATTTTGTGATCTTTTAAAACTAGCGCATCTGTTGATTCTTGCCATTACTGAAGGATCCTGCATACACTAAAGGCGGAAATGACATATATACAAAACTCGTTCGTGACAATTATCAAATACTTACATCTCAAATATTTTTCCAATTATTACGCGAATGCGAGCATGATAAGGAGACAAATTTTTATTAAAATGTATTTTTTTCTAATTTACTTATGTAAGCGGATTTCATTAAAAGAAATTAAACTGCAGCTGAATGGTCTAACGTGTCTTTATTAAAACGTTGTAACGATAACAAGAAAGCGATAACAATTTGAACACTAAAGGTTTTAAGGAACGTCATCACACTTCATTCTGTTTTGTACACTTAAAAATGATATATCTGAGTTGTTATTATGTCTTTGTCTTATTCATTAATCAGTCCAGCGCTGAACATCTCTTAGCGAGACAGTAATAAGGTACATGAGTCATCTTAACGATTTACCTTTTTCATCTTCAACACACGTTTTTTCTCGATGACAAAATATTTTCTATTCCAAGATAGTGAACTGTAATTACAAGAGAGAAACTTATCCTTTAGATCAGGAGGTATCCTAACGTAGGGCAGAGGATAATGTTAAATCAAAAGTGTCTAGAACAGCAACGACGTCTATGGTTTTGGCGTACTGTATCGTGGACGTTTCTGCGGCGATGCCACTGGATGTCTATAGGAAACGTGTTTCCGCAGCGCATCTCGCGATCGCGAGACATGCGAGCATGCCGTGCAACTGTACGAACTATTACTGTGAGTCTCCATATGCACCCGCAGATTATATTGATTACTCAACTGTTTACCACAAATGAGACAAGTGACACTGGATTTGTTATACGTTTGCGATGTTCTGCTGGACGCCGACGTCGACAGAAACTTGAAGTTTGTGTCCCAGATGGGAGGTGGTTTTATGTCTTCCAACGGGGTGACCTGATCCTCTGACGCGGACGGCGTCTCGTCCATCGCATTATCTGAGAATCCCTTGTCGATGTACTTGTTCGAGGACGTGTTGACGGGAACCGGAACCTTCTCTCGCTGATTCAGCTTCGCGTTTATGGAATAGTAAGGCTTGGTCTTCACGCAGTAAGGTATACTCTCTTGGTCGTTGTAAGACTCCTCATCCAAATTGCTCGACGCATCGATCGTTGATACGGATTCCACCGGTTCTGCACCTGTCATGCTGCTCTCTTTGCACTCCCTCTTTATTTCGGCTTCGGTCGGCGAAGACTTTTCGGGCGTTTGCGATGGCACTGGTGATTGTACGTATAAGCCATTGTCATGTTTTGAGTTTTTCTGCAATGAGACATGGGTACTGTGAGTCTTCCGGGAAGGTGCGAGGTGAATGCATGTGATAATGATTAAGATTATACAAGCGCATCTCGACGTAGTGTTCTGTAAACGTATGTCCGGTCATTGGAATAATTTGTATTGACCTGGTTCTACCTAGCCTCCACTGTGTATGTGCCATGTAGACACGTGCATGTAAGTTTTAACGAAGATACTTTTGTCATATAATCGTGTTGTCATTTCTTTCGTGTACTTTGATGCATGATGAATCTGATACATTGGTATTGTGACCGCGCCATTTTTTTATACCTTTATACTAGTGTCAAGGAATCGTTTCACGGTGAGCTTATGACTACGTTTAAGATTTAAGAACTTTGTAAAAGATAATTAAACGTGTACCAACACATTAATTGTATATTATTTTATGGTAAAATATGTCAGCGGCGAATTAACAATATGCGATAAAAATTTGACAATCCAAAACAGCGTAATAATATCAAATAATATATCTATTCTATTTTGCATGACATATTATCTGACAAATTTTCTCGAGAATTACGTTGCAGTAGATAAAAAGTGAAGCACTGCATACGTTATGCGCGCATTAAATACAAAAAAATCGTGGCTGCAGTGACGGTTATCGTGCCAAGTCCTTATGTGCTCTCATCTTTCACAACTAAAAATGCGGCACCGTTTCACGAATGTACAGTAACGCCAAACGTCGGTTACGTCCACGCCTGACTATAATATTAAGCATTAAATATTGCAAAACAAATGAGTCCTCTGTAAATTACACTTCTAATCTTCTACCAAAAGTTTAGTAGTGTAGAGATTTCGTGGAAAAAGCTATTATAGATATACCTGTAAATTCATTCTATGGGGTAAGGTTCCATGGGATGCATCCACTTGCATTTAGTTGCAACACACACAACGATCTTGATCTCGTGGATATCGTTTATATTCATTATCGTTCCTTCGACGCATGTATCAACATAACATGTAGCGGATAAATCCTTCGTGAAGTACTTCTTGAGGAACGACAGTGAATGTGTTTAAGTGACCTGAACAAAACAACACGATCATAGGGTAATATAGAGATTAACAGAGGAAGAAGCGAATGTGCAATTTGCTTTAGAATTATTACTTTATACTCGCTCTATCTGATTGCATTTGTTGGGAAGAAGGTGCACAATGGGCCAATTATTGGGATTCTAGCAAAAACATGTAAGACTGTACCCGGTCCCTGATATGCTGATATTCTTGTATATGTATAAATCATGACGTCTCTGTGCAATGTTGCATGCAATTTGCCAAGATACGAATAACTATTTGACGGTTGTCTGTTGATTCTAATTTCCTAACAGTGTTGTCAAGTAAAACGTAAAAATGTATTTATAGATGCATTATTAAACACTGAAAGTGTGCCTCTGTATTTCAATGGAATGCATTACTATGCATAATGTAAATATAAATACAAACAAATGTTGTATGCCTAAAACTGTATGTATTTGTGATTCTATAACACTGTTTGTTTTTATTGTGACACTAAATACACTAATCAAATGTTGAATTTGCGAAAATAGCACGCAAGAAATGTATCGATAAATAATATTGTGAGAGCACAGCATATTTTTAATGTAAGTAATCATTTTTACAGACTTTCAAGATTTTAAAGACTTATCATAAAAATATGACTTTTTCTCAACTATGTTGTGCGCATAGATATTATTTATCATTTTTAACGTGAAAGTAATAGTTAAGTATATTGTGCACTATAAATACCTACATGTCTAGTGTTTCGCAAATTACTCGAAAGAATAGTGTAAGCATCAACGTTCGTAGTTAATTGAGAAGCAACGAAAGAAAAAGTGCATGCTGTTGTTAATAACAATATTTACATGTAAAGTACACAAAGGAGCAAGTTTAATAGTCCTATAATTACAACTAATCAAAAGATTATAGTCCTACATCTTCTTCCAAAAGAATAATAAATAAATGCATTAATTATCTTTTACTTTAATTAATATACTTCATTACATTAGTTCATCTACTAAAACATAGTGAACACATTATCTTGTGTTAGACTAAAGAGCAAAGATTTTACTAGCTTGGTTTGGTAAACTTAGCAACAAACATGTTGATTAAAAAACTCTAATAAAAAGACTTGTGGAAGATCTACATTCTCAATAGTTCTATATTTTTTAAGGAATACTCATTCTTCTGATACACTTGTTACACATGTGTAACTATTAAAACCTTCCATGTTTAGCAAATAAAAAATTTTAGAAGCTTAGGAATAATGGAATGGTAAAAAGAAAGAATAAAAAGTCAATCAGAATGTGCAATAAAGGTATAAAGGAATGCTATCTAAACACTGTGTTTGTATCACATGTACAGAATGAATTTAAAAATTGCTGACAAATATATGTTGTCCTCAGCAAAATAGCGGAAATAAATAGAATTGTAATTTACATGAAAGTAAACAAACATGTATGTTTGCCCCATAAAAAGTATGACAGCACAATCTGCTCATCGAAAATCTAATGCAATTTGAAAGAATGTATGAATACATAATGTAAAATTGATTTATCAAGTGCTAATAAGAGAGGTTGGGTAGAACGGTCTTCACAAAATAGAAAAATAATGCCATAGCAGAGTCAGAACAAAAAATTGATAATGTATCAAGGAAGTATAATGAAAATTAGAAGGCAAACAGTCACATTAGATAGAGCATAAACTTACCATTCAGAACATCACCAGAGTTAAATAAATATGAACCTACATGTTCCCTTATGATTAACAGTAAGAAAATAAAACCTTTCCTTACCCCAGCAATATCTGCTAGCCCACGAATGTGCAAGGTGTCTGCCATTGCTAAGAGTGCTGGCAATTGTTCTTGATAAATATTTACTTCTCCATTGTACATAAATGTAACTAATGCACACAAGTTTGCATACTCCATGCCAGGTAATACAATCACAGGATGTTGCAAAGAACTTAAATCCTGAAAATTTGTATACATAGGCAAATGATAAGGCTAGTTCCAAATAAGAATGTGTATATTTTAATTACTCCGCCAATTCTATTTGCTAAGCATCTTAATGAGCGACAACTCATATGATTTAGCTAGAAATCAAATAATTCATATTAAAGGAATTTAAAAAGTTAAAGTAAACGCATTAAAGTAGTAGATTTGCGAGTTCGCCATTATCATGCATACTTCTTAAATTGAAAAGGTATCATAATAATGTGATGTATGCACATATGTGACTTTATTGAAGTGTTACAGAGCAAAGCAAAGTTTAAGGACTGCGGTATAAGCCTGTTTATTCCACATACAATTAATACAATTAAAGTAAACCAATAACTTCCTTTGCACTAAGACAAAAATATTGGAATATGTGTATAAAACATACACTTTCATAGAAGCACATTGCAGAGTTAAATTAAGCTGGTTCGATCGTCAGGAAGCTAAGAAATGAAATTCCTATACACATTCATCAGCTCTAAACTTCGTACTTATTGTCAATTCGATTAGATTTATTACACTAGAGTATTACACATAATTAGCTTAAACTAAACTACAATCTACAAATCTATATACAGTATCATAAATACCTTAAACAATTCTTTGAAATAGTAGCTACATGCGGACAGTATGATGCGATGCGCATGGATATGTTTACCGCCGGCACTCAGTGTGACATCAGTTAAGTGGCCACCGTCAAGCAACTTGGGCAGGGAACTCAATAGAGTATTTTGAAAATTGTGCCACCGTAAACAAAATTGCTGACCCTCCATGTTAACGTGCTGCACAAACAAAATTCGTATTATTAATCACCCAGCCAAACAGTATAATATATCCATTAAGTCTTGTCAAACTGATATGGTGCATAGTATATCGTTTAATATATCTCGCACCAAAAATTACATTCGAAATTTGCACTATTAATCACCCAGCCAAACAGTATAATATATCCATTAAGTCTTATCAAACTGAAACGCTGCATAATATATCGTTTAATATATCTTGCACCAAAAATTACATTTAACACTTTGACTGCGGTGATAGTCACCGTTGATCGGCACAATAGATTTTACTGAAGATCCAAAATATTCGCAATGGGTAGCAATAATTATTTTATAAATGCAGTTATTGTTAGAATAGTGATACGATCCTTTTGTCTTCAGTACCTGTCCATTATTTACATTTACATATCCAAAATATTTGCAATAGGTAGCAATAATTGTTTTATAAATGCAGTTATTATCAGAATAGTGATGCGATCCTTTCGTCTCTAGTACCAGCACATTATTTACATTACATATCCAAAATATTTGCAATAGGTAGCAATAATTGTTTTATAAATGCAGTTATTGTTAGAATAGTGATACGATCCTTTTGTCTTCAGTACCTGTCCATTATTTACATTTACATATCCAAAATATTTGCAATAGGTAGCAATAATTGTTTTATAAATGCAGTTATTGTTAGAATAGTGATACGATCCTTTTGTCTCTAGTACCAGCACATTATTTACATTACATATCCAAAATATTCGCGATGGGTAGCAATAATTATTTTATAAACGCAGTTATTGTTAGAATAGTGATACGATCCTTTTGTCTCCAGTACCTGCACATTATTTACATTTACATATCCAAAATATTCGCGATGGGTAGCAATAATTATTTTATAAACGCAGTTATTGTCAGAATAGTGATGCGATCCTTTTGTCTCCAGTACCTGCACATTATTTACATTTACATATCCAAAATATTCGCAATGGGTAGCAAAAATTGTTTTATAAATGCAGTTATTGTTACAATAGTGATACGATCCTTTTGTCTCCAGTACCTGCACATTATTTACATTTACATATCCAAAATATTCGCAATGGGTAGCAATAATTATTTTATAAATGCAGTTATCGTCAGAATAGTGATGCGATCCTTTCGTTTTCAGTACCTGCACAATATTTACATTTACATATCCAAAATATTTGCAATAGGTAGCAATAATTGTTTTATAAATGCAGTTATTGTCAGAATAGTGATGCGATCCTTTTGTCTCTAGTACCAGCACATTATTTACATTACATATCCAAAATATTCGCGATGGGTAGCAATAATTATTTTATAAACGCAGTTATTATCAGAATAGTGATGCGATCCTTTCGTCTCTAGTACCAGCACATTATTTACATTACATATCCAAAATATTCGCGATGGGTAGCAATAATTATTTTATAAACGCAGTTATTGTCAGAATAGTGATGCGATCCTTTTGTCTCCAGTACCTGCACATTATTTACATTTACATATCCAAAATATTTGCGATGGGTAGCAATAATTATTTTATAAATGCAGTTATTGTTACAATGGTGATACGATCCTTTTGTCTCCAGTACCTGCACATTATTTACATTTACATATCCAAAATATTCGCAATGGGTAGTAATAATTATTTTATAAATGCAGTTATTGTCAGAATAGTGATGCGATCCTTTAGTTTTCACTACCTGCACATTATTTACATTTACATATCCAAAATATTCGCGATGGGTAGCAATAATTATTTTATAAACGCAGTTATTGTCAGAATAGTGATACGATCCTTTTGTCTCCAGTACCTGCACATTATTTACATTTACATATCCAAAATATTCGCAATGGGTAGCAATAATTATTTTATAAATGCAGTTATCGTCAGAATAGTGATGCGATCCTTTCGTTTTCAGTACCTGCACATTATTTACATTTACATATCCAAAATATTCGCGATGGGTAGCAATAATTATTTTATAAACGCAGTTATTGTCAGAATAGTGATGCGATCCTTTCGTCTCTAGTACCAGCACATTATTTACATTTACATATCCAAAATATTCGCAATGGGTAGCAATAATTATTTTATAAATACAGTTATCGTCAGAATAGTGATGCGATCCTTTCGTTTTCAGTACCTGCACATTATTTACATTTACATATCCAAAATATTTGCAATAGGTAGCAATAATTGTTTTATAAATGCAGTTATTATCAGAATAGTGATGCGATCCTTTCGTCTCCAGTACCTGCACATTATTTACATTTACATATCCAAAATATTCGCAATGGGTAGCAATAATTATTTTATAAACGCAGTTATTGTCAGAATAGTGATGCGATCCTTTCGTTTTCAGTACCTGCACATTATTTACATTTACATATCCAAAATATTCGCGATGGGTAGCAATAATTATTTTATAAACGCAGTTATTGTCAGAATAGTGATGCGATCCTTTTGTCTCCGGTACCTGCACATTATTTACATTTTGCATAATTCAGTCAAACGCATTTTTTCATTATTTCATAGCATCGCCGTTCTAATACAGCAAAATACGCACCGCAGTCAAAGTGTTAAATAAATAATCGCAGATCATCACGTTATCCTTACTTAACAGAAGAGAACGACACGTTATCGAGAGCCCAGAATTCATGACACAACGAATTTTCGCCTGCGACTAACAATATGTTCGCTCAGCGAATACCGAAATTTTTATCTTTCAATTATCACCCCTTTATAATTCCGCAGCAAAAGGTTATGTGGCATAGCGCACGAACAGTATGGAATTAACTTTCGTACCGATCACCTGAATCTATCGTATTCAATTGTAGGTATAGCACGGTCCGACTGCTTTGAGGTTCGTGAGACAGACAATACTATTTATTTAATCAGGCTGCAGGTTCCAGCCAAATCTATTATTGTACTCAGGTATGGCTGGAGGAAAGGACAAATATTGGCATAAATTTTCACGGCTAACAGTTTCCATTGACGGTCCTCAAGTCATGTCCTGAACGGAGAGCAAGAATTACGCGCGGATCCAGAAATATGAGGGGCTTATCGATCTTACCTTAATCAAACTTGTCCCGTACAATTAACGAATATTCTTTGCACAACACTTCACTTCCATCTGGCAATCGCCATAATCACGAGTGACATAGAAAATGTACGGGGTTAGTATACGAAGCCAGACTTACGGAGTTCGACACTGTCACCTGCCGACATAGAAACGAAACGTCTTCAGTGACGTTTTGAAAAATTCGAACGGACGCGCGAGTTAACTAATAATCAGATATAGGTGCAGAGATTATTAGAATGAAATGCTGAAGTTCTCTAGTACGACCAGAAGCCTTGTTAAATCAATTATTTGTGATCCTGTGTCAGTTAACACGTTGACTGCAACAGTGGTCACCGACGCAGAAAGTCTCAGGAAAAATTCAAAAAATACCCAATCGGTAGCGTTTATAATTTTGTAAATGCAATTAACGTTAAACAGTGATTAAATTCTTTGGTCTTTGATACCTTCGCAATATTTTTATTTCGCACAATTCAATCATATTCTGTAGTACTGTATCACGTTACGTTTTTAGTGTGGTAAAATACAAAACTGCAAATATAAAAATGCAAAAAAATTTGCCACGAAGCCTATTTGCAATCTTGTAAAAGCAATTGATATTAGAACGGTGCTTCAATACTTTGACTTGTAACAACTCTGTGTTACTTTCATTTTGCATGATTTAATCATACTCTGCAGTATTTATACAATCATATTCTGTAGTACTTTATCACGTTGCGGTTTTAGTATAGTAAAATACAAAAATGCAAATATAAAAATTCAAAAAAATTTGCCACGAAGCCTATTTGCAATCTTGTAGAAGCAATTGATATTGGAATGGTGCTTCAATACTTTGGCTTCTAACAACTCTGTGTTACTTTCATTTTGCATGATTTAATCAATCTGCTTTTCATCGCATCGCGGTTCTAAGATTGTCAAATAATGATCACATTTTATTCTGTCAATAATAATGTGTCATTCAACTACAATATGAATTTTAGCGATATGTATAAATAGTTATCTCTGGAAATATTGAAGTTTCTTTCTTCGAGAAGAAAACAGTCAAATGTACGGATACTATCAAAAACAAAACAGCGTGGAAAATTGACCGCCTCAGATAATTTTGATGGAGTCAAAAATTGTTTTAAAACAAATAGCACGTATGCTAATACTTGCGACTGATTAACACGTTGACTGAAGATATTTTGCTATGTTAGACCACGATGCATGAAATACTCTGTTGATGACCGTATTGAAGTATAATTTCAATATCAATTGTTTTACAAGGATATCGTAAAATCTTTTGCGTCGGTCGCCGATGACCACCGTGGTAGTCAAAGTTTTAAAACACTTTACCGACTGCTATTCGTAAAGGTTTATAACTGACAAATATTAAATGTGTTGTTGAGAATCCTTTGGTTTCAAAGCAGTGTAATTTTATTGTCATTTAGAATTGTCATAATATCATCTGATATTTATTTTATCTAATATAACCGTTGACCACTGAAAAGCCGATTAATCGGCTACCGGTAAATAGCAGTTGGAACCGAAAAGTCGATTAATCGGCTAGCGGTCGTTAAAGTGTTAATATATTGTCTTAACATTCCAACAGCACTTAGCAGTTTATACCTACGCGCGCGTTTGATGAAAGCACCATATCTGTAAGACGAAATAAACACAGTTACCAGAAGAACAAGAATTTTTTAGCTTTTTAGCATTCCACCATTTTATATTGCGCGCATCACCTTCAAGGACTCTTCTGTTTAACGTTAATGCTTGATGCTGATCCTCTGCCTAATATATTGTCTTATCATTCCAACAGCACTTGGCAGTTTATACCTACGCGCGCATTTGATGAAAGCACCAAATCTCTAAGACGAAATAAATACAGTTACCAAAAGAACAAGTAGTGCTTCAATTAATATCCGGTGACCTCGATTTTTTAATTTTTTAGCATTCCACCGTTTTATATTGCGCGCATCACTTTCAAGAACTCTCCCTTTTAACGTTAATGCTTGATGCTGATCCTCTGTCTAATATATTGTCTTATCATTCCAACAGCACTTAACAGTTTATACCTACGCGCGCATTTAATGAAAGCACCAAATCTGTAAGACGAAGTAAACACAGTTACCAAAGGAACAAGTACTGCTTCAAATTATGTCCGGTGACCCCAATTTTTTAGCTGTTTAACATTCCATCGTTTTATATTGCGCGCATCACCCTCAAGGACTCTCCTGTTTAACGTTAATGCTTGATGCTGATCCTCTACCTAATATATTGTCTTATCATTCCAACGGCACTTAGCAGTTTATACCTACGCGCGCATTTGATGAAAGCAGCAAATCTGTAAGACGAAATAAACACAGTTACCAAAAGAACAAGTAGTGCTTTAAATTATGTCCGAAGTCCCCAATTTTTTAGCTTTTTAGCATTCCACCGTTTTATATTGCGCGCATTACCTTCAAGGACTCTCCTGTTTAACGTTAATACTTGATGCTGATCCTCTGCCTAATATATTGTCTTATCATTCCAACGGCACTTAGCAGTTTATACCTACGGGCGCGTTTGATGAAAGCATCAAATCTGTAAGACGAAATCTGTACAACGAAATAAACACAGATTTTTTACAATATTACCCGCAGAAACAATGCTTGAGTAGTGCTATATTGTCTTATCATTCCAACAGCACTAACGCGCGCATTTGATGAAAGCACCAAATCTCTAAGACGAAATAAATACCCAAAAGAACAAGTTTTTTAATATCCGCTTTTTTTAATTTTTTAGCATTCCACCGTTTTATATTGCGCGCATCACCTTCAAGGACTCTCCTGTTTAACGTTAATGCTTGATGCTGATCCTCTGCCTAATATATTGTCTTATCGTTCCAACAGCACTTAGCAGTTTATACCTACGCGCGCGTTTGATAAAAGCCCCAAATCTGTAACCCGAAATAAACACAGTTACCAAAAGAACAAGTAGTGCTTTAAATTATGTCCGAAGTCCCCAATTTTTTAGCTTTTTAGCATTCCACCGTTTTATATTGCGCGCATCACCTTCAAGGACTCTCCTGTTTAACGTTAATGCTTGATGCTGATCCTCTGCCTAATATATTGTCTTATCATTCCAACAGCACTTAGCAGTTTATGCCTACGCGCGCATTTTATGAAAGCACCAAATCTGTAAGACGAAATAAACCCAGTTACCAAAAGAACAAGTAGTCCTTCAAATTATGTTCGGTGACCCCAATTTTTTTAACTTTTTAGCATTCCACCGTTTTATATTGCGCGCATTACCTTCAAGGACTCTCCTGTTTAACGTTAATGCTTGATGCTGATCCTCTGCCTAATATATTGTCTTATCATTCCAACAGCACTTAGCAGTTTATACCTACGCGCGCGTTCGATGAAAACACCAAATCTGTAAGACGAAATAAACACAGTTACCAGAAGAACAAGAAGTGCTTCAATTTAATATCCGGTGACCTCGATTTTTTAGCTTTTTAGCATTCCATCATTTTATATTACCCGCATCACCTTCAAGGACTCTCCTGTTTAACGTTAATGCTTGATGCTGATCCTCTGCCTAATATATTGTCTTATCATTCCAACAGCACTTAGCAGTTTATGCCTACGCGCGCATTTAATGAAAGCACCAAATCTGTAAGACGAAATAAACCCAGTTACCAAAAGAACAAGTAGTCCTTCAAATTATGTTCGGTGACCCCAATTTTTTGAACTTTTTAGCATTCCACCGTTTTATATTGCGCGCATCACCTTCAAGGACTTTCCTGTTTAACGTTAAGGCTTGATACTGATCCTCTGTCTAATATATTGTCTTATCATTCCAACAGCACTTAGCAGTTTATACCTACGCGCGCATTTGATGAAAGCACCAAATCTCTAAGACGAAATAAACCCAGTTACCAAAAGAACAAGTAGTGCTTCAAATTATGTCCGGTGACCCCAATTTTTTAGCTTTTTAGCATTCCACCGTTTTATATTGCGCGCATCACCTTCAAGAACTACTGATCCTCTGTCTAATATATTGTCTTATCATTCCAACAGCACTTAGCAGTTTATACCTACGCGCGCATTTGATGAAAGCACCAAATCTCTAAGACGTAAATACAGTTACCAAAAGAACAAGTAGTGCTTCAATTAATATCCGTTGACCTCGATTTTTTAATTTTTTAGCATTCCACCGTTTTATATTGCGCGCATTACCTTCAATCTCCTGTTTAACGTTAATATACTGATCCTCTGTCTAATATATTGTCTTATCATTCCAACAGCACTTAGCAGTTTATACCTATGCGCGCATTTGATGAAAGCACCAAATCTCTAAGACGAAATAAACCCAGTTACCAAAAGAACAAGTAGTGCTTCAAATTATGTCCGGTGACCCCAATTTTTTAGCTTTTTAGCATTCCACCGTTTTATATTGCGCGCATCACCTTCAAGGACTCTCCTGTTTAACGTTAAGGCTTGATACTGATCCTCTGTCTAATATATTGTCTTATCATTCCAACAGCACTTAGCAGTTTATACCTACGCGCGCATTTGATGAAAGCACCAAATCTCTAAGACGAAATAAATACAGTTACCAAAAGAACAAGTAGTGCTTCAATTAATATCCGGTGACCTCGATTTTTTAATTTTTTAGCATTCCACCGTTTTATATTGCGCGCATTACCTTCAAGGACTCTCCTGTTTAACGTTAAGGCTTGATACTGATCCTCTGTCTAATATATTGTCTTATCATTCCAACAGCACTTAGCAGTTTATACCTACGCGCGCATTTGATGAAAGCACCAAATCTCTAAGACGAAATAAACCCAGTTACCAAAAGAACAAGTAGTCCTTCAAATTATGTTCGGTGACCCCAATTTTTTTAACTTTTTAGCATTCCACCGTTTTATATTGGGCGGATCACCTTCAAGGACTCTCCTGTTTAACGTTAATACTTGATGCTGATCCTCTGCCTAATATATTGTCTTATCATTCCAACAGCACTTGGCAGTTTATACCTACGCGCGCGTTTGATAAAAGCCCCAAATCTGTAAGACGAAATAAACCCAGTTACCAAAAGAACAAGTACTGCTTCAAATTATGTCCGGTGACCCCAATTTTTTAGCTTTTTAACATTCCATCGTTTTATATTGCGCGCATCACCTTCAAGGACTTTCCTGTTTAACGTGTGTAGTAATTGGAGCCAATAACAGTCCATTTCGCTTGCGAAGCCAAAATCGAACCGTCGCCATTGGTCTGCCTCGTGTTTTGCGATCCACATCGACGTCGCCCGAGCGTATCCGCCGTCTCACAGTATCATGGCTTCTATCATGATTTTATCAGGTGCATGTCGAACGGTAATCACCTGCCGCGTTATAATCAAATATCGTGCTAAACTTTGAGCGAACCGTTCGCCACAACCATCCCACCAGGATGCTGTATACAACCAATTACCGAACGTACACGTAGAAAATGTCTAACACACATCTATGGGGGCGACTATGTTTTTACGCATTGTTCTTTGTGATCGCGTATCTTCATACGCTGGCTGACAGTGCTGTGGTAGAACAGCTGACGTTTTGTGGCCCACCTTCGCCCGAGAATTCACCTCCACGCAGGTGATTAATTATATTTTCACTCCTTTCACTCAGTAAATATACCAGTAATTATTTCCTCTTTCGTACCTGTAGAAGCAGTTTATGTTTTGACAGTCACGTTTGTTTTTAAATGTTAATGGGGTGCCTGCAATCGAAGAATATATGCAAAGACGTATTTTGGGACTGGTTCTGTGGAGCAGTAATTGTGTTTATGCGTTTGATTGGAAGATTGGCTTATTTCAAGTTTGGGAGAGTGTATAGAGTATGGTTACAATTTTATGTCAACAGTCATTGAATCATCAAGTGTTGTTGTTATTGTCATTCTGATATGCAGTCAATACTGTTTATGCAACGTGCGTAAGATATAAGATATCTATATTAACTGCCTTTCACTATTGCATCAGGGGGCAATGTAGATATATTCATTATATAAGTATAAGGAAATTTGCTTCCTTTATATCATGGTGCGTGTAGGTAGGAATAGCAATGAGGAGGTTTATATAGAAGTTTTTCTTTTCAGTTTGTTATTTGTGAGTACGTTAGATGGAAAAATATCTGCTCTCAACGCTGCGGATCAGGGAAAGAAACAGTGGACATTGGATTTCAATGATGGACCTATGTTATCATCTAGCATTCATCGGAGAGAAGTACGTTATTAATAATATTGCAAGATGTACTAGAACAGAATAATGAATCTGATCTACAATGTGTGAATATATTACTTTTCAGCTCAATAATAATGGACAATGGGTACGGTTGATACCATCTTTAAATGGTGGTTTATACAAATTCGATGGAGAAACATTAGAAGCTGTACCTGTGTCAACTGATCAATTGTTACATTCTTCATTCCGTTATTCCGATGACTTAGTATTTTCTGGTGGTAAAGAAACAAGGTCTTATGGTAAGTTATGTGAAATAATATTTGCTGGAACACATTACATATGACAATGTATCAAATGTGTTGTACAGATTAAAATAAACATAGTTATGTCTGATAGGTGTGTCAAGTACCACAGGAAAGGTGTTATATGAATGTAGCATTAGCGGTTGTGTTAATAATACAGATGGCGAAGCATACATTGAACAAGAGGTTCTTGTTGTTCAACGATTTCAGCAAACCGTACGTGCCATTGAACCACGTTCTGGTATTGAAAGGTAACTACTAATTATTATAAGTCACTTAGTTATAGAGTAAATTAATATTCATAAAAAAATTACCTTGTACAGGTGGAATTTCAGCGTTGGACAACATGATTTAGTACTAATTCCTCGTACGAGTGTGGATTGTAGTAAGAAAGCTACAGCCAATCTGGGGGATTTAGAAATAAAAGTAATTGTACCTGAGGGACTAATTTGGGCTGTTAATAAGAGCAATCCTGCAGTGAAACTATGGCAATACAAGGTTTGTAACTTCACACTTATGACTATGTTTTCATTACAACATTAGACATTTATGAATTTTTATATTTATATTTATTAGTTCGACACTCCAATTGTGAGTATATGGCGAGAAGATGCGAGTGGTCTTCCCAATACAAACGGCGGCTTAAAACAAGTCGATTTGTTTAACAATTCGCAATGGGAATGGGGTTCCGAGTTTTCTGTCAGCCCAAGCATTTATTTAGGCATGCATGATAGACAACTGTATGTACAAGAAAATTCGGCAGTTTATAGAACGTTAGACGCACCAAAATTTCTACACGAAACCAGATTCCCGTGGCAACCATATCCTGCCGTTGGTATGTGTATACAACCATTTACAATATTGCACAACATTTTGCACAACTTCGAAATGTTATTCATTTATGTTTAATATATGTCAGGTAGTGCTGTTGTAAATGCCCTCTCAAACGCAATTCAGACAACGAACGACGTTGTTTCGCTTGAGGCAAATGAAGCACAGAGCACCACAGCTTTGTCTGTATTGTACAATTCAGAATATATCAACGGTAGGGTGTACAAAATATTCTAAAGGTTGCATCTAACCGTTATACTGACTTTCAATATTATGCTATAATCCATTTGTAACATAGAAAATTATATTTTTCAACACAGGAAACGGTTTCTATCTTTACTCCAAGGCTCAACAGGAATTCGACGATAACAATCCGCAGTGCAACACTACTAACCCTAATATAATAATGATTGAAAATGTGGAAAATCCTCCCACAGCAAATTTTACAGTTGAGGATGATACTCCGGTACAAATCATCATTGTGTCTCTGTGGTATTGGTGGTAAGTACCGGCAATTCATGCTTATCGCGGTTTTATTTTATTATCAATACTTTATTCACAGGAAGGAGGTATTGATCATATCGTTTACAACAGCCATCCTGTTGAATTTCATGTTAACTCAACGATTATTAAATGCAACGACAGTTGCGAAAGATGCTGTCCTTCCTGTAAGTTATTCATTTAAACACTACTTTGCAACTTTTTTTAACATAATTTAATAGCCCTTAACTTTCTTTAGCCTCTGATAGTGGAGAGACACATAGAAACGAAGAATACCGAACGACAAATTTCGGATGAAAATGATAACATCAACAGTTTCAAATCACGCTATCTGACAGATTTTGAACCTGTAGATTGTCTGGGAAAGGGTGGCTATGGACTTGTCTTCGAAGCGAAGAATAAGATTGACGATTGCAACTATGCGATTAAAAGGATTGCTCTTCCAAACAGGTGATTGACAGCAAAAAGAATGATCTGATTACGATAGATTGAAATTTACCAACTCTGCATATTATTTATAGCGAGGTCTCTCGAGAACGCGTGATGCGGGAAGTAAAAGCATTGGCAAAATTAGATCACCACAACATCGTAAGATACTTCAACGCTTGGCTCGAGTGTCCTCCAGCCGGTTGGCAAGAAGAGCATGACAAGCAGTGGATCGAGAAGCAGAAACTGTTGCCCCCAGAATTCGGTTCGGACCTGTCTCAGCCCGAGAATAAGCTTAGCAATTCCGTTTGCATCGACGTTTCACAGATCGATCACTCATCCGTGGACAGTGCGTGCGAAGCGTACGAGTTAAACCACAACGATAAGGATGATGACTCGTTCATAGTATTCGAAAAGTCGAACAAGAACGGAGAAAGCAGAGAAGCAATAGATATTAGCGAATCTAGTACGGAGAGTTCCGAGGTGTCGTTGTCGACTAATGGGATCGAGGCAGATTTGTTTGACGATTCTAACGTTTCTCAGAGCATCGTCTTTCAAGAGAACTCCACTAAGGAGGTAGGCAACGAAAAGGGGAAGACCAGGCACCAGAAGGCGCTGTTCACGTTGAATCTTAATAACAAGACTGCTAATCGAAAGTCCCCGAAGATGTTCCTGTATATACAAATGCAGTTGTGCCAAAGACTAAGCCTCAGGGAATGGCTCAAGCAACAGTGGTCAGTAAGAGATTGGCGTCGCGTGTTAGATATTTTTCATCAGATCGTGGATGCGGTGGAGTATGTGCATCTACAGGGTCTGATACATCGTGATCTAAAGGTAATTATTATATTTATAGTTATAACAGTCTTCTTTAACACGTTGGCTGCTGTGGGGATCACCGGTGACCGGCGCAAAAGATTTTACTGAAGTTCTAAAATATTCGCAATGGGTAGTAATAATTATTTTATAAATGCAGTTATTGTTAGAATAGTGATGCGATTCTTTGGTCTCCAATACGTGCACATTATTTAGATTTTGCATAATTCAGTCAAAGCTGTAGTATTTCATAGCATTGCCGTTCTAATACAGCAAAATACGCACGGCAAAATATTCGCAATGGGTAGCAATAATTATTTTATAAATGCAGTTATTGTTAGAATAGTGATGCGATCCTTTGGTTTCCAATACTTGCATATTATTTACATTTTTCATAATTCAGTCAAACGCTTGTAGTATTTCAGAGCATTGCTGTTCTAATACAGCAAAATACGCACGGCAAAATATTCGCATTGGGTAGCAATAATTATTTTATAAATGCAGTTATTGTTAGAATAGTGATGCGATCCTTTGGTCTCCAATACTTGCACATTATTTACATTTTGCATAATTCAGTCAAACGTTGTAGTATTTCAGAGCATTGCTGTTCTAATACAACAAAATACGCACGGCAAAATATTCACAATGGGTAGCAATAATTATTTTATAAATGCAGTTATTCTTAGAATAGTGATGCGATTCTTTGGTCTCCAATACTTGCACATTACTTACATTTTGCATAATTCAGTCAAAGCTGTAGTATTTCACAGCATTGCCGTTCTAATACAGCAAAATACGCATGGCAAAATATTCGCAATGGGTAGCAATAATTATTTTATAAATGCAGTTATTGTTAGAATAGTGATGCGATCCTTTGGATTTCAATACTTGCATATTATTTACATTTTTCATAATTCAGTCAAACTCTTGTAGTATTTCAGAGCATTACTGTTCTAATACAGCAAAATACGCACGGCAAAATATTCGCATTGGGTAGCAATAATTATTTTATAAATGCAGTTATTGTTAGAATAATGATGCGCTCCTTTGGTTTCCAATACTTGCACATTATTTACATTTTGCATAATTCAGTCAAACGCTTGCAGTATTTCAGAGCATTACTGTTCTAATACAGCAAAATACGCACGGCAAAATATTCGCAATGGGTAGCAATAATTATTTTATAAATGCAGTTATTGTTAGAATAGTGATGCGATCCTTTGGTCTCCAATACTTGCACATTATTTACATTTTGCATAATTCAGTCAAAGCTGTAGTATTTCATAGCATTGCCGTTCTAATACAGCAAAATATTCGCAATGGGTAGCAATAATTATTTTATAAATGCAGTTATTGTTAGAATAGTGATGCGATTCTTTGTTCTCCAATACTTGCACATTACTTACATTTTGCATAATTCAGTCAAAGCTGTAGTCTTTCATAGCATTGCCGTTCTAATACAGCAAAATACGCACGGCAAAATATTCGCAATGGGTAGCAATAGTTATTTTATAAATGCAGTTATTGTTAGAATAGTGATCCGCTCCTTTGGTTTCCAATACTTGCATATTATTTATATTTTTCATAATTCAGTCAAACACTTGCAGTATTTCAGAGCATTGTTGTTCTAATACAGCAAAATACGCACGTCAAAATATTCGCAATGGGTAGCAATAATTATTTTATAAATGCAGTTATTGTTAGAATAGTGATGCGATCCTTTGGTCTCCAATACTTGCACATTATTTACATTTTGCATAATTCAGTCAAAGCTGTAGTATTTCATAGCATTGCCGTTCTAATATAGCAAAATATTCGCAATGGGTAGCAATAATTATTTTATAAATGCAGTTATTGTTAGAATAGTGATGCGATCCTTTGGTCTCCAATACTTGCACATTACTTACATTTTGCATAATTTAGTCAAACGCTGTAGTATTTCATAGCATCGCTATTTCAACACGCACGGCAGTCAACGTGTTAATGAAATTTCGTTAATAATGATTAATACGGCATTTTTAGCCTTCCAACATATTTTTTGCATTCGACGATACCATAAAAATCGGCGATTTTGGTCTTGTGACTGCCATGACGGAGGGTTATGACGAAGCCCACACGCCAGGAGAACAAAGTCAGAATGTTACGTTAAAGAATAGTTTACACACCGCCTGCGTGGGCACTCATTTGTACATGTCGCCAGAACAAATGAACGGGCAGGTCTACAACTATAAAGTAGACATATATTCCTTGGGAATTATATTCTTTGAACTTCTCATTCCATTTGGAACGGAGATGGAACGAGTGATAGCTCTCATGAATCTGAAGAAATCAATTTTTCCAAAGGACTTTGACTCGCAATATCCAGCGGAGGTTGGTTCATTGACATTTTTCTACACAATAGAATCTTACTAACATTAAGACTACGGTTTTATGCAACTGGACAAATAATTATGTTTTTTATTACATGTTATAGTATGAATTACTGAAAATGATGTTGGATGGCAATCCTGAGAAGCGACCTACGACGTTAGGCATCAAAGCAAGACCGCCCTTGTTAACATACGATTCAGCAAACGGATACAACGGAAATGGAAGTTCAATGTGGCACTTTGAATTGCCACAGTTAACGAGGCATTCGTCCGTCGCAAGTAGCAGTAGTACCGAATCTTGGGAAAATGTTAGTTAAACACACGAGTTGGTAGTTGAAGATGATTAATCCTTGTTTCCTATAGACTTTTTAATGACAGTGTATGACAAATACCGTCGTATTTATTATTATCGCAACTCATTTATACGTAATCCCATATTCGCCCGATTACGCGTATAAGTCAGTCTTTTGTCGATGCGTTGGTTGCTATGATTAAAACGTAATATGAATGCTCCGTTAAGTATATTCTCACAAAGCGGTATCCGTTATAAGATGGATTACATCTTATCGGGTATCGATAAGGTTTAATGCTTTTAAACATTCGATAAGTGATTCATTCACGTCTTTATGCATTTGGAGGGTAAAGCATTCCTTGGGAAACTGTAACTTATTGATTTATTCCATAAGCATAATATGTTGATTTCTGTTTTATATTAAAAATAAAAAGCGTTGTTTCTTAAAAAAAGAAGTAGTATGTAAATGTAATTTTTAAATTTTAACTTGTAGTATGCCATATTGAATATTTTTCTACAAATATCTTGTATCGTTTCACAAAAGAGGAAAGTGTAAAAATGTTAGAACAATAAAAAAGAATGTTACACGCAATGCCTTAGTTGTGACATTAATAACATTTATGTACTTAATATTCTGTTGAGAATAGTTGTGTAGATTTTTTTTTGAGCAAATAAAAGACAAGAGACACTTACCTGAAGATAATGTGTATTTAGTAATTATGCCTTAGTAACTGCATTACAGTCCTTCGGGTAGTTTCTTTATTATTGTCATTTTCGATTTATTTTGCAGATGATCTAATTCATTATGTATAGTTTCATCAACAGCTTCCTATCTGTCAAGTAAGATTAACGCACCTGGTGATGACAAAAAATTCATTATGGATAAGAAATCATCTGTTTAACGTAAATATCTAAAGAAACCATTTCTGTATAGAACAAGAAAATGTTGAATGTAAAAAGGACTATCATTATATATCCCCATAACTTCCAAACATGGTAAACTGCGTGTTCTGCAAGTTTTTTTAACTCTCTGTTTTAGTTTGCAAACATGGTCAAAATATGAAAACGCATGTTTTGCAAGTTTTTGACTGCAACTCTCTCTGTTTTAGTTTGCTCTAATTATACAGATAATCAAAAGGTATAAAATATGAAAACGCATACTGAAATTTTTGTCAATTATGGCAACACCATAGCTGATTGCAAATTATTTGGACGCTTTCGTTGTGGCATTTGTGAAATGTTTTGTAAGGCACATATAGAAACCTATAGTCTTACAAGTTAGATAATTTGCAGGACTGCAATACATAAAACATTTTCTTTTCTGCAGGACATATATGTTTCTGTCATAACATATTTGGACCTAATGAGATTAAATATGCTTTTGTATGGCATTAAGGGAAGCTATTAAGGTTATTATTGTATATATATATATATATTGTTGTACATATTACTAGTAAGTATTAAGGTTATTATGGTTATTTATGGAAGCATTAATGGTTACTTTATGGTATAAAAAATGTGTATCTATTGATAATTTCATAAGCATATCGAAATTTTTGTCAATTATATATATATATATATATATATTGATTGCAAATTATTTGTACGTATTAAGTTATTATGGCATTTGTGAAATGTTTTGTAAAAAATGTGTATCTATTGATAATTTCAGAAATCAATCTATAGTCTTAACATTACATTAATTAGATAATCATTGATATTTTCACGACTGCAATGTATAAAATATTTTCTTTTCTGCAGGACATATATGATTCTGTCATAACATATTTGCACATAATGAGATTAGATATGCTTTTGACAACAATTATTTCATATAATCATATGTGCACGTTAAATAACATTACATTAGCTAATATTATTGTAAGTATATATATATATTGTTGTAATGACATAATTATTCATGTAATGATATATGCACGTTAAATAACATGACATTAACTAATAGAGAATTGTTGATATTTTCACATAAGAATTCTACAGTGCAGGAGTACTTGCCTCTGGTAATGACAAAAATTATTTCATATAATGATATGTGCACGTTAAATAACATTACATTAACTAATAGAAAATCGTTGATATTTTCACATCTAAGATATTAAATAAACAATTATTCATGTAATGATATATGCACGTTAAATAACATGACATTAACTAATAGAAAATCGTTGATATTTTCACTAGTAAGTATTAAGGTTATTATGACAACAATTATTTCATGCATTAATGGTTAAATTTTTAACTAATAGAAAATCGTTGATAAAAAATGTATATCTATTGGTAATTTCAACAATTATCATATAATGATAGATATTAAATAACATTACATTAAAAAAGAAAATCGTTGATATTTTCACATAAGAATTCTACAGTGCAGGAGTACTTGCCTCTGGTAATGACAACAATTATTTCATATAATGATATGTGCACGTTAAATAACATTACATTAACTAATAGAAAATCGTTGATATTTTCACATAAGAATTCTACAGTGCAGGAGTACTTGCCTCTGGTAATGACAACAATTATTTCATATAATGATATGTGTACGTTAAAATTCATAATACTATAGACACGTTTAACCATTGGTTTTAAAATTATTACAGATATCACGGTGCATTGCAATTTTAATTTAAAATAAGTGCAGCCAATGGTGTGGCATTTAGTTGCGCATGAGCAACGTATGTCGCTTGAGTGCAATAGGCGGGTAATATTCGGGCAGTGAGTCTCACCGGGTGCGCTAAACAAAAGACGATTTTCTGTCAAGTTTAAGTAAGTGGTTATTTCTATCAGTGCAACAGGTTGATTTCCTTAAAAATCGAAAAATCTGAGTTATCTTACGTCGCCGTGTTTTCATTTTTTCTAACGAATTGTCATAATAACGCATGCCTACAGACGCGCCTAACCTGTAATCGTGTTTATTATGTATATATTATATCATGTGATTTATGTGTACAAATCTAGTGCTAAAAGTAGAGCATTTATGGTCAACAGGCAATAATATGTTATAATGTCTGATGCAGTCTGATGGTGTAGTGTATAATGCAGTTATACTATTGACGGAAGAGATATGCAATAGATTTTTGTTTATAAGTAACGGTTGCAGTTATTTCCAGACATTTGGACAGAGGGTCATGGTACTTACAGAAATGGAGCCCCTGAAGATTCATTTGGATGCCTTGGAGATGGCTGGAAAGATGGTTGATAAACATATTACAGCTGATAGCAGCTTTCCGTCTCTAATTAGTCTTATGCGTTACAATGTTCAAGGTAACTGGTCTAGAAATGGTTAACAGAAAAGATCATTTAAATACAATGAATGTGAACTAACGTGCGTGTTTGTTCTAGGTGGACCAACTGTCAGTGGTCTTGACGATCATGATTACCCAACGTTAAATGGTTCCTCATTAAACTTGTCAAATATCAATCAAATGAAGGTACACAGTAAAGTTCAACTGCCTTGCGAAGTGATGGAGCATTTTGGTCGTATCCTTTTCGATCCAAAAATGATATGAATAGTAACGGATATTTAAGTTCTTTTCTCATGCGCATTTGTATTTGTCCTTAGTACGGAAATAGATATGCAGTGTCATTGTATGATGGGATTATTCACAGAAATTTCAAAAGCTTGGCTAACGATTGACAGTGATATTTATGTGTGGTCCTACGAAAATGAGTAAATATTTTATGCTTGTTTTTACTCATCTTTTATATGCAGTTACTACATTAATATGGAAAGCAATAACAACAAATTCTCTATTTTTCTCTTTTTAGATCGGATGTAGCATATTTTGATGGATTAAATGAAACAATTATAAGTGTAGGATTAGTTAAACCAAAGCCTGGAATATTCCAGAGTTATGTCAAATATTTATTGATTCTCACAACAACCGTTGAAATAACTATCTTGGGAGTTATATTGTCAGAAAATGCTGATGGTAATATTTAGTTTATTTTCCACTGTTATATTACATATTTCCATTAAACTGTTTACCGTCTTCTCTTTTAATTTTATAATATCATTTGTTTGTATCTTACATAGGTTCACCCACTGAAATGCAATTAGTCCCAGAACCAATATTCACAGTTACAACAGATGGAATCGGTATTACTACGATTGCTAATACAAATAGTGGTAGAATATTTCTTGGTGGCAGAGATGGGTCACTTTTTGAAATATATTATCAGGTGAGAATGGTGTTGAAATATTTATGCAGAACTAAGTTTTTGAATTCCAGCATTGGCACACTATTATCGCAAACATAAGTCGTTTGTCTAAAACAAAATTTAATCCGTTTTTACTGTACAGGCAGAGAGTACCTGGTTTGGAAAACGTTACAAGAAAATAAATCATTCCGAAGGACCATTGTCCTTTTTAGTACCATCATTCGTTACCATGGCATTATCAGACGAAGAAGCCATAATACAGATTTCCGTAGACGACTCGCGTAATATTCTCTATACCCTCGGTGACAAAGGTACAATCGCGGTATGGGACATTGATAACGGTGGTGCGTCAAGAATCACGTCCCTGTCTCAGTCGTCTTTGGTACAGAACGCTGTTCATGTAGTCAAGTATGTGAAATTTAAAAGATAAGCATCATAACCGCATTATAAGCATTAAGATACGCATTATAATAAGCATACGCATTAACTATATAATAATACGCATTAACATAAAGATAAGCATTATAACCGCAGCCCTATAACTGACCATTTTTCAGAACTCTTGACAGTAACAACTTTCGACCGCTTGTGAGCATATCCGCCATAACAGAATCTGAATCAGTACATTTGAATTTGGTCGTAATCGCAGCCACTGGAACACGATTTTACTTCAGTTGCACTTCGGTAACGAATCCGACAAGCAGACCGCAGGGTTTGCAATTGATACATGTCAGGCTACCGCCAGGATATGCTGCGAATGCTCCTGTAATGAGGCCAAGAAAAGTGCAAATGGCACATTACAGGAAAGGTAAACATTTTTATGTTGTAGTTATGACGATATTTAAAAAAATGTCATATTCGCCATTTGCCTTTTATGTTCTTTATATTTTGCATAAAAAAAATCGACTTTTTTTATCGCATTTTCTTATGTACATCATTTTATTTTCCTCAAAAGTACATAAGAATCGGAGCACACGTTCAAAAATTAACGTTTATCTGGATTATTTAAACAATTTCAACATACGGTTGCGGTGACTACGATTTCTCAAAAACTATTCTTATTTGTCATTACAATAGGCAGGGCCTGCACGAAGGATTTTTTATTTCGGTAATAAAAAAAAAGTTACAACATAAAAACGACAGTTAGACCACCTCAAAACACGGATTTTTTCGTAAAATTGCTGCCATTCTTGTAAAAATTAAAATTTTTCAAAATCCTTCGTTCAGGCCCTGCCTATTGTAATGAAAAATAAGTATATAAAATTATAGTCCGATCGGTGAAGTAGTTTTTGAGAAATCGTGGTCACCGCAAGTGACGAAAATAAACAGAAGCTCTAGGAGAAGAGCTATATTTCCTCCATTTTTTAATATTTTCTTATAAAAAAATGTATACAAGTACCACTAAATACGTACTTTTTGGTAGTATTTTGCGAATAATAAACTAAAATAACAAAAAAAAATGTTGAAAATCATGTAATTTCGCCGATCCCAAGTAGGAATAACCCCTTAAACGATGTGGGAATATAAATCTCCTTAACGAACTTTTACAGGAACTCTCATTCTTGTTTGCGGTGGCGATACGGAAACAGCATGGTGTTTAAGTAACGACGCATATCCGTTCACGAATTATTTGGCTGAGACTCAAAGTATCTTACCTCTTGACAGTCCAGTTTGGGCAATGGCCGAAATAATCGGGGAGTCGGCTATACAGTTAGAAAAGCAACACACTCCTCAAGGCGAGCCTCCGCTTCTAGTTCGACAACATATGGAACCACCGAGAAAGTTTATATTTTTAACAGCCCAGGTATCCAGGCTTTTACATCTTTCTTATCATACATTTCTCTTTATTGCAGCGTATTTTACTATATTGATATCATTGTAGGGAGCGATAATATTAGTACAAGTACGTCCTGTCGATATTTTGAGGCAACTTCTTCTGGAGCAACGTGGCCCGTTCGACAATGAACGAATTCACGCTTACTTCCAATCGCAGTCGTTGGAGCAGGCATGTTGTACGTGCCTTATTTTAGCTACTCTTGAAAGTTCTCAAAACACACAGGTAAAAAACGCGCAAGTTTCTTATTTATATGGCCCAACATAATTCGACTTTAATGTGCAGTTAGCAGAATGGGCGACGAGGGCATTCTTCCTTTATGGATCTGGGAAAACGTCGACAATTCCATCAGGCATCGATATACATAGCGGATTTTCAACTATCACTCCAGGTACGATGTTTGTTATAAGCACATTATTTTGTCCAATATTATATGTACATGAAGACTATAATCTGAATACTTTATCTTAAATACCGTCAGGTGATTTACGTACTTCTACGCCAAGCACATATCAATAAGCACATTAATTTTTCAAATAATATATGTACGTGAAGCATATAATCTATTTACTTTGTCTTAAATACCGTCAGGTGATTTACGTACTTCTACGCCAAGGGTCCCAAGTTTCGATTCCAGAGCACAGGCATTCAGGGCCCATCCCGAAATGAGAATGAATGCAGATATCAGTTTGCAACAATTTTCAGCCAAGCATGGTGGTCTTTATTTGTACGTCGGGAGAATACTTCGTCCTATATGGAACATGCGATGTATTAAGCAAGAATGTGTGAATAATAAAACCCAGGTATGGGAAAAGATAATGAAATATACTGCTTCTACGTGTCTGAATATACGGTTCTATCGTAAATATAATGAATCATTTTTCAGATATCTAGTACTATACCAGCGTCGCAGATCGCCTGGATTTTAGGCCATTTGCAAGCTTTAAGAAATTTCCTTAATAAAACTGCGCATATTATGAAACAGTAAGTTTGATTGTAGGTTTCGTGTTGACGTTATGTACTCTTACGTTATATTCGTCACATTTTATCTTTTATAGACCTAGCTCCGACATTACCATGACAGCGCAAAAGCTGATTGTTGAAGAAAGAAACTCTTTAGATGCCTTGAGAGTTTTTATTACGCATGCATGTGAAGTTTTGGGATTGTGGAAGATTTTATGTGAAAACCAATTAAATAACATTGTAAATTGTCTTTCCAAGGTTTGACGCATTTTTTAATACCATCATTTACTTGGTAGGTTCACAAACACTAGTATTTAAAATCGTCGTTTCACTTGCAGGATCAAATTACTCAATTTTCTACTGCCACCTTTCGTGATCTGATCCTAATTGGTCACGAGATATCGTCTTTGCTGATCATACATCTAATCGATAGGTACGTCCATCTTTTACTCAAGATAATAACATGTTTTAAACAAAAACATTCATTCTTCAGCTATCTCGCTGACAACGCATCTGTTGACACGGTGAATGCCAAACTACGAGAGGTCTGTCCCAACTTATATCGCAGTGAGGATGTCTCTTGTTCAAAGGTAAAGAATCGTTAACTTCACTAAATATAATGCGTAGCCAAAATTTGATGAACAAATTTCCGTAATGTTACTTATTTTCATTTTAGGCTAATGAAATAATACTGAAAGCTAAGAACTGTACAAATCCAGATGAGAAGGAGCGTTACCTTCAACACGCACTAAAGGTAAAAAATCTACTGTTCCTGTAGTGTAGCTTTACATATAAACTACTGACGTTTCATAAATTATTAATTGTCGACAGCTTTGCGAAGAAGTTGCGCCGGTCACCGGTGACCACCGTGGCAGTCAAAGTGTTAATTATCCTATTACCTATAAACTACTGACCTTTCATAAATTGTTAATTGTCGACAGCTTTGCGAAGAAGTGGCTCCAAAGTTAAATCTAAGCGCCGTCTGCCAGCAATTCGTAGCCTGTCAATTTTACTTGGGCGTCTTAGAACTTTGCCTCTGCTGTGCGGAGAGGGTAGATCCTAACAATGCAGCGCTACATTATTACAAAAATAACGAACCAGCCGAAGACCAAGAGGGAAATTATGCATATTTGAAACGGTTCGATTACTTTATTTCTTAACACATTGCGGACGGGTCACGAGATTTCTCGTTTTAACGTTTATCGGTACGTTGCTAAAGTAATGAAGCCTTACAGCAATTTTTGATAGTATAATTGTGAAGTAAATAAATGTTAAAATGTTTAAATGTTAAAATGTTGAAAAAATGCGAACATAGCAGTCAGTATTAAAAAAACCTTGTATGTATTGTACTCGACTTTTTAAGACGCTGAAAAATGTGCGAGGTCTGGATGAGCAAGAACGCCGTCCGCAATGTGTTAATTTCATGTTTTATTATACCGCTTGTTGCAATTTGTTTGACTATACCGCTTTCCTCGTGCTTTTTAAAACAGATTGGAGATTTATAAGGAATTTACGGCAATGTTGGACCATTTATACAATCAAAGTATCTCTAATCCATTGACACCAACTATACCAAGCAAACCAGGTCCTCCTACTCAAAGTGCTCCTGCGATAGCGACTGTCCCAGCGAAAGAAATAGTAAGACGCCTATAATTGAAATGTTTTGACAAATCTTAACGTTCGACAACTTTCAGCTGCATGAGATTATAGACGAGGCCCTCCATTCTCCTTGCGAGACACTTCACGCGTCTGTATACACTTGGATGATAGACAGAGGGCTTCATGGGGAATTGGTTGCACTTGCTGCACCTTCGTTGGAAGCTTGTCTAAGTCGCATAAACGCACCGGAATTATTATGGCAATTTTATGAGAGAAATAAGAATCACGCGGCCGCTGCAAAGATTTTAGATTCTCTGGCTACCAAAGTTGGGTGAGTATAAAGTACACACAATTACGTACAAAGAAGTCTAATATAATAGAAATCTAATATAAGAAGTCTAATATAATAGAAATCTAATATAAGAAGTTCAGTGCTGAATATTTACGTAATCTATCTAATATAAGAAGTCTAATATAATAGAAATCTAATATAAGAAGTTCAGTACTCAATATTTACACTTATGTGATCCGACGTCGTCATTACTGTTTCACTTGGATGATAATTGCGAATTTCTTGATTCAGTTCGGACGTACCTTTATCACAGAGGGTAGAATATTTGGCACGTGCAGTGGTCTGCATGAGAAGTGACCAGGTTGGTTGCGCTCCTTATCTGGGAATTTTCTTACGTGAATTAGAAGACAAAGTTGAAGTCGCTAGGGTGCAACAGCAGGTACGTCAGAAGAATTTATGTGTTTGTATGTGTTACAGTGAAACACCGAAATTTAGAGAATGTCGACTTTCACCGGTGAATGTCAACATTTACATAGTCGCTTGGTGTATGTCCGAAATATTTGCTAAATACCCTTATTTCTGATTTACACCGGTAAATGTCAACATTCACTATGCACTAATTGTCGACACACACCGGAGAGGGTCCGAATGTACAACAGTGTAATGAAATATTCGATCTTTCACCGACGTATTTGGTATCTGTTGACATTCACCGGTGAAAGTCAACATTCACATAGTCGCTTGATGTATGTCCGAAATATTTGCTAAATACCTTTCTTTCTGATTTACACCGGTAAATGTTGACATTCACTATGCACTAATTGTCGACACACACCGGAGAGGGTCCGAATGTACAACAATGCAAAAAACGGCGGGAGCAAAGTTGTACACCTAATATTTGGTATCTGTTGACATTCACCGGTGAAAGTCGACATTCTCCAATTTCGGTCATTCATGGTAACCTATGCACATAACTGAACTAACCATCCCACTTTCAAAAATACTTTTCACGGATGCATATACATTATCTGATACACGTTAAAGGTATTGGATGCGATCTGCAGTCAGCAACATCTTTTCGACTCCGTGACTCTTCAGAATGCAAAAATGAGACTAAATTCGTCATTACTCGATCTCACGCAGGTTTGTAACGTATACATAAAATCTGCGTATATACATATTGCAAGTACATTCGATTACTTTATGAAGTGTCTCTTCTTGTATGCAGTTGTATCAAGAATTTGCAAGACCCCTGCAATTATGGGAGTGTATATTGGCCATTATCGACTGTTCAGGAAATCAGGATACAATGTTCATTGAAGGAACGTGGACTGACTTAATTAATCATGGTATTTCACACTATGGACATATAATATAGTTATGTTTTTCATGACAGTTACGTAGACTAAATTGTTGAACA
Source organism: Cryptocheilus praepositus (assembly GCA_033815515.1). Lineage (NCBI taxonomy): Eukaryota > Metazoa > Arthropoda > Insecta > Hymenoptera > Pompilidae > Cryptocheilus > Cryptocheilus praepositus. Next base: position 219,807 of record JAWWQZ010000257.1, on the reverse strand, counting down.
AATTTCAGAACTGAAGAATGCCACAGAGTCATCACCCGAAGATAAGATGGCAATTTTGATGAGTAAAGTTAAACTCCTTGGACAAGAGTATTTAGGATCACCATACTGTTTTCCAGTTGGTAAATACATTTTCTTGTATTGATTATAAAAATCAGGGAAATAATTGCAAAACTATTGTAGAGATTTTCTTCTATCAATTCATCAATTTTATGCACTGCCATTTCAGGTTTCATAATTAAGCAGTTGGAGACAAGGGCACGTGAATTAAATGTATCTAACAATAGTATTATTACCGGGTTTTTAGAATTAGGCGTATCAATACAAACTCTGCTAGATATTTATGACAAGTAAGTACAACTTTAATTGTAACTGGTTGTAGTCAATTCAATCATTTTAACCATATTTTTTTCAGTTTGATTGTAACACGCACCAGTAGTGAGAAGGGCAACGAATATTACTTTATAGAGTCCACAGCGAATTTAGTAAATTATTTAATTTCGAACGACTGCATTGCCAAAATCACAGACAATTTTGCGAGGTATGTAATTGATCGATATATGTTTAAAAATATTTTTACATAGATATTACATGTATTGCATTCTTACAGACGGAAAATAGTAACAAAGTGCCAAGATGTCATCTCAAAATGTCTGACGACATTATTCTGCATACCCAATGTGGACTATCTTATCACTAATCTTAAGTCAATTCAAAGTCTACTGAATAGAATGTGAGAGTTTGAATAAATCCAATTAGGTAACAATTGAGGAATACGATGAACCTTTGAATTCTGCAAACGGTATTCAGGAGTAACAAAAACTTGGAAGAGAATAAAACTGCCATGCACTTATTGTGCCTCTACGAAAATATCGCATTCAGTTGCTAAGATTTGATATATTTGCTAATCTACGTTTGTTAATAATTGTTTTATATAATAAATGTATTGATATTTGGTAAAATCCTGATGGAGCCCAAATATGTTTTCCCCTTTTATGAACATCAACCATGTATTTTTTTATATAATTGATTGAGAATGTGTGTGGAGATACTACTGTTGCAGTGTGTATTACATGATGACAACAATACAAAATAATGTATCAAATATGGAAGCTGAAAATGTAAAATCAGTACAATGCCTTCTCAAGACAAATAGGATGAAAGAAGGAAGGCATAGAATTATTCGTTTGAACTCGCGTACGTTCATTGACAAGCTTCGAAATACGCGCAACTAAAATCCCTATGGTTCCTTTCCCAGTTCCAAACATATTAAATAAATCCGATATTTGTCTTTTAATTAATTGCTCGTACAGTTGCAACGTCAAAGCCGGATATCGAGTCACCGAAAAATAACCTACATGTTTCCCCTTTTATGAATATCAACCATGTATTTTTTTATATAATTGATTGAGAATGTGTGTGAAGACACTACCATTGCAGTGCGTATTACATGATGACAATAATACGAAATAATGTAGCAAACATGGAAGCTGAAAATGTAAAATCAGTACAATGCCTTCTCAGGAAAAATAGGATGAAAGAGGGAAGGCATAGAATTATTCGTTTGAACTCTCGTACGTTCATTGACAAGCTTTGAAATACGCGCAACTAAAATCCCTATAGTTGCTTTCCCAGCTCCAAACATATTAACATGTTGACTGCCGTGCATATTTTGCCGTATTAGAACGGCGATGCTATGAAATACTACAGCGTTTGACTGAATTATGCAAAATGTAAATAATGTGCAAGTATTGGAGACCAAAGAATCGCATCACTATTCTAACAATAACTGCATTTATAAAATAATTATTACTACCCATTGCGAATATTTTGGATCTTCAGTAAAATCTCTTGCGCCGGTCACCGGTGACCCCCACGGCAGCCAACGTGTTAAATAAATCCGTTATTTACCTTTTAATTAATTGCTCTCACAGTAGTAATGCCAAAACGGGATATCAAGTCACCGAAAAATAACCTAAATGTTATGAAAAATAATACTTCGAAATCAGACCGATTCCCATTTTCACTAGCTGTCTGCAATCAAAAGAGATGTTTCGCCACAAATACTGCAATCTGCAAAGCTGTCTGAATACACGTATTGTCCAATATCTGAATTGTACGATACTAATCGTTCCGATGCTCATCTAATAAAACGTTAATTGACATTGTAGCATATTAGTACCAAAACCCAATTTACTCCGATCCACATTGTGCTATGACAGATTAGGTAGGGAGGAGAAACATGACAAGCGAGGCAAATTTGTGTCTTATGCCTTCGTTGCTACGCGATATATTTCCGATCTTAATGAATTCTCACCTCAGTTCTAAACTCTGTTCTTAACACATTGTACGCCGGTCCCGCGAAAACGCGGGATTCGAAGCCTATCGCTTGACGCCGGAATCACTTTCAGAAACAAGCGACACAAGTGACCGGCACGTTGCCGGCGCTCAGACTTTAAATGTCTCAGATGCCACCGGCGTACAATGTGTTAACACTTTGACTGCCACGGTGGTCACCGGTGACCGGTGCAAAAGATTTTACCAAGAATGCGAAAAATTCGAAATGAAGCCAATTTGCAATCTTGTAAAAGCAATTGATATTAGAACCGTGCTTCAATACTTCGGCTTCTAATACCTCTGCGTCATCTTCCTTTTTGCCCGATTTAATCATACTCTGCGGTATTTCATCGCATCGCAGTTCTAACATAGCAAAATACGCTTGGCAGTCAACGTGTTAAAAAAGCATTGAAGCTTCGTGAATCGCCTGAGCAAAGCAAGAAAAGGACCGGATTTCTGACTAGGTACGGTGAATACGATAGAAAAAAGGAAGGGTTGAGCATTTCGTCCTGAATCTGTGTACAGACTCACTGATACGGCTAATGCAACAGATCCTTTCCCAGACGATTAGATATAAGACTCAATAGATTTAGTATATGACTCAATAGATAGATATAAGATATATTTAGATATAAGGCTCAACAGATTTAGTATAATAGGTTTAGTATAGCAATAGATTTAGTATATGAACTAGATGCATGATAATGCTCACCCGAAAGTATGGAAAACACATGATAAAAATCCATAAGTACTCCACCAAGTGACGAAAATTTAGACAGTTTCTAAGGATACCGTGTATACATTTCCCATCTAGAATAAGTATAAACCGAAGACCCAGGAACAAGAATCATGTAATTGGTGTGCAGCAGTCTAATCTAAATTCATTATATACACATCGAATAAATTCTTGCAACATTCAGCATCGCGTTCATTAATCTACAGTTTCCCTCCAAAATTACAAGCATGGGTTAATTGTTAGTGCGATGCCGAGCTTACTATAAAAAGATGCCGAGTTACTATAAAAAAGTTTGCCAGTGCCATCTTTCAGCGTCCAATAGATAGATATAAGATATATTTAGATATAAGACTCAACAGATTTAGTATAACAGGTTTAGTATAGCAATAGATTTAGTATATGAATTGGATGCATATTAATTGCTCACCAGAAAGTGTGGAAAACGCATGATAAAAATCCATAAGTACTCCACCAAGCGACGAAAATATGAACGGTTCCTAAGGATAAGGTGTATAAATTTCCCATCTAGAATAAGTATAAACCGAAGACCCAGGAACAAGAATCATGTAATTGGTGTGCAGCAGTCTAATCTAAATTCATTATATACACATCGAATAAATTCTTGCAACATTCAGCATCGCGTTCATTAACCTACAGTTTCCCTCCAAAATTACAAGCATGGGTTAATTGTTAGTGCGATGCCGAGCTTACTATAAAAAGATGCCGAGTTACTATAAAAAAGTTTGCCAGTGCCATCTTTCAGCGTCCAATAGATAGATATAAGATATATTTAGATATAAGGCTCAACAGATTTAGTATAATAGGTTTAGTATAGCAATAGATTTAGTATATGAACTGGATGTATGTTAATTGCTCACCCGAAAGTGTGGAAAACGCATGATAAAAATCCATAAGTACTCCACCAAGTGACGAAAGTATGAACAGTTTCTAAGGATACGGTGTATTCATTTCCCATCTAGAATAAGCATAAAGCAAAGACCCAGGAACAAGAATCATCTAATTGGTGTGCAGCAGTCTAATCTAAATTCATTATATACACATGGAATAAATTCTTGCGACATTCAACATCGCGTTCATTAACCTGCAGTTTCCCTTCAAAATTACAAGCATGGGTTAATTGCTAGTGCGATGCCGAGCTTACTATAAAAAGATGCCGAGTTACTATAAAAAAGTTTGCCAGTGCCATCTTTCAGCGTCCAATAGATAGATATAAGATATATTTAGATATAAGACTCAACAAATTTAGTATAATAGGTTTAGTATAGCAATAGATTTAGTATATGAACTGGATGCATGTTAATTGCTCACCCGAAAGTGTGGAAAACGCATGATAAAAATCCATAAGTACTCCACCAAGCGACGAAAATATGAACGGTTCCTAAGGATACGGTGTATACATTTCCCATCTAGAATAAGTATAAAGCGAAGACCCAGGAATAAGAATCGTGTAACTGGTGTACAGCAGTCTAATCTAAATTCATTATACACACATCGAATAAATTCTTGCGACATTCAGCATCGCGTTCATTAACCTGCAGTTTCCCTCCAAAATTACAAGCATGGGTTAATTGCTAGTGCGATGTCGAGCTTACTATAAAAAGATGCCGAGTTACTATAAAAAAGTTTGCCAGTGCCATCTTTCAGCGTCCAATAGATAGATATAAGATATATTTAGATATAAGACTCAACAAATTTAGTATAATAGGTTTAGTATAGCAATAGATTTAGTATATAAACTGGATGCATGTTAATTGCTCACCCGAAAGTGTGGAAAACGCATGATAAAAATCCATAAGTACTCCACCAAGCGACGAAAATATGAACGGTTCCTAAGGATACGGTGTATACATTTCCCATCTAGAATAAGTATAAAGCGAAGACCCAGGAATAAGAATCGTGTAACTGGTGTACAGCAGTCTAATCTAAATTCATTATACACACATCGAATAAATTCTTGCGACATTCAGCATCGCGTTCATTAACCTGCAGTTTCCCTCCAAAATTACAAGCATGGGTTAATTGCTAGTGCGATGTCGAGCTTACTATAAAAAGATGCCGAGTTACTATAAAAAAGTTTGCCAGTGCCATCTTTCAGCGTCCAATAGATAGATATAAGATATATTTAGATATAAGACTCAACAAATTTAGTATAATAGGTTTAGTATAGCAATAGATTTAGTATATGAACTGGATGCATGTTAATTGCTCACCCGAAAGTGTGGAAAACGCATGATAAAAATCCATAAGTACTCCACCAAGCGACGAAAATATGAACGGTTCCTAAGGATACGGTGTATAAATTTCCCATCTAGAATAAGTATAAAGTGAAGACCCAGGAACAAGAATCATGTAATTGGTGTGCAGCAAGCTACATTTAAATTCATTATATACAGATCGAATAAATTCTTGCAACATTCAGCATCGCGTTCATTAACCTGCAGTTTCCCTCCAAAATTACAAGCATGGGTTAATTGTTAGTGCGATGCCGAGCTTACTATAAAAAGATGCCGAGTTACTATAAAAAAGTTTGCCAGTACCATCTTTCAGCGTCCAATAGATAGATATAAGATATATTTAGATATAAGACTCAACAGATTTAGTATAATAGGTTTAGTATAACAATAGATTTAGTATATGAATTGGATGCATATTAATTGCTCACCCGAAAGTGTGGAAAACGCATGTTAAAAATCCATAAGTACTCCACCAAGCGACGAAAATTTCAACAGTTTCTAAGGATACCGTGTATACATTTCCCATCTAGAATAAGCATAGAGCAAAGACCCAGGAACACGAATCATGTAATTGGTGTACAGCAGTGTAATCTAAATTCATTATACACACATCGAATAAATTCTTGCGACATTCAGCATCGCGTTCATTAACCTGCAGTTTCCCTCCAAAATTACAAGCATGGGTTAATTGCTAGTGCGATGCCGAGCTTACTATAAAAAGATGCCGAGTTACTATAAAAAAGTTTGCCAGTGCCATCTTTCAGCGTCCAATAGATAGATATAAGATATATTTAGATATAAGACTCAACAGATTTAGTATAACAGGTTTAGTATAGCAATAGATTTAGTATATGAATTGGATGCATATTAATTGCTCACCCGAAAGTGTGGAAAACGCATGATAAAAATCCATAAGTACTCCACCAAGCGACGAAAAATTGAACAGTTTCTAAGGATACAGTGTATACATTTCCCATCTAGAATAAGCATAGAGCAAAGACCCAGGAACACGAATCATGTAATTGGTGTACAGCAGTATAATCTAAATTCATTATACACACATCGAATAAATTCTTGCGACATTCAGCATCGCGTTCATTAACCTGCAGTTTCCCTCCAAAATTACAAGCATGGGTTAATTGCTAGTGCGATGCGGAGCTTACTATAAAAAGATGCCGAGTTACTATAAAAAAGTTTGCCAGTGCCATCTTTCAGCGTCCAATAGATAGATATAAGATATATTTAGATATAAGACTCAACAAAGTTAGTATAATAGGTTTAGTATAGCAATAGATTTAGTATATGAATTGGATGCATATTAATTGCTCACCCGAAAGTGTGGAAAACGCATGATAAAAATCCATAAGTACTCCACCAAGCGACGAAAAATTGAACAGTTTCTAAGGATACAGTGTATACATTTCCCATCTAGAATAAGCATAGAGCAAAAACCCAGGAACTTACTATAAAAAGATGCCGAGTTACTATAAAAAAGTTTGCCAGTGCCATCTTTCAGCGTCCAATAGATAGATATAAGATATATTTAGATATAAGACTCAACAGATTTAGTATAACAGGTTTAGTATAGCAATAGATTTAATATATGAATTGGATGCATTTTAATTGCTCACCCGAAAGTGTAGAAAACGCATGATAAAAATCCATAAGTACTCCACCAAGCGACGAAAAATTGAACAGTTTCTAAGGATACAGTGTATAAATTTCCCATCTAGAATAAGTATAAAGTGATGACCCAGGAACAAGAACCATATAATTGGTGTGCAGCAAGCTACCTTTAAACTCATTATATGCAGATCGAATAAATTCTTGCGACATTCAGCATCGCGTTCATTAACCTGCAGTTTCCCTCCAAAATTACAAGCATGGGTTAATTGCTAGTGCGATGGCGAGCTTACTATAAAAAGATGCCGAGTTACTATAAAAAAGTTTGCCAGTGCCATCTTTCAGCGTCCAAGGGAAATGGTAGAGGACTAGAACTGAGATGTTATAGTAGGAACCTACCTCTTTTATGATGTGCCTGGTGTACGCCTCGTTTGTGAACGTGCAACGTTTGGTTTAAAAAACAATCAGTGTTTATTCAACGATAGTCACCCCTAATGTCGTTCTAAGCTTAAAAATGCGTGCCTTAATTATAATGAGCACTTTGCATATATTCGATGTTATAATTGGCGCACAATAATAGAAGTATTAGCCGCGAAGAATTACGGTACAGTGCACGAATATTTGAAACAAAACCTGTTTTGAAGTGGCGAACACGGATATTAGTGGTATTACATGCAAAACATGGTGTACCTACATTTTCCATCAAATTTGACCGAGGAGGAGTTGATGCTGCAGGCAAAATATAATAAGCTGAAAAGAAAGGTATGTTTTGGAGGTTATGTTTACATGGCCCTTGTATACCTTGGTATCACATATTCGTTTGCGTTTATTTACCAACTCTATGTACAGGTACTTTTATAAACATGTCTATATAATTCTTCCTGCTTTTGCAACAATGCCAAATTGTGTATCTTCAATCTTGTAATTGTTAACATGTACAATAATTTGTTATTGCGCAGAAAAAGGCTTTACAGGATTTGAAAGCCCCGAAACAAGAAACAGAAAGAGTGCCACAGGCACCAAAGAGACCAACTGAGGCCAGGGATGCACGTGAAGTAGCCAAGAAGTTAATAAAGTCAGGTGTTATTACCGCTCCAAAAACACCTAAAAGACCGGAGCAATCTTTCAAAAGACCTCGTGGTTTGGAGAGGAAATTAAACAGTACAGAGAAAACTGTTACTTCATATCAACCATTCTCTGCTACACAACCGGAAGAGGAAGAAACAGAAGCAATGAGACCAAGAGTAAAGGATCTTTACGACAGTTTTGTTAGTGCGCAAGATAATGAAGAGAGGGGTTTGAATGATAAACAATCCCCATCGAAACAAGAAATCAAACCACGGGCTGGAAATACGATATTTGTCTGTGGTTACAAGATATCTGAGGAATTCTTGAAAAAACACTTCATAACATTTGGAAATATTATTAATATTTCTATGGAAGCGGAGAAAAAGTAAGTGCTCTAACTTGATCTAGAACCAAGTTGAATATCATATCTATCCTTTGACCCGGAATGCATGAGGTTCCTCGATAAACAGTATAATGAAAAATGCGTTCGTTCGTTTCAGTCGTGGTTTCGTAACGTTTGACAAAGCAGAAGCCGCTGAGAGAGCGATAAGCGAAATGGATGGAAGTATGGTGTCTTCAATTCAGTTGAAGGTATCGTTAGCGAGAAGACAACCGATAATTGAACCGTTAAATGACGCTACGTCCAGTGCTATGTGGTCATCGATCGCAGCGAATTATTCCCAAAAAAGTGCACATAAAGATAGAAGAGACATCAAAGTTTACGAAGAAGACCTGTTTCAGTGAATGGACATATTGAGTATTTGAAGTCAGTTTGGAGGATCTGTGATTATAGTACGATTAAAGTATGTTATATATAAAAAAATAAATTTTATATTATTATTATTATTACATTATTAGTTTAATATGACGGTTTATTTGTGTGAATATATAGAGTGATTTTATGGATTTGTGTAGAGTGTGATATCAAGACGTGAAGTGATATATTACCTGGTTAACAGACGCATCGAATGAACGGGAAAAGAAAGTTGCCAAAACATAACACTAATACCTATGAATAATCAACAAATTCATATATTTCACGAAGGATTCACTCAAAAGTAACTTACGTTTTTTATTGAATTTTCATAATCAACAGTAATTGCGTTTTCACATGATCGTCAACGACTGTAGAAATTTACCGTTATATAAAATATAGTTATAAGAATAACAAATTTAAAATGAACATGAAGCAATGGACGTCATGACTGGTTGGTTGGCACGTCATCTCGCGCGGGACATGTTGCGTTCGGAAGATATGGAAATCATCGCGGAGGATTGAAGTAGTCCCAATGATGATGATGGGTTATCGTTCGCGAGCTGCCGAGGAACAGAATCAGCAGGCCCGCAATGAGGAGCAAGAGAGCGCATATCGCCAGCTCGACTTGTCTGATCTTTTCTCTCGAATCGTCCGTCCCGACTCTGGCGGCCAGATATCCGACGAAATGTCTCATCGCTTTAACGCCGGCCTGTCGCAAAATCCGAAGGAGCTGTTGCGTCGTGCTCGCGATGCTCGGCTCTGGTTCCATACGCGTACTGGACGATTCGACGAGGGAGTAAAATTGAGGCGGTACCTGAGAGGCTGGGAAGGCGACGAAGTGGGTGCCTCCCATCGGAAAAGAGACGGAGGGCGTGGGCGATGGGGTAAAGTCGCGCTGTGATTCTCTCTGGGACGGTTCTATGTCTTGAGAGTATGAGATAATAGCGCGCTGCGGTTCACTGGATGAAATGCGACCCACCGTTACGTCGGGGGTAGTGTCCGGTGTTACGGATATCACTGGCGGTAATGATCGCACTGGAGAAGCAGTTTGCCTTACCGCGCCCCTGACGGGCGAGGGAGACCTGGATCTTGACTTCCTGCTTGTCCTTTTATCTGTTACGCTATCGGATGTATCTTCTACTCCGGTTCGCGCGCCCGGTTCGGACGCTGTCACCGAGTCCGTTTTCTCGCTTCTTTCGACGGTCAAGGCGTCAGATATGAGTTGCGAAGACGATTTTGCGGGGTCTGGCATAGGGTCCGATGACACCTCGGATTCTAGGGGCTCAGATATGTGTTTCGACGGCGCCTCAGTTTCTAGGGGCAAGGAGACACGTTCTGATGTCGCCTTGGGTTCTAGGAGCTCGCACGACGGTGTATCTGTCACAGGAAGAACGGCATGAGTCTCTTTGGTATCGGTATCCGATGCGTCTTTTGGACCGGACGTGTGATATGGATAGGATTCTAACGCTCGCAATGATTCTTCGTCGAGGTCTTGCGCGATAGTGAGTGTATGTGTCGTGGTAATCTCTTTCTTCTTTACCTCGGCAGTATCTGATTTAGGGGGAGCCTTCTCATCGTCTCCGTCGCGCTTTGGTCTGTCGTCTTTCGATGCCGCGATGGTCTGCTCGATTTCGGACTTAGGGGCCAGTTCGGGTTTCGCCACCGACGATTTCGTGTCGTCCGTCGTGGGAATGTCGATTTTCATGCGTTCCTTCTCGGACGCTTCCAGCTCGCGTCTCCTCTCCTCCTGTGCCTGCGCAATGGCGACGGTCTCTAAGTGACTTCTAATGGCAACTAGTTCCTTGATAATGGACGGCGAGAACTCGTCCACCGGTTGCGGCGGTTCGATTCCTCTCACTTCCGACGCCGTGATTACCAACGAGTCTATTTCGGATGCAACAATTTTCTGCGCCTCCAATTCGGACGCCACTATTCGTTGCGCCTCCATCTCGGACGCGACAATCTTGTGCGCTTCTACCTCGGAAGCAACAATCTTTTGCGCGTCCAGTTGTGAGACGCTTAGTCGATCAACTTTCAGATCCCCGACCTCGAGACTACCGATACGCAGGGTGTCATCTGCTAGTAACGCGGAACGCAACAAATGGATCTGCTGGTCGGAGATCCGTTCGTCCGCTTGGGCGACCATGGCGGATTCCATAACGGGGGAAGTTGCGCCGGATCCTCTCACTTCTTCATCTCTGCGTGCAAACTGACTGATTGGTAAAGGCGGAACTGGTGGTGTCATCATTCTAGAGGGACTTGGGATGCGTTCTGTAGAAACCATTATCTGCGAACCGGACATGGACGGAGCGACTACGAGTTTGGCCTGGGTCACTTCCTCCTCGATTACCATATCATCAGGTAACGGATCAGTTTGAGTTCCAGCGGAAATTTCCATTAACTCTTCTGTTGGACGCGACAATCGTTCCGAGATCGTGTCTCTCTTCGATCTAGGAGGCCTCGGTGGCGCAGGTAGGGGACGACCATGCATTCTACTAAGTACTTCGCCACTTCGCAGATCTTTGTGTTCGCCTCCGTCAGAATCTATTTCGACGTATGGCGTTGTGTCCGGTTCTATCGTTACGGACGTACTCTCTGATAGAATGCTTTCGCCTTCTCTATACCTGGCTGGTCCTAAAGTGCTGTACGCTCTTTGTGGTCGTCTTGGAGGGGTTGGTCGGGGTGTCGTAGAGAATTTGTCTCTTTTTCGACGAGGCGGCGGAGGCCTAGGCGGCTTTTCTCTTTTTTCTACTATCGCGTAGCCAGACAAGTCTCGTGCGGAATCCGTTTCATCCCGTGGTATGTCGTCTTCTATGTAGCCAGCCTCGGGTAAGGACTCGGCACCGTGCGACGTGCGATCATCATCCTGCACGTACGATGTCGTCCTAGAACGAGATCTTCTTTTAGGTGCTACTGGTGCCGGTTCCGCGTAATCCTCGTCTCTTAACCGTCGGGCCAGATTTTCAACCTCATCATCTGGCCGTGTGTCTCGTAAGTCATCCGCCATCGTCGGTGGCGATTGCGGTGGTGCCGAATGACGCAATTCGTCACGCCACTCGCGATGTCCATTACAAACAGGAATCGCGTGACCATTTCTCTCGCTGAAAACATCTCGACGCGGACGTTTCCTTCGACTAGGCACGACAGGGGCCATGCCGATTATTTCTGGCAGCGGAGGTGTCGCGTCAAAAGATTCTTGAGGTATCTGTGACTGACTGGAGGATCTGGATTTTCGACGCGCAGGTTTAACAATAACTATATCGTCTAAGGGTTCTTCAGTCGGAAATTCGGTCGGACTACCCTCGGTCTGATAGACTATACGGTGCTTGCTCGAACTGCTGGCACGGTCGAAGAACACGTCATCCATCGACTCTTGACTCCTGCGTCCGCGCTCTCTCTTCGGTCTAGCCGGCGGAGCTACGTCGAAGGATTCTTCCGAACCTTCTTTCCGCTTTCGTAAAGATCTTGTTCGGGCCGGACGCTGCGGCGGAGGTCCCACCGGAAGTATACTGTCGTCGGCCAAGGCATTGATATCCGATCTCAAAGCATCTCTGATCTCGTTGGTTAAATATTTGCCCATGTCGCCCTGACTGATGCCGCTTTCGCGTAAGAAGAATTCGTCCGAATCGATTTCCTCGATGATACCGCGACGTCGTCGATCGCACGAACTTCCGCTGGATTGTTGCTGCTCCTTGTCGGATGCTGCGGACACGTCTGGTTCTTCCATCTCTTCCACTTCTCCTTCCATCTCCTCTTCCGCGGAGTGGGTTTTTCGTATACCGAACCTGCGGGGATCGACAGCCTGGAAGGAACCCTCGTACCGCTCATCATATTGTTGTTCGTCTAGTTCTTCTTTTGGAATTTCCTGCGGTTGCGCTTCCTCTTCCGTCTGCCATCGTCGCTGTTGAGCTCTTCGCGCTCGCTGCTCTTTCGGCATTCTTTTTGGCGGTCGCGGTGGCTCCTCTATTTGTTCTTCTACCTGCTCTACTAGTCCCGGTACTTGCGCTACTGGCTCCTGCACTTGCTTCGCCTGCTCGCGTAGCACTTCCTCCATTATTTCGCGCTGCTCCATTATATGTTCTTCCATCCGATCATCGTACAATCTCGGATCGAGTTCCACCTGATCATGCTCAGACGTGAACTCTTCCTCTGTTCTCGATTCCTCCTGCGACGTCGGCTGCGCCTGACGTTCCGACGTTTCCGGCGATTCTGGCTCATAATCCATGTACCGCAAATCTTCCTCCTCCTCCTCTTCCGGTTCCGGTTCCCGCTTCGTCGCCTTTTCCAACCTCTTCTGCGCCTCTTCCCAGGGCATACTGGGTGCGGTGATCATGATCTCCTCCTGTCCCTTCGCAACTAATTTCGACTCCTCGAGCGAAGGATGTCGCCACGCATGTGCCTTCTCCGCGGCGACCCTTTCGTTCTCCAAATAAGCCGCATCCCCGAATCGCTGCGCCCATCTCGCCGTTAACGAGGATCGTTTCCTCGCACGCGGAAACGTCGCACTTTCTGCCGACTGCGCGCGGGAATCTTTCGGCGACGATGTCGCGTATTCGCCGCGATTCTTCGACTTCTTGTCGAATATCCGCGGGTACGTCGAGAAGTCGAAGATATTCCGCCGCGACGACCCGACCGTCGAATCGGTCGATCTCGTTTGTCCGTCTCTCACCGACGACCGCCTCCTTCGCGTCAACGCACTCGGCAATTTTATGTTCGGCTTCTTGATATTGAACTTCGGCCGATCCGGCAGATGGAATTTCGGCCTATCGGGCAGATGGAACTTTGCACGTTCCGGTAATGTGAACTTTGGTCTTTCAGGCAGGCTGAATCTCGGTCGTTCGGCGAGGGATGACCTTATCCTGTCCATGCGACTGGGTCTCTTCTCGCTTCGCGATTTGTCTGATCTGCCACTGCTTGCGGAGTGCGGCTTCTCGACCTTCTTCTCCCGGCCCGGAAACGAGAAGGTGGGTCGCTGGATTCCACGCAGTCGGGAACGAATCTTGCCGGCCTGCGTTCGGAGACGTTGATGAAGACCACGAGCACCGCGGCGGAGCGGTAACTCCTCCAATGTCGACGAGTCCACCTACAAGTAAGAAGTGTCATCTCAATTTTTAGTTCAACAGCCGTCTTCCACGTTTTTCGGCTGAAATGTGGCCAGCATTTTCGTTTCTGAGCTTTAGTCTACTGTGCATTTTATGCATGAGCGGTATGTTACGTAGGAATGGTTTTTCAGTAAGAGTGCCGGGCCAACGGTTGTAGTCTGCAATTATGTGAGCGTTGTGTATGTACGAAAATCGAAACGTATGACGTGACGAGATGATATTAAGCGATAAGAGTTTCAAAGAGCGATTGTCATGCCTTTGAGGACGGGGTTGCATATCGTATACATCTTGACTTTTACGATACCGCTGCAAAAGTGTTTCTTACAGCAGCGTCTGAACAATCTTTGCTTCGTTTAACACTTTGACTGCCATGGTGGTCATCGGTGACCGGCGCAAAAGGTTTCACGAAAAATTCAAAAAATACCCAATCGGTCGCATTTATAATTTTGAAAATGCAATTAATATTAAATAGTGATTTAATTCTTTGGTCTCCGATACCTTCGCCTTATTTTCATTTTGTCCCAATTCAATCATATTCTGTAGTACTTTGTCCCGTTGCGGTTTTAATATAGTAAAATACGCGTGGCCTAAAAGCGTAAAATACGTGTTAACGCTATGCACATCAAACTCGATTGTACTTCGCCCATGAACACATGACGTCGATGTTCGACAAGCTGTTCTGCCGACATCCTTCTTCCTTTCCCAGCGTACCTATCATTCGATATAGCTCGGATGGACGGATACGCATAAGTTTACGGAAGTGCACGGCAATCGTCTGATTGCATGCAGCGCATAATTCGCATCGATAAAAAAGCATGCCCAAAAAACGGGGCTGGGGGACTTCAGTAATTGTCGGCGTACACCGGTCTCTTAAATCACGGAACACGCCACGCTCGTGAGCACGCGAAAACGTTATCGAGCGGGAACCGGAGCCAAAGAGATTTTTGTCGAGTGCTCGCAACGGGCGAACAGATTAAAAATCGTGTCAAAGCGGTTACGTAACTTTCTGGCCGTTTTCGGCAGTTATGCCGGGCGAAACTTGTACCGTCGCCCGGTCCAAATTGCCCAGACCCACGAAAGTTAGCGGCTCGATCGTCGAAAATTTTCCGTGAAAATTTCATATTTCCGGAGCCGGTTACGTAATCCGCGTAGGAAACCGACAAATTTTCTGGAGCATCGCAATGCGGTTGCACAATGCCTCGGACAGTGACACGTTGGCCCTCGGTGCTTTTTATAGGCCCAGTTTATCTAAGTATAGGCGGAGGTTCGCGCAGGCAAGTAACAAGGTAAAGAGAATAACAGGAAAAGCGCTCGTTTTGTCTTCCGAGGAACGTGCAGTGCGCGATTACGGCATCCGTCGCGCGTCGGTTACTCGAACGGGAAGCGATTCGCGTAATTTTCGCCGGCTACTAGAATAGAGCGTGCACCAATACTTAAATGCCGAATTTCGAGCGTCACTTTCAGATAAGCCGGCACGTTAGAACGTGTCCCGCGATGGGATCGCGTGTCCGTAATCGAGTTGTGCCGGTTCAAAAGTACGTTAAGTATCGACCCTCCTATATAGGATAATTGCAATCCGACTTTGAGCGCCATTTTCTTTAACACGCCGACTGCCACGTGAGATTCGGTAATGTTTGGCCAGAGAGACCACAGCGATATAATGTTTGCAAGCCTCTGCGTTTTCAATATACAACTGTAGTTCAATCTGAAGAGAAATTTAAGATCGAACTCTCCAATATAACACGTGGAAAACGTGCAGCTGCAAAAATGTTCTCTATAATAGTTCACTTGACAGGGACTCGAAAAAATTGAAACCAAAATGGTTAAAATCCGAAAGGACGGTGTAAACAAATACAGGGAAATCGCGTCAATACAGTTAAAAAGGTACAAGGTTACAACACATGCCAAGTATAGGTGGACTGAAATAGAGGAAAGTAGGCTAATTAACGAAACTCTAGACGTCGCGGCAATCGTCAATAACATTTAGTTCGTTAGCAATTTTTAAGTGGCAAGGCGCTCTATAAAGTAGGTGTCATCTGTTCGCGGATGACATAACATTTAACGTGTTAACGGCTCGCGGTTACGAATTCTCACGACCATTATGACACGAATTGAATATAGGCAGTTTTGTGCCGAGATACGCCGTTACCTATTGACAACCACACAGTTTAAACGAGAATAACGACCAATAACGTTGTTGGAAGCTGCGCGACAGCAGTAGCAGTCCGATGAACTCTGATCCACGACGCCGACGTTTCCTTCTAAAGCGACGACAGTCGGGTTACGACATGCTATTATCTATTGGCAATCGTGTTTTAAACCAGAATAACTACCAATAATGCCTTTGCGAGAACGCCAACGTACATTTACTATGGCAAGCGTTGATTCCCTCGGTTGTATCGTTTTATCGCAGGTTTAATGTAGCGCGTTACAGCACGTTACGTGTACATGACACCGATATTACTAAACTTTTATCAGTAATGTTTTACAAATTTCATATCGTGCTACGTATATCTATTTTTATTTGGAAGAAATTACAGATTGGAACCGGACTGTAGGTCATTAACAAAATTTCATTTTATGTAAGGCAATAAGGAGTTATGGAGAAGTGAATTTCTTCAGACGTCGTTAGTTGTTTTGTTAATTTAAAATGATGTACTTGACTGGTTTAGAGAATCAGAGATATTGCGAATTAATGATCCTGTGTCAAAAGGCAAATACTTTATATTAGAAATGTTAAGTTAACCTTTGATGCTCTGCCTTGGTATTTATACGCAGGGAATGTTTTCACGCTTGGCTCGGTTGCATATAAATACGCCTGGATTTGACATCTGACGCAAGTTGCATCTCTTTTCAGCCGGCCAATGGGTACACCGCAACGTTTCGGTGAACTGGTTATATAGCGATGACTATAAGTCTGTTTAAGTGTCCTATTTTCGTTCGAAGAACAGTGCGTATTGTCTTATGAATCGCCATACGCTTAACAAGCTTCAAAGATATTTGTCCGCTGGCAAACAAACTGCAGTCCATAACAGTTCGCTTTACTTTCAGTTAAGCTCAGTCGAGTCGAAAGGGCAAGTGTGAATACGTAGAAAGTAACGCGGCCTGAAAGCTTGGACAATAAGTAGTCTTCATGCTTGATACAGTTGGAAACTGTTCAAGGACGGTTTAAAGTACTCATCAATCAAAGAATCAGATCGTGGATTCTACAATTACCCGACTTTCGTGTTTACGCGAAAGAAACTACTTCCGCCACAAATGATCGAATTGCTCTTTTTTCACTAATCGCCCCTTAATTGCACGCCTCAATGCTTACGGGAATATCTATCATCAATTTGCAAATTACTCCGCAACCGCACCGCAAATTCGTAAAACGCGAACGAACCGGCAACCGATAAGTCCACACCTGACCCATATTTACTACAACACGACTTACGCATTTGCAAATTAACGCAACCAGACTCCTTAACGCGCACCCGACCGCATTGACTCTGCCTGACCACACTCTGCGTACCGCGAGGAATAAAAACATGTATAAGTTTAACGTCTCTAACCGCACTACCACATATGCGTACATATCGTTTATTTAAATTAGCATTATTTTTACTAAAAAAAAAAGAATAAAAATTCCGTGGCAAAATTATCGGCAACAAAATTTCTCAACATCGAAAACAAAAATCGTATCATGTAACGGCACTAATAATACGCGCTCTGCCGCACAATTTAAAATATGAATATACCTTTAAAAAAAATGGTGCCTCTCCCTACGGTGATATTGTCCACAATCTGCTTTTATATTTACGGTTAAAAATGTTTCGATAACGAATTTTTGAGGAAAAGAGAATGTGACTGTGATCGGGGAACTATAGTCTTTCGTCGTGTGTAAGCAGCGTATCGCGTACGGCGATTATAGTCGTTCATAGTAACGAAAGGGTTAACTCCTACAAAACGCATGAAAATATAAGCATTCAACGAAGATTCTACATATGAAAATATCTTTGAAAATAATTATGCCTATAGAGGCGCAGTACCCACAACGCGCGTGAGTAATCTCAAACAACAAATAACGTCTTGCTACTCCACTTAACTCCTACCAACGCATGAAACTGTAAGCATCGACATAAAAATTCCATAGCATCAAAAACAAAAATGTTATCATGTGCCTGCACTAATAATCCTTGCCTCTATCGCGCAATTGAAAATATGAAAATACCTTTAAAAAAAAATTTGCTTTTCGCTACGATGATCTTGTCCACAATCTGATTTTATGCTTACGGTTAAAAATGTTTCGATAACAAATTTTTGAGGAAAAGAACATGTGACTGTGATCAGGCGACTATAGTCGCCCATAGTAACGAAACTCCTACAAAGCACATGAAAATGTAAGCATTCAAGGAAGATTCTACATATGAAAATATCTTAAAAAAAAAATGGTGCCTATAGAGGTGCAGCACCCATAACCCATCTCAAACAACAAATAACGTCTTGCCGCTCTACTTAATTCCTACGAAGTGCACGAAGCTGTAAGCATCCAAGGAAACCTCTACATTCGTCACTAAACTATTGAAGTCCCCCATGCAAGCATCCTCTCTACCCACCTGACTGGTGTTGATCTCGCCGTCGGTTCTTGATTCAGTGCACGGGGTGGCCGCGCTGAGGAATCTTTCTTCCAGTCGCTCCTGGAACTCTTGGATCGACTCCGTCGGCGGTTGGAGGACGTCTTGTTCCTCGGACGTGTCGCCGGTGCCGCCTAACTCGCGGCCTTCCATTGCGACGTCCTCGATCTTGCCGTCCAACGGCAGGACGACGTCGCCGTCCAGGACCAGCCTCGGGACGCGTCCACCCCGGTCGTCGATGCTGTCGTCGCTGTCTGCGACGGGCACCATGTCCGTTTCGGTTATTCGCACCACCGGCGCCGACATCGGCTGCGGCGAGGGTGACGGAGGCGCGATCGGTTCGTAGTCGTGCTCACTGTGGCAACAAGACATTTCGCTGGCACGTTAACATGTTCAAGGACGGGAATGCTACAGCATTCATTTTTAATAAAATTCATTATATTCATTTTTAATAAAATTCAAAATAATTGACTAGCACACAATTAAATTCAAAATAATTTACTTTAAGATTTGAATGCTATGGCATTCATTTTCATGATGATGCAGAATGGCATGAATGCTATAGCACACAATTATATTCAAAATAATTGACTTTGAGATTTGAATGCTATAGCATTCATTTTTATGATGATGCAGAATGATATGAATGCTATAGCACACAATTAAATTCAAAATAATTGACTTTAAGATTTGAATGCTATAGCACACAATTAAATTCAAAATGATTGACTTTACGATTTGAATGCTATAGCATTCATTTTTATGATGATGCAGAATGACACGAATGCTACAGCACACAATTAAATTCAAAATAATTGACTTTAAGATTTCAATGCTATAGCATTTGTTTTCATGATGATGCAGAGTAATATGAATGCTGTAGCACGCAATTAAATTCAAAATAATTGACTTTAAGATTTGAATGCTATAGCATTCGTTTTCATGATGATGCAGAATGACATGAATGCTATAGCACACAATTAAATTCAAAATAATTTACTTTACGATTTAAATGCTATAGCATTCATTTTCATGATGATGCAGAATGACATGAATGTCATAGCATTCAAATCTTAAAGACGATTATTTTGAATTTAAGATTTGAATGCTATAGCATTCATTTTCATGATGATCCAAAATGGCATGAATGCCATAGCATTCATTTTCATGATGATCCAGAATGGCATGAATGCCATAGCATTGAAATCTTAAAGTCAATTATTTTAAATTTAATTCCATATAACCTTAAGTTTTTGCAATTATTATACCTGTCAAGATAATGACTAACTGAACTAAAATACGATAATCTGACTACCCTTATAACACGTGTTTAATCAAATTTCGGATATCACAACCAATTTAAAAATAAAATGACTGTCAATTTTTGCACCTCGCCGAAACTTTTAATGTCCGCGAACGTGTTAAAAGATTCTTGTCGCCGGACACTTCAGATAATTCTGCTCGGGTACAGAGGTCTGGAGATGCGACGCTCTGCTTGGAGGGATGGTGCAGTTTGCGGAATGATGCGCGTGGGTGGATGACGTTAGAGACACTGTGTCGGAGTGAGTTTTTATGTGGAGAGTGTAGTGAAAGGTTAATGGGCGTTCAGGGATTTTTGGTAAGAAAGTTAGATGTTTTCGGTGGGCGGGACTATCGCCGGATTGTAAGTCGGTACAGGCGTGATAACTTATGACGCGGCTTATTTTAAGTATGACGTTTGGATTCTTGTTTAAAAGGCGGCGGTGATGTAATGTGTACGCCGATGAAATATTTGCGCGGTGTTATGTTTGGGGAGACAGGGTTTTTAATGCGATTCGACCGTACTATTGATGCGAGTTCCGATCCCTTTGCTGAGGACACGCCATGTATTGTCCCGAACACGGTTTGCCACTGACTGATCTCCGCGACGAACTTGGCGAGTTATTTCTATAGGCGCTTTTTTTTCGAGAATCGCTGGCGTACGTGCTCACTTGGGCCACGTGATTTTTCGGGGTAATGAACCCGTATTATCGGAAGAAATAATTGACGCGGAAGACATCTCGTAACGTCAGGAAACTTATTACTTCGTTGTTGATTGAAAAAACAAAGAATGGATTCTGTAATTCTAAAGATTTTCCTGTACGCACTGTCATACGTGTTAATGATTTTAGAGGATAAAGACCTAGGCTTATTTGACACAGATTTGAAGTTATTTTTGGACAGTATGTTGAGAAAACATTTCACACTGTAAGATTCTGCTGGGGCGTATCAAATGTTATTAGTTTGAGGCATAAACGTAATAGACATTTGTGCTATATTTAGTAGTCAGTGGTTTAGTAGTTAATCTTTACGAACGTTTTCATTAACACCTGGTGCAGTGCATGTGGCTAGACTCGACATAATTATCAAAGCATAATCTCTCATTGTAATCAAACGTTGTAATAGAAACAGTTTTTGTGGCTACGATATTTCGGTTGTTTGTCATTATTTATTTCAGTACCGGAATTGCTATTTCATGGAAGCACGTTTATTTATACTTTATGACGTAGGGCTGCTTGTGCAAAATTTGAGATTATCTACAGAAAGAAGGCGTAGCTATTCAATCATCGTCGAACATACTGTGTATCACAGCGTCCTGATTTCTAAGGAGAGAAGACCCTATATAGTCAGACATCGGTTACGTTAGTGGCATCTGTCGTATTTAACACAGAAAAACAGTTTTATTACCACACCTGCTGCGTTCAGTTTGTAAAACACATTTAATCGCATAAGCACATCCAATGAATCGTTCGCATAGACATACCCATATTGAGGGCGGTGATGATACATTTCGAACTGTTCGCGCCGAACGTTCTTTTCTCGTGGTACTGGATATTGCCTCGTTTCTAGATTTGCGAAATCGACGGTTTATTTCGAAAGAGCCACTCGTTCGACGTGTCGATTGTCACGTTGCAATTCCAATGTGGGAATGATCGATCGGAGTCGAGCGTATCTATAAATATTCCACGTTCCCGCGATGCTCACTCGTGCGTTCTGTTACAAACAACGAGTCGATTTACGCGCGGAATTTCCACGACGTAACTTCGAAAGTGGAGGCAGTCGCATATGGTCAGCCGCATATATCGACGTTGCATGTACTCTTATCCCGATTACACTGATATCGAGCAGTTAGTGACATTCGTGTGGTAAGCTGAAAGTGCTCGTGACGTGCATCGCAGATTGCAAGACTAAAAACTACACACCTACTAGTATTTACAATTTGCACGGTTACTTGGTGAATTAATCACTAACGGTTTAAAAAAAGATTTTATTGCAGTCGGAATACGACGGTTCACTCGTGCACAGCAATTAAACTCTGAAATTAGCAGTCCGATATAATGAGTCACGTGAGAAACATAAACAATCTCCGTGTCGATAGGCTATTACAGAGTATTAATGCGAGCGGCGGAAACGGGAAAAGCATGTTAGTCCTAAATATCATCCGTATTCCGACGTCGTAAACGAACTCATTGCGTGCAATTACACATCTCGACGACAACGATCGACGTGCACAAACGGACACATAAATTCCCGTTTATTTATCCGTTGGTCTCCTCACTATCGTTCGGTATTCAACCACGTGGTCACTAGAATAAAAATTCAATCAGGTGACGCGTCTCGCGATCAAACTGATATCGAACGAAGAACTCCACGTTCGAAGAATGACGCTCACCGTCATACCAGTCTCGCCCGAATTCGGATCGACGCGTGACTGCGAACAACCGAGGAGTACGCGCGTAAATCGTCCTCTGGACCGAGCTAGTCTCAACTCCTCCCCCGCATGAGCCACCGCGTTCGCCTTTTCAATGATCTAATTTCGATTGACTGGTCACCCGAAAGCCGCGCCTGTCCCACGTTCGCATTTTATCATGCACCGAGTGGCTTCTAACTACAAGCTGCTAAAAATACAGTTGCAACGGAATGTAGCAGAACAGCTCTTGTCTCTCAGTTCGCTTCTCGCCACGATCGATTTCGACGTTCCCGTAACGAGGTGGCAATCCGGTGGTCGGAACTTCGGCGTTTTCAAATTGAGCGCTCAGCGCCACGGTCAATTTTCCTACGTGCCTCCCACTCCACCGGCAACCCTTCCCGCGGGATACCCTTTTTGCGCGAGACCCGTCTGACGCGTCGTGATACGAGCGTCGACGGTTCTGCTCATCTCCCTCCCTGCTTTTCTTTCTCTCGCTTCGCCCTGGTCGCTCGTCTTTGTCTCGCCGGGCGTCTTGCTGTTCGCACCGCATCCGTTTACGCGACAGCGATGGCGATCGGAAGAGATCAGGGGACTGGACCGCGGAACCGGGAGCTGACCGAGGATCTATCTATAGCCTGCCGAGCGGACCTTAAATAGCTGCGGCCGTCCGCAACGCGGTCGAACCGTGTAAACCTATACCAACCTCAACTGATGTCAGACGAGAAATTGGTGGCCGTGTGGGAACTGGCGCGAACGGTCTGAGAGAGACGAAAGGAGAGCGCGAGAGACGAGTGGACGTAAGAGTTAGATGCCAGAGCGAGATCGTGGGAGCAGTAGAGGGGTCTGTGAAAGTGCGGAGGAAATGACTCGACGGCGAATATGAAACAGAAGGCGCTGCGCGGTGCGAGACGAGGGATGCGAGCGACGTTTTCCAAAAGCTCCATGCAGCGATCCTCTCTCTCTCCATAAACATTTACCGGGCCGTGCGCTCCGCTGCCCAGTGCCGTCCTGCCGCTATAAGCAAGCGCGCGCAGTCTCCCACGACCTATCTCTCCAGATAAGCGCTTAACCCTACTCAGGTCGTGCACTCTCACTCGATACTGACCTGCAGCGGACCGCGGGTGGATGCTGCATCGTCCTGGAGGGTGGCCTGGCGAACATAGCGCGTCGTTCCGGGAGAAGTGAGTCGCTCTGGTAGTACTGACAGCCGCAACGGACCTCGAGGCTGGACGTTGACGAGGCTCGAGAGGCGCGTCCTCGCTGCTCGGACTCCATCCCCACCCACTGGGAGTCAGTCGACACGTCCCGTTCTCGGCTCCAGCCTCCTCTTCCTCTTCCCTGAACGATGTCGCTCTCCGTCGATCACCGCCGCAGCACACTGGGCTCCTTCTCCTCCAGTCTGACTCGTCGTCGTCCTTCTCCACTCGTCGTCGCACCTCGAGTACCGAGGTCAACTTCACGGCAAACGCTCTCCGGCTTCGCTCGGTGTTTGAGAAGGAGAGGCGCCGGCGACGGAGAGAGCGAGCGAAAGCGCGCGAGTGAGAGAAGGACGGAGAGAGAGAGACAGAGTGAGAGAGGAGAAAGAGAGAGTGCGTGCGGTGCGAGAAGACTGGCCGCCGCTGCTGCTGCAGCAGCTTCTTCTTGCCGACTCCCTCGTAACCCTCGAGCGTCCACGCGACCGCGACGAGAGGCGACATCAAATTATTTATAGCCGACGCTCTTCTGCCGTTTCGCCGAGCGGTACACGCCGGGCAGGTGAGCGTCCTCCTGGCCCAACGTCTCGCGGCTCGCCAATTAGACGCCTTTGCCACCTGACGAGCACCGCGCCGAACCATACCGTCGAGGGAGGCATGCATGTCACGACCGCAAACGCGGGATGATTCTTCCTAGAACGAGAGAGAACTCTGCTGAGCTTCTCGCGTGATCGGAGATGGTTTTGGTCGTCCGTTTATGCACGGGCGAGTATTCTTACCGGGTTCCGCGTCCTCACGTGTCGTGGTCTTCTGAAATTAAGCGTCGGCGTGTGTGGCGTAAGTGTCTGGGTGTGCGTTCGTCTGTTTTGCTTGCTGCTGGAAGAATGTTTGTGGACTCGCTAGCGGGCGGGCGTTGTTTCAAAGGAGCGTGTTCACAGGCTGTCCGGTTTGTCGGGGGTCGGTGTTTCGCTACCTTGTCTTGTACCTGGTTTTTTGGGATATTCGAATCGTCAGTAACGCTGAGATCTAAGTTTGGCATCATGTTCTTCGTATCAATGGTATTGTTTTTCGAATCACGTTTCATTCTATACAGTTTATGTACAGGTGCAGTATACTATTATCTTAAATACATTAATATTTCTTGAAAAGCAGCGTAAACCTTTCGAGTCGCTAAGGCGCAGGTAGTAAAATTCGCTATATGTGTACCAAACTGAACATACGCGCTATACAGAATATTCTCTGAATCACTTTAGGTACATATAGCAAATACACTGTACATAAATAGTTCGGACTCTTTTAATGTACAATTTGTCTAGCCACTTAAATCGAAATGTATGGCAGTCCACGGGGAACAGTGAGGAATACCGTAGCATTCAAATTGTTCGCATTACATTTCAAATATATTTGACGATAATTTAATTATATAAACCGTCACATATTCGAATACCTAGAAACCAGGTACAACTTGAAGATTTGCC
Organism: Cryptocheilus praepositus; assembly: GCA_033815515.1. Lineage (NCBI taxonomy): Eukaryota > Metazoa > Arthropoda > Insecta > Hymenoptera > Pompilidae > Cryptocheilus > Cryptocheilus praepositus. Next base: position 194,936 of record JAWWQZ010000257.1, on the reverse strand, counting down.
AAGAGACGCGTTGTAGGGCTGTCTACGTTGCTCATTTCATAGGTAAACCCGGCGTTCGAAGTTTTACAGAAGAGAGAAGCTTTAGCTGAGATGGATTTCATTGGAGTCTCGTGTCTCGAAACGCGCAGCGCTCGTTCGTAGTCACGCGTCTTTGTCGTTTGACCGAGCGAATAATTCGAAGTCGACGCGAATGTTATACGAGATGACAATAGAAACGCGGAGTGCATGGCGATACAAAGCGATACAAGGCGATGCCAGTGCATTGTTGAATACGCCTCGCACGCCGTGACAGATCCGCCGATTATGTCACGGAATTGGCAGCCAGCTGTTGTCGCGACAATTATCTCGCGTCGTCGGCACAACGAAGTAATAGGCGCTGTTAATTTTGTTCCTCGCTCTTCACGCACAACTTTTTACTCTCGAGTCGTAAGGAAAATGATACGTCGGCTCACCCTTCACACACACTCGACGCATTGCGAACAAGGGTTATCGAACGATCACGTGCTTGTATTTTTTCCTTTAACAGATATCAGACGCTTTGCATAGTAGAAAATTATAATTACGACGGATCCTCGATTTTACGACGCTCCATCGTCTCTTTCCCCTCCCAAGCATCGATCGACCTATTATCGTCGATCGATTTCTCAGTGAGCTTTCGTCTGATTCACGTTTTTTTACATTCGTCATTCAGTGGCATCGTAGAGAGCCGCGTGCTCCGATCAAGTCTTGTAAAAATAAACGAGGCGATTTTTCTCTCAACGCCGCTTGGTCCCGATCTCTGGCGTAAAATCGAGGCTTCGCCGTGCATTCACGATCGCGCGGCATGTTTGAAAGAAGCGCAAGCGACTATATAGGTCGATCGGGACGACTTACAAGAACGATTACAGACCGCATTATATCTATTTAACCGCCGTAAAGCAGCTGTGTGCGCTCGATACGGCGTCATACTCTAATTTCGTCGCGATAGTTGGGAGCTCGTTATAAGGCCGCATCCACTTCCGGCACTTCTTAATATTAGGAGAGTTCGTCACCGCGCGGACGATCTCCCGTATCGCGTCGGTACCCGTTCGGGGTCGGGGGCAAAATACACTTCGCCGAACTCGTCATGTACACGCTGAGTCTTCGATGTCAATGAAAGATTCCCGCTGACTTACGAGCGCTCCACTTTTTGCTTATAAATAAACGAGGCTCGCTCGCTCTCCGACGCCGGCGCGGCAGACGTTGGGCGAGCGGGCCGCGAACGAGTGGTCGCTGACGAATGCGAGCGCGTAATCTTCACGCGTACGGTACAAACGAGAACGACGTGGAACTATAGAGCCGGGCGATCAACATTTGCATTAGCGAATTCAGCGCGAGAAATGTGAATGAAAATAAATCGCGCTTCGCGGGCACGACGAAAACGCGACGTCCGACCGACTGTCATCGATCATCGTCCGACGCTCTCGTTTTCCTCGTCCACGTCGTCCGACATGAAAAGTGGAGCGACCATTGGCGTTAAGCTAAATTGCGCGCGCGCCACCTTCGAGGGCACGCACACACGACACTGGCTAACTCAATGATTCAACCGGTGATTTAATCTGAAACCGTGACGTAAACGGGTCACGCAAAACACACTGCAAACTTCGGTTCAACCAATAACATTAACTTGAGATCCAGACGTTAACGGAGAGTCGCATTCGCCGTATCCTCCCGACGAATGGGACGCAGCGCCAAGTCGTCGTCGGTGACGCGATTCGCAAAGTCGAAAACGATCGGGGGATGTCCAGAGATCGGGACGGAGAGTGAGAGAGAGCACAACATCCTCCGGCCTGAATACTGGCGGACCGCCGACATCGAATACGAATTTACGAGCGATTACTGCGAAGACGCGGTTTAATGAGGTCTCAGTGTAACGATTTTATTGTTGCAATTGTAATTACAGTAATCGTAATCGTAATCGTGGTTGTAAGGTGGTAACAGGGACGTCGTGTCGGGGGCCGGGCAGGGAAGATGCCTGGGTCAGGCGAGCTCGTCGCTGTCCGGAAAGTGGTCGCGGGCGTCCAGGCAGGCTGCCAAATCTAGGACCAGATGATGGAGGCTTGGGTGTTCGAGGACCTCCGCGTCTGGCAGGGGCGGATGGCAGCGAGGCCTCTGATGACGACCCCTGAACGAACGGTGCAGGTGTAGCACCACGTCGCAAAATACGTAGCGCACCAGCAGCAGCCGCAGAAAGTCGTCGCCGAAGAACTGTAGCACGCTGCTTTCTGGGGATCAGCGGGAAGCTTGCTTTATAACGCCGTTCACCCCCGCCCATGCCTTCGCTATCTCGTGTCTTGATATCGACACGTGTGTTTGCTTCAGAATTATTGAGTGCTTCGACAGACATTCAATGTGGAGTTCAGGAAGGGAGAGTAAGTAAGAAACGGTGCCGTGGGATATACGAATACTTATAAAGCTACCCTGACATTGTGTAGATCATTCAAATATTCATGCGCTTCTCAAAGTCTGAGACGGCTAACATCGACAGTTCAATCTTCGCTAACTTATGCAGTTACGATCTGATCTTCAAATGTCTAAGTTTGAAAACACACGTCATAATTGGCTATATCGATGAATTACGTGGATGAATGAAAGAAAGAGAGACAAGTGTCTACGAACAACGTTCACGTGATTTCACCGTCAGGTTGCTTATGTCTTTCTGAGTAAAGCGTTAGGCCGCAGACGTACGTGAAGCAAGTTGCCGTGTGAAAAAATGATCTCTATGCGCTGTAAGAGTCGAACGGATAGGCCTTATTGTGCGCGATTCTATTGACGGCGCATTGAAATGAAAAGTTTTCAGTAACGTTGCGCGCAGTCATGTCTGCAATGTCTACGACAGGCTTGTTGATCGCTGCGGCTGTTGATTCGGTGAAACTTTAGTCCGACAGCGGGACTATGTATTACGCGTCAGTTGCTCAGGCCTGCCTATATGATCAAGGAGCACATACTTATGTACCATGTACGTGTATCCGATGCTTTATAAAGAAAGGTACTCGTATGTTGAAAATTCGCGACAACGTATCGCTGGCTACGAGAGTGGAGAAACAATGGAAGCCCCTTTGCGGACAACCCTAGATCGCACATAGGAGTGCAGATTGCTAGTTCAGCGATAAACACGTCTGGATCTGGGCCAACGGTGTTTATCGTTGTAACACGATCGTAAATCGCTTTTGATGCAAGTCTCTGTCGTTACACGAAGACGAGGGTGCTACTTTGTTAGCGCGGATGCTCTCGCTTTTGTTATCTTTCACTCACTCTCTCTCTCTCTTTCTTTCCCACTGTGTTCTTTCCCTATAAGTACTTCCATTCACGCTTTTATCCGTATTATCTGCCCGTACTTATGTTTCTTTGTTAGGATAGAATCTTTAGGCTCGCGTAATCTTTGACGTCAGTGAATGTCAGTTTTACATGAGATTAAGGCTCCAAGCTGATACTTATTTCAATCTCGAATTTATGACTGCTGCAGCTTCTTTAATGCGCTTCTTTTTCATGCACTTGCTCGTCCTTATTCAGCAGTACCAGAAAAGTGACTAATTACCTAGTATCCGATGTAACAGAAAAAATGAACCACCCATGCTTCCGTACTATTTCTACGATTATGCTAATTATATACCAATTACAGTACAATAACCGCCGTTGTCCTTTGCACTCCGTGTCCAGCATCTCTGCTCTTTAAACATACCCTCCCACATTAGCAAGTCACCATCATCAATCCCACCTCATCCCTATTTATCCCTCGAACATCCGCAAGCCACAGCCATAGGCTCGCCAACTCATTCGACGTCGAACGCCAACGCAGACGCAAAAGCGTCAGGTGCATTGTACGGATGGCAGTGCCTCGGCTATCTCATCAGACTTTGTCGTGAGTGCAAAGGGTCAACGGCAGTTAACAGGCAGAACATGGCGTGTTTTGCCCCGTCAACGACAGACACGCACGGATCCTTACCACATCGGGAGCGTGTTACGAGCTGACTGGCCTCGTTGAGGAATCGCTCGATGTAACGCTGGCAGCGCTCCCAATGGTGCACGGCGAGGCTCCCGACGTTGCATATAAGGCAAAAGGCGGCAAGGGGGGCGTGAAGAAAGAGGGTGAACAGGCTACCACCGTGTCGTAGGTCGCGCAACGTCGCCGGCGTGTCCTGGGGCGACATCAAGACCATCAGCGGCTGGCCAAAGTAACGGGGTATCTGCTGGAACACGAAGCTGTTGTCGGAGTCGACGACGACGAAGAGGGGCTTCCTGGTGAACGGGTAGAGATCACCCGGGTAAAGGCAGTGCGGTTCCTTGGCTCCGGACGGCCTCTTCCCGTGCTCCGGGTCCCTCTTGCTGCACGTGGAAACGCCGCCCAGGTCGTACCCCACTGCAAGATCGCAAATTTATCAACATCGTGCAATTCCGCGCTCGTTGTCCGCGTCACCGGCCAACCTGAACGAGTTGAAGTGTGCGCGCGAACCGACGCTGTGACGGACCATGAATTCACGCTGTCGTTCATTAAACGTTCGGGGTTTCTAGTAGTCTAAAGGGAGCCGTACGTAATGCTGGGTGGAACGGTGAGACGGTTCAAACGCGATATTTTCAAGACGGTAAACGTATTTCAAGTCTTTGACCGGACATAGTGGCCCGGCGTAACTTCACGTTACGCTTTAATGCATGAGGAGAATACGTGGGTACGTCATATTTTCTTGTCTCTCTCAGGCGTATAGCGTGATAGCGGGACGTAACGTATTGCGAGGATGGCGCCCGGTTACATCGTGATTCACGTTAACTCCCGAAAAACAGCGAGGTCCGAAGATGGAAGCAGTGTCTCGAGAGCGGTATTTACTGTTTCACGTCTGCGTAGTGTCGTTCCGTTTCGTTCGGAATAGCTTCTATTGCGGCACGCAGAGATGTCCGAGTGAAGGGACTTTTGTTCGACGCTACTTTTGCATCGTTTCGCGCCTACGGGACGCGAACACGCGCCACGGGCTTTTCTAATATTTCGATATTGATTGCTGGGTCCGGGGATCGACTGTCGCGCGTTCGCGGGAACCACCGGGTCGTCGGGATGACCTTGACATGGATGCACTACTCTACTTTTCGCGCTGAAAGACCCTTCTGCTGTTTTTTTCGCGTTTCACGTCGAGCATATACGACCTTAGAGGTAGAGCTCTCTAAATCGCGGCCAGCCACGGTCAGCTGCACTCTCTTTTTCTCTCTTTTCCTGCCCTCCTCTCTTCACCTCGACTCCTGCCTCCTCTCGCTCTCTCACCTCTCCCCCTTTGTTGAGTGCGGCGAATGAGGGCGGCCACTTAATTTTTCAGGGTCCCGCGTGTCCTTAAATCTTTCGCCGCGAGATACGCGAACACGTGTATTAACCTTTAACCGACAAGAGTTACCACTGAATAATTTACGCGTTCACCGATGTTCCGTGAATGAGCATCGAGCTACGTTTACCGTAGTCGGAACCGTCTAACGACGTCTCGGAAAATTACGATATCGAATTCACATTTCGCGGGTCGCGCAGAAATTAGTACTTGAGCTCGTTGTATACTATCTCGCGTGTACCCTCGTACACTATTCCCTTTCAGGCTTATCGCAGAAATCATTTGTACGCCGAACGTACGGTAACTATGTACTTCGGGTCCACGTGAACTTTAGTACAAAGTCTGCCTTGTGTAAAGTAACTGTGACACTCGATCGCATGCCTCGCGGAAGTTTCCACCGCTAATCATGAACACGCAACCGAAAGATACAAAAAAAAATATACGTAGAATTATACATGCTCGTAGCGCTTAATCGTCGAGTGCAGAAATAAGTAATTTAGCGGTACGAGTTATTACTGTGAACGACTATTACGAGTTCTGCAAAAGGAAAGGATCGTTCCGAAGAGTTCCAACTACCTCTTACGCCGCGCACCGCCGCCGTCGTCCGAAGAAATTGCAATTTTCACCGACCCATTCGTCAGCGCATAACAGCGGTAAGCGACAGCATCGCGCGCAACCACAAATATCGCCGCGTAACAAGAAGGTCATCGCGAAATCAGGATCGTCGACGAAGCGCCTCTTCATCGTGGAAACCCGGACAGTGTTTATAAGGCGAGACATATAGCCCGTCCCGTTCGAAGTCTCGCGGCCGCGCTAGTTTGGCGGGTTTTTGGCGAGAGACAATGGGAGCAGCGTTTCGGTTGAAACGAAATCGGAAAGCATCGAGTGGCGTAGAATGGCAGAGGTGGCGTGAGGAAAGAGGTCGGCGTTACAGTTTCGCGAAGAAGCGTCGGGTCGGCCGAGGTAAAAATGATTACGCCGCCGCGACGATCCGCTCCGACTGTCGAGCGAGTTACGAGGAGGGAACGGCGTTATTAGGAAACCATCTAAACGCGTCGGATTTCTTATTTAGTTAATTCCGTGAGAACGCAGCGCCGCGCGGAGGTTGATGAGGTCACGGCCGCGCAACGTGCATCTCGCAACGGGCGAAACGGTCGAGAGGAGCCCTCCTTCGGTTCGTACAAAACCCTCGCGTGGGCGGATGCTAACTAAGTAACGCGACAACACGTTTCTTTCAAGAATGTTACACTCGAGGGATGTAGGCGGCAAATGTCAACGTATGTCGGATTGCACGTGGATGTTGTGCAACGGTGTGGGAACGGGTTCGTGAGGGAAATGTGTGCGGCGATGTTTAGCGGGGCCGGTTTTGCAGTTGTGGGGAGAGTGTCAGGTGACGCAGGGTAAAAAGGTCTGTTACGATAATATTGGACGGGGTGAGTTTTATACTTTAGAAGTTGCGACTGGCATCGATTGTGCGTAAACGTTGGAATGATACAATCTATTGTTACAGTCGCGATGAAGCATCGTGAAACACCGTCACATTGGCGACCTTAAGATCTCAAGAGTCACCCGGCGCGAAACATGATCCGTTTAGCTCTGTACGGGAACTCTTCAATCGCGGGGTAAACAGGTTTCATGCTTCATCGACCATCGCGCTTACCACCCCTCCTCGACGTCAAGCGTCGTTCCCGCGATCATGCATCTCCTTAAAACCGCGATCTCCGCGAGTAATTCACTTTGCGCGCAATCGTTATAAATCGTCGGCCGGTCATTCGCGTCGCCCGAACGATTTGCGAGGCAATAAAATTTCGTCTCGAAAACTTTCCGAACGGAGACACGCTCGGCGGACCGCAAAGCCACAACCGCGTCCGAGCGCGTGTCTAGATCGCATAAAGCTCAGCGTCCGACGGGTTTACATAAATACGTACAAAGTCGGATTCCGAGGCGTCGGAAAGTCTCGTTTGCTGCTTGATTCGTCCGCGATACATGGTATCGCCTGTTTTGCGGTCAGCCCTCAAGAAGCCCCTTCGAATGAACCGGACACCGAAAGCGATCGTCTCTGATCCAATTGACGAGATTCGTATCCACCGGGCGTGTACTACTACGCCCAAGCACGTGCTTACGCGTGAAGGGAGTCGGGTCGTGGCTCCTAACGTTGCCGTTACACGGATTATCCTGCCCGGGTGCTCTTTCGATTCAGAGGACGCGGAAGCGATTTTGCCCTTCCGCGCGATACCGTTGCCAAAGTGTCGGATTACCGATCGAGGAAAGTGACCGAAAGCCCGTGACACGCGTTCGCATTCGGCTTCGTCGAGCAGGTGATTCGCTTTAGTCATGCATGACCGTCAGGCGACTGGTAGGCCGGCTCGCGCCTCAAAGAGTCACTTTTGGTCAACCACGGGGTTTTGTTGCTGTACGACACCGTAGGCGGTAAGACACAGGTATCGACCCTTGCGGCCGATGGACTCGTAAACGCGACACTGTCGATCGTTGTTTTTAAAACGCTTCGGTGAACTTCGGCGACGCAAACTAGCCCTTTTGGATGTCAGCGCGATGACGGTATCGATTGTTTTACGATGACGTGTCAATAGTGACCGGCTGGCGGTAGGGTATAGTTTCGGTGAAATGTTGACGGTTGGCAAACACATTAATGCGGGCGTATGGAAATTAATTGTAATAATTCGATGGGATGGGGTGGAGGGGTGTATTTATAGTAAGAATACTAATGGCGATAAAGTTCTTAAAAGACACCCAAGATACAGGAACAATAGCGGTCTTTAAGACAACGAGTGCGGCAACCTTTGTTTTCGAACAGCTGTATTGGATCGTGCTACATCGACCCAGAGCGCCTGTTTGCGAAGAACGCTATAATAACATCGGAGATTCACGTGCCAAGCTGTAGTCAAATACTCGATTAAAGCTTCTATGCCGGGCAAAGATACAAACAGCAGCCGATGGCCCTTAAACGTTTAAAGCTCTACAGCCCTATGTACACCCTCACATTATACAGTACTTCGCGTCCAATACTAAATAGAATTGCCTAATTGTGACTCTTTGCACGGAGTCAATAACTGTTCGCTCGGCGCATCATGATACTAGGTCGCGAAGGGTGGATTTCGCGCCAAATATTAAACCAAGCCACGGCGACCGGCAGCATGCCAGAAAAGGAAATCGATCATCGGGAGCGGAAAAAAAGTCATCGGATGGCAAGCGCATGGCGTTCCAAAAACACAGAAGAAAAAAGCCTCAGCGCCGAGGTTTTCGTTGGCAACAGAATCGCGCGCCGTTGGCTCTAGCGAAAGAGTAAAAAAGCATAACGCCGGAATAGGAAAGCGGCACGACAAAGAGAAGAGAAAAATAGGGAGGCGAGCGGATTAAAGACTCACTTTCTTCGGGATGCTTGACAGTGGAGAAGCAGCCGTCTGCCGACAGATAAAGTAGAAGGGCGCCGTTGGCTGGCAGCTCCTTGAAGCCGCTAGCGAGGAACACCTGTACCTGGCTGTAAGTCGGCTTATACAGCAGGTACTTGTGTGGATTGTCGCGCCTGGGCGCCCCATTCTCCGCGCCAGGATACGGACCGGGCCTGAAGGGCATCCTGCCCGCCGGCGAGGCGTCGTGCAGGTGATTGGGGTCGTCCCTCGGCTCCCTTTCGAGAGTCTGCAGCATCCTGAACATGTCCATCGACAACTCACTGAACTTGACCTGATCGGCGCAATTGCCGACAATCAGGATCTCCTGCAGGGATAGGCACATGGGTGGCGATCGTTCGACAGGCGGCGACGTCTGAGGGCCGAGCCTGTGGGTGAGCACGACCGGATTCGAGTCCGAGTGTAGTACACCCACTGCCGACTCGGCCTTGACGAAGGCCTTGATCTCGTCGAGCACGAGGTTCCACTCGAGCTGATCGTCCGGCTCGTAGGTGCTCGTATAGTCCGCGATCTGCGCGTCGAGCTCCTGGACGAGCTCCCTGACGAGCTTCATGCGATTCAGGAGCAGACAGACGACGATGAAGCGAGCGTAGTACCTAAGCTTCTTCACCATCAGGTCACTCCTGTCCTCCTTTGCGGCGCGACTATAGTACGCGCGGCCGCGTATCGCCGCGTAGAACGAGTAGGCCTCATGCAAGTAGCTGGTCTCGCTCGTGCGAAGGTAGTAGTGGTAGTAGAGTTGGCCGATCTTGCTCGCTATCTCGCCGATCTGCCACCTCTTGAGGCCGTACTTCGTGTCCAGTATCGTTCTGGAATAGAGAGAAGACCGACGAAGGGGGTGAAACGCCTTGATTAGCGACCGCGCGACCACCTTGGGTCGCCTCTGATGCCGCCTCTCAGCTCGGGCACGCTTGCGATTCGATAGCGAGATATAGATCGATCGGCGGCGGAACGATGACGAGGGCAGAGCGAGAGATTTCTGGATTTTGCCGGGTTACGGGGAATGCGGCTACGCCGAGGGAACGCGCGTGCTATAGATCCGGACAATGTGGAATGGCATCGGGATCATCAGGGTGCAGAGTGGCCAATATGGTGTGCGGGATGGGCTAACGTAAGAAACTTAAAGGACGATAGTATCGCTCTAGCTTGACTATATAATGCACATAGTATATGACCCGTATAAAGTACGCATTGACGTGACTAAAGTCCGCGACACAACGTGGTATTGACATAACGTAATTCATGGTCACGCGCCTGTCACAAAGAAAGAGAGTGGACGGAAACAGGAAGAGACTTGCGGGGCGGCAGGAGGCGTAGGGTGGTGGCGGAGGAGGAGGGGCGAGGAAGGTTGCTATAGCTGTAGTAAAGGGGATCCACGAGGATCTGGTCACGTGGCATCGTGCGTACGGGAATTAATATATAAGCGCGAGGAAATTTGCACGGACTCGCATCAATGGGAGGATCGTCAGCCACTGATTGGGCGTGCGTGGTATGGCTGGATATCGCTTAATAGCCGTCATCTGTGACAAAGAAGCGCGGAGAATGCGAGAAACGGAATTGAAATCGGTCATTGAGGCTTGCGCGCACCGCTCATCGCGCGACGTCTGGATTAGCGAATTTAGGAATGGGGTGAAACAAGAGGCAGGGGGAGGCGTAGTAGGCAGTCACTGTCACGCACACGAGTCCTTGGTCACATGGCGCTCGACGTACGACAGTATGACACTCTCCAGACAAAAAGAGGCGTTCGCAAAGCGCTTTTTATGACAAGATCGAGCATCCTGTTCTCGTATCCGATAATCTCACCGCGTACACCCACGCACTGTCGAACTCTCCTTCCTCCAAAGGACACAGTCTCTCCCGAACGGAATGATTCATAGATTGCCGGAAATCAAGGATTCCCACGTTAGAATCCGTCTGAAGGGCTCACCGCTGACGATGCCGCCTTCGCTCGTCCTTCGCTTTTGCACATCGATTCACCGCGAAACTCTACACGCGCCCTTTCGCCGATCGGTCGACGAGGACGAAGAACACTCGTTAACGCCGCCCGCCCCGTGTGGGGCCGTACGACCGAAGCTAGAGTTAGTCTGACTCACCTGTGTTGCTGCTGGAACTTCCAGAGTTTTGTGTAGATGTCGAAGGTGCGCCCGAAGTATCCCTGCCACTGCTTGTGTCCGTACTGTGGTAGGTCGCGTAGCCCGTTGAACAGCTGCTTACTCTTCTCGAGCAGGTGGCAGAACTCGAGGACGACTTTGCGTTCGTGGTCGTCCATGCTAGCCATCATCATGACCATCTTTTCGGTGAGAGATCGCGACCACTGGCTGGACGCCCCTTTTTCCACGGTCGCGGTGGCCCGCGTGATGGCGCCTGCCGATTCTGCCACCCTTTTGCACGGCGGCTACGCGACGACCAATCAATACTTGCCCACCCCGCATCAGGGGGCGCATCGTGCATGCCCGCCACCGCCAACGCCGACGCCAACGCCAACGCCAACGCCAACGCCAACGTCGGCGCCGCCTCGTCACCGTCGCGACGACTACCCCCACAGAGGCTTCCATCTGTCAGCTTGGTCGGTAGGCTCCGAATATACCCCTAAGTAAAAATCAATTCGCCGCTCCCGAGGTAAATCATGCTCTTTAGGATAACAGGGGATCGAGGGTAAGCGGAAGGATCCCACGAATTCTCGTACTGGTAAAAGAAGGGGCAGGATAGCAAGGGTAGCGATAGCTGTTCGGTGGTCAGGGAAATGGGGTCGGTATTGTATCATCGTTTGCTAAGGCTGTGATGCAATTTGTACTACGGCGTTTGGGTGGCTTCTTGCGTCGGGTGAAATTCGTGGATCACGGATAATACGGGCGGGATTAAAGAGATCGTGGTGATAACATGTGTAAGTACGGGGAATTTGGTCTTAAGGTCGCGGAGCCTCGGAGTTATGTAGGGTAGTGTAGTGTTTGAATTTATGTTTGTTTCTTATTTAAGTGTGCAATTTTTTGTGTGCCTTAAAGGAGATACGCTGCGTCTGGTAGAAGGAGGGTGGATAAAAGATTCCTCTTAAGCCGACGCACAACCGATGAATGTGTGATTATAACAAATCACATTTTTGTAGTAATTACAAATCATTTATGTATTTGTAAGATAGATGGATTTTAGTCCATACAACAAACCGGCATTGAAGGTCTGATAACTTTCAAACTTCAAACAAATATTGAGTTACGACAAACACATATTCGTTTGTATTACTTTATTTATACTTTAACGTAAAGTATCTGAAACGAGAATGTTATGACATTAAATACTGACTTTTGTATAAATCCCATCGGATTAGCTTAAACCGACTAAACAGAAGCACCACTGTATTAGCACGTAAAGCAACGTACGAAAACGTAACGTATAACAGCACAAGGAAAACCGACAACCAATCCTCTGGTATCATCCCTTTATTACACGCCGGAGTAAACCTATGAAGAAGCGTTTCCTCGTTTCCATCTCACCTAATCACGTACCATCTACCGAAAATAATTTAGGGATCTGCGCCACCCCTGTCGACAGGCACGTAGCCGATACGTCGATTGAATTAGTAAAAATCCGTTATCGTGCCTGTCCGTGCCGCCCCCAGCAACTTTTCAATTCGGCACTAGTACCGGCGCTCGCTAACGAACCCTAACTGTTTCTTTCGAACGATATAATTAAAATTTCGAAGCGAGAGAGCCGGCAGAAAAAAGACAATGCAAGACAGAGCGACCGCTCGCAGAGGGTGGAAAAGAGTGATGCGCGGATTCGACAGAGATGGAAGAGTAGAGCGAGAAAGCGGGGTTGCGGGGGGTTGGGGGGTGTTAGTCGACACTTTCGTCGTCGGGCCTCGTTACGCCGGCTGCAGAAACGGTGGGAGTTTTGCCGCCCTGCTACTCGGCTACCCGTCGTCGGCGGAGATTAATTAACTAGATAACGGTCCGTGGCTGCAAGAGAGCGAGAGAAAGAGAAGGGGGAGAGCGGCTGTGAGTGCTGGAGTGCGAGAATGGCTGACAGTGTGGGAGCGAGCGCGAGTAGCGTGCGTGAGAGAAGAGGCGATGGAAGATAGAAGGGTGAGTCGGACAGTGGAAGCGAGAGGGTGCGAGGGTCCGCGAGAAAGTAACGGAGAGGGTCATGGGGTAGCGCTGGGAGAGGTATAACCATGGCCCGGCACGGAACCCCATGGCGGACCATGGGGGGTTCCGAGCCGGACGGTCGAGTCCGGCGTATATCGACTGTGTCGCCTCATCTACAAGTCAATCAGGTTCGCGTGCCGCGAGCTCGTGAAGGCGGCCGGTACACGTAAGTAAGTAGGTAGCCTGGCCCGCGGTGTATCTGTATAAGAGAAGCACCGCGCAACCCACACGTGCGTCAAGGTGCACGTCGCGTCTACATGCGGCCACCTTTATGCCGGCCAGGTATGCAAGTATAATGCGCTGGCGCATATATGAATGCTTATGGTAATCCGCGAGCGGCAGGCTCGTTTCGACGTAACGCCGGATGGCTTGTAGATAGAGCCCGAACCCCTATCGCCCATGGCTATCGGTTCGTATGCAGCCGGTAGTCTTTGGATCGGCCGCGCAATCCCTGGCCCGACCTTCGGACACGATCGACAGAGCTTCCGCGGGCTCCTGATGAAGACGTATCGCTGCCGCCGATTCGTCGCCAAGCGGAGGAACGCTCCTGGCGGGAGCTTGCGGCCGCGGTCGGCAAATGCTCGGTTAATGATGACAAATGCGGACCAGAAGACGATACGTAATAGCGGCCAGGATTGGCTGCACTGTTAACCCACTCCGAAGATGAATGTGCGCGTGTAATAAGGACACCCGGCACGCACGCATTCGCGGGAAGTGCAGGTGACCGGTCGCAGGGTGAAAAATTGGTCGGACTGCTAGATTGCACGGTACTATAACGCTTGCAAAGTGACGGAACGCCATAAATAACATGTAGTGCGCACAAATAAAATAGTGACGCTACTACACAAAGTTAATCAGCAATCCTTTCTTAATTTCATTAGTCACTTTCTTTTCCTATTCCATCGCATTGGATTCTTTCCCCACGTACCTGCTAGCCTGTTTACGCTAACCGCCTCCCGCAAACAGTCTCACAGAAGTCAAATGTAAAAGCCGCGCTTCGCAATAAACGTCAGATCCTTAAACTTGCATGATCATGCCCAACAATGAAAGCCCAAGTCTTTCGCAAGGTGGTCCTGGGCACTACGTGAGTGAGTCAGCGCGACCTTGCGGATCGATGGGGTTGAGCAGCGGTCGGACCCATGGGTTTGAATTCATCACAGACGAGGCAGCAGTACTAGCAGCCGGTCGTGTGGCCTGTCTGGGTATAGACGAGCGATCATATCGGGTCGTTAACTGATATTAATAGCAGGGCGCGGTGAATGTGCGTAGTCTCTCCCACTCTCACTTTCTCACACGCACGTTTTCTCTCCCTCCTTTACTGCCTTCCGCCACCCGCACACTTTCTCCCCTTCTCGTCCGTTCGCTCTCCTCGCTCACTGTCTCTCACCAACGCACTTTGGCCGTGTCCGTTTCGGTACACATTTCTCTCTTCCTCCCCATCCGTCACTCTCTTTCTCTCGCTTCATCCTTTCTCATGGGGCCCTTGCCCTAATTGCAACAAATTAAATCACGCGCTATCGGCCGTAACCGGGGGCGTGTGCGTGCACCGATTGCGCATGCTTTTTTATCGGCATCAATCGCCGGGCGTATTGTTTCCAATTAAGGCCTCATGGCAGAAACGTACGTTTTCTGATGTTACCGTTAGAAGTGCTAGGCGAGATTTTAAACCGTTGAATGCTGCGTGCTTGAATTGCGTGGGTGGGTAGCAAAGTTATATATGCTCATTGGAACGTGTTATTCTGAATATGAAAAAGCATTTTTATGGTGGATTGTAAGATCGGTGATTATAAATAAGTAAAGTTGGCGCATAAAAGTTTTATATAGATTGCGAGGTGAAATACTTGTTTATGAAAAGTAAAGATCTGATTTGATGAGCGCAATGAACAATTTTGCTCCGTATTAAACGCGTCCAGAAACTCGTCGAACTATTATCGTAAATTTATATTAATTCCGAAAGCGCAGCGGCGGCCTTTGCAATTCATCGTACGAAATTGGTCGAACGCGAGTTCGAAGTAATTTATAAGCATGGAAATACACTCTTTTTAATATGCAGTACTAACCTGTTGAATGCGTTGTGTTCGTGACAAGCAGTGATTACATTTCTTCTCCGGAGTTAGATTCATTTTTTATAATTTCAACGCTCGTGTCGTTTGTGATAATCGTGTTAGCCTTCGTGATTCCGCTGTAATTCCGTATAATCGTATCAAACCTACAATTCTCCGAACATATGATTTTACGACGGAAGGCACTTTGGTAATTGCCATAATTTCCAATCGTTCATTAACTCTCCAAAGACATAACTTTTTAAGTAGCTCCTCTCATACTTAGCATACTTAACTATTACTTCCTTACATACGGACACCTTACAATTTAGTACTTGGATCTCATAACATTGCCAAATAAATACACTTATCAACACTTACGAACACGTACTTCAAGATCATGCCATTTCAGTCCCCCATCTAATCCCTTACGCCATTTAATTAACACATGCTCGCACAAATAAAAAGTTGTATGCCTGCGGCAGTAACAGAAAATGAAATTTCTAACTCTTTAAACCACATTCCTTCCTTCACTATACTCTCCTATTCTTATGTTCGGACACGTCCGAAGCGTCTTCGGTTAAGATATCATAGAAAGGTAAGCGGTAACCGTTCGCATGGAAAGAGGAGAAAAATTCGAAATAAAAAGTATGGTTGCGGAGACGACTTTTGATATTTCCTGCCCTTACCATTAGCCAAGCGGGACTTTAGCTGGCGAGGGTGGTTCGGGGGATGCGAGGAAAGCCTCAGGAAGCTCTAACTCACGGGCAAAGGGGCAACCCACCCCGTTCAACCGAGCCAGCCCCTGCCATTAACATTAACCGAGCACATACAGGGTGTTTGCAATGGTATTATCGATCGCTACCAACTGAAAAAAGTTTCTTTATGGCATGTTCGGCGAAACATTGTACTCCAGTAATTAGACGAGAGGATTTCCTCAATCCTGAAACGTCGAAGTAAATCGTCCGTTAGCGTTAGAATAGAAGAAGCGCGTTGCAGTGAGTTTCTAAACGAATTTGGGTAATGCGATCCTGTGTGTAACGGCCATATTTTCTGCCGCGACATTCGAATGTCTTTTTATAAAGTGTGTCATACTGACGTCATACGTTAGATTGTCTTTTATGCGGAAGTGCGTTCTGTTGAGGTGTGAAGAATGGACAACGATTTGATTCGCGCCATGCATAGATTTAACAAAAGTCTAATCTGTGCTAGATTCAATAGAAGCGCCGATCTAGAATGGATTTATGACTCCTTACGAGCTTAATAGTCTTGTCGGGGTCTGATCAGCGTTAACTTTAGATCTGGGCCAGCTTCGTCGTGGACATGGTACGTTCGGGAAGTGGCTAGCTCACATTCACGAAAGCCTGGTCTAAACGCTGATAGACTCGTTTTCACATTATGCCGGCCTGCTGAGGGAATAGCCGTGCGTGATAAGCGCTAACAATGGTTAAGACATCGGTGTTAGTGGACCGGCGCTGGTGCTTTTCGGATCTCGTTGACTATGCAAGAGTCAGCTGGAGTCTATTATAAAGTTAAGATCGATACCGACGTGGAAACGCGGAAGGTGTGTCGAACTGGCAGCATACAAACGCTTCTGCCGAAAGAGAAAGAATCGACGAGGGAAAGAGTGGGTGACCGATGATCTTTATTTTCATTTGTCTTCCAAGTAAGGGTCGAGCATTGTTTTTGTCCAAAGTCGTGAACCAGCTCTGTCGCGCTGATAATCGACACAGACGATCCTGCGAGAATTAAGGCGTATGAGATGAATGGTTTTCACGTGCCAGCGACGATCCCCTCAGCGTTTCGCTTCCTGCAGAAACCATGAGCAATGTCTGCTCGTACCTCTTCGTTCATGCGTAAAGTTTCCGATCGTCAAGCAAGAAGCGATGTCAATCGTGCGAGAAACATCAACGCATTGTACGACTGACCGTGTACCCTGTAGCTGTAAGTGCATTGTCATGTAAAAGGCGCACGATTCTGCTCTCGGCCAAAGGGCAAATGTCGATAGATAAAAACTATTGCAGAGCTTGGCTCAGGAATAACGTGATTGAATGAATTGTGTAATACGTGAACAATAACTTTTAGCCGCTGTTCGATATATGTTTATCGACGTTACATTTCGATATTCTCATAAACGCTATTGTTGAGTATTTAGAAACATTCGCATCAAATAAATAGTAGAAAGACCCTATAAATTCAATTGTTAACCTACGATCTCCCAAAAACTTGCGAAGGCACGATTGAACAGAAACGTTTCTTTGTACTTAAGTCGGCATCCAATTGAATTAATCGGCCAACCCTACGACCTGGCGAATCTGACCCGGTCATTTTTGACATCCGTATCGCTTCCCCTGCGGCACCGATGATTCGCGAGTGTCGCGTCGATCACGTCGGTTAACGAACACGACGATAACGGTGTATCGTTATCGCGATATGTATGTACGCGCACCGCCCCCTGCCCACTGCCCTTTGAAAAGCCTGCGACCGGGCACGTGTCGCCAGTGTCGCGCCCCCGTTGTTATCGTCCTGCCTGGATCAGATAACTTTCGTTACAAGCAGATACCGGCGTACGCGCGAATTCGCATGGATCACGACCTTGCTCGTATAGATCGTCCGATATCGCCGACCTATTAATCAACCAAACCGTCGGCGACACGCCGAAGATTTTTTCGTGCCGTTTGCGCCGTGCACCATTTGTCCATTGACGTAACGACTCTCGCGTAGCGTATCCACGAGCCGTCGTAGGAAAAAGCGCACGCCCACTGTCGGCAGCCTTTTTAAAGAGCAACCGGCCAGTTCCGTCGCGGGTGAAAGTGGTGCGTTTCGAAGTTTTCACTGCCATCGATCGGCCGCGGTATCGAGCGGCGGCGAAGCCGCGATCAAAATTCCAGCGCATCGCGGCCGCGTACGTGACGTCGGGCATAACGAAAGTACGACGCCACGTCTTGCACGGCAGAGAGCGGTCGACGGCAGGGGCTCCGCAGGTTTCGCCGCGCCGGAGGGGTCGTCGAAACGAAAGAGACAGCGGCGAAGGCGCGTCGCGAGAAGAAGAAGACGGCGCGCGGCGAAGAGCGCAACGAAAACGCGGAGCGACGAAGACACGTGCGTACGCTGGGAGGGTCGAGGCGAGCAGGACGGAGGAGCGAAGACAGAAGGGGCAGAGCGCGAGCGTAGAGGACAGGGCGAGACCCACCCTGGTGGATGATCCCGCCTCTAAGGAGCCGCTTCATGCCAGAACCGAGGGAGAGACAGGCCGAGGCCCGGGATGGGGGTGAGCAGAACCCTCCGACGCCCTCCTCCCCGCTCGCCACCCCTCCTGGCAACCCCCCGCGGAGGACGTCCCGGCGCAGGCTCCGATACAGCCAATCGTCGGACCGCGACTGATAACGACGCTGCCAAATGTGCGTCCGTCGCACCGCGGCCGAGTCCGCCACGGTGGTCCACGCGCTGACAAACTCGTAACATCCCCGCGAGCAAGACCGGTAATCCTCGAAGGCAATCGCGCCCGCGACGCAGCTTCCCCCACCCGCCAGGAGCGCCCGACGATTTTGAACCGACGAAAACGCGTCGAGACGCTGCTCGACGGACGTTTTTGCCGCGCGCCGGCCATGTCGTAAGACGCGCGTGCGAGGGTGCTGGTCTTTCATGTGAACCGGTAGACTGCTGGCGACCTAAGGGTTCTGCGAGGAGCTGAGGGTTCGCGGTCGTGGAGATTGTGCA
The DNA here is from genome assembly GCA_033815515.1 of Cryptocheilus praepositus. Taxonomy (NCBI): domain Eukaryota; kingdom Metazoa; phylum Arthropoda; class Insecta; order Hymenoptera; family Pompilidae; genus Cryptocheilus; species Cryptocheilus praepositus. The sequence continues at coordinate 176,283 of JAWWQZ010000257.1, read as the reverse complement.
CGGCTTCCGCAGGAAGGCCTGACAGTTTAAACGCGCGGCACGGCGAGCTGGATTTGACAGTGGATAAGACTACACGCGGAACCCCGCACTGACGGTGAGTGTTTATGCGTTCGCGCCGATCGGCGGTTTTGCGGGTGAAAGTAGATGAAGCGGGCGTTGCGTGAGGAGGAACGGTAGATGTGAATCTGGTGAGAGGTGTTTAAGAATGTGGGAAGGCAGAATGACGGTGGATCCGAACGTATGAAACGCTTGACGGTCGCTTATCGGTGCTTTGATGTCGAATGAATTGTGTACTTTGATATTAAAATACGGAGGTTGTCGTGGAATAGTAATGATTTGACCGTCATTGAACTTCGGGTAACTATACTGAATAATGCAGCACGCCGATTTTCATACTAACAGCGATGTTTTCCGTCTGATACAAAATCTGATTGAGATGTAAATGTGCGGAGGCGGTTGTTGGCGGAAAAAATTCTCGACAAGGCAGGGTATGTACGCGTTAGTTTGATGTCGCTGTGGGACGCCGATGTTTTGGCTAACGTACATCCTGGAACATGCTTTCGAATAATGTTTGCTATATTGTGCACTTCTTTTTAATACATGGACGATGGAGAACAGCTTGAACAGTGCTGAATAAGACGTTACCTTGGTCTCAGCTCTGGCCAGTTCCGTTCACCGTTACTAAAGCCATAATTAGATATTACCTCATGCAGTAGTTAAAAAATACATTCTTAAAAATGTCTTCTTCTTGGTTTATGTTTTTAGAAGAAGGCATTTTTTTCACATTACATAGTACATAAAGTTGCGCGTAAAAATCAATAATAATTCAAATTTCTGTAAGAAGTCAAATTTGTTTACACCATTAAAGCATGAACTTTGAGAAATAATTTTTTTCCGTTGCACCATCTTCCATAATTCTTTGCAATTTACAACAGATAACCTGCAGCCTAGAGATTAGAATGTTCTTATAGAACCTATTCATTGAATTTTCATTGAAACCATTCGTAGATAGTACTATGTCGAAAATGATAATGTATTCGCCTGTGAACATTCTTCATATTAATGCATTACGATATATGTAGGTCATTCCACTCGCGAAAGAATGTCCAAACGAGATAATCCGGTGAAATGTACGTTTAATCGGAAGTCGCGGAGAATTGGAAGAATACCAAATGCGAGCCCGTCGCACCGTAACCAAATTATATCGGATAGTTCATGGTCATAATGCACATGGTCCTCGGGCAATGTACTACCCGCATTCGCATGAACTCAGTCAGTAATCCACGGTTACTCGACAGACGTGATCGCTGGTATCAGAATCGACCGAAGTGCAAGTTTAACGTCCACTTTATGTCACGATAAAATATACGTTTTCAAGGCGGTTCTTTTATACAGCACTAAATCATTTCTTGCTTCATTGTTGGAAAAGTTAGCGAGAATACGCAACACGGTGTTTAGTTCTCAAATTTCCTAATTCATCAATTTTTTTAAGTGCATTGACTTTCTTGCGTACATTATTTTTCCACAGGAACCTGTTAGAAAATCTCATCGGCACCTACACAATAATTACAAAAATCCTTTAGGCAATTCTGACGTTTTCAAGGCGGTTCCTTTATACAGCACTAAATCATTTCGTGCTTCATTGTTGGAAAAGTTAGCGAGAATACGCAATACGCTGGTTAGTTCCTAAATTTACTGATTCATCGATTTTTTTAAGCGCATTCAGTTTCTTGCGTACATTATTTTTCCGCAGGGACCTGTTATAAAATCTCATCGGTATCTACACAATAAAATCTTACAAAAGTCATTTAAGCAATTCTGACGTTGCTTTCGTCTCACACGTTGACAACGACGCTTGTTCAAAAAACAGACACATAACCGACCATCATTGAGTCCAATCTGTATTTTTCTCAGGAGTGTTCCACTGTCACGCAAACCTTCGCACTGTTCTCAGCTGAATAATCACCTAAAAGACGCTATCGAATTCTCGCATACCGAACACCCATTTTTCAAGTGCATTGAGTCCATCAATTTTTTTAAGTGCATTGACTTTCTTGCGTACATTATTTTTCCACAGGAATCTGTTATAAAATCTCATCGGCACCTACACGATAAAATCATACAAAAATCCTTTAAGGAATTCTGACGTTGCTTTCGTCTCACACGTTGACAACGACGCTTGTTCAAAAAACAGACACATAACCGACCGTCATTGAGTCCAATCTGTATTTTTCTCAGCAGTGTTCCACTGTCACGCAAACCTTTGCATTATTCTCAGCTGAATAATCACCCAAAAGACGCTATCGAATTCTCGCTAAACCGAACACCCATTTTTCAAGTGCATTGAGTCCATCAATTTTTTTAAGTGCATTGACTTTCCTGCGTACATTATTTTTCCACAGGAACCTGTTATAAAATCTCATCGGTACCTACACGATAAAATCTTACAAAAATCCTTTAGGCAATTCTGACGTTTTCAAGGCGGTTCCTTTATACAGCACTAAATCATTTCTTGCTTCATTGTTGGAAAAGTTACCCAGAATACGCAACACGGCGGTTAGTTCCTAAAGTTCCTGTTTATTCGATTTTTTTAAGTGCATTGAGTTTCTTGCGTACATTATTTTTCCACAGGAACCTGTTATAAAACCTCATCGGTACCTACACAATAAAATCTTACAAAGGTCCTTTAACTAATTCTGACGTTGCTTTCGTCTCACACGTTGACAACGACGCTTGTTCAAAAAATAGACACATAACCGACCATCATTGAGTCCAATCTGTATTTTTCTCAGGAGTGTTCCACTGTCACGCAAACCTTCGCACTGTTCTCAGCCGAATAATCACCTAAAAGACGCTATCGAATTCTCGCATACCGAACACCCATCATTTCAACGCTCTCATGAAACGAACTTCTGGACCATTTTCCCCGGCCGACGTCCGCGCGTCGGAAACGAAACGCGCCATGAGGCTTGAAACGCACTTTTTCGTTATGCATGCAAAGAGTATTACAGTCCAAGGAGGTTAAGTACCGTTAACGACCACGCGCGGACGTATCCACACGCACACACCGAAACGCACTTTCGACACTGTGCACCGCAAACACATGCACCTACGTGCATGTAATACAACACACACGCGCGCACGCGTAAGTAACGCACACGCACCGGAACAGTGTTGAAACTTTACAAGCCCTTAACGAATACACGATACGCACACTTTCTCTCCTTCACTATCCAACGCGCGCGCGTTTTCACGAATAACGCCGCGACCGCACGCATGTTCAACGCATAATTATCACGCTGCGCTCCGAGACCACTTTCGCGGTCGCTTTTATTTCGCCGCATTGCACTTCGGCGTTTCAGCCGGGCGACGGTGAATTTTCTACCTATTTGTCGCGGCAAACGGCCCTTTTACGTCGTACAGTCAAATATCTATACACGCTCGGCTGTCGTTAACGTTGTCCACCGGGCGATTTAGCGGTGTCTGTGGTCAGTGATGTTTGCGATTGTCTTTCGCGTATATCAAGCGTGGTGAGACGTCCAACGTGATTTCGAGGGAATTGCGTACCATTCGCATTTGTAGTTATTAAAATTCGCCAGGTATTCCAATCGACGATTAGTCCAGTAAACGATTGTAATGAATATTTCAAGTAAACGACCGTAACGAACCGGGTAAACGATTATAACGGATAATTCGAGTAAACGATTGTAAAAAATATTTCGAGTGAACCATCGCAACGAATATTTCGCGTGAATGACTTCGCACTCCAACGTTCGCGCAATCTTAAACCGGCAACATCCGAATGCGACGTCGATTTTAATCGTGTAATGAATATTTCAAGTAAACGACTGTAACGAATATTTCAGGCAAACGATTATAACGAATAATTCGCGTAAAGGATTTTAAAAAATATTTCGAGTAAACCATCGCAACAAATATTTCGCGTAAATGACTTCGCACTCCGACCTTAAACCGGCAACATCCGAATGCAACGTCGATTTTAATCGTGTAATGAATATTTCAAGTAAATGACTGTAACGAATATTTCGGGCAAACAATTATAACGGATAAGTCGAGTAAACGATTGCAAAAGATATTTCGAGTAAACCATCGGAACAAATATTTCGCGTAAATGACTTCGCACTCCATCGTTCGCGCAATCTTAAACCGGCAATATCCGCATGCGACGTCGATTTTAATCGTGTAATGAATATTTCAGGCAAACGATTATAACGGATAATTCCCGTAAACGATTGTAAAAAATATTTCGTATAAACCATCGCAACGAATATTCCGCGTAAATGACTTCGCACTCCTGCGTTCGCGCAATCTTAAACCGGCAACATCCGAATGCGACGTCGATTTTAATCATGTAATGAATATTTCAAGTAAACGACCGTAACGAATATTTCAGGTAAACGATTATAACGGATAATTGGAGTAAACGATTGTAAAAAATATTTCGAGTAAACCATCGCATCGTATATTTCGCGTAAATGACTTCGCACTTCTGCGTTCGCGCAATCTTAAACCGGCAACATCCGCACGCGACGTCGATTTTCACGTGGTTCCGCCAAAACATTACCCTCGCCCGCATTATTCATCGACTTCGCCGAGGCATCGGGGGCCAGCTCCTCAAAAAACGCCACCCCCCCTTCGATTTTTCAGCAGAGTCCGCACGTGTCGCCGGGCCGTCTCATTTTCGCCCGACGAAAACAAGGAGCCAAGCGGCGGTTATCTGATAAAGGTATTCTCCGACAGCGTTTCTCCCTCTTTCGCATGCGATTGTGCGCCTATATCGCCCGCGACAGTGCATTTAAATAGTGTGTGTAGGTACATGCGAGAGAGTTTAGACGAGGTAGGCAGAGGGGTTTCCGGCGAGCGTTAACAGAGTAACAGAGTGATGTAATGAGGCCCGGAAGCAGGCAATTTGCTGGCCGCGGCGGCCGCAGTTGCGCGAGACAACCTGCCCGGAGTACCTTCTTCTTGATACCGGGTCCAGAGCCTCCTCTGGATCAGATACCTGTGCGTTTCGGGGTATAGCGTGTTGAGCCGATCGCGATCGGCAGCGAATAACGCGCGCGTCTTCGCGTTGGCACGCAATTGAACGGTCATTTAGCCGGCAACTGCCTCGCACCAAATTTCAAGACGATCGCACGGCGAACGAACGTTTCTGTTACGAAGAGCGGCGTTAATTGAGACGACGAAATCTGCGCACGTGTGAGAAGTGTCCAGCGGAAGTTTGGTGGTGTGTGAGTGAGCAATATCGGAACGTGTGTCGTACGAGAAACTGGAGACTTTTTGGAGAGTACGTAAAGTGAAATGGTTGTTGGGAGAGTTGTGAGTATTGAGATGGATCGATGATTGAGGGTTGTGTATGCTGGGTTAGTGAGACGACTGATAGGAGCTGGCTGGAAATTTGGTGTGGAGGATTGACGCGGCTGGGTTCGAGAAAGACGGGATTTTGTAATTAGGCTGGCCGTGTGATAAAACGCTCCTGCGAATTTGCAAGTCAATGCGATTCGGACGGAGGGAAGGTGTAAATGGTTTCTGCAAAAAGTTGGTAGTGCGCGTGTCATATGACGCAGTGGAATCGAGGGGAGACGATCGAATTTCTTTGAAGCTGGGCGAACCTATTTTTAATTGATCTTTGATGGTGTCAAATTGCTAGGACTTCTTAAGTGAACGTAAGAAGAACGTATTCAATGCGATTGATTCTCAATTAACGAAACGACGTGTTTCCTCTGTTAAGCGCCTCAACAATACATTTTCTCCTGAAAAAAAACCGACTACAGTAACCTTCCGCGGAAGTTATCAAGCTAACAGAAAAATCGTTATGTGCACAAATTTCTTATCACCGTAACGATTGGAAAGATCGAACCGGGAATACTTCGGACGAAATACTCATCAGTCACGAACCGGCAACTGAATATCGAGGACTCGACGAGGTAGAATTTTCGAAGACCGTCTGCTGTCGTGGACGTCGCGTCGACGTTTCCGCGATAAAAAGATTCGTAATTGAACGCGCGATGAAATTCGCGCATCAATGAGGCGATTCGTCGTTCCGCCGAGAGCACCGCCGAGCAAGATACATCATCCGTACGCGTTCGCTTTTCGGAGTTCGCGCAAAGTGAGACATTTGTCTGCCGTGCAGAGTTCCATCGACGCTGGTACGAGCTGTGAGCGGGAATTGTGCGATATCCGTCATGCCCCGTTCGGTGAACAGTGAAATTATGTGATAATTTCGTGAACGTGATTGAATTGACCTCGATACACTGTGTGCCTTTGGGATACTTGCGAGATCCTTGATCGTTGGGCGATTCGGCCGATAGCGGACTCATTGTAGCAGCGTAATAACGGTGGAATGAATCTTGAGCGAGTCGAGTACGCGAATTGCCGTCCGACCGATCCTGGGCCTGTGGAAGTGAGAGTGTGAAAGCCGTCGAATGATCGCAGAGGCGCGAACACGTCGCGGGATATTGGTCGTCAACACGGTCGCAGCAAGCGAAGGTAAAGAAGCGCGCATCTCGATGGCTTCGATGAGTTTCCGCGCGATCGACGAATTTCGGGGCAACGCGTCATCCTACCCGCTCGTGGGGTCCAACGGAGTCGGACTCGTTTGAAAAATAATTTATGTAACGGATACGCGGAGGAAGTGAGAGATTTTGAAGATTAAGCGGAAGCGCACTCATGACAAGCTACAGGCCTGAAACATTGTAGGCAGCGCCGTTTGAAGGTCTCACGACTCCGGGCTTGGGATTATCATAAGATCGTATCAGCGTGTTCCTCATGCAAATTTTCAAGCCGTACGCCGCGATCACTTTCAGAATTGTGATGAATGTAATAACTTCGAGGCCGCATCGATAAAATGTAGATCAGAAACCCCGCCACGGTGTATACAGTGCTCCTAGTCGATTGTGATGCATGTCGTTCCTGTAAATTACGACGGGATCGATTACAACCATCGAGCCGGTCGTTACGTGCACGTATTCAGATGCCCTCGTGTATTTACGAACGGTCAGTCTTTTCCGTACGTGACATCCGTTCGTTTTAATACGATAGCCACATTTGCCGGATGCCTCGAGGGTCCTTTAACGATCTTCAACAGCGCTGACCGCATGCCCGTAAGTGCTGTTGACTCGGAGCAAAGCGTACTCGCGCCGTGCCGATTCCTATTGCATTTTGACACTGTACTCTAATGCCTTCCGTTGCATTTGATCGTTCGATCAATTTCTTTGATCGCGCGTCTCAGGATTGCGAAGTGGTTTCCTCTTGAACTTGAGGGTCGCTGACTTCTTTGTTCAAGCCTTGCATATGCAAAACTTGCAAGGTTTCTGACTTGCGTTCTCATGAACATACGCTTAGATTACAACGATCTATGTAACTTTTCAGTAGTTCTTTCATGTTACTGTTCATGTAGTTGAAAAATTTCATAAATTTGTGGTATATGAGGTATTTCTTGGGTACAAAGGTTTTCTTAGTTCATCGTCGATGCATTAGTAAGCACTTTTAATTGTTCGTATGCAGGTGCGTTCGGATCAATCTTACGTTGACCCCGACAATATTCTGACGAAATCAGCTTCAATAGGATTAATTGCAAATTACCTAGTGGGTCGCATATACACACACGCGTATAACAAGGGCGTAACACAAGTATACCGGTGCGCTTGAAGACTGTTCTCTCGCCGTAATTAAAGAAATCAATCTAAATTTTTATCTGAAAACGCTCTGGTGACGAAACTTTCTCGTCATTTTACAATTAGTCATGACTATCTATCGTCCAAAATTACGCTTCGACATCACACGCAATTATATAAGTCCGATATTCAGTCGCAAATAATATTTCTGCTTGATCCCGAACGACTTTGCAGAACTGCGTGACTTTGTCCCATGTTTGCAGTTTTCTACCTCATACCAAAGCAGTCCTCCTCATCACATATCCCTGCACAAAATCCCAAACACGGCTTATGCAAGTCGAACTTTTACAAGCTCTTATCATACACTAACTGTATATAATATTTCTGCCTGATCCCAAACGATTTTTAAGAATTGCACGACTGTGTCCTATCTGCAGATTTCTACATCATACCAAAGCAATCATCCTTATCACATATCCGTACACAAAATCCCAAACGCGGCTTATGCAAGTCGAACTTTTACAAGCTCTTATCATACACTAACTGTATATAACATTTCTACTTGATCCCAAACGACTTTTAAGAATTGCACGACCCTGTCCTATCTGCAGTTTTCTACATCATACCAAAGCAATCCGCCTCATCACATATCTGTACACAAAATCCCAAACGCGGCTTATGCGAGCCGAACTTTTACAAGCTCTTGTCATACACTAACTGTATATAATATTTCTGCCTGATCCCGAAGGACTTTCAAGAATAGCACGATCCTATCCTATCTGCACTTTTCTACATCATACCAAAGCAATCTTCCTCATCACATGTCCTTACACAAAATCCCAAATGCGGCTTATGCAAGTCGAACTTTTACAAGCTCTTACCATACACTAACTGTATATCCCTCTGTTATTTTCAGGGGCTCTTTGGTGATGTACGACAGCGCTAGCTGTTCGTACGCAGGTGCGCTCGAATTAAAGGGAGCCTCCGGGGCAGGAGCCGCGGCCGCAGGCGTAACAGCGGCAGGAGTTAAGCAGGAGAACTGGCCGTATCGCGGCCTGACCTGCGGTAGCACCTTTCAGCGTCTCAAGGAAAGCGTCGACAAAGCGAAGCAGGCCCTTGCGGATCGCGGAGGCTACCTCGCAGGAGCTTTTTCGCCTCCACCACGTGCCAACCCGTCCGCCATTTCGCCAACCGCCTCCATCACCGGTGAGTGCTTCCGCATTCCTGAATCCCGTCCCGACGCTCCATATTTTATTCTTTCCTGCGACGACAATCGATAATCTGTCGAAGTGGAATCGTACGTCAGAAATCGCGATACGCGAGTCTCGTGATGATAAACGCAAAAGTTGGCTGTGCGCGAAGATGTTGGATCGTTTTAAAACCCTTTGAGTGCTGAATACTTCCGGTCAAAGCGCTCGCTGAAGACCGAATACTTTTCACTAATCTAAACTCTATCGATTGATTATGTAAGGCGCAACTAAGTTCTAACGAAAATATTTAATTTACGCCAAATTAAACAATCCAAGAAAATTACTTGATAAAGAGCGCATCTGTATTCAGCTCATACATTGATAATTGTGGCTGCAATAGGTAAGAAATCGAAACGATTGGAAAACGCATATATGCGCCCATAGTCGACACCGACAGATTTCGGCGGACGCATATATGCGTCCATAGCAGTCAAAGGGTTAAGAGACAAGTTTATTTTAGATTGACTGAGGGTGCCTGTAAAAATTGACAGACGCCTATCGAGTGGACGGTTTGCTGATATCGTGCGTTGCTAATTTTAGAGAGGAGACCGGTCTACGCTGACATAACGAAATGCTTGAATTACGTTAAATTGTTCCCATATCGAGTTTCGCGTTTCTCACGCGTGCGACTGTTCAGTGTCGTCGCGCACCTAGCGCACGTTAATAATTATGCGAGCCGTGTGCAGGAGGGCTGCATCGACGTGGCGAGGCGCAGCGTCGAAAAGACACGAAAAAGCGGTAGGGCCGAGCGTGTGAAAGTAGTTACGGCCGCGAAGTTTCTATTAGGCGTGCTCCCAGCATCCAGCCTGGCCAGGTGTCGGCGATACACACAGCACGCAACTTGCTCAACGCTGCCGCGAAATTGTCTCTAATAGCGAGGCACAGGTCACGCACAGACACGTTACGCGAATGACACGCAACGTGATTAACCACGTGGACAAGTTCATATGAGGCAGAAAAAGCGGTGCAAGGGTAAACCCCGGGCCGCTTCAATGTACACGCACACACCGAACGCGTTCGCGATAACGTTATTTACGGAGGCCAGAACGATATCCGCAACTTTTTCCAAGTATATTTTAATTTAATCTTCTGCCGGCCGCCGTCTGTGCCTGCTTTCGTTGCCGGCCGGCCGTACGTGTGGCATTGTAACGAATCGGGCCGAGGAGTGCGGAATTAACATCGGGCGAGTGTCACGCGAGTGAGAGTACAGAGAGGCAGAGATATAAACGATGTAAAATATTCGCCCCGCCGGATACGACTTGGGCGCACGAATTACGTGTTACCGACACTCGTAATTATTGCGCGCAAATAAAATTATGACTCTCCGCCGGGGGAGCACGTGCGAATCGAACGTCTCCGCTGGAAGATATTTAGCACGGTCACGCATCGAAACAAAACCCGTCGATCCGCGCTGATGCGTGCGATGTATCATTCGTGGAGGCCGCGTAAAAAAGCAGATCGACGCGGTTTCTCGATTAATCAGCGCGCGACCCCCACGTGCGATCGTCAACCGATCCGCCGATCGTCGATTCTTCTGGAGAACGTAAATAAAAGCACGCGGGCACGAAGACGCGGGTCATCGGCCCTCGGCGAGGCGGGGCGCGGATGTTCGGGAAACGAAAAGGAGAACGGGCGCTGCGAAAAAGAAAAAGAGAGCGACAATCGCGGCGCGCAATAATTTGTCACCGCGCGCCAACCGCGATACCGGTGGGCTGACTGTTGCACTTCGTTGTCGCCGATTTCCGATTGTTTTTTTAAAGCGCCGGTCGCCGAGGACATTAATTACCCGGGCAGTGTAAATCACGTTATCTACCGCCCACGCCTCCGCGAGGAGGTGGTAGAGGAGGAAGAGGAGGTGTAGTACGAAGAGGTAGAGGCAGAGGAGGAAGCGGAGGAAGAGGGTGAATGTCGGTGCTACGATAGGAGAGGAGGAGTGAGGGAGGCAGATGCGGTAGTGGTGGTGGCAACGGTGGTACACGGGATTGCAGAGGGAAAGAGGGCTGCACGAGGGTTGCACCGCTGCCAACAGAGTAAAACGGTCGTCGACTGCTTTCCACGGCCACACCAATATCCTGCGTGTTCGCCGAAAATTTATCGGTCGCACGAAAACTTTCATTTCGGCCAGGTACCGCGCGCACTCCGCGTATCGCCGAGCGTGGATCGCGAATCTTTGAAATCGGAGGCGATAGGTGATCGTGAGTCGCAGTCGCGTGAGTGGAGGTTGATTCGTAGGAAGACGGATAGTACGAATTTGTTGGGCGCAGAAAACGGATTTATGGCCGTAGAATAAATCGAATGTGCGCATGTAATATTTGTATGAATTTGAAGGTTGAATTGTCTGGTAGGATCGATGTTTTGATGTTTTTTCATGAATATTTGTAGTACCGTTAAAATTTGCCTGTTTAACTTAATGCCTTCTGGATTATATGTGATCGGAATAGAGACGATGATCGCCAGAGATCCAGTATTTCCAGAGCGTACGAGTTTCACTTTTTATAAAAGACAGTTTATGCTCCGAAAACTTTTTACTATGAATTTCCGACTCTTGATTCTGCCGCGGTAACGTAACACGTCATAGATCACAAATCATGAAGATAGATGGGCATCGTTGGGTTCTTGCAACAACAAGAGAAGCCTTGTGGAAAAGCGAAACGTGACCCGTGCCTTTCACAAGTTGCGCCGTGAATGATTTAGATTTGATAGAACGGTTCCGGGAAAGTGACCGTCGCGTCGAATTGTTAAATCGTCACGTATGAGCCGAGCGATATTTTCGATACCGACGAAATTTGCATGACAACGGACCCGTTACATGTACACAGCGAAAAGCTTGCGGATACAGCGAACTTGATGTCGCTATACACCGCAGCACCGCGCTTAAACTTTCCGCAACCGTAAAGAAAGTCACCGACCTATTCCGCGTCACTCTAAATCTCGCCCTTTGCCCCATCAAACTATACATACTTGACGAAAAACTCGAAACTGAGATTTTTCACCCGAACGCACGCGTCCATTAAACCTGCCCGATAACCAAGACGCACCGTTTACACGCAACTGCGAATCAGCCATAAATCAAGCGAGCATCGAAGCTTTCCCGATCGACGCTATTCACGTAACGTTCATACGTCATCGCTTCTTTTTCGCGTTCGACGCCGCTTGTTAGCCGGTTGACATTTTTTCTTCTCGCAACCACCTTACGCTATCGTTTGAGACGATTGCGCGTGAGGCGCGAAGGGTCTCAAAATTCGGCGAGATCCGCAACGTTCGGGCAAGATGGTGGGTCGATGATGGCGGCGTAGTTGCGAAAATGTGGATGACGAGGGAGGAGCGGTTAGGGGTTAGCCGGGAACGTATCCATGACGACCGACCGCCCCACGAACCCGCCACCCTCCGAGATCCCGGATGCTCCCCTCGACATCCCAGCATCCTCATTCCCTCCGTGCCTCACCCCCTACTACTCATTCTCCTCTACCTTCTCTCGCAGCCTCTCTCCCTGACTGGTGACTGCGTCTATCTGCCCCTATCTGCGAACCGTCGGGGAGATGCACGGCTACTTAGATTTTAAGTCGGACCATTTCGTGCCGAGTACCTATATCCACCTAACCCGACTATAATTCTCGCGAAATTCAGACGTAGCGGTACAAAGGAAGGTACGCTCGCTGGGGTTTTCCCCCGAGCTACTGCCTTGGGGGTGGCAGTTTAGAGAATTCGTAAAAAAGCTGCGCTGCCGCGGCAGGTTGGTTTTCCGGCATGAAAAGCGCAAACGACGGCTTGGCGTTCTACGGGCGTAGGGATCTTTTCGGTGTAAATTCGTTGGGGCGGTTGGTCTATATTTGGAACGCTTAGTGACGCCCGATTCCGGAGTTTAATGTGACAATGCAAGTTGCAAAGCGACACGATAAACGGTGTAGGGGAAACAGAGTTATCAGGCATTACGTGAATGTGTTTAAGGGTGGCCTGCATACATTTAATGTTCGTCAGCCGACTGCCATCCCTCGCGATACCCTGTTTACACTGGTAATTGATGTTTGACAAGTCCTGCTGACGCGCATGCCGACAATATGTTTGTTTGCTTGCGTACCCACGCGTTAACCTTTTTAACAGCCATAAAGTTACGGCTATTGCCGGTCGAGCGTACGAAACGAGACGCGAATGAAACACGACTGTATGTTTAACACAATTCACAATGCCGTTAACTGCTACTGATATCAGCCCGTAAAATCGCATATTGTTTCGCGCCTATCAATTATCAGTGCACTTGTTACGTCACGCGTTTCACGTCCACCGTACGCCTGCACACATCTCGAAAACGCATAAAATACCCGCCGCCCCCGTCTTCGAACAGACGAACACCGTCCGCCAGGCCGACATCGACGATTAAAAATTGCGCTGCCCCCCAACCCGTTCGACGATTTCACGCCCTTCGGCGGAAGTCTCTCAAACACCGGGACGCTTCAGATCGAAAGAGTTCGCGACGTTCACCCCCGATCTTCAAACTCGTCTGTCTAATTGCACGGAATGAGGCGCCTCGGGAGACAAACGATCTCGCCGACGTGCGAGTCCAAAAGAGCGTATCAACCCTCCCACCCTCTATCACCACCTTCTCACCAGCGCCGGCTCCTCGTTTTTCATACACATCACGCTCGCCTTCGGGTAGGGAGAATCACGGTGACCAAGACGCGTTGATAATTGCCGGTATCGGTTAACCTAGGGGGTGGTCACGGGTGTCGAGCACCCCTTTGTGCGGAACTTCGTTTCTCCAGCCCCTAAAGCGGTCTCCCTCCTTGGGATACTCTCCGCGCGATCCCTTTTGCCCTTCATCCGGGAACCTTTGCGCGCCCCTGCGCTTCCGCCGACCTCCACCACCGGCTCTAGCCATCGCACATCACCAACACCAATGCCGTAATCACCAGCGAACGTGGATAACACCAACGCCACCGGTTACTGGTGACTGGTTCGACCCTCGTGCTCGTACCCTAAGGGTGACTAAGGGTCAGAGGATCGTAACTGTCTTGTCGCGGGAAAAAAATGGTAAGAATACATTAAAGAGTCGACGAGGCGAGGGAGGCGGGGCGCAGGATGACCCCCGGATTTCCGTTCGAGAATCTTTAAAAGCGCGCGACAGACTACGTCGACACGGTCATCTTCTTCCTGCTGTCTGATGACACGCGGGGCGGGAGGGCGGACGCGCGAAAATTTGGAGGGAAATGGCGGGAGTGGGGCGCAAAAATATTCTGAGGTCCCGGCACACTGGCTTCTGTCAAATAAATATCTCGACTTTTCGTCGACCTTTTTGCGTGGTCTTGCTTTTCGGGGGACTGTTGCTTTTTAGGTTTCTTTCGGTGCATAACAGACGCTTGGGCGTAAATGTAATGTTAACACTTTATACACAGGTGACGCATACGTGCGTGGAGCGTGAATTGTCAGTGCGACCGGCAGGTACATATGCTCTGATGAACTCCTAATGTTATGAAACTACGACGGTATGAAAAACGGAAATATTTTTTTTTAAGATACCTTTAAGATATCTTAGAAACGTGCAAGTAAAACTGCAAAGCAGTTTCGGGGTATGGCCGAAAACAGGCGAAAAATGGATAAAATATGATTTTTATAATAGAAATCATTACTTAAAAGTGTTCTGACCGACTTGCTCCTTTGATATAATTTTGATGATACCGCCAAAATTGAGTGCACACCATGAATAAGAAAATCACAGTAAACTTGTACAGTTCACTTAAGTATAAACGAAATTCCAATTTCCCTATTGGTACTTTCAACGAACTACTACCGCAGAAGTTCGAGGCCCAGCGCATTTAGTTTTACCCTGATCCGCCGCAAAGCATTGAAAAACATAGTAAACCGTACATAACAGACACAATTATTCTCCGCGTGTTCACCTTTCCAGGACTCCTTCTGAACAAACAGAATCGCAAGCTATCATTTGCTTGCCTTCAAACCGACGTCACCGCTTCACCGATCCCACCAACTTCATGTTCCGCGCGTATTATAAACCGGCCAAACCTCGTGACGTATCTTTCTACTCCTCGCGTGAAGCGAAGCGAATCTGCCTACTTGTGCACATTCTGAATAAGAAAATGACAGTAGACTTGTACAGTTCACTTAAGAATAAACGGAATTCCAATTTCTCCGCTGGTACTTTCAACTAACTACTACCGCAGAAGTTCGAGGCCCAGCGCATTCAGTTTTGACCCGATCCGCCGCAAAGCGTTGAAAAACATAGCAAACCCTACATAACCAACACAATTATTCTCCGCGTCTTCACTTCTCCCGGGTTCCTTCTGAACAAGCAGAATCCCAACCATCATTTGCCTACCTTCAAACCAACGTCACCGCTTCCACGATCCCACCAACTCTATGTTCCGCGCGTATTATAAACCGGCCAAACCTCGTGACGTATCTTTCTACTCCTCGCGTGAAGCGAAGCGAATCTGCCTACCTTTCTTTCCGCAGCTCCATCCTTCTTTCTCCACGTCGTTCAGGTCGACCGCACTCGGGCGATCCGGGTTTCGTACTCAGGGGGAGGATTGTCTTTCTGCTTGCAACTCTCCTACGGCTCGTTGCAGGGCCCGTGACTAATCATGATAGTTCCGCCCGGGAATGGCGGGGACACACGACTCTCGGTTCCGGTTCCGGCGCGTGCTGCCAGTCCCTCCGCACCCCCGACCACCCCCTGCGGGTAGCGAGCCACCCTCCTGCGCAATTATTGCGCTTTGCAACAAAGACCGTGCCGCGGGATCGAAGGGCCACGTTGCTGCTGCTGTTACTGCCTTATCTCCGGCGCACATCACTCTCTCGTTCCATTCCGTACGGCTACCCTTGCCACCAAGCCGTCTCTGAACTCAACCTCCTCGCCGTTTCCTTTTTTCTCGCGCCTATTCCGTATTCGCTGATTCTGCCCGCCCATTTTTGTCGGATGCTTCCGCTTGCCACGCGCGCTGCGTTGGTCTATTATCAGGGTCAGTGTTACGTGACGGTTATTGTTAACTTGTTCGTTTTTGTTTCCTTTGTGCTTAGAACTATCCTACGTTATTTGATGCACAGCACTCCTTCTGGTCAATTTTCACGTTTACCGCTTTCAGTGCCAATGAGTTTTAAGTATCGATTCTTTATTGAAGAACGGTACTTACTAATGTAAACTTATTATTGTTTTGACGTCGCGTCTCTAATGCAGAAACTTTGGATATCTGATTTATTTGCGTTCATCTCACCAGGAGGATAAAACCAGCTACTTAGTGTTTACCTGTCTTGTGTTTTCCTTTGTTCTTTGTATGTTGTGAATTTTAAGGATCAATGACATGTACTATTTATTACTATTTTTTTTTTGTAAAGATCAGATCTCCAATGCATTAACTTTGGATATGCGTTCTTTGCGGTCGTCTCACCAGGAGGATAAATCCAACTACTTAGTGATCGTCTTTCCACTTGCCTTTTCCATTGTCTCTCACTTTCGAACCTGGAACGAACCTATTACCACCACCATCTAGCCAGGTCGCCTGCCAACCCTACGAGCGAATCATTATTCATCCTCGCGCGACCTATGGCCCACCCACCCGACGTCGTGAAATAACCTCGTTAAGCTACTAACTGCTGCGGCGGTATGTACGACCGTGCTAGACGGAGCGTTGATGTAGGAGAGAAGACTAGAAAAAGAAACGGGAGGGTGAGATAGAGCTTGCGCCCGCGTGCATGGTATACATGAGACCGGATAAAGACAGTCTCTGCGACGTAGAAGGAACTGAGTAAGAAGAGGGACTCTAGGATACGTATTCCGACCAAAGGACACCAAACAATTTGTACGGAAACGCAAAAATGTTGGCAGTGAATTGATTAACATTGCGTGCGTGTCAATACGAAGGAATTAACGAGACAAAATAAAGACAGAAAGGACAAGAGAGAATAGCAAAAAAAATCGGGAGAGTGGAATAGAATTGGTGCTCGTGTGTAGGATATAGATGAGACCGGATAAAGAAAACGTGTGCAACATAAAAGGAACAGAGTAAGAACAGAGTGTCTAGGAGACGTATTCTGACCAAAGGACACCAAACAATTTGTACGGAAACACAAAAATGTTGGCAGTGACTTGATTAAGATTGCGTGCGTGTAAATGCACAGGAATCAATCACATAAAATAAAGACAGAAAAGACTTGCAAAACAAACCGGGAGAGTGGAATAGAATTCGTGCTCGTGTGTAGGATATAGACCAGACCGGATAAAGAAAACGTATGCGACGTAGTAAGAACAGAGGGTCTAGGAGACGTATTCTGACTAAAGTATACCAACCAATTTCAGCAATGACTCGATCAACATTGTGTACATCTGAATGCGCAGAAACGAAGCAACCAAAACAAAGATATAAAAAGCAGCGCACGATCGTCGAACACTAATAAAATAGAAGGTCATATAAAAGAGACCAAAGTCGGCGGAAGGGCATCGTGAAGGACGGAAAAAAGCAGATTATACCTTGTGTGCGCGTGTGTAGAGTCAAGAGATGGAAAAGAAGGTTGCAGGCAGTGAGAAAGGAATCGTGAAAGGGCGGTTATAAGCGATAGTAGGCAAACGCGCGCAAGAGGGTAAGACTTTACACGCGCGTGACTCGACAGAAATCGGCGAGAACGTTTGCACGCGCCCCGCCCTTACGTCGTCAGCCTTATTTCACCGACGATCGTATGACTGCAACTTACGACCTCGGCAACGTCGATCTCTCGATCTTCTGCGTAAGCCGGTCCGATTGTACCGCCTACTGACTTAATATTATAAAGGCACGAGACGCCGGTTGCTACAGTATTACAACCACCCGGGGCCTGTTCGTGACGAATCGGGCGTGAAAAGATCGCTGTCAACGGTAATGCGATTTTGCGCGCGTAAATGACCGAAGAAATGGCCACTTCGGCAGTATCATGTTTCACTCAGAGCGGAGTTAGAGAGAAGTTCCTTCGAACATCGATCGATGCTGGTCAACGAAATCGATGCAATTAAAATGAATGTCCAGATTTGCTACTTTACCGAACGAAGTAGAATTGTAATTTTAGGAACTAGTTGGTGTATGGCAATTACAAAGCGGCTGGATGTATCATTATGACGGGCTGCGTGTTTGAAACACCTCCAAATAGAAATCGACACAGTTAGAATGATTGTCCGGATCGATTCTGTGCTAGATTGCGGTATATTGTAGAATGGAAGTTTTGGGTACTAGTTAGCGTATAATAATCAATCGGCTGGATCTATGACTACAGAGAACCTGCGTGTTTCAAACACCCCCTCATAGAAATAAGTACAAGTAAGAGTTGGTTAAATTGGTATTATTGAAGTGTGGAACTTTTGTCTGATATAAGTAAGACTAATGGCGGGGATAATTGTTTAGCTTGCGAAATAGTTAGCGAACTTGTTACAGGCAAGAAAGCATTTGTCTATGATGATCTAGCCTTTACCGTGACAGAGTAACAATAGAGATATTAGCAGTCATCGGTTAGGAAGGTTACGACGAAACCAACTTGCCCGGATTTGCTCTCGGCGTCGGTGAAATTTGGACAAAGTGGAGTAGATCAATACCAAAAGCGGCTTGGTAGAACGGGGTGCAAGCCCACCGTGCTTTGGCAATCTTTAGCTAGGTGGCACTGTCTTGCAGTACCATCCCTTATTTTAGTTTCTCCAAAACGTGCTAGATGTCCCGCACGCTTTGCCGTGGCCAGAAGAAACACATTCGTGAGCTATTACGGTACTTACCGTTACTAATGTCTGCGCTGAGTAGGCACTTTCCACTGCGACGACTGACCAAGTTTCACGGGACATTATGCTCTTAATCCTCGACACTCGCAATGCCGGACCTGTAAACGTGACACACTCGCAAGACCTTAATCAAAAGCACATCAACATATTCGCAACATATATTTACACAAAACAAAACCCTCGACAATTTGCATACAACAACGTACACCCTAGTACACCCCACCGCACATTAAAATCCAATCCACCTGCAATAACACCCTTACGCCAGCGCGAACGGAAAAACTCCGTTAAAACGCGGATCGCGTCATATCGCATCCGTCGCTACCGATAAACATACGCTTAAGAGCCTTCGCACGCGTTTACGCCGGACACGTAAAAAGCGACCGTGCAATTTCCGTTCGAGCGCTCGTCCCGTTCGGCCGAGCCAGTCTGCCGTCGGGGAAAAATTTGTCGCCGACAAATCATTCGGCTGATTAATGACGTCGGGCGTCGATCGTTCGCGCGAGAAGACACATCCTCCGCGCGGGGGTGGACTCAATGCTTGAACGTTCGAACGGTGACGTTGCGAAAGCGGAGTAGGACCTTCCCCTTCGCGTGAGACTGAGCGAGAGTAAGTGCACGAGAAGGGACCGAGGAAAGAGAGAAGAAGTCATTAGCCGGTTAATCATGCGTTATCGTGTGTGCTTAATGTTCCGTCAATGAAGGAGTGACTGGGGAGTGAGCATCCAGGAAAGGGAGGCTCATGGTCCCCTTTTTCGAGGCTTTTCTTGGCTCGCAGTCAATATTGTTGGCGTGCACCGCAGCGTGAGCAACAGATCACACTCGTACGTACACAGACGGGCACCCTCACCTTCGCGATCACCACGAGAGACGGAAAAAGACGGAGTGCGCGATCCTACTTCAACTTCGCCTGCTGCCGAGCTAATGTAAGCGACGGAGTTACTTTGTCGAGCTGCACGTGATGTCTAAAGAAAGCGGCTTGCATACTTGTGCGCGCGCTTTAGTGTGTCTTTTTGGCAAACGAATGCGAACTGGGAGGTCTTTCGAGAAGTCTTGTTATCTCGGAGAGTCAGTCAAGGCGATAGGTTGCTGAGAACGCTTTTCTTACTGTACGACCAGGTTAAGACTGCCCTGTAATTTGTATCGCGAGAAACATTGTAAGGGGGCAGTTTCGACAAATTTCGGACGTGCGCTGCGCTGAAATTTATGTTGGATGTGGAAAGTGGGATCGATTTACATAATAGTTTTGAGCGTGTGCGCCCTTTGAAGTCTTTTTACTGAGGGCATTTCTGAAGAAACTAAATGATGGCAGTGCTATGAAGGGTTCAGCCGCGAATTCTGCTATAATGCGAGGTCTATGCTGCGACTTTCTTTCTCAACGTACAATCCAAGTCGTAGTTCTTATCTAGAGTGTTTCAATTTGCTACGCGTGCTCGTTACGCGTGCTCGAAGTTTTTACTCGACTGCGTCAAACACGTCGTATGCATGTTCTACGAGGCAACGTCGCTGACTAATCTGTTACGCGCTGCCGCTACAGAAGCAGCATGATTAATTCCTCACGAGGGGTGCAAGTAATTATCATAGTTTTTACTGCCGGCTGTAAACGTTCCGGGAACGTTTGACGAAAGGGTCGAGTAAAGGATTGCTGACTGTGCGACCATAGATTATCGTATTCACCGTCAATGTCTACGGATAACATAACAAAGCACTCAACTAAACCGAAGTACCGAACGTAAAAAAAAGTCCCGACTCTATAAACCTATTTACATCGTGCACCCGCAGCTCAGCGAAATTTGTTTATGCACAACGTGTACCGTAAAGGCAGAAAAGTGCAGTTTTTCTGCCGTCCCTTTTGTGCGCTCACAAAACAGCCCCGCGACCAGTAACTATTCGACACTCATGGAATTCGCATTCCGTCAAAGGTCAGAGGCGGCAAACGCTCGTTAACCCATGTCGATGTCGAGGCACGCGGTAATCCTCGGGTTGGACAAGAACTCCGTAGATCGGACGAAGCGGTGTGTAAGTCATTGAAAGGCCGCGGCCGCGTTCTGGGGAGAAGAGGTCGCGGTAGACGAGAAAGAGGACGAGCAGGAGCGGGAAGCGAACGAGAACTACAACTACGACTACGACGGCGACGACCGGTGTTTGTGGCGTCCGCCGCCGCCCCGGCCGCCGACAAAAAGGCGAGAGAATTTCCTGAAATCCTTTCTGAGGGTCTGATTGCCATCATTATCGTAGAGTGGGTAGGAGTAGCACGGCACCGTGGAGGATAGGGTGCCACGGGGTGGGTTTCGGGTGGAGTGGAAGTGGAGGTGGAACGAGGGTGGTTAGGAGTCGAGAGTCGAAGTTGGGGTTTCCGCGTGGGCGGAAGAGAGAGGGCAACTGTGCGAAAGAGAGGGAAGGGGAGGGAGTGAGAGCGAGGGAGCGAAAGGTGGCATGGGCGAGGGAGAGAGAAGGAGAAAGAGACAGAGAGAGAGGGAGAGAGAGTGGAGGACAATCAGTGGTATTCAGCCCAAGCTGAGGACTGGAAGGCCAGGGAACGCGGGTTGGGACGCCGACGACGACGACGACTACTACTTCTCTCCTCGCTCGAGGATCGATCGACCACCGACACCCGCTTCGACGTAACACCGGTTCCTGGTCACCGGAAGTCACCGCGAACTGTGGCAGTCGAACGAAACGGAGTTCAAGTTCCTATACGACTTCTGAATCGAATTTCGCCGCTGATCCGCGCGGAACACGAGCCTATCACCGGACCGACTCCGCTCGGGGACTCCATTCGGGAATTCTGCGTTTTCACTTCCGTTCGCTCTCCTGCAGCTCCTCGCTTTTTCTAATTTGCACTCGGCGCTTTCTCGAGTAACGCGCTCTTCCACCGAGCGCTGGCGGAAAAAGACTATCATGTGCTCGCGGTATGTCGAAGATTGCACGGCCGGATCGATGGTTTTCCATGAACGTGGTTTCACGATGACAAGTTAACGTTTCTTTAATGTGCTATAGTATTTAATAGTACAAACGGTCTTGTAGTACGCAAAGCAAGTCTTGTGTAAGGCGCTTCCTTACAATGCCCCATTTTTCAAACAAGTTCATTGACTCTCACATACATCAGGAACCGTATTTTTCTCAAGCAACAGTGTCCCCTCCGTGTCGTCAGCGGAGAAGTCAAAAGAGTCCGACTTGCGCCAGTTCCTTGGACTTGAACTGAAATTTCGTAGTTCGTCGTACCAAACAAAGCGCAGTTCATTCACGGACGCCCGGTCTTTGCCAAAAGAATGCCTCGACCCCCGACTTTCCAACCTCGTTCCTCTGACGTCTCATTATCACTTAATTACCCGCGTCATCGTGAGGTCGCAGTAAAATCGCGCCTAAACCTCCTGTGTCACGCTTCATGTCGGCGCATAAGCGGCTCAAAGGTGAACCCTGACCTCGACCAGGCGGCTTCTTTTGGACGTCCCTTCCTTCGTCGTCGATGGCTCGAGAGGAAGAGGAGGAAGAAAGCTCGTCGGTGTGGATTACACGTTGGACTTTGTGCCGGAACGGCGCTTTCGCGGATTAAGGCGGGGTGGCGGAGGACAATGTAGTGGTGACGATACGCTTTCTTGCCTGTGTCGCGCTGTTGCTCGAATCGCACACCGACGAGCTTCCACAGCGTACAGACGCCTCCACACATGCACACGCGCTCGCCTCCTGGAGAGAGTGTGTGTCTTGCAATGTGGCGAGGCAGTGTGTGATGTGGCCTCGGCTCGACTCGATTCGCGTGGCGGCGGCTGATCGATGCGTCGCCATGACGACGCTTCCGCCGCCAGTCATCCAGCTACCCTCCCCCTTTCCTCTCGCAACTACCCTTCCCGTCCGCGCACCCTCGGCCCACCCGGGGCCACCCATGCCCCCGTCCCGCGTCCATCTCCGTTTGTTACCATCACCAGCGGCACCATATCGCGGCACCATAGTCACCATGGTCCACCGACCACCAAGAACCGCGAGATCGCCAAAGCACCCACCGTTCGCTATCCACCGCCGACGACGACCGCTCTTTCTCTCTCACTCTCTCACTCTCTCTGTCTGTCTCCTTTTCCGTGGCCGTCTCTTTTCATTCTTTTGCCTCTTGCTCATGCACGTTCTCTCGCGCCTCGTCTGGCTCGACCGTTCGAGGTCGTGTTGCGTTATCCTATGCTTCTCTGGACAAGTCGTACTTCGGGCACGTTCGCCAAGGCATAGCTTCCTAATCGCACAGACCAATGATTTATGACTGGCACAGGCTTTAAATAAAACCGCGGATGAGGTTCCCGGCTCGTTGGAGGCGCTTCCAGCTGGCAGAGATCGCGGCAGTGAGCCGCCAATCGGTTGGACTCCGGCTTATCGCCCGCTGGATAGGTCGAAAATATGCCGCGGACGTGACAAATGAGAGTGGAAAGCGTAATGACGATGATGATAGCTGTGGTCATTACTGCCGGCTCGTTGTCCTTAGGCCTTCCGGCGAGAAGTAAATAATCCGGTATTTTTTAAAAAATGTAGTCGAGCGCGAAGTACGGGTTTGCCTGATCGATTGCATCGCTCGTCAGCTGCAGTTCGGTGCTCATTTTACGGGTCACGGATAACGAGGTCTCGAGCACCGTAAACCACCGCCGCCGCCTCCTTGAGGAAGATCGAACGTAAAATTGAAGAGCGTGCCGTTTCAGAGTGAACAGTTATTGTGCAACGGGAGGACGTCAGAAACCTGCGCGATTCGGAAGAGAAAAGGATAGGAAGTACCAATTTGAGAAGTAATCACATGACGCTTGCACTCAAGTAGAGACTGTGATTAATGACTGTAAAACGCGTATTCTTAGGATCCGTATTATAAACGGCGCACAAACATGATGTAAACTGTCCAGCACATGTTGCATTCGAATATTTGAATAAGCATCGCAACACGATTCCTGCCAAAACTCGTATTTCCCAAGATATGTGTTTCTATTTTTAACTGATTTCTTTTTGCGTAAAAAAAAGACCTCCTGAAACGCCTTACTGACAAGACTGCCGAAAGCAAAATTCAGACTACCTAGAACGCGTGTCCACGCTCGCTTAAGGAAGCACTCCTCAATTCTGCCGTATGACTAGAGAACCCCCAACTGGCGGTGGTAATTTAAAATCATCGAAAGGTGCGCATATCCGCTATTTTGATGTCCGCCGCGCGTACAATCTGCCGCGTTTATCGCGTCACCAATCTCTCCCTCTCGTTATTAGTATTGCATTCGTCATTCTCCAATACACGGCAGCACGGTTAACGAAATATGCTGGGTCAATGCGTACCTCGTTCGCTGGCCGGCTGCGGGCACACGATGTAAATAATCGTTTATTGATTAACTGTTTGACTGCGCAAGTCGAGTTAACTATGGCTAATCTCTGATTTGTAACGCCTCCCACCCCTTCGGTGGGGTTGCTAGCTGGGAGCCGAAGGGGTGCGGAGGCGGTCGAGAAGGGCGGACGTGCGGGGGGTCGATGGGGAAGAGGGTGGAAGAGGAGGAGGACGGCTTCCCCCTCGGCACGTAGTTTTCGCCCCTGCAACCCTCCTAGCGCTAACACGGAATTAATATCTCGCGAGTTAGCGCCCCCTTTTCATCCCCCTCGACGGCCCCAAAACGGAAATGAGCGCGCGGATGCCTCTGCTCTCTCGGTTCTCCGCTTTCCTCCGCCTCATCCTCCTCATCCTCCACCCACTCTTCCTACTCTTCCTCCGCCGCCTCCTCGTCCTCTGCGCCACTCTTCTCCTGTCTTCGTCCTCTCGCCACCACCTCTCTGCGCTCTTCCATCTCTCTGTTTCTCCACTTCGCCACCTCCGCGTCTCCCTTTTTTCTCTCTCACGGCTCGTTCGTTCCTCTGTCTGCCTCCTCTATTTCTCTCTCGAAAACTCTCTCCCGCCCTCTCTCCTTCCTCTCGCTCTTTTTATCCCCCGCCGACTCGCCGCGCAACAGTGGCGGGACAGAAGTTTGCAGCGCCGTTACCTCTCGGCACACTGGCGCGGCTCGATAATTATTTTTTAAGCCAAATCCGGCGATGTTTCCGCCACGGTACATTTCGCGCCGTCTCCTCTCCGTCCATTCTCTCCATCGCTCTCCACTTTCTTCCCTCTTCTTTCGCTCCGGCCCCTCGTGCGACCGGCTCCGCTTGAATTTGACCCCTCGCGGGGCGGCGAATGTAATTACAATTACGGTAATCGCGCCTCGGCGAGATTTGACTGTTGCGTCGCTTAAATTAGACGAGTGTCGATTGAGGATAATCAAATTCGCCGAAAGGTCGCCGGCAGTTTGACGAATTCGCAGATTCAGGCGTCTTGCGCGTGAAGATCGTCCGTCGAAAAATACATTCTGGGAGAAATTGCGGATTCGGGTACATATCGCGCGAGATAAAATTTTCTAGGAGTGTTCGTTTCCCGACGATCTGTTGCCATGATTTTTCCCAAAGACGTTCAACGAAGCGGAATGAGAGCGGTCGACCGTTTGGCACGAACAAAAGTACGATGTCTGCACGATCCAGCGGCTACTGGAGATATGCAAATCCGCCATAATTAGCCCAGATATATGAAGCGTGTACGAACGACGTCGACGCGGTGCGGTCTTCTGGAGAGGGAGAACTGTATGGGCGGGCCTTTGTTTGAGCCAGCGACTGCGTTCTTCCGTAACGTAATTAATGGCCTTTGGTTCTATGGATGCAACCCTCGCCCTTGCGCTATTCCACTTCACGCATCTCGACCAATCTATCCCATTGCGTGTTTGGAATCCTAAAAATTAGTTGTCCGCCTAGGTGAAGACCAATCACAGTTGATTCGGTGTTAATCAGTATTAACTTAGGATTTTGATCTGTGATGGAAACGGAGGAATAAAAGCTGACATATTGGTTTACCAAATGTTTTGTTAGAGGCGGCAGAGTGGCAAGACTGTTTGAACTTTAACTTCGTTCTGTTACGTTTTCCTGGTATTTGGAGAGGCGATAAAACTAGCAGCTTCTAGCAGAATTAAAAGTTTCATTTACAGACGGTATTGTTTTCAATAGGTAAATGGTAGACAAGAAGCGAGAGAATACAGTGAAGTAATTTCCATCCCTTCATAATGTTAACTTCTTCGTTTTGTTCCCATACGTACATGACAACATATATCAACGCGGACATTATTACCTGATGAATTAATAGGCTAGCCGTCAATAAGACAATTTCATACAATGGCTGAATTGACGAATGCGGAATTGACCATTCGCGCTCAGTGGATCAACCGAAACTAGGGTTCACGACGCGTTAATGCGTGGCTTTGTGCCGGTGCCGTGCGCAGATCAGCAAACATGCCACGGGAGCCTGCCCACAAGTGGAATTCGATTTTAAAATGCTATGCAAAGACCTACGCGAGTGGATTCATGTTTTCAACTGGGGCATCGAAGTGTACCGCCACAACAAAAAAAAAGAATAACCGTCCAACGTACCGAAAACATACGCCCCGCCTTAAAAACATGGAAAACACCACTGTACCAGCAATGCACCTTCCTTACAAAGGCGTACTAATCTCTTCTCACAACTCGTATATTAGCAATCTACCCTATCGTCCCATATCATTCTACTTATCCCATCTATTCCCGCGCTATCAAACGCGACTTCGCTCTCGTCGAAAACCACGAGTATCAAATTTCGCTTTCGCCGGTCGCTGCAGCGAAGGCAGTCAATCCGTCGCGCGTTATCAAGGCGGCATCCTTATCGGCAGTTCGCGCCGACTTGATCTCCTCTGGTCGCAGTTACCAGCGCGCTTACGGTATCATCCGACGACAGGGCGTGCGTCTATCTAACGGCGTATCGAGCATATTGCACAAATTGAATGCGAAGAATTATCTGGTACGGGGGGTGGAGATATGTATCATCGCGCACTTAAGCGACCCCCAAACGTAACAAAGTGACATGGTTCTTATCGTGTTATGGACTGAGACGAGGGTAGAAGAGAGCGCAGGGGAGGGATAAAGAGAGAAACCGACGTGGCTCGGTATTGGGTTTTGGATACAAGAGGATGAGGACGCGGACGGGGTGGAGTGGCACTAAAGAGGGAGAGGTTTCGCGAAGGTGCCAGAGAAAGACGGAGAATAGAGAAACTAGCTGACTGCCGCTCCCCTCTCGTTCTATTCCCTGCCACGTAGCTATGCGTCTCGCGTACAATAGCCGCCCTGTCATGTTTCATGGCATACAATGATACTCCGCGCCCTCACACGAACGACCAGACTCCGCAGGCAGGGCCTGCGAAGTACCTTCGTAATAACACGTGGCAGTATCTCAAGATAATGCGCGGGGAATCACGGGAACGCCGGTACTTTCTCTGCGGTTCTCGAAAATATACCCGTCCCGCCGTCCCACTCGTCAACTCCTTCGGGTAGGATACGTTGATGGCTGATCGAGGACGGCACTCGTCCCTGACAGGAGTACCCTAATTGAGCTAATCGTCCTGCCAAGCGGCGCTCGGCGACGCCACTTACGGCTCCGTTCTCTAAGACAGTAACGCTTAGGGACAAAATTGACACTAACGATTTTTTCCGTCGAAACTCGCCTCGGAGTTTGGTTGAGACACTCGAGGTGATTCGGTCTTTGTCGGGCTGCGAATGAGTGAGCTAATTTCAGGACGAGAATCTCAGCGGTATTTTGGCGAGCGGATCGTTGAGCGTGGAAAACCGAGAGCTGTTGCATGAGCAAGTAATGTTCAGAGAGCATTATCCTCGGTTATACAATATCATTAGTAAAATGGAAAATAAATCTACCGGCCACCTTTAACGACTCGACCGGCTTTCTTAGTCCACAAGTGACTCCTAGTCCAAAATCTGGATAAAGATTGCAGAAAAACGTTACCAGTACTTTCCAGACACGCTACAACTTTCCTTAGTACCTCCCAGGCCTTACACGCAAACCGGTGTTTAAATGCAATCTCCACACATATTTTTTTTATGTCCCAACGACACATTTTCGTCAGTCGATCTCTAAGAACCCCAATGCACCGAACATGCTAATTCTCTTTACATTAATATCCTTCAACAAAATTCTACCAAATTGCACTTCCCATTACTTTTATCTACCCTATTACAACGCTGCACGTTGCCTTAACATGTAAGCGTGCCAAAAACGACGTTTGTTGAATTCGTTAGTAGATGAGGAGAGTATATAGGTAATTGACCTTAAAATCTAGCATCGAATAAAATAGAGAAGTGAGCCTCACTTCCACTTTTATTCGCTCTCCCTTTCGATCAGAATAAGAGGTGCCTATCACGGAAAAGCACTGTCACCCTCCGGACATTTTAAACATCTTTCCACCTCCTTACCTTCTCATAGATTTTGCACCTAAAGTACTTTTTTTGCCCAAAATATTTTCTCTTACAACATCGGTAGTTTGCACAAGAATACGTGCTCCCACCACCTTTTTTCTAGGTGCAACTATGCCTTTTCCAATGATCTCCATAATTTCTTATTCTTCAATTGCTTAACACTTTGACCGCCATGATGGTCATCGGTGACCGGCGCAAGAGATTTTACAGAAGATCCAAAATATTCGCAATGAGTAGCAATGATTATATTCTAAATGCAGTTATTGTTAGAATAGTGATGCGATCCTTTGGTCTCCAATACCTGCACATTATTTACATTTTGCATAACTCAATCGAACGCTGTAGTATTTTATATCATCGCCGTTCTAATACAGCAAAATACGCTTGGCAGTCAACGTGTTAAGAACAACGAAAACACAACTGTACGCATAAGCATAAATGCACTTTACCGTAGTACCACTACGGCGCCACTTACAGAAATACACGCAAAATCCTCTGCTTTGTAGCTTCACGTATTACACCTCCACCTTTTTCGGTCAATCTCCAAAAATATTTTAAACGATTTCAACTCCAGCACCCTTTACTCGTTCAAGACAACATTTACTCAAAAGTAGCCACCAAGACCTATTCTCACGACCACAGCCCACATTTAACACGTTGACTGCCAAGCGTATTTTGTTACGTTAGAATCGCGATGCGATGAAATACTGCACAGTATGACTAAATCGTGCAAAATGAAGATAATGCAGAGTTGTTAGAAGCCAAAGTATTGAGCAACCGTTCCAATATCAATTGCTTTTACAAGATTGCAAATAGGCTTCATTGCACATTTTTTGCATCGTTAGTAAAATCTTTTGCACCGGTCAACGGTTACCACCGTGCGCATTTTGCCGTATTACAAGAGAACGGCGATGCTATGAAATACTACAGCGTTTGACTGAATTATGCAAAATGTAAATAATATGCAGGTATTGGAGATCAAAGGATCGCATCACTATTCTAACAATAACTGCATTTATAAAATAATTATTGCTACCCATTGCGAATGTTTTGGATTGTCAATAAAATCTCTTACGCCTGTCACCGATGACCATCATGGCAGTCAAGGTATTAACACGTTGTCTGCCAAGCGTATTTTGCTATGTTAGAACCGCGATGCGATGAAATACTGCAAAGAATGATTAAATCGTATAAAATGAAGGTAACACAAAGTTGTTAGACGTCAAAGTACTGAAGCACCGTTCCAATATCAATTGCTTTTACAAAATTCAAAATAGGCTTCATTGCAAATTTTTTGCATTTTTAGTCAAATCTTTTGCACCGGTCATCGGTGACCACCGTGGCAGTCAACGTGTTAACCCAAACGCTAATTCGCTTATTGCAACGATGCAATATCAAATGTCCATGTAACCAGCAACAAACCCATCGCCGTGAACCATCTTCTCTACATAACATTTAGCCAAGATCGAGCGGCACCACTTGCACAGCGATCTTGCAGTCAGACAGTTCATCGTCGCTGAAAGGGGAAGGGGTGGCTATCGCAGAAAAGCGCCATCGCCACCCTCTGGGCGCACTTTAACCCCCCTGTCGACATCCCCGGACCCTACACGCGGACACTCGAGAGCGATCGCGCGTTAAATGCGCCGCCGGGCGTACGCGGTCGCGTGGCATACGCGTGCCTTCCTGTCGGGGGTTCCTATTCGAAACGGCGCGCGTAGGTGCCTGCGAAATGCGTGGACGCACGCGTGTGCGTGGAGAGAATGAGCGCGTGCACGTCGTGTCACGGCGAATGGTCTTACCTAGTGGCGAGCGCCCGGGGTTGTCTCGCTAGCGTGAATCACGGATATAAACAGTAAATTGAACCTATCGATACGCTCGAGCCACGCACGTTGGCCACTTTCAGCGGGGCAGCGCTCTCCGTTGCGGATGTGCGCTGATCTTTTTCAGGAATGACAGGAATGATCAACGGTCGGGGGTGCTGTCGGGAGATATACGTCGGAGTGCGGTGAGCGAGTGGATGACGGAAGTCTTGCGGGGGGGTTCGGTGAACGAAGAATTTCGTTGTGCAAATTGCGGAAAAATTGAAAGTGGTCGGGTGGGAATGCTGGAGGTGCGCGACGGGTGGCGGTGTGAAATTGAATGAGCGATTTTGCGAGTGCACGGTTTAAAGTTGAAAGTGACGCGGGCGAGGTGCAGAATGGACAATTTATCGGAGGTCCGTGCGCGAATGTAACTACGCGCGGTTTATGGTCATTTGATGTCATACGAGTAGCACGGGTCGCCCACAATAGCGTGAATCCCGGGTATAAACAGTAAGCACGAGCTATCGATGCCAGTACACGTGCACAATGACCACTTTCCGCCGTCTAAGTTGATCGATACTGCGTACAAGCGCTTACGGGAGACAGCACGGAAGTCGCTGGTGTTGCGAGCGAACAACGATGGGAAGAGATATTGAACGTTCGTTCCGTAAGATAATAGCGTGGCTCCTGATCTCGAGGCTAACAAAGTCTGACGTCGGAGTGGGCAGCAATTACGTCAGCGAATTTTCCGATGGTATTTTTAACGGCGACGGAACAAACTCGGCTCTATATTTATTCGAAGCGATCTACGGCGCTTCCGGCTGCGGTGCGGAAAAGAATGCATAACTAAGGTCGGACAGAAATTCCTTCCTGAGCGGTTATTGGCGTTGTGCACGTACGGATTTAAACTTCAGAGCGTGGAACGTTACGTATAGGTCACTTCCTTGCAAACGATAAATGTCGTTGACAAACATTGAATGCGACAAACAACGAATATGTGGAGGTATTGTATCGGAAGCCTGTTATTCGATCCACTGTGAAAACGGAACATAGTACTTACTGCTGGACAAAAATTGGAAACAAATGGATCCATTATGAATTCATGTATGCATCGTGTATTTTTTCGCCCACCCGTCGCACAATTACGGTAAATAATCGATTAATTAAGACAGCCTCATGGTCTCGCGGGATAAACCAGATTTTATGTAAATTTCGCTGGACATTATATCCCAGAAACAAGAGGTAATTGCGACGAAATGCAAATCACGTTAATAACAGGGTCATCGTGTAGCGCTACAGGACACGCTCTATCTACTGCCAAAGCGGATAATTATTACAATTTGTCAACGAAAATACCGTCCTGTATAACGGTATCCATTGACACATGACATGTAAAATCTGCACTTATTGATTTTCGGGCAACATTGGGAATGAAAGTATGGCTCGGTAGTTTATACATCTATTGTCACGCAGCAAACCGCTATTGCGAAACATTGAATATTTTAAGCATTAAAGGACCCAATTACGTTTCCTTCCGCATCATTCAGCCGCTCCGTGATTAAAAATACGCGCAACTTTTCCCGACGAACGCCCAAACCAGCATACTACACCGCCACCCCCTCCAATTTATCCGCCAACAAAATCTCTCTGCACCGAAAAGATTAGTTCGTCTCGCAGAAAAAAAAGTGCCACGCCACCCGCTGTAATTTCTTAATTCACGCATCCAGCTCGTGCTTCGGCGCTATCAACCGCGAGCATCGATTATCCATTAATTTCCGTACGCCCAAAGTATCCCGGCTTGACCCAAGCGACGTCAGAGAGCGAGAAGGCGAAAGAAAGAGAGAGAGAGAGCGAGAGAGAGAGAGAGAGAGGGAGAGAGAGAAGGAGAGAGAGAGCAGCGCCTTCGCGGCATCGCCCATTCTCGAAAGCCGTCCGCCGGTGGAGAGGAGGACCACGAGGTCCGATACGTTCCCGCAGTGGGGTTTGCACCCGGAAGAGGACCGGTGGCACGTCGTTACCGGGGCAAACTACGTCGTCGACAATGCCGGTCGGTAAGTGCAGGAGGTCCGGCGGCGGTCCTGCGGCGGTGGTTCGCGGAGGGGTGTCCGGCACGTTGGCAGTCGAGGGATCGGCGGCACGGGGCTCGAAGCCCAGCCACCTAGCAACCTGGCCGTTCGTTCGGCAGTTGTCGGTCGGCGCTCGGGTGGAAATACCCTCTCGAGGCGGCTGTTTGCATCGAGCCTGATTGGACTCTCTTTGCGGCGCAAGCGTCCCGACGCCTCCGCGGCGAGGGTCTCGCGCGTCGCAACGGGGGTGGCAGGAGTGCCGCGGCCAGTCGGAGACTCCGCCTACAACGGGGTAGCGCGCCCGAGTCATCCCCCGCACAGGCGAACCGGTGCACGCGAGCGCGTCGGGACGCACCCCTCCCGACATCGACGGCGGCGTCCAGGGGCGGAGACAACAAGTCGGGAAGCGCGCGCGGTCTCGTCCCACGGCACCATCTCGAGCCACCGCCGGCGACCAGTGTCACTCAGAGCGGGTAGCCAAGATGATCGGCGCCCTTATCGCGCTGTACCATTGCAACACCACGTATCATCACTGTCGCACGGCATCACTCGTAACCTCTTCATCGTACGCACGCGTTGCCGAACGCGTCCGACGTGCACGCACGGGCTGAATGTCGTCGCGGGTGATATGACCAGGTTGTTCCCGCCCCCGTTGTCGACACACGGTCGAGCCGCAATACGCTCGTTGGCAGTGCCGTGACTACTACTGACCGAGAGCCGGAAGGAAGGCCACTGCTCCATTGACGTGTACCCGCACACGCACAGAACGCGCCGCCGGTGCGCACGGTACAGCACGCGATGCTGGACCTCAAGAGCAGCGGTACCACCGCCGCGGAATTGCCACGCACCACGGCGTTCACCAATCTCTCCATGCTGTTCGCCGGTACGTCATACGCGGCGCCCTGACACGCGAATTGTCCGACACGCGACATGCCCGACACGCTCACGGATCCGCGAAAACACGCGGCCGACGGCGAATCTCCGAGTTCCGGGGAGATCGGTGCGACCACGTGATTCGAGAGATACGCGGCTCAGACACCGGTCTGCACTAAGCGAAGACGGACGGACGGTCAATTTTGTAATTAGACGGGCGATCGAAGGAAATGTACCGATTGGCTTAGGCAGGATAGGATGTTTGTTACGCTATGTGTGGTTTGTTGGTACAGCGTGCGACTGTGATGCGGACGATGTTGTTGGTGAACAGCTGTCGTATGTTTATGGAAAAATTGTGGTGTGGATGCCGGTGGATGTATGGCGGTTGCTGGTCAAGACGTTATGCAGGCTTAGATCCGTTTCTTTTGCTGTTATAAGTGGATTTGTTGAGGAGTTGTTTAAAAGAAAAGTGTAAACGCCGTGTCTGTGACATTTGATAACTTGAAACTTATGGAACATTAAGCTCGATTGTATAGTTAAAGGTTGGCCTTCTTACGTTGCGCTTGTATAAACCTTGAGAGACTGAAGTGATACGTATTTTATCCAAAGGTCACACGATAATGCAAGTGATATTATCAATCCCATAAGTAGAAAGGACTTTCATTAAGCAGACGAAACAGACACCAATTTGAAATAGTCTAAATCGCAGTATTCTGTGACAGAAAAGCTTCTTGTAAGGCAGTCCAATGATTCCAAAAGCATTTTATGAATCCTAAGAAAGTTTCCATCTGTTATACCATTTCCACTCTCGAATTTACGTCTAACAACGTTAAAGTCATGTCTAATCGCTAGTTCGAAGCATAATAGTGAAAATCCACAGTATAACGTTGCTCAAAATCGAAAGAAACTCACAATTATAGTCACCGCTAACGTTAATACATCCTATTACATTTCTACGGAATACATCATTGAAATACCACAGTTTTAACTCTATGAAGTAAAAAGAAAATAACTTCTTCTTTAATGTTCGTGTTAAAACACCGTAGTAGGTTATATTTCTCTGAAAAGTTGGTGAGAATCAGGAGTATTTGAGGAAAACCGAACGCATCGAGTATTAGCTTGTTTACACCCCCGTGCATTACAGGAACGTGAAATCCGAGGCTTCATTAATGGCCACTATAGCGCTAGATCAAATGAAGGGGAGTAGCAAAAGACGAAAGGTCGGGCCCGGCGTGTACACCGGAGTCGCTGTTTACCCAGAAAGGCGAAGTTTCTGCCGCCGTGTGACGTACTACTGTACTTATGTACACAGACGGGCCACCCTCGTGCCAATAACTGCCAAATGAAAATATATCTGTCTGCAAACACACCGCCGGCGGTGAAGAACAACGCCTGAGATCGAACGGGAATTCACTCTCGCGAGATCATAAGCGTCGCGACGCTGCTGGCGTCGGCGACATGGAAAATATTGGCACGTGAACATTAAAAAAAGAATAACGAAATATCCTCCGAACGAGTTCGGTCACGAATGAACCGCGGCGAACGACGGCACATTTCGAAAATTAAAAAGAAAGGCCCGAGATACCTACCGACGGGTTGTAACGCATTTAGGCTCGTGAATTAACGCGATATTAATTTAAGTGTTCGCATAATTTGCCCGCGAGGCGTATATTTAGATCGACCCGATAGTCGGCCCGGTTGATCGTTAAAGGGCCGTAAAGATTTTACAAAGCAGAAGAGCCATTTTTTCCTCCGTCGCGAATCGCACGGTAGCCGAGAATACTTCACCGCCGCGATCTGATATATTTTATGGCTTCTCGCGATTCCCCGAACTGATTAACGTGCAATTGCAGGACGATATGCGCCCGCTGCCAGTGTGACCTCAAAAAGTATAATGTTAACCGCTTACAAATCACGAAGTACACGACGATATGCGCTATAAAGAGCGAATTTGCTTTCCTCGCTTATTGTTTTTCCTTGCTTATGATCTGACGAAGCAAGGAGGCCGCGTTTATTATACAAAACTGTGCTACGACGTATACATGCTAGCGTATGTAGATGTTGCTCTGACCGCGGTCATGATTAAGCTACCGGTACAATTGTATTCTTTTGTTTATTGCAGATGCCAGCAGCTCATACAAGGGAGGCTGGAGCCACGCCACTTCGCCGGCCCCCGGCCAGGGTAAGTGTACTGTTAATATAAGTCGATTTTACCCCACGCATCCGTTCAGCCGATCAATTCGATTTCTGCCCCGAACTAATCAAACCCACCCACGCTACGCCTACACAAATCCTTCTCTCGCAAAGAAACACGCAACAGCAACGACACCGTAAAACCTTTCAACGACACGTCATTCAACAGCCATTACATAACGTAAGAACCTCATTGAACCTTACCACAAAACCGACAATCGCGATCCCTGTTTCACTCTACTTTCCTTTCAATGCAAACAAGCTCCACGCGAAACTCGTCTCTTCGGGAGACGTCAGCAAACGGAGGAAAATTTAACGATCGCGCCGCGGTATCCTCTTATCTATCGCGCTCTCGGTATCAACCGCCACCCCGCGATCTTCTTCTGCCGCCCTCCTTCTTCGCAGCAGATACACTCTTTCTTCTCGCGACTTCCAACCACACGCGACGCCACCGAAACCGTGGGTGGTAGCGGAGTAGTAGAAGGGTGGTCGCGCAAGTTCACGCGCCTCGACTCCCGGGTTGTTCGAGGTCTCCTTTCTACGTGTTTGCGTCTTTGAGCGTGTCCGTGTTCGCGTATGCGTGTCGGTGCGCAGAGCGTCGACGGGGGTGTGGGTGTAGGTGGGCGTCCCGGCGCTTTGTGGCGCGTTGAACCGCGGCCCCTTTGTCGTTGAGAGACAGAGCGAGAGGAAGGGAGAGAGAACAAGCCCCGGGGGCTGTGTAGAGACGCCTGCCCGCACGGTAACACCGACGTGGAGAGCAGGCCCCACCCTGCGGACGACGCCAACCGACGCTGGCACAATCATCTCGCGGAGATCAGAGAGCCATGCCCGCGGGCGCCTTGTTATAAACGGCTCCTGGACCTGGCCTCGCTGTTTCGTCAGGTTATATCCACCGACACTATGGAAGTCCGTTTCCACAGGTCGCACCATCGAATTTGCTGTTTGCCGGTCAATCAACGGTGTAACGCGGCTCTGATGTTCGCGAAATAGGCGACGACGCGAACGCCGGCGATGTCAACAACGAGATCAAAGGACGCGGCTTTGAGATTGCTGGCGAACCTGGCGGGCGACGTGTAATGAGTTGCGCGTAGTTAGTTGAGATGGATCCTTGCGTTTTCTGAATAAAGGGAATGTTCGAGTAGAAGGAAAGACGGCGTTTAATGCTGACGCGAGATCGATTTGGTATCTGGATGGATTGAACGCTTTGGTGTTGTGGTATATCGGGGTTGTATTGCGACAGGGTTGAATGTAGAGAATGGCCGGGCATAAACGGTGGTGATTGCAGTAGCGCAAACTGGAAATGAAAAGGATGTATTTGTTGCAAATCACTTCAAATGGCGGGCGACGTGTAATGAGTTGCGCGTAGTTAGTTGAGATGGATCCTTGCGTTTTCTGGATGAAGAGAATGTTGGGGGTTTGGCTGGGTGGAGGGAAAGACGGCGTTTAATGCTGACGCGAGATCGATTTGGTATCTGGAGGAACTGGACGCTTTGGTGTTGTGGTGCATCGGGGTTGTATTGCGACAGGGTTGAATGTAGAGAATGGCCGTGCGTAAACGGTGGTGATTGCAGTAGCGCAAAATAGAAATGAAAAGGATGTATTTGTTGCAAATCACTTCAAATGGCGGGCGACGTGTAATGAGTTGCGCGTAGTTAGTTGAGATGAATCCTTGCGTTTTCTGGATGAAGGGAATGTTGGGGGTTTGGCTGGGTGGAGGGAAAGACGGCGTTTAATGCTGACGCGAAATCGGTTTGGTATCTGGAGGAATTGGACGCTTTGGTGTTGTGGTGTATTGGGGTTGAATGTAGAGAATAGCCGGGTGTAAACGGTGGTGATTGCAGTAGCGTAAAATGGAAATGAAAAGGATGTATTTGTTGCAAATCACTTCTAATGGCGGGTCCAATATTTCACGGGGTGGCATACGCTGTCGACGTAAAATCCGCTTCGCGCATAGTGGATAATGTCGAATTTGGGCCGCTGGGCGATCAGGCATGTAACGCGTACCGATGTTGGCGGAATTAGGCCACGCGGTGGTCACAGGTGTTGTCAACATTGATGACGGATCTCATCAAAGGATAGGAGTGACACAATGCGGTGGTCACCGTCGCTGTCAACATTCGCGATGAGTGTTTCATCAAAAGACAGGGGAATAGATTACATGCGAACGCGCATTGAATTGTAATGTGAAATCAACCGTCGGAAATCAGCGAATATACTTGTACCCGTTCTTCATCCTGCGGGGAAAGCGATTAATCTTGCGATCGGTAGATTTAATAAAAAATGGGTCTCCTTTTTCGAACATTATAGACACGTTCGATAGATACGCGATAAATGATCCGCACGCTTATATAACGTGCGCCGTGTAACAAAGTTACCGCTTGAAGAACAATCTCAGCTATGTCAAACAGCCGTTCTTTATCGTTAGCTATACACGCTGACGTATCGATGCCATTATATATCATACGTCACATACGAATATTGAGGTACATTGGCATCCTCGAACATCGCCGGTGCATGAAACTGCTCTTGATCCACCAGCATTCTCTGCACGGTGGATCAGATGACAAAGAGTCAAACTTATAACGCTCTGCAGTATATAATATCGCTTCCGCCCGGAACTTTACATACGGCTCTTTTGTTCAGCTTTCTGTCACGTCTTTCCACCGTTCTTCTTTCAACCGTCACAATGCAATCATCCGTATTTTCGCGTTCTCGAACAAATCAGCATTGACTCGTCTGAAAATCTTCATCGTTTTCGGTATAATTAGCTTTGAACCTCCGGCGTCACGTCGCGCCCGACTGTGGTCCGCAAATAATCGCATTTAACATCGAGATCTCTGTTTCTCTCTAAAGTGAACATCGGCGTCGACGTCTGCGTACACATGATGCACGTTTGGGACAGTAGCCTTCAGGGCAGAGTTCTCTGATCATGCCGGGCGCACGTTCCCTTTGACTTGGTTTACACTTTGTGCCATAACACAAAAGGGTACGTCTCTGTCGTGAGGTTCATGAAATTACGTGTCGACGCGTGTTGACCCGGGGCACTTTGCGGCGCTCTTGCCCCGTGAAATTGAAATTACAAGCTCGTCTCTTGGCAGTGCGATTCACTTCCAGCGTTTCCACGCACAACACCGGCCGCGTTAAACCTCGCACGTTCACAGCTTTGCAGAGAACGACGGCTAGTTAACCATCAGCGGAGGAAGACGTTTCAACAAGCACTTAGCAAAGTTGTTACGAAGATACACGTGCATTATTCGCCGATGATCACTATAATGCGCCAAGATCGTAATATCTGCAATATTTTACCGCCACCCAACATGACTCGGAGACAGTGATAAACTGGCTCCAGCCCGAATTAACAGGTCCTGGCTGTATCTGCCAGGCGGTAATTCGTGCAGCGCCGTTAACGTTTCTCGCGTGCTCAATGGCTCAAACTTGTTCGATGCTCCGAAACAGGTCATACCCGCATATAGCCTTCCTATTGCTGCAAAAGCACTGGCAAGTGGGCATCGGCATCATATCGTTTCTTCACGCGATCCACTCCTCTTACAAAAGGCTGCGCCGGGTAGTATCTCTACTTCTGACATATTTTCTTGGAATCCACTCGTCGCTTATCGAAGCTATTCATATTGCGCGACTGCACCGCTTCGAAGCGTCACCGTGAACTTGACGACGCTTCCTCATACGAGCTTCAAAAGTCAACCCGCGGCATTATCGACCACTGTTCGAGCGGCTCTGCCCACTAGCCAGGAAAAGCGACTTTAAGACGAATCGTAGAACAATAAAAGTACTTCTCCCCGTTTCACCCTCTTCCGCTTCCCAGTGTGCCTCGCGTGACTTCCTGACCCGAGCCGACCGACCCTCGACCCCCTGTGTCTGAGGCCAACCCTAACTTCCCTATGATAATTACGTACTCTGGCACGGCGCGTGCCTTGGCAGCTCGCTCACGCAGCTGATCACGTATGGCGTGACTATCATACACCTCGACACCATAGGTAACGATCGCGGCACCCTTCGCTTTCTTGCTTCAAAATATGTGCGGGCTAATGGGCGGCAACAAAAATAGGATGGCGGGCTAAATTATCGCGATTTAGCGCTAAAAGTGTGGAGTTGCGCGAATAGAAGAGGTTAATGTCGGCGAGAAGCGGGGATAAGACTGAAAAGTGTCCCATGCGATATTTTGTGTATGGCGTGGAATATAGTGTGTATCGTGTGACGTATAGAGACGGTGACTTGAAACAAAAATGATCGAGTTAATGAGAAGATGTGGCGTAGTTTGGGGATGATTGTAAAATGATAAGCGTTAGAATAGTGCGAAGGAATTTTCTTATAATGAAGCGGTTGAAATTAAATTTACTTCAATTTCCATTAAGACGTTATTGCATAGCATAGTAGAGCGTAGTGTATAACGCAATGACGTCATTAATCATCATCGGTTAATACATGTCGTTACGTGTGTGAAGAACAATGTAGCTTGAAAAAATACGTGATTGCGTTTAAGATCAATCGTAACCGCCATTTCTCATAGAATCCATCTTTATTGCTTTATATCAAGGGGGATAATGACGGCCTTGTTCCGTCAGCGGTGCGTGCTTCATGATGGCGGGTAATATGTTTTTGTTCATCAGATAACCACGGGTGTAGGAAAACCTATTTGTAAGGGTACGTCGCGTTCTACCGAGGAAAATTAATCGTTTCCTAATTATCGCATGGCGTGAACGCCGTTATCCGCGTGTGCTGAAAAAAGAGAACGATTCGACTCTTTGATCAACGCGTTCGCCGTCAAGTCCCTGCAGCAATATCTCGTCACCGAGGTGTACCGCGCGTACAAGATAGGAATCAACCCGCGGAAGAATAAATATTCTACTTCCAATGCGTGAAGCAGATCTAACTCGCTCGCTTGTCTGTTAAAATCCGTTTCTCGAAGCAGTGCACGTCTCGGGACGACAAGTCACTATGTCACGATCGCGAAAGATTTTTTCGCAACTTCATGTCGGATGGCAAAAGGCTACTTTTGCAAAGTGGCGTGCCCCGTCTAACTGTGATAGGAATCAACCCGCGGAAGAATAAATATTCTACTTCCAATGCGTGAAGCAGATCTAACTCGCTTGCTCGTCTGTTAAAATCCGTTTCTCAAAGCAGTGCGCGTCTCGGGACGACAAGTCACTATGTCACGATCGCGAAAGATTTTTTCGCAACTTCATGTCGGAAGGCAAAAGGCTACTTTTGCAGAGTGGCGTGCCCCGTCTAACTGTGATAGACGTTCAACAGCGCAGGGTTAAAGTGGAAACGCAATCCCTGCACCCCAACAAGAAATCAGAGATGAATGCGAGCCGATATGGGTTGGGGGAGTCGAAACGCACGCAGCCAAGTGTGAACGTGTCACGCATAGGCACGTGGCCGTGTATGTACTACCAAAAGACGTAATACGAACTCCGACAGCGACTTCGACGTGTCCCCACAACCCCTCCAATATGCTACGGGCATTTCTTTCGCGTTTCCATTCTGTTCGGCGTCGTATCGGTCCGAGGGGAATAATAGAGTGGGCACAGATAAGAATATTGGCTCTCTAATTCTGAAAAAACTACGTCGCCGCCTACACTTGACCGAACGGTTTGTACAAGTCATCGTCTCGCCTTTCACTAGCATGCGTAACACGCTAAATATATTAATTCCACATAAACGGAGCTACCTAGAAATTCAATACCGTACTACCGCTGCGCCGTACCAACAACAATGCATTGAACAGTACTACGTGCCGTAACGAGGCATGATTTACGGAATATTGCGTTCTGTCAACAAGATTCGCAACGCGAAAAAACTCGGATAACGCGGTAATAACTAATGAATACCGTCTATGCGAGAATTAGCCGATTAACAGCGCGTATGATACTGAAATCCGAACAATGGCATCCACACCCTCCTTAGCCGACGCAAAACGATATTCTATTCATACCGCTCCCTCTGCCCACTGTGAATTTTTTACTGTCATAAATCTAGCAGTGCGAACACGGCAGTCACGCGCCGTTTCCCAGTGACTTGTTGCCGACTGTCCGTGTCCCCCCTGGAGGCCTCGTGGGGCACGACCTTGCGAGCGTACGAACGTAACTGAATCCTGTGCCAGCACCCCCGCGAGAGATCCGGTGGGTCCCTGCTCTTCCTGGCCAGGCTTTTGGCCCGTCTCAACGCGGGCCAAAAGCCGCGGTCGCACGCTCATAACGTGACACAATGCCTGCGTTGAACAATGTCAGCCCGTCAAAGAGCAATGCCTGCATCATACACATCCCCCTTCCGCTCCTTGTTTTTCCGAACGCGGAAAGCCGCCGAGACTTACAATGCGAAAGACGTCGACACAAAGCGCGCCTACGTAACAAACGGTGTAACGATATGCCACAACCGCAAATTTACACACCAGCCGCGTATATATGTACGTTGAGGCGCGGCAATATTTAAACAGATAACAACATGTGTAGAGTGCACATGCCACGTTGTGATGAAAAGCGTGTAGGTGACCGGCACGCATCCTCGCATACTGTAAACTGTATTTAACACGTTGACTGCCACGGTGGTCACCGGTGACCGGCGCAAAAGATTTTACTAAAAATTCAAAAAAATGCGATGGAATACTACTGATGGTCACCGGTTTTATCATAAATGCAAAAAAATTCGCCATGAAGCCTATTTGCAATCTCTTGTAAAAGCAATTGATATCGGAACGGTGCTTCAATACTTTGGCTTCTAACAAATTTGCGTTACCTGAATTTTGCACGATTTAATACGTTGAATGCCAAGCGTATTTTGCTACGTTAGAACCGCGAAGCGATGGAATACTACTGGTGGTCACCGGTTTTATCATAAATGCAAAAAAATTCGCCATGAAGCCTATTTGCAATCTCTTGTAAAAGCAATTGATATTGGAACGGTGCTTCAATACTTTGGCTTCTAACAAATTTGCGTTACTTGAATTTTGCACGATTTAATACGTTGAATGCCAAGCGTATTTTGCTACGTTAGAACCGCGATGCGATGGAATACTATCGGTGGTCACCGGTTTTATCATAAATGCAAAAAAATTCGCCATGAAGCCTATTTGCAATCTCTTGTAAAAGCAATTGATATTGGAACGGCGCTTCAATACTTTGCGTCCAACAATTCTGCGTTACCTTCATTTTGCACGATTTCATCATACTCTGCAGTATTCCATTGCATCGCGGTTCTGACATAGCAAAATACACTTAGCAGTCAACGTGTTAATTTCTTAGGTACGGCTGAAATTTGCGCGGTGCTGTTTCTCTGTACGGTAGAGTTCGACGTGAATTACGCGCAAACGATATACCGCTGCAATGTGTGACGCGTCGTAATGCAAGATGACATCCACGAAAGCCACTACAGTGACGCGTCATTCAAAAAGATGACATCCGCAAAAGCCACTATAGTGGCGTATCGTTTTTAACCACGTGCGCTGGAAAGACGTGCCATGCACGTCGTAATGCTTTTGTCACAGAATCGCCACGACGTGGCATGTACGTCGTCATGCGATTGTCACAGAAACAAAAACGATGTGCATGTATTTTATAATCAATCGACACTTTATACTCCTTTCAAAAACCTATAAAAAGTCCTAGGTCGAAAATAAATTAGTTTAGAAAATATAAATCTGTTTCCAAGTTCTCTGATACATCGAACACTGTGCGAGTTACACTGGACCGTTCTGGTACACGCTTCGGTGAATTTTTTGTCAGCGCAAGTGGTTAAGAGGTTAATGAGCAGATATAAGCGCAAAGCGAGTCAGGAGTAGAAACTGACTTCTGGCCAGACGACCCAGACTGGACATTATGCCCCGTCACTCTGCAGGGTACAGTGCGTGGCGAAAGCACTAGCCAGTCGCCACGCTGTCCACCACCCCCTTCTACCCTCGCCACCCACGCACCCATCCCTCTAGAAGCTCCTGGCTTGCCCCACCTGACGGGAGAACCGTTTCGCCGACTACGTTTAAGGGGTCGCGTGCTACGCTCGCTTGCTCATTATTACGCACCGCACCGCACTGCCGCACGACACCGTGATTTATGTCCGAAATAGGCTCGCCGCCCGAGACGTGCGCGCACACGCTCACGCACGTATGTATGAGTCAGTGATCCCACTTAAGGCCGAATCGCCGAGTGATGAATTGACTTATTGTCGAGTGTAAATAAAGCCGGCGGGTGGCGGTGCCGGTTTTGGGCGCGACGACCACTTTCAATGGCGCAGCGCACTGTTTGTCCTGACCGGTGATCGTCGAATGCGGCAAAGTAAGATGTGGCACGTGTTTCCAATGCGCGGTTATGACGTGCGGAACAAGCTCGATGCTGGAAAATGAGGCGATTATATGGGTGCGAGAAGAGCTGTCGGTACTGAGTTGCCTGACGCGTACTGCAGGATTCGATAGGTTTTCGAGGATTCATGGCAAGCACGAGTGTAAATAAAGCCGGCGGGTGGCGGTGCCGGTTTTGGGCGCGACGACCACTTTCAATTGCGCAACGCACTGTTTGTCCTGACCGGTGATCGTCGAATGTGGCAAACTAAGATGTGGCACGTGTTTCCAATGCGCGGTTATGACGTGCGGAACAAGCCCGATGCTGGAAAATGAGGCGATTATATGGGTGCGAGAAGAGCTGTCGGTACTGAGTT
The DNA here is from genome assembly GCA_033815515.1 of Cryptocheilus praepositus. Classification (NCBI taxonomy): domain Eukaryota; kingdom Metazoa; phylum Arthropoda; class Insecta; order Hymenoptera; family Pompilidae; genus Cryptocheilus; species Cryptocheilus praepositus. The sequence goes on along the minus strand of JAWWQZ010000257.1, from coordinate 132,729 downwards.
GCCTGACGCGTACTGCAGGATTCGATAGGTTTGCGAGGATTCATGGCAAGCACGTGGGAGCCAAGTTGTTTTCTATAAAGTGGTCACGGCCGTCTATTTTTAGGTCTAAACAAAGTCATTCCAATGTAGCTTCAATCAGGCTCCTCGCGGCCGCCATATTACATCCGTAATTGAACTACTGCACGAGTTCGCGATTAATCGCGTCCCGCGAATTAAAGGTCACAGCGTGTTGTGCTGAGATCGCGGAGAGGCAGATCTACGTCACGTGGCCGTGCGCGAATTCGTGCGGTCGGTCGAGGATTTAAAGAGCGCCGGTTGCGTGTTGCGTTCGTTCACTGATAACTGCGCATAACACCGGACCGACGGACGGCGCGTGATTTGTGCCTCGCACAGATTTAGTCGTCACTCTCTGTGCAGACACGTCGGATTTTCCGATTTTCCCCGAGCAAGATTAGCCATTACGATTGATCGTCGTGCTCTGACGTGAATGTAAATCGAGCTCGTGACGCAAGACCCATTCAAACATACTAAACACACGTGAAGCTTTGAAACAAATTTCGCTGTATCAACGTACAGCACCGTTCGTAATCATTCGTTCGATTTGCGTATTCGGGAAGACATTCATAGAATGGACTGTTCCATCTTAGGAGTATGTACCTGGACACAGCGTATTCACATTTCGATAATGGGAAGTTTATCTTTTCGCGTTCACTTTCTCTCTCTTTCTCTCAAAAATTATACAGAATTTACGTGAAAATTAAAACTTATAACAGTTCTTCCCCAGTATTTACAACAGTTTTTACACTGTCCTCTGTACATAGTTCATAGTACACCAGCGCCAAGAATCATATATTGTTAAGATATATTTTCTATCTTTCATTGAATATTCGCTCGCACGTAATTAATTTAAAATGTGAGAGCGGTAGGAAGAATTCTTTCTCTAAAATATGAATTATCGACATCCTTATGTTGGTTGTTATATAGGTACCCACGCAGTATTTACAATTCTCTCGTATCATTCTTTGTAAATAGTTCATAGTACACCAGTAACAAATATATTGCTAACGTATATTCTCACCCATAGTTCCCATTGAAAATTCGCGCGCACGTAATTAACACTTTGATTGCCGTGATGGTCACCGGTGACCAACGCAAGAAATTTTACTGAAGATCCAAAATATTCGCAATGGATAGAAATTATTATAAAATGTATATATATATATGTAATATATTATGTATAATTGGTCTCCGATACCTGCACATTATTTACCTTTTGCATAATTCAGTCAAACGCTATAATATTTCATAGCATCGCCGTTCTAATACAGTAAAATACGCTTGGCAGCCAACGTGTTAAGTCAACATCTGAACATCTTACGAAGAGTTACACAAATTAGTTTAACTCCCAATTGGTATAGACATAACAAGCCCTTCCACCAGCGTAAACATAATTCTTAGCAAAACAGATATCTTTCGACCCCGGATTAATTCCAGAAGATGTCATCATTCGAATATCTCCGCGCGGTCGTCTACATCCGATTATGTACGAGCATCGAAGAGAATGATGTTAACGCCAGAAAATCGTGCGGTGGTCTGCGTAGAGGAACTTTCTCAGAGTTCCTCGAAGTCGTCGAAGGAGCAAGGGGCACTTCTCCCCCATTCGACCCCACTGAGTAGCATTGTACACGTCTGAAGCGGCCAAAGAGTGCAGTAGCACGGAATGGCGGGTCCTTTGATCCTCCCTCGAGGAGGCTGCATGCTGCCTAACGGGATTACCCCGCCCCGCGTAATTGCTCGTGAATGCGCAGATATACGCGCGACAATGGGAGCACGTCGATTCGAGGTGACGGCCGTCTGACGTACAACGCGTACAGTCAACCGTGGAGATAGTGACCCTTGTCTGGTCATTTGTACCTCGACAGGATTTTCGCCCGAAACGGTTGCACACTCACGGATATGATTATCGGGACGAATACATTATGATACGCGAACATGCGCGGTTGAGACCGAGAACGTCGGAGGAGGACACGTGCATATGTCGTTCAGCGAATTTGAGAGATATAGAGAAAAATGTGGGATAAAAATGAGAATGAGACAACGAGATATAAGAAATACAAGAACGGAATTTAGCTGGACAAACAACGCTATCCCCGTTTTATGCGAGAAATATGATCACTACAAGAGAAAGAACCATATCAATACTTCCGACGGGAGTACAAGAGAATTCTCTATTAAACATTAGGGCGGCATGACTGAATTGTTCCAATACCAGCAGTCTTTTTAAAACCCGTGCCGGGTAGTACTTGTTTAAGGTAATTCACAAAAAATGCAATGCAATGCCGTCGCGTTGCTTTGATTCTATGTCGAAAAACAATACAATCAAATTTGAGCGCACCGTAAACTGAGCGTTCCTACCGAGTCATAGCAATTTCGGCACAAAATCTGAAAAGCGCAATAGGTTAACACGTTGACTACCGTTGTGGTCATTAGTGACCGGCGCAAAAGGTCTCACGAAAAATTAAAAAAATACTCAATCGGCAGCATTTATAATTTTGTAAATGCAATTAATATTAAACAGTGATTCAATTCTTTGATCTCCGATACCTTCGCATTACTTTAACACTTTGACTGCCACGGTGGTCACCGATGACCGGCGTAAAATATTCTACTATAAATGCAAAAAAAATCGACATGAAGCCTATTTGTAATTTAGTGAAAGCAATTGATATTGGAATAGTGCTTTAATAAGTTGCCTTTTAACAACACTTGCGTTACCTTCATTTTACACGATTTAATCATACTCTGTAGTATTTCATCGCATCGCAGTTCTAATATAGTAAAATACGCTTGGCGGTCAACGTGTTAATTTTGCACAATTCAATCATATTCTGTAGTACTTCATCACGTCGCCGTTTTAATATAGTAACACACACGGCAGTCAACGTGTTAAGAAAACATGAGCAATACCTCAACATGACGAACATAAGACCAGCAAGCTTTCAATATGTACCAGAAAAGGCACGTTTTCCTTCTCGTGTCTATCATTGTGTGCACTGAGTGTATACAAGGTTCAGACACAGGACCTAAGGCGTCAGACGTTAGCGTTATCGTGGCGACAGAGTTTGCGTTAGCACGGGCGGAGACTACTGGTTTGGAGCCCCGCGGCTATACTGATTGCGGCGGACCCCACGGCTTCAACCCGAACGATCGTCGTGAATCCCGACCCTCGTCCAAGGCCGTCGCCCATCACAATCAGAGTCGAAATCAAATTGTTTAACACAGCGGACACCAACTGCTATTTAAAGGTGGCATCTGCTCTTCAAAAGCTTAAGCCTCACAGCATTCCGACAATCACGACATTCCATTGCGCAGTTGCAATTTGGCAATTAGCGTAGCCAGTAATAGTGATTTTAAGCAAACGTTGGAAAAGTACTTAGCTCTGCAAAATATGGAGGCAGATAGTGGAGTTTAAATATGTAAGAAACGTGTGCTTTAAGACGAAGGGATTTTCTATGGTGACCTAGCAGAATATTAGAATTTCAATATGCTTGAATCGCACCCATTGTGCAATGAAAGTATGTAAGATATGCAAGCAAGAACCGGAAGAAGCAAAAATTAAGAAGCAAATGAACCGGAATCCTTCTATGTGGTTATTTTAATCCTGCATCCAGGGTTAGTAAATTTAAGCAAAGGATGAAAGATTATTTAGCGCACCAAAATGAGGACCTAGATACTGTATTTAAAATACGTAAGAAAAGTATGCTTTAAAATAAAAGAATTGTCTACGGTTACCTAGCAGAATGTTAACATTGCAATATGCTTGAATCGGGTCCACTGCGCAAGAAAAGATATAGTAAATAAACCGCAATCTTCTACACCGTTATTTTAATACTGCACCTAGTGGTAGTAACTTTAAGCAGAGGATGAAAAAGTATTTAGCTTTGCAAAATGGGGACCTAGATACTGTATTTAAAATACGTAATAAAAGTATGCTTTAAGATAAAATAATTGTCTACCGTCACCTAGCAGAATGTTAAAATTTCAATATGCTTGAATCGGGTCCACTGCGCAACAAAAGAACAAAAGATACAGCAACTGAACCGGAATCCTTCTACACAGTTATTTCAATCCTGCACCCAGCGGTAGTGACCTTAAGCAAACGAAGAAAAAGTATTTTGCCCTGGAAAATACGGAGCTAGATATTGCATTTAAAATATGCGATTAAAGTTTGCTTTAAGGTGAAAGAATTTTCTACGTTCGCCTAGCAAAACATTAGAGCTTCAATATGAGCTTCTGATGCTTCTTCTATACGAGATCCTCTATATGAGAACACGGGAGCTTCCATATATTGAATCGTGTCCCCTGTGCAAGCAAAATACATAAGAAACAACCGACCGCGAATCCTCCGACAGCGTTTCCAATTCTCATTCCGCAATCAGCACAGCGCGACATAACGCACCATGATTCACAGCCCAAAGTTCCGCGTGCAGCAACTCTTTTGATCCCGCCGCTTCGCCAAACGCACTTCCCATTCACAATTTGCACTTTTTTCTCCGCCACTTCGTTATCGCTCATCGCGTTACCGCGCTCGCATGAAAAAGCCGGCCCAGATCCCGAAACTATCACGATTCCTTACTTTCGGATAATGAAGGCCAAACTGACCTTCGTCAGCCGCGCTATCTGGTCGTGAGCGTATAACGAGCCGAAATTAAGGGGCATTGTGCCTTAAACAGATTGCACACTCGTCCGAACGTGACCGTTGGGTCTCGAGACGATGGCGCACGTACGTACAAAAGGGGAATCGGGGGTTGATAAGGCGACAACCGGGCCAGAGGGAAAATGGCGACAGAACGCGAGGAAGGGAGAAACGTATACGGAGCACTCAGCCCCGTGTTTGCCTACACGGAAATCCTCTCTAACGGATTCTAACGCTCGACCGAGCTTGTACTTTTTCATCTTCGAGCGGACGCGCGACTTTTCGACGACGCGACGCCCGCTACTTCGCCCTCCTCCGTTCTCTTTTCTTGCCCGATCGGCGTTATCGCGCACGACAATCGCTCGACGAAAACGACAAAGCGCGAGTTACGAATAAGAATGCCGCGGGACTGACAAATTACGGGTGAAACAATCTCGCACGGCACGATCCTGTCAAAGCGACGTTACGCGAAGAAAGAGTCTCGTCTGTAATAGAGATTCGGTCGCGATAAACGAAGTTGGACATTGAATACGCAGGAAGCACGAGACTCTTAACACGTTGACTGCCAAGCGTATTTTGCTATGTTAGAACCGCGATGCAATGAAATACTGGAAAGTATTGAAGCACTGTTCCAATATGAATTGCATTTACAAGATTGCAAATAGGGTCCATTGCAAATTTTTTGCATTTCTAGTAAAATCTTTTGCACCAGTCACCGGTTACTACCGTGCGCATTTTGCCGTATTAGAACGGTGATGCTATGAAATACTGCAGCGTTCAACTGAATTATGCAAACTGTAAATAATGTGCAGGTATTGAAGACCAAAGGATCGCATCACTATTCTAACAATAATTGCATTTATAAAATAATTATTGCTACCCATTGCGAATATTTCGGATTTTCAATCAAATCTCTTGCGCCTGTCACCGATGACCATCACGGCAGTCAAAGTGTTAACACGTTGACTGCCAAGCGTATTTTGCTATGTTAGAACCGCGATGCGATGGAATACTGCAAAGTATTGAAGCACCGTTCCAATAACAATTGCTTTTACAAGATTGCAAATAGGCTTCATTGCAAATTTTTTGCATTTTTAATAAAATCTTTTGCACCGATCACCGGTTACCACTGTGCGCATTTTGCCGTATTAGACCGGTGATGCTGTGAAATACTATAGCGTTTGACTGATCTATGCAAAATGTAAATAATGTATAGGTATTGGAAATCAAAGGATTGCATCACTATTCTAACAATAACTGCATTTATAAAATAATTATTGCTACCCATTGCGAATATTTTGGATTTGCAATAAAATTTCTTGCGCCTGTCACCGATGACCATCACGGCAGTCAAAGTATTAACACATTGACTGCCAAGCGTATTTTGCTATGTTGGAATCGCGATGCGATGAAATACAGCAAAGTATTGAAGCACCGTTCCAATATCAATTGCTTTTACAAGATTGGAAATAGGCTTCATTGCAAATTTTTTGCATTTTTAGTAAAATCTCTTACACCGGTCACCGGTTACCACCGTGCGTATTTTGCTGTATTAGAATTGTGATGCTATGAAATACTACAGTGTTTGACTGAATTATGCAAAATGTAAATAATGTGCAGGTATTGAAGACCAAAGGATCGCATCACTGTTCTAACAATAACTGCATTTATAAAATAATTATTGCTACCCATTGCGAATGTTTTGGATTTTCAATCAAATCTCTTGCGCCGGTCAGGGGTGACAATCACAGCAGTCAACGTGTTAAAAGTTGCCCGGTTGTTTGCCGTTTCGTTTTTCAGCGCTACACTCGACGCACAGTCACTACGCACGGAGAAACGCAGAACTGTCGAGATAAAGTAACGTCGGTTAAATAATGCGGCGCTTTCGGGTGGTGTCTGGCCGGCTGAGGTGGTCGGAGAAAGAAGTCTGCGTAGATCGAGAAAATGAGGCAGCAGAAATGGACGAATGTGGCTACGTTTAATTACGGACGGAACAATGAGAACGCGTCATGTGAATGTTGGCTTTTTTTGTTTTCAGGGTACGGAAGCAGCCTATCCAAATCAGCACTGGATACGCACACCCACCTTAGGCAGCCTGGTATGTAGTAGGTAGATATTTTTGAGAAGTTAAAGCACTATTTCTCGGTTTCGAAATTCATCGTCAGGCGTTCGCGAGAATTATTTTGCGGGAGAGAGTGCAAAAAGTTCGAAAAAGAGGGTTCGGTAAATTGCAAATCCCGAGTGCTTCGCAACGCGTTCTGGCGGATGTTAACCAATTGGAATGATAAATTCGGACAATCTTCACGTGCACAGTCGAGATGCGCAAAACGAGAGCGCTCAAGCGTGACCCGAATCTATATGCACTTTACCAAGGCAATTGCACGGAATGACCTTCACGATTATTACGCTCGTCACTAATCACGCAACCGCCCCTTAGTCGGCCTGATTTTCTTCAACCACGCCCAAAAATTACTCCTTCCACTGATCGATAACTATGAATAAATCCGTTGAATATACCTCTCAACACTAACCCAATTTCCATTCAGCGAATCGCCGGACGTAAGATTGTGCAATACCGAAAACTTGGCATTTCGTGTAAGTGCAAAACTTTCGATGTCCTCAGGAAATAAAACGACGAAAAATTTGAATTTGATATGAACGCGTTATTATTTTTGTGCCGAATAGAATATTCGGAACTATTTAGTACCATTCTACCGGATATTAAAATTGTATTTAACTTCTATTTTTCAAATGCAAGACGAGAGAAATGTAATAAGCTCATTCGAAATATTTATATCGAAAACAAATATTAACAACCTTACATCCAGCTCGTCCGCACCACTTATATTTTCACTGTGCATCAGCCTTAGACAATAGCACTGCATAATACAAATCACCGTTTCAATTTTGCACAAATCAATCCGAACCAATCTCATATTTACGAGAATGTCGATTTTCGATTATAGTCGAAGACGGGCAGATCCTTAAATACTGTAACGTTTTAGTATTTCTCCTGTCGACTCCGACTTCCCTCGTTCGCCAGATAAATGGGTGTACCGCTCCCCTTCCCATTATTAACTTGTAAGTGAATTACCGTTCGATCGAAAGGCGATCAACTCCGCCACGCATTCAGGGGATTCATTGGGCGAAACGACCTTTGAGGTCCGGCAATTCGGCGTCCGTCCCCATCATGTATGTCTGTCCCCTCACATAATCGGTCGAGACATATTTTTATAGCTAAAATCGTCGTGAACCGATCGACCCGAAGATTCCTCAGTTCGTCACACTCGCTGGATACTCGAAAAATCGTCGTCTAACTAAAAATAACCAAATTCGACGCGAAGTATCAACAGTGTGATTGCATTGCATATCCCTAAAACGATTAAGACGTTAACTGCCGTGCGTATTTTGCTATATTAGAACGGCGTATCTATAAAATACTATATAAAATACCACATAAAATATCGACGACGCTTCTTTAGTACAATCGCAAATTAAAGTAATGTATTGCAAGCGGTCGCGTTCTCTTGTTTCCACGTCGGAAGATGCTATAACCAAATTCGACGCGAAGGCTCAACAGTGTGATTGCATTGCATATCCCTAAAACGATTAACACGTTAACTACCACGGTGGTCATATTAGAACGATTTTATAAAATACTATACAAAATACCAATAAAATATCGACGACGCTATTTGCAATCTTTAAAAGTAATGTATTGCAATGGTCGCGTTCTCTACTTTGTCGGAAGATGCTATAACCAAATTCGACGCGAAGTCTCAACAGTTGATTGCATTATTTGGCACGATTAACACGTTAACTGCCGTGCAGAATTTCATCGCATCGCGGTATCTAAAAATATATAAAATACCACATAAAGTCAACGTGTTAACACGTTAACACGTGCCGTGTGTATTTTGTTGTATTATAATGGCAATGCTATGAAATACTACAGCGTTTGATTAAATTATGACAAATGTAAATAATATGCAGGTATTGAAGACCAAAGGATCGCATCACTATTCTAACAATAACTGCATTTATAAAAGAATTATTGCTATCCATTGCGAATATTTTGGATCTTCAGTATAATCTCTTGCGCCGGTCACCGATGACCATCATGGCGGTCAAAGTGTTAACACGTTAGAACGGCGATGCTATGAAATACTACAGCGTTTGATTAAATTATGACAAATGTAAATAATTTGCAGGTATTGAAGACCAAAGGATCGCATCATTATTCTAACAGTAACTGCATTTATAAAAGAATTATTGCTATCCATTGCGAATATTTTGGATCTTCAGTAAAATCTCTTGCGCCGGTCACCGATGACCATCATGGCGTTCAAAGTGTTAACATGACACTTCGACTCCGTACGAATCGCAAGCGACTAGCCGAGCGAACGGGACAAAATTCTCATTTGCCGCGAACACGCTTTTCCCTGCGTTAAAAGTGAAGAACGCCTCTTCGCGTCGAGGTTGGAATTTGCCGCGGGGTTGACGTTTTTACGAGCGAGCGTAGGCACGCCGGCGGACACGAAGGTGCAATTTCGCGGATCTGTCTTTGTCGAACTCTAATTGCAAGGAGTGCAACCGCGCGAGCCGTGTCTCAAAGGCTTCGAAGACGACTATGCACACCCCCTTTTCCGAGCCACTCCGTCAGCAATTCCGTCAATTGAAATTATTACGATCCAAACGAACTCTATTCTATTGTAGGGTTGCGATTATATCCTTTTGTACGTTTGTAGGGCCCTCCAGGTCTGAGCAGTAGCAAGCGTCAGTGATGACGCATTGTAAAGCTTTTAAAGGGCGATACGGGGCGCACGGGGAAACAACCGTGTAATGGATAGGTATATGCTCCGGGGGTGGAGAGGGGGGGAAGGGGGCTGGGCAGGCAAAAAATTACATCCGACTTGCACCGAGAGCGAAAATAAAATTTACGCTGCGCTGAATTATTTTCCCTTCCTGCCAGCGCGTATTCGACCGGAGAGAAACGAACGGCCCGAATGGCGCACTTTCGCGAACTTTTTTTTTTTATTTTGTTCGGCCGAAAAAAATCCAGCGCGCCGAGGGAAGGCGATTATCGGTATCGTTCGACGCAATACGCTCGTTAGAACAAAAATGCTGCGAAACGATTTTTCTGTCCCGACACGTCGCGGGGGGAGAAAAAATTGAAGTTGGAAATTTGGCGGAGCGGGCGCGCGAACAAAAAACGCGTACAGGCGTTTTCGGGCGTGGGTTTAACGAGCTGTCGGGCAGGGAAGTGCGTAATGAACGATCGATGGCACGATCGCCAGCGTTGGCGCGGGTGCAGAATGACTCAGTTGGTTGCGTCTTTGCGGGATTACAGATCCTTACCAAATGTTTGGAGCGACGAGTAGTCGCCTCGCCAGTTCAGGTTCCGGTCAGATTCAACTCTGGCAGTTTCTACTTGAACTTCTGTCAGACTCGAGTAACGCGGCGTGCATTACGTGGGAAGGTACCAACGGCGAATTCAAGTTGACTGACCCCGACGAGGTCGCCAGACGCTGGGGCGAGAGGAAGTCCAAGCCCAACATGAATTACGACAAATTGTCGAGGGCTTTAAGGTGAGTGATGTTATTCGGTAATCCGAAAGTGTCGTGCATGAGACGGGCGCGTTTTGCCGAACGTCGGGAGAAGAGCAGGAAATCAATTTGGTCGTGACGCCCACGTGACGATGCGTCCCTGCAGTTGCGTATAATACGTTACATTATTTCGAAGTGGAGCTTCGGCGATATTAAATCTCTTGCTACAATTTCCCGTCTGCGGACAGTCGGCGCTCTTGAAATATCGATAGTGGGACAGGACAGACGGTACGCTTGCCTCCCTATTACGACAATAGAGCGGACACTTCGCGGAGCAACATTACTCTGTTCTTCTTCTGACGGATGCGCGTGAAATATCGTAAGGAAATCCTATCTCGTTCGATGAAGTTTAAATGGGAAAGCCGTTAATGGCCGTTCGGACGTGTATTTTGATGGAAGCTCGGTGGAAAAAAAAAGAAACTGAATTCGTTCGACGGTATGATCGGACGAAATACGTGTGGGCAGTGGGGGCGGCAGAATATTCAGGGACAGGAGGCGGGCAGAGAGGGGAGAAATTTCAATCAGTGCAACCCAGACCGACGGCAGACGCGGCTATTATTTTTCGATCAGAACCACTGATTATATTACGCGACTGCTCGCTTTCTGCTCCCGGCTTTTCTCCCTTCTCATCGTCGGTTAAGAACCCGAAGGTGCGCGTCGGTGCTCGCGACAAACCGCGAATGGGTGTCCGTGAGGAGCACGCGCAGATCCCGCCATTAAGGAAATCGCTAAAACTCATTACCGGCGCAGACAAATGAAATTTATCAAATAAGATGTCGCCGCTAGTCGCGGAATAATCACGTATTTTCTCATCTCTGAGTACATCGTCACTACGTTATAGCTCATCACTAACAATGCGGTTCGTTAATCTGACACCATACCTTCCACCATCTGTATGTACAGTGTGCCTTCTTTCGTTTCTCAAATTCCCTAAAGAACTGAAAAGCTAAGATTGAGGAACTGTGGAAATAGTAGAAATATACGAAGTCAGATCCAACAATTAACATAACAGATCTAATTAGGGGCAAAATCGCTGTTGCACGGCACTTGTAAATAAGATTCCAGCGTATGTCTGATTATAAGCTTCAAATTCCCTAAAGAACTGAAATGCAAAGATTGAGGAACTGTGGAAATAGTAGAAATATACGAAGTCAGATCCAACAATTAACATAACAGGTCTAATTGGGGGCAAAATCGCTGTTGCACAGCACTTGTAACTAAGATTCCAGCGTATGTCTGATTATAAACCTAAATTGCATTATACCGTAACATCCATCTACTAGACTCCTTAAGAACTGTCTATAGAACGCTAACCTATGAGAATTTAAAACCAAACTTATCAACCGAAAGAACGCACGCCCTACGTACATAATTAACCCGGTCTACCCTACCAACGATCCTGTCCTACCACTTACGACCACTTTCGCAACGTAAACTACATTTCCAAAAATCACGGAAACAACTGTTTCCCCCGCCGTCACTGTCCAACGCGCCACCGTCATTATCGTCCAAACGTTCGCATCGGTCCCTGCGACTACATCAGCCGTAGTCAGCCCCCTTCAGTCCCACCCCAGTGGCCTAACCTACAGCTGCACCGAGTTCTGCCTGTGTTTGCAGGTATTACTACGACAAGAACATCATGACGAAGGTCCACGGGAAGAGGTACGCCTACAAGTTCGACTTCCAGGGTCTCGCAGCAGCCACGCAACCCGCCGCTGCCGACCCCGCGGCGTACAAATATCAGAGCGAACTCTTCATGTCCGGCTACGGGCACGCGAAGTTGAACCTGATGCCGCCGCCGGCCGCGTCGGTCTCCGTTTCCGTTCCCGGTGGTCTCTTTCAATCGGCGTCCAGCTACTGGTCCACGAGTCCCGGTGCGAACCTCTACGCGGGTCACCATACGGCATCTGGACACGTGCCGCCTCATCTCGGCACGTATCCTCACTACGCATGACCCAGCGCTGAGCACTGGGGCGCCCTGGGAACGCCGCGTTAAACAAAAAAATAAAAAAAAATACAAAGTTTCTACCGACGAACGTAAGAGAGTAACGAACAAACATATACACACGGAGAGAGAGGAGAGTAGAGGGAGAGAGGGAGGGAGAGAAGGAGAGAGGAAGAGAGAACGACGAAACCGGTCACGCCGTCGTCGTCGTGTGCCGTCGGCGTGTAATAATAAATCGCGCACCTCCTACTACCCTCTGACGCAGCCCCGTATTTTATCCCACACACCCTTTACCGACCCCGGTTAGAAATATCCTACCCGAGCTGGTTCAGGTAGGCGGACGTCTGTCCACGGAGATTATGGCGTTACGTGTGCTGATCAGGGCCAGGTTGTCAAACGATCGGGGTGATCGCGGAAAAACATTGGCAGGTTGGAGGTTGGTTGCGGATTGCACGAATTTCATTGAAGAAGGGAACTTGGCGGTGTTTGGTTAAACGGACGCGGACAGTGGGTCTTTAAGTTTGAAATTGTGCTGGTCGATGAAGGAGCCAGTTCATGGCGAGGTGAGAAAGATTAAATCGCGAGGTACTTTCGAGCGCTAACGTGATTTTATATCGGTCATTAATGATGGAGGGTTTCGGTCCCATGATCTGTACATGCGGTTTTGGGTTTTTTTCGTGAAGGCTAAGACGGAAAAATCTTGGACAGACTCAATACCTGAACCAATCGGTACTGTCAACCCTTTCGGAATATGTCGTGTATCGGTACAATTTTTCGGTACAATATCCCAGCAATTAACAGTAAGCTGTGACCAATGTTGACACTTGTGCAGGGCGGCGACCATGCATAACGACTATTCGACGAACTCTAGTTTGCCGCGGCCGACGGTACGCTCGAATTATTGTAAGAACGTTGTACATACAGTATAATGCGTTGCGTAAGTACGGAATCCGTTCACAGGGTGGTTCTTATGAGTCGCTTTGCCGTTATTATGAACTACGATGCCCGAGAATTTTTAATCCAACGTAACAACTGAGTTCAGCATTAAATGCGAAAACTTCATTGTTTAAGTCTCGATACATCCGATGTCGTTTATCCAAGGCAAACCTTTAGTTTCCCATTAAAATAGCTGTGGGAGTATCTTAAGTATCCTATGAACAAAACCCTGATCCCCCTAAGAAACTATAAAGATTTACTACTAAATCAAATAGATATGAAGAACCGTGATAATGCGAGTGGAACATTGCGCGATGGTTTTACGCAGATTAGTGAGAATTATCCTGTGCATATGAACGACAATCCGTACCGGAATAACAAATCGACGTATTTCTATGGGGAGACGTCGGCACTTGTGGCTGAGCTAAATCGAATACGGATGAATTCCAGTAAGAAAAATTCCTGGAAAATACGCCGACAACATACAGTACACACACTTCACGTACACAACTAACATTTTGCACTTTATCAGTTTTTTTTTACCTAGGTAATCGTAATTCGTACGGAAAGAATTATGCATAATATTACTAGAGACTTGATCGCGTCAAATTTTGAAATTGAGTTGCTGAAAAGAGACCAATACTTACTATCCAGCAACATACGTTTGAAACACTTTAAAAACTGATCTTATCAGTATACGAACAATCTTTACACTGAAATGCAATCGTATTCGACTGATGCCGTAAGTAATGCGTGTATTATAAACTCTTTTAACTTATTTGTTATGTAACAAGGACATAGATAGCGTCTGCGCATTGTCTCACTTCCGAATGTTACTTGAAACTACGAATCTGACGTGTCGTTTGACTTGCAAATATGACAAATCAGCGCCACGGCGAGAATTAAATTGTCTGCCATATCGGTATGCAATCAACCTTCCTTATTTTGTTCATTTTCGACGAATCTCGCGACTCTACTGTAGATACATGAGAAACGTATAACGCCGAAATTGCACTCTTCAAATAGACCTTCCATTAACACGTAATTACAAATGTGACGTACCTCGCAAAAACAATGTTTTTTCCGTTATATCGAAGCGAAACATGCGCCTACGCTATCTGTGGTGAGAAGACGAACAGGGTAGGTCGCTAAAACCGAGACCAGCTCTACCTAGACATTGAGCGCGAACATATCGTTCAGTTTCGAGTTGGACCTGTTCTCCGCGTGTCAGCCACCTATCCTAAAAGGTGTACCTCTGTCGAAGATGCGTAACTCCTTAAGACGTATACTGTACCATATACCATTCGTAAGACATAAGCATTCCTAGAATTACTCTAACAATTAGCGTAGCCCCCGAACGATCCGTGGAGTTGGTCGCGCAGATGATTCTACTATCGAGTAAATGACGACCGGATCCGTCACTCCTGGACCGATTCGACGGAACCTCGCCGGGGCACTCATGTAGATAGGGTGTTTTCATGTGTAGCGTAGGCATGTAGAGAACTTAGTTTAGTGCGAGCGTGCGAGGCAGAGAGAAAGGACGACGAGAAAACGAGAGCGTGTCGAGAACGTCATGAGAGGATGAGTGAAATATCGGTACGTGATGAATCGTGTGAGCGTGTGACGTGTGCGTGACGGTGTGCGAATGGTGCGTGCGTACGAGAGTGGGCGTGATTTTCAAAATGAAAGCGAATAATAACAATAAACGATGACGATGATGACGACGATGACAATGATGGATGAGAAAAGATTGCGAGGGGTGTCTGGCACTAGCGTAGATTGCGTTAGGTTAGGTAGATAAGCGACCCCCTTCGAGTCGGCGAAGAACGCGAAAAGTAGCGGAGGTCAGAAGAGCGGCGGGATCGACGGAGACGCGATATGGCAGAGAGGACACCGAAAAGAGCGAGACCGAGCGCGAAGGAAGCCGTGGCGAACGAAATATGGCGAGAGAGAAAGAGGGGGAGCGCTGTTGTTGTTCTTGTTGTCGTGCGCTTGTATTAAAGTCGCCATGTTCTAATTAAACGTGCCGACGGGGTTGTATCAGTCGTCGGCAAAATCAATGTGGTCCCGTGCACTGTGTAGCAGCACACACACGCGCGCAACACCCCCGCACGCGGTCTCCGTGTTTATACGCGTGTTTATACGTGCCGCGCATGCACACGCACACGTATCGGCGCGCGTGGCGAGAGTTTACTCTGCCCTGTGTGCATTCGCTCTCCGGCGGGTGCGAACGAAACCGGGAAAGAAAGGAGCGGGATACAAAGAGAAAGGAGCCCGACGCCAAAGGGCGGAACAGGGTGAGGCGAGACGCGGGGGCGGAAGGCGCTGCACGAAAAAAGGAAGGAAGAGCGGAGTGCGGGGAAGAGGATCGAGATAGGAAAAAGTAAGCGGAGGAACACACGGTAGGTCAGCCTTGGTTGTCGGCGGTTGGCGAATTGGTCGGGTTGCCATGGAGAAGACCGGCATATTCCCTGGGTTCGGGACCGCCCCGAAGGGAAACCCCCATTCGGGAAATTCGTGGCGTCGCCGAACCTGCCGCGGTGCCGGAGGTTTAGCTCAGCTCGGCTAATCGATTCTGCTACCAATCAGCGCCCGCGCCGTTCCTCCGTGTCCTCACTTCCACCTCCTGCGCTTCTCTCCTCGACTCTCCTCGTCCGCTTCAGCCTTCCACCACCTACCGCTTCTTATCATCGTGTCTTCGTCCGTTTCAAACTTCCACTGCCGGCTCTTATCGTCGTGTCTTCGTCCGTCTCGGGCTCCACCGCCTACTACGCTCTTATCAACGCGTCTTCGTCCGTTCCAAACTTTTCTGCTTTCTTCGTCTATGCCCAACAACTACCTTCCGAGCTGCGCTCCTGTCTTCCTCCGTTTCAGACGACGGTGTCCGCGGTAGTGATGTCTACATCCCGGTTACGGGTTTTGTTTTCTGCTTTCCTACATTTTTGTCGCGCTTTCGCTGCAATGACGGCTTCACTGGTCTTGTACCGACACTTATACCTTCTCGGTTTGCCTACTATCGTAGCATATTAGCATCGTCTACACTCACCAAATATATGGTTCTTGCCTATCCTTCGTTTCACATTTCAGTCTTCTCCGTGTGGCATATATGCCTTTGGCTGTTCTGAATTTTTGGCTACACCATGTTTCTCTGCATTCCTACCCTCTTTCTCATTCTGCAATATTTTCTACGGGCAGTGCTATTGGTTAATACCATCCTTTCCTTCGTGTATGCCCACCGCAACTAGACAGAAATATCTACATCCTTGTCGGTTCACGGTTTTTGTTTTCTTCTTTCCTACATTTTTGTCTCGCTTTCGCTGCAATGACGGCAACCAAGTAGGGATGTCTACATCCTTGTTCATGGTTTTTGTTTTCTTCTTTCGTACATTTTTGTACATGTGGTTCTTTCCTATCCTTTGTTTCACATTTCAACCTTCTCCGTATGGCATCTATGCCTTTGATTGTCCTGAAGTTTTGGCTATATCATATTTCTCTCTTTTCCTACCCTCTTTCTCTCTACCTGCAATATTTTCCTTTGGGCACTGCTATCGGTTTATACCACCTTTCCTTCGTATATGATCACCGCAACTAAGTAGTGATGTCTACATCCTTGTCCGTTCACGGGTTTTGTTTTCTTCTTTCCTATATTTCTGTCGCGCTTTCGTTCCAATGACGGCTTTACTGTCCTTGTACCGACACTTATACCTTCCCGGTTTTCCTACTATCGTATTATATTAGCATGGTCTACACTCACCAACTATATGTTTCTTTCCTATCCTTCGTTTCACATTTCAGTCTTCTCCGTGTGGCATCTTTGCCTTTGGTTGTTCTGAATTTTTGGCTACATTATGTTTCTCTCTTTTCCTACCCTCTTTGTCCATCTGCAATATTTTCCATGGGCAGTGCTGTCGGTTTATACTACCCCTTCCTTTGTATATGCTCACTACAACCAGGTAGTGATGTCTACACCCCGTTCACGGTTTTTGTTTTCTGCTTTCCTACATTTTTGTCGCGCTTTCGATGCAATGAAGGCTTTACTATTCTTGTACCGACACTTATACCTCCCCGTTTTGCCTACGATCGTAGTATATTAGAATCGTTTACACTCACCATCTATATGTTTCTTTCCTATCCTTCGTTTCACATTTCAATCTTCTTTATGTGGCATCTATACTTTTGGTTGTTCTGAATTTTTGGCTACAATATATTTCTCTGTTTTCCTACCCTCTTTCTCTCTCTGCAATATTTTCCACGGGTACTGCTATCGGTTTATACCACCCCTTCCCTCGTATATGCTCCTATAATGCCTACTTTCACGCACAACTCTGTTCTAAGTCGACTACACTTCGATAAAGTGACAAACAGTAATGCTTACATGAATAAAGCATTGCAGACTGAATCTATCGGTAATTCTGGTAAATGCACAAGAAAGTGCGCATGTTTTATAAATTCCATATCTTATAGAAGGTTCCCGATGCAGATGTTTCATAAAAAAAGAAACCGCGGAAAAATATTATCTCCCTAGCGGATGTAATTGCCTTCACACAATTACACGTGTTAATCGTAAAATATAAGTAAGCAATCTGCTTAACGACGTTTCATATATTAAGCAGCCGTTAATTAATTTTCCATATTCCGCGTAAACTTCCTAACCTGCACCGTAACACGTATAATCCGATAATACATATAATACGTTATATACCATACGCGTATTAACTGTATACCGATCAACTAAAAATTACAATCAGCAAATAATGCTTCATGTTTAGCGCTCGTATAATTTTATGGTTAGTAATTCTGCTACTTGAGGTGCCTTCAACTGACATTTTGCGATAACCTCGATTCCGCGCATTCCGAAATCGACAAGAATTTCAGTCGTATAGGTTACGTTGCAAATTGTCGCGCCAAATAAAATGGGCATATATGTAAATGGTAAATCTTGTTCATGCTTTGAACGTAACTAAGGAAATAATGATCGACTATTACAGTTTTCGTAATGCAAAGCAGTACCACTCACCGGCCCAACATCTTTTTCAAGCTGTATGGTACAGGAATCTGGCCATAACCGGTCATCTGCTTACAAGTGATCCGGGTCGAATTTTTCTTACGGCAAGCATTTCGGCAACAACACTGAATTGACGAGGAAAGTGGAACAAGCTACTAACGTGCTAATAACGCAACACTACACGCGTGTCTTTAGTACAAGATTTAAAGTCCAACGTCACAAAATAAATCGCACAAAGCAAACCAAAACTTTTACGCGAATATCAAACAGAATTACAAACCGCGACTAAAACCGGAAGTGCTTGACTACTTTCGTTTAAAACTTGTAACGACCGTAAGGGGCGCCAACTGAAAATCACATTCAACAAAAATCACTAGGTGTTCAGCTTCAAACAAACTTTACTAAATCGATGCAAATACTTACGAATAATGTCAGAGAACGTAATATTTACTAATTACGAAAGAAAATGCTTCCAATCCTCTTGTTGGAAAATTACTTTGAACTACGTCACTTCGATAAGTTTGCAAACGCAATATTATTGAGTGGGCCACGTACACCAATGCAGGAATCATATATATGCCCAAATATATATCACGAATAATATCAGAGAACGTAATATTTACTAATTATGAAACAAAATGCTTCCAATCCTCTTGTTGGAAAATTTGTTTTTGTTTTGTTGGTTCACTTTGAACTATGTCACTTCGATAAGTTTGTGAACGCAATATTATTGAGTGGGCCACGTACACAAATGCAGGAATCATATATATGCACAAATATATTTCACGAATAATATCAAAGAACGTAATATTTACTAATTACGAAACAAAATGCTTCCAAACCTCTTGTTGGAAAATTACTTTGAACTACGTCACTTCGATAAGTTTGTGAACGCAATATTATTGAGTGGGCCACGTACACAAATGCAGGAATCATATATATGCACAAATATATATCACGAATAATATCAGAGAACGTAATATTTACTAATTATGAAACAAAATGCTTCCAATCCTCTTGTTGGAAAATTACTTTGAACTATGTCACTTCGATAAGTTTGTGAACGCAATATTATTGAGTGGGCCACGTACACAAATGCAGGAATCATATATATGCACAAATATATTTCACGAATAATATCAAAGAACGTAATATTTACTAATTACGAAACAAAATGCTTCCAATCCTCTTGTTGGAAAATTACTTTGAACTATGTCACTTCGATAAGTTTGCGAACGCAATATTATTGAGTGGGCCACGTACACAAATGCAGGAATCATATACATGCACAAATATATATCACGAATAATATCAGAGAACGTAATATTTACTAATTATGAAACAAAATGCTTCCATTCATCTTGGTGGAAAATTACTTTGAACTATGTCACTTCGATAAGTTTGCGAACGCAATATTATTGAGTGGGCCACGTACACAAATGCAGGAATCATATATATGCACAAATATATATCACGAATAATATCAGAGAACGTAATATTTACTAATTATGAAACAAAATGCTTCCAATCGTCTTGTTGGAAAATTACTTTGAACTATGTCACTTCGATAAGTTTGTGAACTCAATATTATTGAGTGGGCCACGTACACAAATGCAGGAACCATATATATCACGAATAATATCAGAGAACGTAATATTTACTAATTATAAAACGAAATGCTTCCAATTCTCTTGTTGAAAAATTACTTCGTACTACGTCACTTCGATAAGTTTGCGAACGCAATATTATTGAGTGGGCCACGTACACCAATGCAGGAATCATATATATGCACAAATATATTTCACGAATAATATCAGAGAACGTAATATTTACTAATTATGAAACAAAATGCTTCCAATCCTCTTGTTGGAAAATTAATTTGTACTACGTCACTTCGATAAGTTTGTGAACGCAATATTATTGAGTGGGCCACGTACACAAATGCAGGAATCATATATATGCACAAATATAGATTGCGTGGAGCATGAAGAATGCGCGTGACAGAAACAGTTGTCACCAATGTTTACTTCGCCGGCAAACACCGAACGACTTGAATGAATGTCGGGCATCTAACGTAGCAAAACGGTGCTAATTCAATGAAGAATCGTCTAACGATTCTTGCACGACACTATTATTGATAAACAAGATGGACAAGGGTACCGAACATTTGGCAGCCGGTAAGCAATACTCGATATTTCGTGTACATATTTATGAGCAATGCGAACGTAAAATCTACGGGACATATGTTGATACTTTTAGGATCTGTTTGCCCGCCTCTTGTACCTGGAAAACTTCGACTCTATAGCATGAGATTTTGTCCATTTGCGCAGAGAATACATCTCGTACTCAACGCTAAACAAATACCGTTTGTATATCGTATACGTATTTGTGTTGTTATTGACATTCGAATATTAGGGATTATCTATAGCAAGAATTTATTTTTAGACATGATGTTGTATATGTAAACTTGACCCAGAAACCAGATTGGCTGCTGGACAAAAACCCCTTAGGCAAGGTTCCTTGTATAGAATTCGAGGATGGTGAAACTTTGCACGAGAGTCTTATTATGGCAGAATACTTGGATGATAGTTACCCAATGAATAAACTGTATCCAGCAAACCCTTTAGCCAAAGCTAAAGACAAGTTACTTATTGCAGAGTTCAACAGTGTGATAAACACTATGTATAAGGTAATTTACTGTAAGGATCTGTAAACGTACCGGTACTTTACACCTACCTATTCTTACCATGAGGGATCATTTGACCACTTATGAAGTAAACGTTGATTTTCAAAAAGAAATGCCTAATTCTTACCATGAGGGATCATTTGACCTCTTATGAAGCACACGTTGATTTTCAAAAAGAAATTCCTAATTCTTACCATGAGGGATCATTTGACCTCTTATGAAGTAAACGTTGATTTTCAAAAAGAAATTCCTAATTGATTAATGCAACAAAATCGAATGATCAGATGATATGCGAATTTACAGAAAGTCAAATGAGCGAACGAAATAGCAATAAATCTACGATTTTTAAGTAAATTTTGAATGGGGTCATTTGACCCCGCTTGGTACGTTTAGTGTTAAATCCTGTGTCACCTAAAAACCTGACTATTGCAGTTATATGAACGTACAGTTCAAGAACGAGAACTATTCAATAAAGCCTTAGCTGGTCTTGAGGTATTTGACAGGGAACTAGCAAAAAGAAAGACCCCATTCTTTGGTGGTTCCTCTCCTGGTATGCTAGATCTGATGATATGGCCATGGTGTGAGAGAGCAGATGTTATCAGAATATTACATGGAGATCGTTTTGTCGTACCTCGGGATCGCTTTTTGAGATTAGTAAGTAACTACAAAATATATTAACACATTGCAGACGGGTCACGAGATTTCTCGTTTTAACGTTTATCGGTACGTTGTTAAAGTAATGAAGCCTTGCAGCAATTTTTGATAGTATAATTGTGAAGTAAATAAATGTTAAAATGTTGAAAAAGTGCGAACATAGCAGTCAGTATTAAAAAAACCTTGTATGTATTGTACTCAACTTTATAGGACGCTGAAAAATGTGCGAGGTCTGGATGAGCAAGAACGCCGTCCGCAATGTATTAATTATTTTTTAATAAAACAATTACGCTTGTAGGTAGAATGGCGTCAAGCCATGAAGGATAACCCAGCCGTCCGTAGCAGCCACCTAAGTCCTGAAGTGCATGCAAAATATATCAACAGTAGACTTGCTGGTTCGCCTCAGTACGACTTTCTAACTAATGATGTGCCTTAAATACTCTGCAATGTTGATATCTCGACTTTCCATACAACGCTTTAACTTTGAGTCATAATATGACGGCTTGTAATGTCAACGCTCCAATGCAACAAACAGTATGTTTTTTTTTAAATTCTATTCTAAATATAAATAGAAGAAATGTTATGCAATGTTATTGATACCCATGTTAACATACAATTTATGTTATTAATAAACACATGTACAGTACCTAATGAATACATTATTAAATGTTATTTTTACAATAAAATAAAATCGTTTACAAAACACCATCCATTTCTCCGTTAGATTTGTTTAACAAATATATAAGGTATCATCATGCGTAAATGCTATATTGATAAACATACATTTTCTTTATGCCTAAGTATACGTACACTTTGTCATTTTCTCGTATAAATCCTATCTGGAATGACATACATTCTTATTAACATATACATGTACCGCGTTATTCTTCAGCGATATCCAATGAAGTTCGCAAACCGATTTTGTCACGTTTTCACGTTTTGTTCACTGTCCACCAACACTTTCGATACCTTGTCATATTCTAGAAAAAACATTAAGAAGATACCGTATATTAAGAAACAAGCGAATACTAAGGCAGCCGCCACCATGAATGATCTCGTGTTCTCTTTTCTCAGGGACCATGACCACTCTTCATTTCTCGACTTTCCATACAACGCTTTAACTTTGAGTCATAATATGACTGCTTCTAATGTCAACGGTCCAATGCAACAAACAGTATGTTCTTTTTCAATTCTATTCTAAATATAAATAGAAGAAATGTTATGCAATGTTATTGATACCCATGTTAACATACAATTTATGTTATTAATAAACACATGTACAGTACCTAATGAATACATTATTAAATGTTATTTTTACAATAAAATAAAATGGTTTACAAAACACCCTCCATTTCTTCGTTAGATTTGTTTAACAAATATATAAGGTATCATCATGCGTAAATGCTATATTGATAAACGTACATTTTTTTGATGCCTAAGTATACGTACACTTTGTCATTTTCTCGTATAAATCCTATTTGGAATGACATACATTCTTATTAACATATACAAGTACCGCGTTATTCTTTAGCGATATCCAATAAAGTTCGCAAACCGATTTTGTCACGTTTTCACATTTTGTTCACTGTCTACCAACACTTTTGATACCTTGTCATATTCTAGAAAAAACATTAAGAAGATACCGTATATTAAGAAACAAGCAAATACTAAGGCCGCCGCCACCATGAATGATCTCGTGTTCTCTTTTCTCAGGGACCGTGACCACTCTTCATTTCTCGACTTTCCATACAACGCTTTAACTTTGAGTCATAATATGACTGCTTCTAATGTCAACGGTCCAATGCAACAAACAGTATGTTTTTTTTTAAATTCTATTCTAAATATAAATAGAAGAAATGTTATGCAATGTTATTGATACCCATGTTAACATACAATTTATGTTATTAATAAACACATGTACAGTATCTAACGAATACATTATTAAATGTTATTTTTACAATAAAATAAAATCGTTTACAAAACACCATCCATTTCTCCGTTAGATTTGTTTAACAAATATATAAGGTACATTTCATCATGCGTAAGTGCTATATTGATAAACGTACATTTCTTTTATGCCTAAGTATACGTACACTTTGTCATTTTCTTGTATAAATCCTATCTGGAATGACATACATTCTTATTAACATATACCGCATTACTCGTTAGCGATATCCAATGAAGTTCGCAAACCGATTTTGTCACGTTTTCACGTTTTGTTCACTGTCCACCAACACTTTCGATACCTTGTCATATTCTAGAAAAAACATTAAGAAGATACCGTATATTAAGAAACAAGCGAATACTAAGGCAGCCGCCACCATGAATGATCTCGTGTTCTCTTTTCTCAGGGACCGTGACCACTCTTCATTTCTCGACTTTCCATACAACGCTTTAACTTTGAGTCATAATATGACTGCTTCTAATGTCAACGGTCCAATGCAACAAACAGTATGTTCTTTTTCAATTCTATTCTAAATATAAATAGAAGAAATGTTATGCAATGTTATTGATACCCATGTTAACATACAATTTATGTTATTAATAAACACATGTACAGTATCTAACGAATACATTATTAAAACGTTATTTTTACAATAAAATAAAATGGTTTACAAAACACCCTCCATTTCTCCGTTAGATTTGATTAACAAATATATAAGGTACATTTCATCATGCATAAGTGCTATATTGATAAACGTACATTTCTTTTATGCCTAAGTATACGTACACTTTGTCATTTTCTTGTATAAATCCTATCTGGAATGACATACATTCTTATTAACATATACCGCATTACTCGTTAGCGATATCCGATAAAGTTCGCAAACCGATTTTGTCACGTTTTCACATTTTGTTCACTGTCCACCAACACTTTCGATACCTTGTCATATTCTAGAAAAAACATTAAGAAGATACCGTATATTAAGAAACAAGCGAATACTAAGGCAGCCGCCACCATGAATGATCTCGTGTTCTCTTTTCTCAGGGACCGTAACCTCTCTTCATTTCTCTTCAGCACTTCCTTAACTTCCTCCAACTCGGCCTCCAATCTCTCGCGGTTCTCACTAGTCAGTAATTTCGTTTTCAGCCTTCTTTCGATCACGTCGACTCTGTGCATCGAGTCCCGTAAAGTGTCTTCGACCGTCTGTATCTAAAACCACGCCAATATCTCTTGTTGACAATGCTCAAACATCGTCGGCGTCGTAAAAGTAGTAAATAAATAGCAGCTCGGCAGACAAGTGATTCCATTGACATACCTGAGACATGACTGTTCCATCCTGTCCCATTCTCGTCAGATTTTTTTTTAAATCAGGAACAAAGAATTAATTACTCTAGGTGTTTGGGCTGAAGGGAAATTTGTCGGTGGTTTCGTTGTTTCGTACATATGTCAGAACGCACGTGTCAAAAAGAATCCATGACGCGTCGGCACCATGAAACTGGTATCTTCGAAGTATAGCTAACATAATCCCCTCCCGATCGGGAAAAACTGTTTTCCTCCGGTGGGGGCAACAGTTATTTTTTCATATAACAAATACTTGTATTAGGGCGTGACCATATCTAATCACAACAACACGCGGTCCAAAAGTGCAAGATTAACTTAAGAAATAATATATAATGGTTCGTTTCTTGTAATTTTCCAGTATAAAATAATCTAGATAACATAATCCCCTCCCGATCGGAAAAACTGTTTTCCTCCGGTGGGGGCAAACAGTTATTTTTTCACACAATAAATACTTGTATTAGGGCGTGACCATATCTAATCACAACACGCGGTCCTAAAGTGCAAGATTAACTTAAGAAATAACATCATAATGGTTTGTTTCTTGTAATTTTCCAGTATAAAATAATCTAGATAAATGTTTTATGTCCTATCCAAAAATTATTACATGGTGCTTTTACTGTTAAGATTGTATTATCGAGGATCAGGTTAAAACATAGTTCAATATTACTGATTAGATTCGGTTCCAAGTAATTGTTATGTCTAATGCAATACTAGGAAAATAATAAAAATGTAATAAAAACGTCTAAGATTAAGTTAGAACATTTCTAACACACACAACCAATACAGTTGAGACCAATGTAGTGATTAGAAAATACTAGATAGAAAGAGTTAGATGGTCTATCTATACTGTAGATAGTGGTCGAGGACAAAATAAAACATGTTTTATGTCCTATCCAAAAATTATTACATGGTGCTTTTACTGTTAAGATTGTATTATCGAGGATCAGGTTAAAACATAGTTCAATATTACTGATTAGATTGGGTTCCAAGTAATTGCTATGTCAAATGCAATACTAGGAAAATAATAAAAATGTAATAAAAACGTCTAAGATTAAATTAGAACATTTCTAACACACACAACCAATACAGTTGAGACCAACATAGTGAGTAGAAAATAGGTAGAAAGAGTTAGATGGTCTATCTATACTGTAGATAGTGGTCGAGGAAAAAATAAAACATGTTTTATGTCCTATCCAAAAATTATTACATGGTGCTTTTACTGTTAAGATTGTATTATCGAGGATCAGGTTAAAACATAGTTCAATATTACTGATTAGATTGGGTTCCAAGTAATTGTTATGTCAAATGCAATACTAGGAAAATAATAAAAATGTAATAAAAACGTCTAAGATTAAATTAGAACACTTGTAACACACACAACCAATACAGTTGAGACCAATGTAGTGATTAGAAAATGGTAGAAAGAGTTAGATGGTCTATCTATACTGTAGATAGTGGTCGAGGAAAAAATAAAACATGTTTTATGTCCTATCCAAAAATTTTTACATGGTGCTTTTACTGTTAAGATTGTATTATCGAGGATCAGGTTAAAACATAGTTCAATATTACTGATTAGATTGGGTTCCAAGTAATTGTTATGTCAAATGCAACACTAGGAAAATAACAAAAATGTAATAAAAACGTCTAAGATTAAATTAGAACACTTGTAACACACACCAGCAATCCAGTTGAGACCAACGTAGTGATTAGAAAATACTAAGTAGAAAGAGTTAGATGGTCTATCTATACTGTAGATAGTGGTCGAGGAAAAAATAAAACATACAAGGTCGATTCAATAATACAAGTATTGTTATGCATTGTTCATGGTACATGGTCTACATTTATGGAATTGAAAATGGCGTCAAAGAAACATGCAGGAAATACCATGAAAGTATTTGTAATAAAAAACAATTGACACTTCAAATATCGTACATCTTAAGTTATATCCAATGGAATCGGTATGTACATTTCCGAGTTAAGGAATAAGCCGCAATCCTTTTACATAAACATAATATTTGTACAGGTACCATTAATAATAAAGTCAAAGAACATTAAACATAGGGATCTAAAAAATTAAAATTACTGATGAATTATGTAAGTGCTACTTAAAAAATGGTTTAATTTGTAATTTGTAGTATAATTATTGTACATAGAACAGAAGTCTTTCGAAGTTGCATCCGTCATCGCATACATACACATGTATTTATAGTTTTCATTAATTTAAATACATTTTTCCACCTTCACAAGGTCTCTTTTACACATGTAGATAAAATTAAACCTGCAACAGAAAACACAATGCATCTTGTCTCGCCCAAAGAACATAAGACCATTAGTACAAATGACATTGGCGGGAGAATTACCTGCAAAGAGATTGCGGCAGTGATGATATAATGGGTCCGTATCCTTGTGAATTATCGTACAACTCAAATAACGGCGCGGCAACTAATTTGTAGTTTTTGGGGACTGCAAAAAGTGCTGCAAAAAAGAAGGAACATTAAATATAGCGTATTGTCCAATTAAAACAAATCTTAATAATAGAACAGTTTGAGCAGGGTCAATAATAATGTTGATAATTTCAACTTTTGCAATTTTGTTTTCAGTCAATACCTACACGAATAATTGTAACTTTTGCAATTTTGTTTTCAGTTAATGCCTACACGAATAATTGTAACTTTTGCAATTTTGTTTTCTGTTAATGCCTACACGAATAATCGTAACTTTTGCAATTTTGTTTTCTGTTAATGCCTACACGAATAATCGTAACTTTTGCAATTTTGTCTTCAGTTAATGTCTACACGACTAATTGTAACTTTTGCAATTTTGTTTTCAGTTAATACCTACACAAATAATTGTAACTTTTGCAATTTTGTTTTCAGTTAATGCCTACACGAATAATTGTAACTTTTGCAATTTTGTTTTCAGTTAATGCCTACACGAAAAATTGTAACTTTTGTAATTTTGTTTTCAGTTAATGCCTACACGAATAATTGTAACTTTTGCAATTTTGTTTTCAGTGAATGCCCACACGAATAATTGTAACTTTTGCAATTTTGTTTTCAGTTAATGCCTACACGAATAATTGTAACTTTTGCAATTTTGTTTTCAGTTAATGCCTACACGAATAATTGTCACTTTTGCAATTTTGTTTTCAGTTAATGCCTACACGAATAATTGTAACTTTTGCAATTTTGTTTTCAGTTAATGCCTACACGAATAATAGTAACTTTTGCAATTTTGTTTTCAGTTAATGCCTACACGAATAATTGTAACTTTTGCAATTTTGTTTTCAGTTAATGCCTACACGAATAATTGTAACTTTGCAATGCAGTTAATGCCTACACGAATAATTGTAACTTTTGCAATTTCGTTTTCAGTCAATACCTACACGAATAATTGTAACTTTTGTAATTTTGTTTTCAGTTAATGCCTACACGAATAATTGTAACTTTTGCAATTTTGTTTTCAGTTAATGCCTACACGAATAATTGTAACTTTTGCAATTTTGTTTTCAGTTAATGCCTACACGAATAATTGTAACTTTTGCAATTTTGTTTTCAGTTATAGCCTACACGAATAATTGTAACTTTTGCAATTTTGTTTTCAGTTAATGCCTACACGAATAATTGTAACTTTTGCAATTTTGTTTTCAGTCAATGCCTACACGAATAATTGTAACTTTTGCAATTTTGTTTTCAGTTAATGCCTACACGAATAATTGTAACTTTTGCAATTTTGTTTTCAGTTAATTCCTACACGAATAATTGTAACTTTTGCAATTTTGTTTTCAGTTAATGCCTACACGAATAATTGTAACTTTTGCAATTTTGTTTTCAGTTAATGCCTACACGAATAATTGTAACTTTTGCAATTTTGTTTTCAGTTAATGCCTACACGAATAATTGTAACTTTTGCAATTTTGTTTTCAGTTAATGCCTACAGGAATAATTGTAACTTTTGCAATTTTGTTTTCAGTTAATGCCTACACGAATAATTGTAACTTTTGCAATTTTGTTTTCAGTTAATGCCTACACGAATAATTGTAACTTTTGTAATTTCGTTTTCAGTCAATGCCTACACAAATAATTGTAACTTTTGCAATTTCGTTTTCAGTCAATGCCTACACGAATAATTGTAACTTTTGCAATTTTGTTTTCAGTTAATGCCTACACGAATAATTGTAACTTTTGCAATTTTGTTTTCAGTTAATGCCCACACGAATAATTGTAACTTTTGCAATTTTGTTTTCAGTTAATGCCTACACGAATAATTGTAACTTTTGCAATTTTGTTTTCAGTTAATGCCTACACGAATAATTGTAACTTTTGCAATTTTGTTTTCAGTGAATGCCTACACGAATAATTGTAACTTTTGCAATTTTGTTTTCAGTTAATGCCTACACGAATAATTGTAACTTTTGCAATTTTGTTTTCAGTAAATGCCTACACGAATAATTGTAACTTTTGCAATTTTGTTTTCAGTTGCCTACACGAATAATTGTAACTTTTACAATTTTGTTTTCAGTTAATGCCTACACGAATAATTGTAACTTTTGCAATTTTGTTTTCAGTCAATGCCTACACGAATAATTGTAACTTTTGCAATTTTGTTTTCAGTCAATGCCTACACGAATAATTGTAACTTTTGCAATTTTGTTTTCAGTTAATACCTACACGAATAATTGTAACTTTTGCAATTTTGTTTTCAGTTAATGCCTACACGAATAATTGTAACTAATTTAATTTTTGCAATTTTGTTTTCAGTTAATGCCTACACGAATAATTGTAACTTTTGCAATTTTGTTTTCAGTTAATGTCTACACGAATAATTGTAACTTTTGTTTTCAATTACACTAATAATTGTAACTTTTGCAATTTCGTTTTCAGTCAATGCCTACACGAATAATTGTAACTTTTGCAATTTTGTTTTCAGTTAATGCCTACACGAATAATTGAAACTTTTGAAATTTTGTTTTCAGTTAATGCCTACATGAATAATTGTAACTTTTGCAATTTTGTTTTCAGTGAATGCCTACACGAATAATTGTAACTTTTGCAATTTTGTTTTCAGTTAATGCCTACACGAATAATTGTAAGTTTTGCAATATTGTTTTCAGTTAATGCCTACACGAATAATTGTAACTTTTGCAATTTCGTTTTCAGTCAATGTCTACACGAATAATTGTAACTTTTGCAATTTCGTTTTCAGTCAATGCCTACACAAATAATTGTAACTTTTGCAATTTCGTTTTCAGTCAATGCCTACACGAATAATTGTAACTTTTGCAATTTTGTTTTCAGTTAATGCCTACACGAATAATTGTAACTTTTGAAATTTTGTTTTCAGTTAATGCCTACATGAATAATTGTAACTTTTGCAATTTTGTCTTCAGTGAATGTCTACACGAATAATTGTAACTTTTGCAATTTTGTTTTCAGTTAATGCCTACACGAATAATTGTAAGTTTTGCAATTTTGTTTTCAGTTCATGCCTACACGAATAATTCTAATTTTTGCAATTTTGTTTTCAGTTAATGCCTACACGAATAATTGTAACTTTTGCCATTTCGTTTTCAGTCAGTGCCTACACGAATAATTGTAACTTTTGTAATTTTGTTTTCAGTTAATGCCTACACGAATAATTGTAACTTTTGCAATATTGTTTTCAGTTAATGCCTACACGAATAATTGTAACTTTTGCAATTTTGTTTTCAGTTAATGCCTACACGAATAATTGTAACTTTTGCAATTTTGTTTTCAGTTAATGCCTACACGAATAATTGTAACTTTTGCAATTTTGTTTTCAGTTAATGCCTACACGAATAATTGTAACTTTTGCAATTTTGTTTTCAGTTAATGCCTACACGAATAATTCTAATTTTTGCAATTTTGTTTTCAGTTAATGCCTACACGAATAATTGTAACTTTTGCCATTTAGTTTTCAGTCAGTGCCTACACGAATAATTGTAACTCTTGAAATTTTGTTTTCAGTTAATGCCAACACGAATAATTGTAACTTTTGCAATTTTGTTTTCAGTTCATGCCTACACGAATAATTCTAATTTTTGCAATTTTGTTTTCAGTTAATGCCTACACGAATAATTGTAACTTTTGCAATTTTGTTTTCAGTTAATGCCTACACGAATAATTGTAACTTTTGCAATTTTGTTTTCAGTTAATGCCTACACGAACAATTGTAACTTTTGCAATTTTGTTTTCAGTCAATGCCTACACGAATAATTGTAACTTTTGCAATTTTGTTTTCAGTTAATGCCTACACGAATAATTGTAACTTTTGCAATTTTGTTTTCAGTAAATTCCTACACGAATAATTGTAACTTTTGCAATTTTGTTTTCAACTAATGTCTACACGAATAATTGTATAACATACCTTCTTCCTGCAGTTGTACGAGGAATAGCCTTTTGTGTTCCTTTGGCTTTGTTATGTGTGGCGGAACATAAGGGTACTGTGGTGGTTCAAAATTCGGTCTCCACCAGTTTCCAATGGTATCCTCTATCACCCATTCCTGCTTGACGCCATCCTGACGGCTAAATGTCTAGAAGGCAGTCCATTTTGTTATAATCTAATACTTCCATCAGATAAAAACCTTTCGTAAAGTAGAACGGAATACATTCTTCTTCAATTAGTCCACTAAGAACATGGTTGCATAATATTTACAAATATTTAAACAGTTCCTACAATGATTCGACTAATTTCAACAATGATCGAGCGTTATCTAATATGTTCCTTTCCTTACGGCAACGATTACATAGACATTCGCCAAAAGTATTTAACTTTCAAAATACTTCTGACTCCCTCGACTTACATATACTTAATTAAATGAAACAGCTGTTGTACATACATTGACAGATTTAATGAAAAATTTGACAATGATTTTGTTGTTTCGTCCAAATCTGTCAGTTGCCTATGGCTACAGAAGGAAATTCGACAAGCCTGCACGTCATCTCTGATATCCCCTAACTAATAATTTCGTAAACATACACGATTTACTGTTTACGCGTCCTCTTCGTTTGTTTACAAGTTCCAAGGAACGACTGAGAACAAAATGTATATACAATCTTCTCATCATTGCGTTACAATCTTCGTGTCTTGCCTCTTCCCCGTCTGATTTTACACAAGACGAATTAAGAACAATGTTCTTAGCTAACCAGGATATGGTAACATACCACGTTTCTTTACTACTAGGAACATCAAGGTGTCCGGGCATGCAGCACACTAAATGTATAGAAACTGTTACAACAACAAAAAGGAATATCCCTATTCTGAGCTACAGGCCCGGTTACATAAGTTCTACAAACGTATACAGGATATATACAATAGGTCGATAGAAACAGTATTACAATCTAACATATCAAACTGCCACTCCTAGCTACCCTTTAAGGTAGCATAAGGCGTCGTGCTAACTGTTACCTCAGTAAGGAGCCGTTTTAGGCCCTCTACCTCGTCTTCTCCTGCGTTTAGTTCTCCTCCAGGCCTATAACATGATAAAAACAGTAATTATGGTACGAGATTCTCAACTTCTACAAACGGCTGTCTGGTTTTACAGGTCTTGGGCCACAATACTCACAATTTGAAAAATGTCGTTCCCAGTTGTAGAAGAAGAACGTGAGGGAGTCCATGTTCGTGCACCAGCAGTACGCCTTCCACGCTTCGTCGCATTCCGATCTTGTCAAATTCATCTCTCATACGCTGAAACCTTGCTGGTACAGATGGATCTTTCTCGAAGAGTGGCTCTTTTGTTCCAAATGTATAGCTTGTCAAAGGATATCTATGATAAATGAGTTGTATTTGTCTGTTAGGCTCTTATCTTTTTAACAAAATCCTTCAGTAACTAAATCCAGTCTCTTCAACATTACACCTTAAATTTACATTACAATATACAGCCATAACAATGCGATAGTACTCACAATGTAACAAACCTTGCCAGGCTAATATTATATAGAAATTTTCTTTTCCAAATTTTGCTTCCATCTTTTACATTAATAAAATTTCTTTTCTGAATGAGTTCTAGCAATAGGTACATAAGTGTTTAGTGTGAAAACCATTATACGTCACGTTGTCTCAACTGATAATGCAATGGTACGGTTACATGTATAAAATAATTGCATATCATTTAGTAGAACCAGCACTTACAATTCAAGATGGAGAATAAGAGTTACATGTCTAAGAAGCATTTCTCTTGTGACATTCAAGTAAACTTGCACGATAATGGTGAATCATCATTTATGATTAATTTAAGCACAGTACAAGTTTCAATACAGATTAAAATAAATGTTGTACATTGCAAGGTTTACAATTATGACATTACATATCATACAGATCATCATATCTAATTAACATTGTAATTAGTGCTATCCAATTTCCATCATATTTGCATCATTTAAATTAATTATGTGTACAACGTATTTTGACAAATACTATTCTAGCACAACTTGTAACCTTGTTGTAAAACACTACGATGATCACGACTAGGTTTCAATGTACATTAGATTATCAATGTAAATCGTAGAGTACCTTGACCAAGCTTGTCAAACGTGTACAATATTTTATAACATGTTTTTCATAACATTATAGTTATGACACCATGCGCTTTGCATATAAAATGTAGTCTACACAATATTATCATTCACTTAAATCTGTATGTTTGTAGTTATCTGTTGCATTAGTTTGAATATTACACTTAACTCTAAATAAATGATGCATTACATCATATTAAATAATGGATAAACGTAGTTTCACCGTTCTTAAATTAAAACAGTAGTAACAACAGCAGCATTGGTAAAGAATAGATGTAGGAAAAATTGTGGGATAATTGCACATGATGCGTTTGCATAGATGAGATAAATCTTTAACTAGTGACTAACAAATAAAAAACATGAAACATTCACGCATGTCTATGTTTCGAGAAGTTGAAAGATGAGCAGTTTACGATATCTGTTAACAAATCACAATGGACTTCTTACACTTGCCTAAGACAGAGACAAGAGTATTGTGCTTATTGCTGTATCATATTATCATCTTGGTCATTATTACTGAATATAATAATACAACTTCAAATTTGTATAACTTTCTTGCTACTTCATACCCATTGTACGTGTTATTTGTTGGAAACTAATTCATGTATCTTCCATATGACAAATTGATACTCAAACTTGCATCAGTATGTTCATAAACCTATCTTAATTTAGTACGTATATACATTTGTATATGTTTCTATACCACATACAATACACATTTTACAATTGTTGAAACGTATTATTTAATATATTATACATCGTTTTAAAAATCGGTCTAGACAAAATTATACAAACTTGCATATTGCGAGTCAGTACAGATTCAA
Source organism: Cryptocheilus praepositus (assembly GCA_033815515.1). Lineage (NCBI taxonomy): Eukaryota > Metazoa > Arthropoda > Insecta > Hymenoptera > Pompilidae > Cryptocheilus > Cryptocheilus praepositus. The sequence continues at coordinate 98,557 of JAWWQZ010000257.1, read as the reverse complement.
CGACTTAGAGAATACTGACTCGACATTTTTGGCTCTTTACGATATTGCTTGTTACTGCGGCATGAGCTTAGAATATTGTGTAGCTCGAAAGTAAGAACAAAGTGTTAGTCCAACTCCTTCCATCCGTCAACGCATTACAACTTCACAGAGGTACATAACGAATATAAAACTTGTAAGGACCTTGTTTTTACAAAAGCGTATAGATATAATGCATGGAAGGAGTCCATGTAAGCTATATAGTTCAACATACAAAGGCTATGTTTCTGTATGTATATAACATGTCAATACATGGGCACTGAGCGACAATATTAACAAAACTGAGCATTGGCGATTTCAAATCTTTTAATGAGTAAAATATATAACATTTCCACAATATACTTTTAATCTAGTTTCTAGACGTATAAACAAATGGTGCCATAATGGTGTTCACTATACAAAATGTTCATGTTATCGGACGCGTACTGTAACGTCGTCGACTCGTGAGAAGTAAGTAGCGTGGTTGCATACATATACGTTAAACATGCTTAATCTACAGAAGCGTTTATTAACAAACATGTAAGAAATCGTTCGCAGATATATTTTCCGGTACCACTTGTTTAGACTTCGAGAACGTGCTTAACAAAAAGGTGAACAGCCGTCTCATGGTCGTACCGTGTAAGATATAATGAAAGACTTTAGGAACATAATTTTATTCGCTTATTATAGCGTCTCTTAACCGGCCATAGTTGTTCTACGGGAGAGGCAGTCAAAAGACATTACTCTAAAAAATAATCAGATTAAATCACGTATCAGCGTTCACTTACAAATTAACTGTCCTGTTGATAGTTACAGGCTGGTTCTGCACCGTTTTCCCTTCAAACGAACTGTTACTTGCTCTTCGCGGCCACCCACTACCTTTAACTTGACTTGTTGCCATCGCCATTTTTATTTGAAATGCACTTTACCAAGCGAACGGACTACCGCCTTTCTGCCTCAGTGTCCGTTCCCGTCGGACACAAACTGATCTCTGCTGATTCGTTAATATAACACTGCTGCCAACCGTGTAATGCCGAATTCGCTACGGACTTAGGGATAATAGCTTTAGGAACGCAGTGTCTGTTGCCTCAGTTACTCAAATGTTACATGTAATTGATGTATGTACGGTAATTATGTTTTTGTATATAAGATTAATCTATTATTATGGGTACTGGCACCCGCCTAAAGCTGTTTATAAAGAATAATTGATTAACGTCACACAAGGGTGCCATAGAATACATACAGTAGGCGTCTCAAACGAAATGTTTGGAAACTTGACAATTTCATGGGCGTGCGACACGTCGTTGGAAACAGGTTTTGGCTGCATATGATTGGCACGCGAATAGTTTAGTAACTAGTTGCCGATTGGTGAAGCAGGACTTTTTCAATACATGATTAAACAAAATATTTTTACAAATTTCGTCATACGCTTTAAAACATATATTCATACGCAATTCAACGGATTCTTAATTATATATATTGTTATTCGGAAAATTGTGAACTACGCTTCGCGTCAATAGAAATTATATATGATTGGCACACGAATAGTTAAGTAACCGGTTGGCGATTGGTAAAGCAGGACTTTTCCAATATACAATTAAACAAAATATTCGTATAAACCTCGTCATATGCTTTAAAATATATTTGCATACACTATACGACGGATTCGGATTCTTAATTACATATATTGTTATTCGGGAAATTGTGAACTACGCTTGGCGTCAATAGAAATTATATGTGATTGACACACGAATAGTTAAGTAACCAGTTGGCGATTGGTGAAGTAGGACTTTTTCAATGTACAAGTAAACAAAATATTTTTGCAAATATCGTCATAAGCTTTAAAATATATTTGCATACACAATTCAACGGATTCTTCATTGCATATATTGTTATTCGGAAAATTGTGAACTACACTTCGCGTCAATAGAAATTATATATGATTGGCACACGAATAGTTAAAAAACCAATTGGCGATTGGTGAAGTAGGACTTTTTAATGTACAATTAAACAAAATATTTTTACAAACCTCGTCATACGCTTTAAAATATATTTGCATAGACGATTTAACGGATTCTTAAATATATATTATATATTATTAGTGGGAAAATTCTGAACTACGCTTCGCGTCAATAGAAATTATATATGACTGACACACGAATAGTTAAGTAACCAGTTGGCAATTGGTGAAGCAGGACTTTTTCAATATAGAATTAAACAAAATATTTTTACAAATCTCGTCGTACGGTTTAACATGTGTTTGTATACACAATTCAACCGATTCGGATTCTTAACCCCTTAACCTACGATTCACGTTTGAGAATTTTGGGCCGAAAACGTAAACAAGCGCGCGCAGCCTTCGAGCCATTAGATTATTAATTTTGTATTACTGATTTTTGTATAAATAAACTTTTTGTAGTACTTGCATCTACCACAATTATTACATCAGGTTGTAGTTATCACATTTTCCACAAATATTTATAACTTTAGGAGGGCGCCGCCGCTAATATTTATATTTGTCCCGATCATCGGCTATGCCCGTAATATTTACTTTTGGCCCGATCATCTACTACGGGCTATGCCCGTAGTTATAGGTTAAGGAGTTAATTATTCGGATTCTTAATTATGTATATTGTTATTCAGAAAATTGTGAACTATGCTTCGCGTCAATACAAATGATATATGATTGCCACGCGAACAATTAACACTTTGACTGCCATGCGTATTTTGCTGTATCAGAACGGCGATGCTATGCAATACTACAGCGTTTGACTGAATTATGCAAAATGTAAATAATGCGTAGGCACTGGAGACAAAAGGATCACATCACTATTCTGGCAATAACTGCATTTATAAAATAATTATTGCTATCCAAATATTTTTATCTTAATCTTTTGCGTCGATGACCATCACGCAGTCAAAGTGTTAAAATATATTTGCATACACAAATAAACAAAATATTTTTACAAACCTCGTCATACGCTTTAAAATATGTTTGCATACACAATTCGACGGATCCCTAATTATATATATTGTTATTCGGAAAATTATGGACTACGCTTCGCGTCAATAGAAATGATATATGATTGGTACGCGAATAGTTAAATAACCAATTCGAGATTGGTGAAGCAAACTTTTTCAATATACAATTAAACAAAATATTTTTACAAATCTCGTCATACGCTTTAAAATATATTTGCATACACAATTCAACGGATTCTTCATTATATATATTATTATTCGGAAAATTGTGAACTATGCTTCGCGTCAATAGAAATTATATATGATTGGCACGCGAATAGTTAACACTTTACCGACCACTATTGACTTAAAATGCCACTCACTAACAATCGACTCTGTTTTAGATATCGCGCAGGAATTGTGTATGTGCCTATTTGTAAACCTTTATAATTGAAAAATACTGACTTTTTTCAAAACAGTGTAATTTTATTGTCAATTGTCATAATATCATCTGATATTAAACAATAATCATTTTTTTATCTAATTAGTAAAGTATGACTTTTCCAATACAAAATTACACAAAATATTTTTACAAACCTCGTCATATGCTTTAAAATATATTTACACACACATTCTTAATTATATACATTGTTATTCGGAAAATTGTGAACTACGCTTCGCGTCAATAGAAATGATATATGATTGGCAGGCGAATAGTAACAAGTTGGCGATTGGTGAATTTGGACTTTTTCAATACACAATTAAACAAAATGTTTTTAGAGATCTCGTCATACGCTTTAAAATATATTTGCATACATAATTCAACGGATTCTTCATTATATATATTTTTATGAAAATTGGAACTACGCAAATAGAAATTATATATGATTGGCACGCGAATAGTAACCAGTTGGCGATTAGTGAATTTGGACTTTTTCAATACAAATGTTTTTACAATTAAACAAAATATTTTTTCACATATATTATTATTCACTATGCTCGTCAATATGCTTTAAAATATATCTACATACACAATTCAACGGATTTTTCATTATAAATATTATTATTAGATTATTATTCGGAAAATTGTGAACTAGACTTCACGTCAATAGAAATTTCGCAGTCCTCAGATTGGCACCTTGCGCATCGTTCAGCTACGGGGTCCTCCGAGCTTATTCCACGGAGAAGAACAGCCATTACACGACACGCTGAGCTGGGCAAGCGTTTTGGCGTTGATTGAGGGGAAGAAAAACAATTTGTTTCGCGTTACACTTAGTTTACGGCGTCTGTATCCGACTGTCTCCTTAACAAACGCATCGTTTTCGGCGTAGTAAGTTCGGTGAGTTATGCACACGGTTTGTTACTTGGATATTTCGTCCGTTATTTCTTTTGCGCTCATCGATACGCTGTGGCGAATTAGGTAACGCAACGAGAAATATATTTTCACCCGCGCTACGATTATTCGGCACTCTTTTCCGCTTGCGTTCCATCCTTTCGTATATATTGGCCCATTAAAATCGTTTCTATAAGTGAAAACTTTGCTACGTGAAATTCGGAGTCTGCTAATAGCTTGGGCGTTTCTTACGTGTCGTTTGTAAAGCGCAACAACCTTGAATGAACGCAAACGTGAACGAGAAACCGTTAATGGTGGCGCGTGTTTACTAACAGATATACTTTGAATGAATTGGCGTATCAACGAATTAACATCTGTTTTCGGTGCTCGATTTCGATCATTTCGATGCTGGGTTAATTGGCAGCGGGGAACAATGGAACAAAAGGCATCGGCGCCATTAGTCTATTATATACCTGATTCCATATACATAGAGTAGCGTAATTATTGTAGCTCGCATATTGAACCGTACGTTTCCGTTGAATCATGTCAGAAATTACGTGTGACGGGCATTTTCGTCTGGAATTGTGGGGATTATTAAATAACCGGATTTGCTAATTGAATGCTTGAAATGGTCAGTCGTTAAGTACACACGTTCAAAGCAGTTTATAGGATGCGAAGCCATACCGCATTCTTTTATGTTAGTTTGTGTGACAATGTCAATTACAGAGTATTTATGTGCTCGGTTGGTAGCATGCTTAGCTTGATGAAATGTTTTAATTTGCTACAAGAGAAAGTGGTACGTCTAAGATTTAGGTACAGTGTGGAAAAAATGGTGTGTGTTGCAGGGCTTAGGCAGCTCAGTGTGTGTGTTAGGTGTCAAGAGCAGGTTCGACATCTTCGGTGGACTTTAGTACAATGACATGGTGCAGTTAACTCCTTTTGTGCTTCTCCATTTCATTGTCCTTCGCTGACGGGCCCTTTGCTGCTTGGTCGTCTTTGTTCTCGTCGACTTCTTATCTTTCATCGTACGTTTTAGCTGAGGTTGAAGAAAGAAGAACTTTCTGAAGTTTCTGAAGTTGAAGGTAATGCTTCACAAGTAATGTAATAAAATTAGTTCTTAATCTCTGGAGGGAAGTGTTGTGATTTTACTACGAAGGTCATTTGCTCTCCAATTGTTGCGGAGCGCTCCACGAGCCTTCTCGGCTCGGTTACGCATCATTGTACATCCCATGTTCTATAATTTTTTTTTGTTATGATTATGTATTTAAAGCATAGAATGGTAAGTAATACATGGGCTTGTCTTATGGGAGTCAGCAATTAACAGATGGATATATGTGGAACGTAGAACCAAAAGAAATGCGCCATGCTTGCAAAATAATTTCCCTCATTTCTAGCCCAATAAGGAGTATGAGATCGTTATTCGTGAATGATTTACTTAATAAAAAAGGAAAGTGCTAATAAATTTTAGTAACGTAAGGCTATCTTAATTACACGTACAATTTCATCTACTTATATAACTATGTCTTCAACGAGAGTTACAGTTAAAGCATGGAGAATCGTTATCCCTTCTTCAAGTAATCTAAATAAGTGAAAACTTATTTGAAAAAATGGGCCGTCATAAAGATATTAGCACGTGATGTCACGATCACACCTTTTGAAGTCTAACTCAAGTGAAATTTACTGCAGAATACAGATCAGTTAAAACTAATATCCTTGTTACCTCCTTTGGTACATAAAACAATTTCTTGCGCAGCAACATATTTCGAAGCCTTTATTGAATAATAATACAGGCAAAAAAGTAATTCAAACTCATCAACTTCGCATCTACTAAGTAATGCAAGATATTGATATATCACCCTACTCTTTTTTTTTTCGCACAAATTTCTATCTGCGATACGTTTTACGTCGTTCGTACGTTGCACGAAGGTAAGTTTTATCATGGCGACTAAAAACTAAATATAAAGCAAAACTAAAATACGAATCAAACGAGGAAAGTATATCCCAGCGTGATATACTAATATTAACAAACAATTCTCTCAATAAACGGTAAATACTTCCGACATTCCTACATTTATGTGTGGATATTCCTGTAACTGGTTTCTCATACAAGTAACATTAACTAGCACTTTCGTCTTCCTGGTTCCTTTTTTGATGAACATAATCACTTATTTGGTCTACATCTTACCATTTATCTGCATAGTAGGTATGGTTCCTGCGAATAATGTTCGACACCATACCGATACGTGATTTGAATTTAATTTGGTGTAAAACGGAATGACTTTTGTCTGCAGTTCCATCAAATTGTCTATTGCTTCGTCTCTTATCGATGGGTATGTTGTATGCTCGCGTACTTTGATACGCAACGGTTCTCTTTTGATGCGATTTAAATTGAAGGTAGTCACGCGTGTCTGTTGTGCTTGTCCTTTGGCATTCGAGCTCGTATCTAATTGTTAATATACCAACATGTGGGTACATGTCATAAACAATGGTGATTGCGAGCGATTATTCGGTACAACTGCGCTCGCAAATACAATGTTCTAAAGAGCTTATTTCTATTCAAGAATTTAATCATTTAGATATGCCGTTTGTGTAGGCAAACAGTAGCCATAGGTGCCATAGGTAATAAAAGGCAACGGTCTGAAAGCGTTTGTTTCTGTTTCTAGAGAACAACGATTCTGTCTAACGTTTGTTTTTTGATGTTTTGTAATTACATTTTCCAATCTACCCGCGTCTAATTTCTTTTTTGTACGGTAAACTAGTGTGAGTTAATTTTCCGACTGCAACAAATTATTCTTGGAAGAAGATTCATGGAATTGATTACATTAATTTTTCGATAAGTTCCCTTATTTATGACGAAATTATTAAGCTTCTTATGGTATTCTATCGCAAGTCTTCATTTTGTTTTTATTTTCGTCGCTAATATTGATTTCCTAACATTTAACGTTGGATAATATATCTAATGGCGTATAAAATTACTCAGCTCCACTATACATTGGAACCAATTTTGGTAGGTCTCATAAAAGGTTGATTTCTTACACTAATTTGGATGAAAAATCCTTCCTACATTCATCGCAGCGTGATCTTGTGGATGACTAGAGTGAAATAGTCATTCTAGTCTACAAAGTCTTATTTTCTTCTACGCCACGTACATTAACAAATTTAATGGACATCTGCACATAGAAATATGTTTTGTATGACACGCTTCTTACTTCTATCAGTTACAATGGTCGTATAACGTAGTGCGGTTCGCTAAAATGGCCATTTTAAAAAACCTGAAAAAGATAAATTTCGTCATAAACCATTTATGGTTCGATAATTTACCGACCAGCGTAACAAAAAGAATCGCATTACGGCGAAACAAAGAGCCACTTATTGCACCAATCAATTATGTATCAGTGCCGCAACACCAAATGTATCAACAGGAAATGACTGTTGTCCTAACGCATTCTCACTGTGATACGATTGTAAGTTTGAGCGAAGGTACAGACTCGAGTTGTCAATAGAAAAATTGGCAATGAAAAATGTGCAGGTCCGTATAACGTATCCTGTCGTCTTTGGTCACGTCGATTTTGGGCATCTTGTTCAACTGCTCTTGATACATTTTCGCAGTTCGAACGTGTTTGCTGTTGATTCATGACATTTCTTCTTATAAAAGAGTGGCCTTCTCCACGGAAATCTTACAAGTTTTGTCGACACGTACTGTTGTCTTATATATAGCGGTACTGGCTTACACGTTCGAATATATTGCATGTCCGAGGAAACTTTATTCTTTAGTATTTACGGCGGCCTCACCATTAGTCAGAGGCAGTACATAATTTACCCAGTTTTATACGCATCAGTTACAGATCAGAATCATCCGGATTAGCTGGTAAATTGATGCCTTGAGTTTAGATTGCGAGATTCACTTTAATCAACACCCTTGGACTAAACTATTGCAATAGTACCGCTTCATCACAATTGAACCGGACGTCAAGAATAACTTTTTTATCTTTCAATTCACTATACAACAGTACTGTCCAAATACAATTCTTTCGCGCTCCATCTCCCACGTACAATAGAAACTGCCCAACATAAATCTGCGTGTGACTCACCGAAATTGTGTGGCCACACGTAATCGCATCGAGCTGTACACACGCTCAGAGTTGCAGTGCCTACCAACATATCGAGTTCCTCTTCTCCCACGCAAATTCACGATTTACCGCCGCAGGTGGAACATGTGCGATTAGACGACCGCAAATCAGTGTACGGTAGAGTGCACGTATGGCGGTGACATTTCGTCCCGCCGTTTTATTCGGCACCGGCACCCGGTGAACGAAAAGTACCGTCGATCAGCGTCCGAGGACCAAACGGTGGAGGCCTGGTGCAATTTTTCGCAGAGTCCTGCGACGGGACGGAAAGTTTCTTAGTCGACCGACCGCTCGCCTCCTTTTCAGCCCTGCGGTTTATTGCAAATGTTCGTCTACTCACGATCTCTCACGTCCTCTTAATCCTGCGTTATGTCTGCCCACAGTCTCTACTCTCTCTTCCTCTGACCTCTCCGTTCTGTCTTCCCGTCAAAAGTAGATGAGTACAAATTAGGGACGAATGGACTCTGTCATGGCGTGTAAGTTGGAGCGAACGAGTACCAGTGAACGTTACCCGTATCGATCAACCGGAAGGATATTCTGGAGAGAACACTGTCTTCAGTATCGGCGAGAGGGGACGTCAGTGAAGTTTGCGGATCAGTTGGATGATGCGTGGGGACGTCAGACATACGGCGAATCTTGCTTCACGAAATGGGAGAGAGAAATTGTTCTTTCCGATTGTAGTTCGTGCGCTCTTTTGGCACGGCAATCAGTGCTCGCACCGTTTTGTCTCGTCACTGGACACCTTTGGTCTGATGCTGTCTCTCGTTCTGCTGGGGTAGACGTGCCGGACGAATGTTTTTGCGATACGGTGTAACGGCACTGGGATTCCTTAGAATGGTTGTCTTTGCACTGCTTAGTTTTGTCGAATAATCTGTCAATAGTGAGCCTCGTGTTCGTCCACGTGATTTCGTGCACTGAAAAGTGTCAGCGCGGCTAGTAGGAGTTTCTGCGTGGAAGTAACGAAGTTTCGTCGCAGTTCGAATAGTTGAATTAGTATGTAAGGTGAGGAACGGCGATGTGGAGAGAAGATGCTTTTGCGTGAAATGAAATCTGACGTACGTGCGACTACGTGCAGATTCATATGCTTTGCAGACCTCGACTTCAGATGAATTGTTAAACCCGGATAATACTCAAGACATTTTTAATGTTTTTGCAATTCTGGAATTATATCAATCAATTAAAATGTTGATGTAAAGCCATAATTAATATCTAAAACAATACGCCTCTACGGTAGATTACGTGATAAATTTTATTAATACGCCTTAACAGAGTAACGAAGAGACGAAAATTAAATTGAGTTTTAAATGTTTTTAATTTTCAATTCCATCATGATGCTTCTACATCGGTGAACGTACGCAAAGCAGATATTAATACCGTGCAATGAAAGATATGTTTAATTCAATTTAAAACAGATTTTAACATGTACTCGTTTCTCACAAAACAATTACAATTTTTTTCTCAATCTCCATCATCAGCATAACAAAAGTCTTAAATAATCGTACATAGTGTGGCACACACTTTCGCTTAGTAGTTCCACCTGAAATTTTGCTTCCACATGTCTCCGGCGTTGAAAATCCTACGGATTCTACACAAGCCGGACACAATAATATCCGAGGCGCCAACTCTAATTTTGGCACGACGTATACGATAAATTACGGCGCTCGGCTTTAAGGAATTAACAAGAGGAGTCTGTGTCTGCAGTAAATTTCGTCGACAATGGCGAAAGCATGTCGAGCCAGAGTTCGGGCACGTTAGGAGGAGCCGACAACACCTGCACTTCCCTCGTTACAGAATATGAACATACAAATCCACATTGCGCGCACCGACGCTTTCGTACAACAATAAGGCCGACTCAACGTCGGTTCGGTCGATTCGTCCGAGCTCGCAATAACACTTGCTTAGCGCTCGACCGTTAGGGTCTCTTAGACAAGCCAGGAAAATTTTACATTTTATGCAGTTGCGCAGTCATGCTAATGTGTAGGGAGAATTTTCGAAGAGCGACGAATTTACTGCCTGTCCATCGCAGACAGCGGCCGAGAAGGATGCAGTTTTTAACGACGATCGACGTCTCCCTCGCGTGTTCGTGCGGAAATCGAAACCTCGTTGAAACCATCCCTCTTATAGAGAAGACGTTATCAGCGGCACCCCCAGTTGTTTCTCGACGAAGTGTGCCCGCAATCATCGATAATCGTGTGAGTTAACACTCTTTATTAACGCCTCGCCCGACCGTTTGGAGCGGATCCATCAGGAGTCTTTTTTTATTGTCAACCTCGACGGCGGTTCGCGGTGGATGGAAGCTGAAGAAACCGGGATTAAGTCATCTCGACGTCTGTTTCGTCGTGGTCGGCTCTCTTGTCGGTAAAACGTATCTCTCTCGTGCTTCTGTCTTTCGTAAACACAGCACGGAAGATGTTCGCGGCCGGCCTGTGCGTCGGCGAGATCCACCAGCGATTCTCACTGTTTTTAGCCGTGCAGCTTCCCGATGGAGAGGAGTTCGATGAAAGTTTAACGGTCGAAGCGAACGTCGACAGACGTGTCACGACTAATCTTTTTACGCTTGCGCTGATCAACGGAGCTCGTTAACTGGAAATACGACCCACTGTTTCAAGGACAGCTCTGGCAAAGTCAAACTTCGGGAATGCCTCGACTTTTATGTGTTCATTTTAACGGTTTCGATTGCGCACCTTTGTTGCGGTGGTCTGGCGAATTTGAACGGCGATTTTTAAGACACGAGAAACCGAAGAGTATTTTGGTGACGGCGCGCAATAATAATTGACCTTATACGAAAATCAATATCCGACGGTATGACGTTAATCACAACAGAGCTCTACAACGGAAATTTTGCTTCATTTACTCGTGTCAATTGATCTTGTTACGTTGCGGGATAAAAAAGAAACTGCTAATTGCACGCGTTATAGTCAGATCTTAATGACAAAACTGGTACAATCTTGGTGCCCTTTGGAAGAATGAGTAATTTGTGCCATTACAGCCGGTGCAGATATTAAGGTCACCAATTTGCAGTGTGTGCACGCTGTAAATTGCGAGTCGTAATATAATCTACACTTACGATTAGTGTCATCCAGATCACGGCAGTTGAGTAACGCGCCGTATCAAAATTACGCATTAGTTCAAGCACGTGCGCTTATGTCAAAAGGTTGGACAATGTGGAAATGATTCAATACGTAAACGTTTTATTTGAAGTTTATAGCGTCATGCAGATAATATGCAGCCTAATATGAAAATCAGTCTTAAAATGTTTCAAATTATATGACACAGAGATTTATAAATTCAGAATCCAAGTGCCGTAACAATGATATGAAAAACGCCAATGAACTTTGCATAGTTGAACAAATTCCTAAAAAAAAATGCGACGTTACAATACAATGCAATCAACACAAGGAATAGAAAATGGTTCTGCTCCAAGAATCGTAACGTCATTCTGGTTCAGCACGAAACAGCACATACAAAATAATTAAACAACGGCATTCGCAAGAAAGTGTTTCTGCGCTTACGCGACAGGGATCACTTACGATAAACATTACGCAACCATCTCGCATCGTTTTCAGCCGATGCGTCAGCGGCACTAAAAATTCGATAAAATCAGCGCAAAATTCTTAATCATTCTTAAATAGCTTAATCAAACAAACATTAATACCGCACAAGTGCGTCTCTGGCCTACTTTCGTTCTACACGCTATTAAACGCACGTGAATAGTTCCGAACAATCGGCCTTAATATTTACAGTACCAAGAGACGGAAAGTACCGGGACACGTTAATTATTTGAATCGCGGCACGTAGTGCAGCGGCGTACATCCGTAAGGCACAAACCGATGAACGGATCGAAGCACGTAATCGCCAGTAGCACCCCGTGTGCAGAGAGCAACACCGTCTATCACGGAACGTATGCTCGTTTCTCTGCAAAAATTCCCGAAGGAACCCACGAAGAACGTTCATTTCGTAACATCGGCCTCGCCGCTGGATACTCAACTATCGATTTACCGGAGGCAACGTACGTGGGAGTATGTAAACCTCGCGCTACTCGTCCAGAGGCCGAAGAAGCCGCAGCATGCGTGGAATTTACTGAAACAATATACACCCATGCCGCCCTCGTACACGTGCCCTCCGTGATTTTCGGACACTTCCCATTTTGCCAATCTCCGGCCGGTCCGTGTCGCTCGAGAACACGAAACACACCTCGCAGTGGCTTTCGGTCGGACAAAATCAGTGCCCCGATCGCACGAGAGGCTGTTGCAGTCATTGTCCTCTTTGTTCGGCGATGCGGATCTTGTTAATCGTCGGCCTCGGATCGGGGAGAATGCCAGACACCGGTCGTCTTCCGCTTTGTACGACACGACAGGCGTGTGTCTTTATTGAAATCAGTTTCGGGTTGGGAAACTAGAGCCCTGTTCCCGTTGTGGGTCACGCGAGAGAGAGATTGCTCTCTGCCTGCTGCTATCGCACGGGGTGATCGTAAATTCATTAGTCCTGCGCTATGCGCCAATTCCATCGGGTGATATTTATAAGCGGGCGGCCTAGGGTTCGACCTGTATTTCAGAGGTGATGAACGTAGAAGTGAGGAGGTAGACGACGGTATTTCGCGTAAACAAATAGGCAGGGCTGCGTGTGGGTGAAGGAACGAGGATTTAGAGGCTCGAAGAAGGGGGCAGCGGAGTTAACAGAATTTTCTTCGCGCCAACACTGTTTCCGTTCACGTGTTGTGGGTTTTGATTAAAGATTCTTAAACGGACGCATTTGAATATGGCCATGATGAGTTGGGAAGCGCGAATTGGGACTCTATGGTCGCCTTTGGTGAGTCCGTTTTTAACAGAATGGCGTTCTGGCGCGAATTGAGAAGTCAATTCGCGCGTGTTTGTTGGTGATATTCAAAATATGTAAATGCTTAGAGAAATTTGCATTATAAGCTGAAGTATAGCGAGGGTCCGCGCATGTTCTTCTTACCGATGCGTCATTCAAAAACTGGGACGCGGGGCGTCAGAAAAAAAGGTATCAGAGTTCAATGCTACATTTTGTTTCGATCATGTCACGACCGCATCATCTCGATACAAACACAATGACAGCGATGGTGTCGTTTACAATTGATATGATTATCGTGAAGCAGCGATCAACAAATATCTTGGGCAATCCATCCGAGAGGGCAATGTCAAGGATGTAGTGCTCAAATGCCGCCAGATAAGCGAATAATTGCACGTCGGCGATTAATCATAAGAAAGGAGGTCTAAGTGTTCGAGTGCTGACTCGGCTAATGACCAAAGGCGTCGATATTTTACGGAGAAATAATTGGACACGGCCTAACCGATATCTAGCTGCATTTCCGTCTGAAAGTATTTAATATCACGCGTCTCGATGACCAGCTCCACGATATACATGACTAATACGATAATGAGTTTTCCTCGATTTGCATAAAGCAAATTATTAGTTTCCTTCGTCGGTGAAACTTCCTTCATCGAGAGCGGCAAGTGTATATTCCCTTTAATCTTGAACCTAATTACCGCCATCGTGTTATGCGTCTGGCAACGGTGGACGTCTAATGCGATCGACCTGTTTGTAAATAAATTACCTGACCAGGTGAATTTTATACGTCATATCGAATGAGCGTTTTATACGTCATATCCTTCTTCAGCCGTACGCCCCGTCCGTATAATTATGCTCGCCTTATCCAATTCCAGGAGAAAGTTTATGCTGACTCTCTGTAGACTTGTGCGAGATGTAAAATACGTTTGTGTGCGGGCGTCGTTGTATTTTATACATTTACGCAAAACGTGTTTACGTAAGAGAACGGAAAATGAGCTCTTTGCATCAATTCGCGAGGCGGAAAAGCGGACCATCCGTAGTTTTAAGCTACGTTACGATCTAGACCCACCGACGTTATAGGGAACGAGACAAATGTGCCACTTGCGTTAAAAGGCTTTTTATCGTACGCGATATAAACGTTTCTCGCGAAGAGCGACAGAGGACATGCGCACAGTGGAACGTAAACTTAGTCCGGTAAGACAGCGCATATTTGCGTGTTTAATCGGTAATACAAACGACGTCTATACGATTGCGTCTTACACTGTTATGCATGAACAAATAAAGATGTTTTCAGGAAGTACGAGTTTTCCTTTAAGCGTATATCTTGCCCATCTTACCCAAAATACATCCCGCGGTATGACCATCTATGTCGTACCGAATGTGCACATTGGCTGTAGGATAATACCACATTTACTTGCACGATAGTCCACCTGTAACAACTTGGGCGAATCTTGGTTTCCACGTTTAATTCCATTCCCTCCGATCGGTTGCAGATCCGTCATAAAAACGAAAATGAGCGTCATAATCAGACTACAAAACTTGGCATGGTCTGCCAATGCCCTGGATATACGCCAATTTTTCAGAGGATTAAGTATCCCGGAAGGCGGTGTCCATATTGTTGGCGGAGAGCTGGGAGATGCGTTTATAGCGTTCAGGTAATAAATCTTCTATTAACAGAGCATCAGCAAATGCTACCTCATTAAAATCGTTGTAATTGCGTGTACCGTGATCAGCGATCTCTGTAATCATAGTTCCATCACTGAACGGTCATTACGGAAACTCAATAATTTGATATTGATCGCAGAACGCGTTGTAAATCCATGCGCAGACACTGCACATATATATATGACATTCAACAAGTGAGCACCTCCGTGTAATGTATACAGTCCAGCAGAAGTATTTTCATATCATACGCATTGATATCACTGCACTCAAACAGACGGGACCTTGCCAATTTAACAGACAGAGATAAAGTATTTATCGATTGAACCATTTTTCTCACACCGCATTATAACGACAAGTATATTAGCTGATCGATTCCACGCTTGCACATCTTTCATCGCGTTCGCGGTATTACTTTCAAACCTAACATGTGACATAAAAGAACGTGCAAGAAAAAATCCTAATCCTCCTTTGCAGTACGGACGAGGATGCGCGACAGGCGATGATGCACGATGGCGGCAAGATCAAGGAGATGAAAATTAAGCTCCTGCTAAGCTCTCGCACTGAGATGCAGAAGGTGATAGAAGCCGCGCGTCAGCAGACTCTTAGTCTTCAGTCCTTCATGCAAACGGCACCGGTCGCCGTTCCACAGTCGGTGGCCCAGCCAAAACCGGGTTCGCCTGTCGACAGACGCGAGAAGGACAAGGATAACGACAGCGAGTCCAGCAAGGATCGAAAGGACCGACGTGACAGGTCTAGATCACGGGACAGATCGAGGTCCCGCGATCGAGACCGGGACCGGGACAGGCGTGATCGAGACAGGGGTCGTGATCGTAGGCGAAGGGACAGAAGCAGATCTCGTGACAGAGAACGGGACCGCAGAGACAGACGTCGTCGGCGGGATCGTTCAAGGTCGCGTGATCGTACGCGGTCCCGTGACAGGGACGTGAAACGTAATTCCACTGGGGAACGTAGGAAAGATGCCAACGAGGACGACAATAACGACGTCGTATGCGTCGGTCAATTCCACAAGGACAAGCCTGCGGTCGGTGGCAAGAAGGCTAATTTGGTGGAAAACGGTATTTGGGAGGTTCCACCACAGACGCAAATGCAGGCTGCTTTGTTAGCCCCGGGAATACTTGGGGCCGGCGTAGCTGCGCTTTCGCAGGACAGCGAACAACGGTCTATGACATTCGGGACGTCGGTGATAGGCCAACAACCCATGTTACCCTCTAATCAGTTTCCATTGAACGGTCTTAACGGGGTGGGCACGTTGATGCAACCCCATGTCCAAAGTCTCAGTCATTCGGTCGGCGGGATAACGCCGCTAAGTCAAAGCCTAGGAAGTACGGCGGGTTTGCCAAGTTTGAGCGCCGGACTCGGTACATTACGTCCGAAGGAACCTTGGACGCAGAACGAGCCGGGGAGAATGGATGCGGTCAGGTTCCCAGGTAGATCGGGCCAGTTTGGCGGACAGGATAATAATATGTATGCGAACAATGGTTCTCTGAACTATAGACCAGGTCTTCGACCAAACAACCCATTCTTGAGCAAAGTTCAGGAGTTGGAGGGTCGGCGCAATCCGCACGCTTTTCAAGCGGGTTCCTCTCAGTTTAATAATTTCGAGAATGGTCCGGAACGATCGGGTTCCAATAGAAGCGGATCGAATAACTCAAGATTTTCTGATAATAAAAATAGTAACTCCGGGAGCGGGCATTGCGTTGAGATACGGAATATGCCGCTGAATGCGTCGTACACTGATCTCCGTCACACGTTCCAAGGAATTTATATAAGGAAAGATGGTATGAAGATCATCAATGACAATCACGGCAATAGAGTGGGCATCGCTTATGTGAAATTTAGCAAAGCCGAGGGTAAAGAACTCGCTCTCTCGACATCGAGATACGTTCGCGGGTCGGAGGTAGAAGTTTTGCACCTGGACGAAAGTATCTTCGATAAGGCCGTAGATTCGTACTCGCCCGATAAAGAGCGAGATAGGAAAGACGACGCGAATGAGAACGACATAAGAACCTCCTTATGTATTTTACTCACCGATCTCCCTTCGTTCACGAAAGAAATGGACATAGCGAAACTTTTCCACGACTGGAAAATCAATGATCTCTTCATTACGAGCACCAAGGACTCCGGCAACAGTACGCAGTACATGGCGTACGTTCAGTTCGCCAGACTAGAGGATGCGAAGTCATCCTTGAACACTACCTTGAAAATAGGCAGCAAGCAGGTCACTGCCACAGCGATAACGGAGGAGAAGTTCGCGCATGCGAAACGAGAGCACGAGCAAAATACCTTGAACCAAACTACCTCCTCCGATTGCGTGATCATGCGCGGTCTGCCATTCCAGACAATTGACCGTGACATCCTAGACTTTTTCTCGGACATCGGTATCGTGCCGCACAGAATACACATGTTGCTCAATCAAAACGGAAAACCCGCCGGCGAGTGTTTCTGCGAGTTCGACAGTACGGATGAAGCACTCCGCGCCACAGCTAAGAACGGTCTACCTTTCGGCAAGAATATCCCGACCATCGAGCTGGTCCCGAGAGCGAAAATGCTCGAGACCCTCGGTATGGCGGACCCGCAGATGATGGAAACTCAGCAGCAACACTTTCCCCCGCTGCAGGAGCAACGACCAAGATTCTCCGGACCCATACAGAGCCACATGCCACGTTTCGGTAATTCGGGTTTCGGTCCCAGATGTCCTCCAGGCATGATGGGCATGCCCAGGCATATGCTAAGCCGTCATCCGGGATCGATGGACTACGTCGAGGGTTTCGGCAAACCCGGCTGCGTTCTGTCACTGGAGAACGTACCGTTCAAGGCTGACATCAACGAGATCATCGACTTTTTCGGTGACTTCGACGTTAAGCGGGAGAATGTCATCAGACGGTACAATGATAGAGGAATGCCGACGGGCGATGCAAGAGTCGCCTTCGCGTCACCGAGCGAAGCACAAAGGGCGTTAAGAGATCTCAAGCATTGCAAGATGAGGGAACGAACCATATACATGAAACTAGCGTAAGCTGGTTTGTCCGGATCCTAGCATCGCTGCCGGAGAAAGTCGCGACTGAAGTAAGGAAAGTAAGTCTTTCGCGCGTCGGCACACTCATTGTCAACCGTGTGAAGGTCGTTCTCAGCGGTTTCGTGTTCTAACGCGTTGAAAATTGTAGAGACGCGTATCCGATAAATGACCGCCAAACAAACTGTTATACCTAATAAGAGAGAACGTTCCAAAGACATAATGCGCCTGTCAGGCGAGGTTTGTATATGCGGTCGATCAATCGTCGTTATTTTTGTATATACGTGACGAACCTTGTCCGCAACTCGACGCATGACCTTACCGCGTTGCAACCTATCACACGCAGTTCGCACAGTCGAACTTGACACGTTAATTCAGATACGCAGCGATTGCGATTGTCATAGTCTTAACCTCGATTTTGACGCTAAAAACTGACTTGCGCAACGGCTTGATTGACTCGACGGTAAATTAACTGTTATCAATGACATCGGCATTGTCGCGTATCGTCAATGATTGTCATTGTCATTGTCGTCTGTCATTAGGCAGTTTCGTTGTTACGCTGATTGTGACGTTGTCAGCGCATCGTTTTCAAAGATATTTCACGAATATCGATGCTCTCATCGGCGCACGGGTATGGGACGATTTAATTGCAACTGACGTAGGCGCGTCTTTGACCCGGAAAACATCTTTAAATGCGGCCGCCGTCAAATGTGAAATTTTCGTTTTACTCAACGACCGCGAATTATACACGGAGCAAACGTTTGCCTTTCTGTTACCGAGTAAACAAAGAAAAAAATGATAGAGTATTTTTTCAAAGAGAAGCGTTCATGATACTTTTTCACATGACTCATGACCGCAACGCGTGTACGTATGAGTTCATTAAAGATTAAGGTTTGTAAATAACGAAAAAGTCACACTGTGTTCTACTCTGCAGTCACGTTACTTTGCTATACATAACAGTTGATGCGCTGTTTCAAAACAGAATCGCGCATACCGAGGAACAATGAAGAAAGGTATTATGGAGGGAATGTTTTAAGCTGTCCATGCATATACGTTCTCTTCGTTATAATGCACTTTGCTCAGGCAGAACGACTTTGTCTGCGCTACTACATATGGCAAACACCAGAGGTCTCGATTGAATAGTGTTTTGTTCTTTTAAAACAATAATACTTTCCTTTTCATTTTGAGTTTGCGATTTATTGGCTTACCTTTTACTTCTGGTAACCGAAATAGCGAAATTAATAGGTGGCCATCTTGAGTATCTGGACTTATGTTGTGCAAGGGCAAGTGAGGACTGAATGACACGGTGTTTTTAGAATTATACGTTTCACACGCTGTTTTCAACTTCTCACGTTTCGTCTTCCATTTAATGCCAATCGGACGGAAATGTGAGCTATTTTAAATCACGCATATGTTTACGGAGGAACTGTGCAAATGGTATACAGCGGTATGTTGTAACTTTTGTTTTCTGCAGCGTTGATAGAATGTTGCGGTGTCATAAAGACTTGCAATCGCGATACCAAATGGATGTTTAAGTTAAAAATTAAAATATTGGCGGAGAACACGAATAGAGAGTACAAA
Organism: Cryptocheilus praepositus; assembly: GCA_033815515.1. NCBI lineage: Eukaryota > Metazoa > Arthropoda > Insecta > Hymenoptera > Pompilidae > Cryptocheilus > Cryptocheilus praepositus. The sequence continues at coordinate 79,029 of JAWWQZ010000257.1, read as the reverse complement.
GTTCAACGTGAACGTGTTAACAGATTCATAGGGAGCATTAGTTTCATTCGATCACCGACGATCCTCGGTATGGAAATAATATGAACACGCAGCACTTGGAATGTGAAAGGGGATGAGGGCACAACTCGCGCACCATATTTTCTATGGACAAATATGTATATTACATATGTCATATCGACTTGTATATAAAAATTATATATAACGCTTTGTCCTCACTAGATGTAAAATATTTCTAATGCGAGCGTACCAACAGTCATAGTTGCACGTATCATTATCTTCGCCATAGGGTTATGTTCAACATAAGCACTTAGACTTCAATAAATTTGTATTCAAACTGACCGGATACACTTATTTGTTGTCCAAATAGAAACCAACAAAACCCACATCCTTTTCCCAGTAGGAATCAGACATGCAAAATCGGATTTATTCGAACCAAGTGATTATATCAGGATTATGCAAATCCACCGTGGCATGTCCTGATCAATGCCTGTTGAACTCCTTTTACGAATCGAAATGAATATCAGAAAATGTTTTTGTAGTTGTAGCGATCGGCTATCGATCAAGCGTGATAGCGTCTATTCATTTTCATGTGACAGTTATTTCATTCGAACGGAGGTGGGTGCAAGTTCGTTGCACCGTTATGAATAGTAGGCGTCATCCACTATTAGATGATGGGGTGTTTAGCATCTGATACTTCCAGGCACTAATTCAAGAAGTACCGATGATTAAGCCGCCTAAACGCCCGACGAATGAAACCTCTAATCCCCAATTAGATTTATAATCACACGACACATGTAGCTTGTCCCGCAACACGGTGTCCCGGCAGTGTAAAATCAGATGACAAGTGGGTCGTGAAACGATTTATTACACTTCCACGCTGTACACTTATTAATAAGCGGTCATTATAACCAAACATCGTTTTTCACGTTTCCGTTGGTGGTCTCCGGCCTGCGTGTCCTTCTTCTTCCTTTTTTCACAGCTTTCACCCCATTCTCTGCTTCACCCTATAAATCCAAATTAAGGAGTTATGCCTACTTGGGATCGACGAAATTACATGATTTTCAAGACTTTTTTTTGTCGTTTTAGTGAGTACTAATTAAAATTCGCAAAATACTACCAACAAGTACGTATTTAGTGGTATTTGTATAAATTTTTTTATAAGAAAATATTAAAAAGTGGAGGAAATATAGCCCTTCTCCTAGAGGTTCCGTTTATTTTCATCACTTGCGGTGACCACGATTTCTCAAAAACTACTTCACCGATCGGACTCTAATTTTATATTCTTATTTTTCATTAAAATAGGCAGGGCCTGAACGAGGGATTTTGATAAATTTTAATTTTTACAAGAATGTCAGCAATTTTACGAAAAAAATCGTCTTTTGAGGTGGTCTAACTGTCGTTTTTATGTTGTAACTTTTTTTTTATTACCGAAATAAAAAATCCTTCGTTCAGGCCCTGCCTATTGTAATGACAAATAAGTATATAAAATTAGAGTCTGATCGGTGAAGTACATCATACATAGTAGTAGAAGTAGAATCATACATAGTAGCGCTCCAGATAAACGCTTATAATTTTTGAACGTGTGCTCCGATTCTTATGTACTTTTGAGGAAATATTGCTAAAATGATGTACATTAAGAAAATGCAATAAAAAAAAGTCGATTTTTTTTTACCAACCCAAGTAGGCATAACCCCTTAAGCCGAGTTTTTCTAACAATGCTCCCAGCGATGCCTGAAAATACATCCTTACGCAATATCAACGTGCAGCGGTAGACTCGTCACTAAAAACGTCTAGGCTTACTAGACTAGCTATATGATATACGATACTCTGAGAATCTTTCGTCACGACTTTCACTCGTTGTGCACACTAGTGATCGTAAAGCCGCTGATTAACAATGCCAGCCAATTAGCGCGCCGTCGATCGCTGAAATTCCTCGTCTGATCGAGGATCCCCACTGACATACCGATCCAATAAAATCATGTCCTCGATTCTTCACCTTTCCTTGTATGAGATGCCGCGAACTTCTTTGCGCACCATAGAGTCATTGACGGCTGTCATCCCGTGGGAGACGAGTCGTGTCAAATGCGCTGTAGCAAATCAGCGCTGCCTAAATATTGAGTCACCGGCTATTTCTGTAGTGCGCCTAAGAATCGTCGACGGTCACACGTATCTACTCCTTTCGGATTTGGCGCATGAGCATGTTCGCATATGCAAACCGATCGTCCACGCATGGCGAATATCCGCGCACGAACACGCGTGCACGTGACCGGTAAGTACGGAGCATTCGTGTTGGACGATGCCAACTTTAATGCTACTGAATTGCACGTTGATTCGATCAGCGGACAGCGTAGACGCGGGGATCCAGTTTCTGATGTCTGTAACGTTGGAAATGTTTCCAGCGCGTAACATACAGACGGTACACGTTAGTTGAGGTGTTGTGGGATTTACTACCTTGATCAAAAAGTTTTAGGACTTTATTCATAAAATCGAAAATACAAGATGACCAACGCAAGAAATTTGACTGAAGATCCAAAATATTCGCAATGGGTAGCAATTATTATTTTATAATTGCAGTTGTTATTAGAATAGTGATGCGATCTTTTGCTCACCAATACCTACACATTATTTACATTTTGCATAATTCAGACGAACGCTGTAGTATTTCATAGCATCGCCGTTCTAATGTAGTAATATACGCTTGGCAGTCAACGTGTTAATACTTTGGTTTCTAACAACTGTGTGTTACCTTTATTTTGCACGATTCAATTATACTCTGCCGTATTTCATCGTATCGCGGTTCTAACATAGCAAAATACGCTTGGCAGTCAACGTGTTAATACTTTGGTTTCTAACAACTGTGTGTTACCTTTATTTTGCACGATTCAATTATACTCTGCCGTATTTCATCGTATCGCGGTTCTAACATAGCAAAATACGCTTGGCAGTCAACGTTTTAAACAGATAAAAGTTGCAGGGAGCTAAATCAGGTGAATTCGGAGGGTGGTGAATAGTATTCGCATTATTTTTGGTCAAAAACTCGCGAATAAGGGTCGCATTGTGCGACGGTGCGTTACGTGGTGCAAAATCCGCGTGTTGTTTGCCCGCAAATTCGCTCTTTTTTGGCGAATTGCTTCACGCAAACGTCTTATAACGCCCAAATAATACATTTTGTTGACTGTCTCTTGCTCTGGCAAGAATTCATGATGCACAACACCGCTGTAATGCATGAAAACCGTGAGCATCACCTTCTTTTTCGACTGAAAACAACGTGGTTTCTTCGGAAGCGTTCGCGCCACCGAAAAACGTTTGGTCTCGAAAGAGCATCATTGCCAAAACACTTCTCCAACATTTCCAAGGTCTGCGCACCGTTAAATCCGTTTTTCACGCAAAATTTTATGCAAATTCGTTGATCCGAAGTTGATGCCATTTTCAAATATGTAAAAAATCGAAAACATGCACAAAGGTAGATGTACTCAACACGGTATAACTTTTACAAATGTCAAGCTATGACGCTGAAATTTGGTGGGAACGTTAATGGCAGATGTGGCAACCTAACAAAAAAAAATTTCAATCGAGTTACTGAGAGCGTCATACGGCGACCGGTCCTAAAACTTTTTGATCAGGTATGCTGCACGGTTGCGAAGGTATCTGCTAGACAGTAGCGTCTTAATTACACTGATTGGCTGATGATTATTTGGTAGCGAAGTCGTCAATGAAAGACGCAGACGTATTTGAGTTTATTCAATAAATAAGGTAGTCCGGAAGCATACGAAGCTTACGCCATTCGCTGAGTTCGCGCTGTAAAGCGGTAAATATTATAATTTATGTTTATTTATAAGACGGCGGAATGGAGGGATGACGTACGCATGGTTGAAGACGACCATACGGGATTTGGTTTATACGCTGTAAGCAAAGCATTGTACGTTCGCCCATCTGAAGCTTGCAAATATGTGTAAGTAATAGGATTCGCCTCCATGCACCGGTTGTTCCTCGAGTACTTGTTCGAGTACTGTGGAAGTGGTCATTGCATTCTCGACACAGCCACTGAGCTGCATACGGTCGCATTACAAAGGAGCACTCGTGTTTTATCTTCCATTGTGCGTGCGCTGCTCGCTGAATTGGACGGATTATCGTCGTACTCGGGATTTCAATCTTCGCGAAGGCGCACTGCGCCAACATTTCTGATTGAACGTATCCCCCGACTAGTTATTAGCAATATTTTTATCCATTGTTTACCGAACGGCCATGTTACAACCGCACCCTGTAATCATAAAACGTAATCGATGCAGTCGCGAATATATACATTCGCGCAATCAACAGAGCGGGACCGGTATTTCATCCAGACGTTTATTGTGTTACCTCGTTCGTTGTCATCCGCCAATGACTACCGGCGCGGTGTAAACAGCAAATTTAGTCTTTATCGACGGCGAATGCGAAACTCCGATAGACGTGCGCGATGTTCTAATTGCGATCCTGACGAAATCCACTCGCACATCAAGTGAACGATAATGCCCGTACACGCGGACTCATCAAGTGCGGATGTACTATTAACAACCTGAACTGATCGTTCGGATTACGAAATACACCTTTTGTTGGCATGGCGCGTGTGTATACATATGATGCGTACGCGCAACACACGACCGGGCCTTTTGACTGGAGTAATATTATAGCCGATAAAGACCTTGGTCCAATCGGGCACGTCTAAAATAACGAGTCAGTCATCGGCAATCGTACGTTCCACCACGTTGGAACAATAGTGCGAGGCATATGCGAAAGACATGATCTTTACTTAACACGTTGACTGCCAAGCGTGTTTTGCTATGTTAGAACCGGAATGCAATGAAATACTGCAGAGTATAATTAAATCGTGCAAAATAAAGGTAACGCAGAATTGTTAGAAGTCAAAGTATTGAAGCACCATTCCAATAACAATTGCTTCTACAAGAGATTGCAAATGGGCTTCATGGCGAATTTCTTTGCATTTATGATCAAATCTTTTGCGCCGGTCACCGGTCACCACTAGTAGTATTCCATCGCATCGCGGTTCTAACGTTGCAAAATACGCTTTGCATTCAATGTGTTAAATCGTACAAAATGAAGGTAACGCAGATTTGTTAGAAGCCAAAGTATTGAAGCACCGTTCCAATAACAATTGCTTTTACAAAATTGCAAATAGGCTCCATTGCGAATTTTTTGCATTTTTAGTAAAACCTTTTGCGCCGGTCACCGATGACTGCCAAGCAGATTTTGCTATGTTAGAACGGCGATGCTATGAAATACTACAGCGTTCGACTGAATTATGCAAAATGTAAATAATGTGTAGGTATTGGTGACCAAAAGATCGCATCACTATTCTAATAATTGCATTTATAAAATAATAATTGCTACCCATTGCGAATATTTTGGATCTTCAGTAAAATTTCTTGCGTCGGTCACCGGTGACCATCATGGCAGTCAAAGTGTTAAAGCACCATTCAAATAACAATCACTCTTGTACGATTGCAAACAGATTTCATTGCGATTTTTTTTCATTTTTAGTAAAATCTTTTGCACTGATCACCGGTGACCACCGTAGCAGTCAAGGTGTTAAAGTCTTATTGTGACACCGGGCCTACACCCAGCGCACATGCGATCTCGGCAAATATTGCCACACGCAACAGTTAAAGTTTTATGTCGCTTCCGTGAGAATATTGAATGTGTAACTATAGTATTTCTTCCGTGGTGAGTGCTAATTTTCGTGTGCAGGATCTCTGCGGTGTGGTTTGCCGTTTTAACGAATTTCGAGAAGTAAACGCAGCAAACGACGCGCTCGTGCATAATTGCGCACAGCGTACAGGAAAATCGCGATTAACCTTGTTCGATTTATCCACAGAGCCGGAAACCTAAATTTAACATATCCGAAACGCATTTGCCGGACAAAGTTGCTTTCGATCTAGAGGCGGGCATATGTGAAGCAGAAGTTAGCGGATGAAGTTTGATCGTGACTGGCCGAAACGTCGTCGGTTGTCTACGGGACAAAGGATATGTTAATGTTCCGCGAGTTATTATTGCATTTGCGCGCTCAGTTTGACATTAAGCACAAGTTTACTTAGTGAGTTATATTATCCTTTTCGCACTCATCTGCATAATGAAGATTACACACGCCAGTGAACTATGTTCTAGAACAATCCCCATGAAACCGACATATCTTCCTATGAGATAGCAAACAAAAAGACATAAATCCGAATCCTGACACACGATCGTAAAGTTTAACAATAGCTGCGTGCAGCCGTGCATCAACATATGATTAGACATTGACAAATAGCATCGCTTGGATAGATTTCAACACTATGTAAATAGTACAACGTAGAAACAATGGAGTTATCCTTCGCGTCTGAGAAACAAACGTCTGCCGTTCTTTCAGCATCTCGTTCAAACGAGAGTTGCCAACGTGCTAAATAGCTGTCCTTCCACGCCGCACAGTACCGCAAAGATACTGAAGTACCGATCGCTTCTTTGTGCTCACGAGTCTACAAGGACGTTGCCAGCCAGATGCGTCGGGGATAAAAGAAGTACGAAAATTTCGCATCCGTGACAAAACGGGGTATCTGTTCCGACCGTGCTAAAAACGACTCGCCGAAATAAATCAGGCAACCGTCACCGTATGGTATGAATCATCGAAACCACTTTCGTGTCGGCAGAAAAATTCTCGGCGCCACTAGACTCGCTCCTTCTCCCGATTAAACGAGGCGTTTGATCGATATGCAAAAATGAATTCGGAGCGGCCAAACGGTATGTCGAGCGCAACTCGCCGGCGCCGCGCGTGATTAGAAGTAAACAGGTAATGACTGCCTGCGGACGTATGGTTGAAGAGTAAAATTGCATGTTTTCCTTTCGTTACCCAGTCGCAATGCGATCGATAATCTGGCAAGGGTTGACACGTTTTCCCGTTCTAGCGTAAAAATCGCAAGCTCCGGCTCTTTCATTAAGGATCGTTCCATACGCTTTGCAGGAATTCTTCGTCCCCGTTTTTGACCGTTTAACACATTGCCTGTCAAGCGAAATGGAATAATGCTTTGTATCATACCGTAGCAACCTGCACCTCTTCACTTTTGTTAACACTTTGACTGCCACGATGGTCACCGGTGACCGGCGTAAGAGATTTGACTGAAGATCCAAAACATTTGTAATGGGCAGCAATAATTATTTTATAAATGCAGTTGTTGCTAGAATAGTGATGCGATCGTTTGGTCTCCAATACCTGCACATTATTTACATTTTGCATAATTCAGTCAAACGCTGTAGTATTTTATAGCATCGCCATTCTAATTCAACAGAATACGCACGGCAGTCAACGTGTTAACCGTGATTATTTTTGCGCCGACCAATCGGTCTGAGAAAGACAAAGTTAATCCCTTACATCATTCTTCGCATAAAGACACAACATTATACCGTCCGATTTCGCCACAGCATACATACGATGGACACGAATGGCGATCGCGTAACAGTCCACCGTAAAATCACGAAGACTTCCTCAGCATCCGTCGCAAAATCTTGGCAATCTGAAAAAAGTGTTCATCGACCATTAAAACATTTACAAGCTGGACCGGTTCGCGTTCCCTATCCTCGCGACATGCACTCTTCGCCGACTCTCAGGAGACTGCCCCTCATCATTCGCGGTCGTCAAGGAAATATCCGCTGCATTTCGCGATCGCGCCCACACGTATACTCGGCATTACGCATCTGCCGTTTTAGGTTGGGCGGCGTCGACGGAATATCAGTGGCATCACTGACCATGTCGGCATAATCATCGTTGTCATTGCACGCACGGACTTGCCCCACACGATATAAAGGATGTAATCGGCCGGGACAAAAAGTTTCAGCGATCAAGGCCGGCGAAAATGTTTCGCGTGCGACACATGTTTACGTGCCGTCTTCTCTTATTCCCACGTACTAACGGGAATTACAGAGGCTCGCGAGGACGAATAGATAAAAACGTTCACAACGTGGAGGAGTCATCCGAAAAGACGAAGAAGCGAAGTCGTCTGGGGTCGAACGACTTCGTGGGACTTGAGCGTGTACATTAAATTAATTAGAATAACCGCAAACAGGGTGCCGAGCTGGTCTAATCGATGAATATGGGAAATTTTATCGTGGCAAATAGAAAAGTGCTTTGAGCAACGAATTTCAGGCATTGATCAGTAAAATATTCTTATTTGTCTTGAGAGATATGGGAGATTGCACGAATGCCAATGTATGGTATTAATTTATGTGTTCTTGCTAAAGTTCTTGTCTCCAGATACTTTGCATGCGGATTCTCATGACAAATACTGCAGTTACGTGGGTGCGGTGATAGAATTTTATTGATTCGCAGACGACCGATAGCGAATAATCCGACAGAACGGCGCTATTAATAGTTGACGATCGATCTGGACATCCAGTACGCGAGACATCAACGATAGCCGATAATTGGCGCGGTACTTGACAGTCATGCGTGTACAGGAATTTACTGTTCAACCCGACGACTCGATTGCGTCGTCGGGCATTAAGGATGTAAATGAAGAATATACGAGAAGCATTAAACTGACCGCAAGCCTCTATTTTAAAAAGTTGCAGGTATACGAGCATGATAATGCGAGAATCATGCCGTTGTGAAGGAACGAACGCGTCTCGACTAATTTAAATATGTACACGAGACCGCATACATAGTCTCCCGACGATAGTTTGTAGAAATCTCTCAGCCAATGCGGAATCAGCCAACTCTTTCGACAGTTCTCTCACACGGCGATCATCAGACCGCGATCATCTCTGCGTTCACGAGTCATTTCTAAAAAAGGAGCGAAAAAATCGAAATCCCCGATTCCGTGCCTTATCATGTAGGTCAACGCCGGTCAGTATTGCAATGTTACAGCCTGAGCACGCGGAATCCGTGATGGATATGCAGATTGTAACAGGGACGATAAAGAGAACGGCAGATTGAAAGACACCACAAAGCGGCGGAGGGCAGAGGACCGACGGAGAGCGTTGTAAATGAAACGACAGAGAAAGAAAGTCGGGGCGCGTGTTTGATGTGCGAGGAGAAAAGGCAAAGAGAGAGAAAACGAGAGGAGCGAGCTGTACCAAAGGGAAAGGTGGAGAAAGACAGAGGCGCGCGAAATGCGACGAGAATGAGAGAGAAATGCGAAGATCGTGTGTGCGCTTTTGTGCCGCGCATGACGCGCGAGAGGAGTTACTATAATTGATTGCGCATTGGGAAACGCGGTGGTTTCCCTCGATACAACAATGGCAACGATGCTTAATCTGGCGAGCCGCAGCGGCGCGAACATCTCATTTGGCCGACAGTCGCTTATCGATAGCTCCGATCGCCGACTACATTCCTCGCGCGAAATTAATAACCCAAACGGTGCACGGGTGAAATAAGAAAGTCCATAAAATGTCAGTGCCAGGCGTCATGTCGCGCGCGAAATGCTCGCGGGTATTCTCTCGGTTATCGGGCAACTAAGTAAACGCAAGAAGGCGCCATGTAAACTTGACCAGCTGAAGACATAATGAGATAAGAGCAATTATACTATGTGCCGACAATGTAATACGCCCGGGCCGAATGAATTATGGGCGTGATTCGCAAAAGTACGCATCAATGCACGCACGGAGCGGGCGAGGTATAATTATTCGCTAAAGTACCGGTTCCGTGCGCGCGCGCGCGTTCATCGGCGGTTTCCAATTAGGCGAGGAAGGGAAATATGATCGGCCGGACGCGATCTTTAATCTAATGAGCAAATAGGCGCCGCTTTCTTTTTGACGAGTGACGACAATGTCAAATACTATCAATTGTCGGGTCCTTTGATTTCTCCTGCGCGCCGTTCAACATACGACAAACGATGGAATAACAGGGTCAACGAATTTCCCTCCTCCGGGCACTCTGTCTGTATATGCGGGACACATGTCTGACACATAAACTCTAATCTACGGCATGTATCTACTCGTTACACAGTACATTCATATCGTGACGCGACCGTACTCGAGACCGTCTCCTAGGTCACAATGAAAATCTTTTTTTCATCCGCTGAACTGCCGCACGCTGGTAAGATTGCTCCTACACTAGTCGCACCCATACGTACGTACATCTGGGCAAATTGCGAGTCGGAGATGTGTGAAGCATAATCGCCGTTTCTCGGGTGCGATTAAAAGATTGCGCAATACGTAAAAGTCGGACGAGCGAGAGATTTCGTTCATGGGTTTATCAATATTATGAGGCAACGCGCCGACTCGCTCCCCGCAAAACGTCGCCGCTCGATCTCGCCTTGGGGAGGGATCGCGTACAAATTGCTTTCCATGATAATTTTTCTTCTGCCGTATCGCTCCGCGGCGCGTCGTCCATAACGGTTAAAAATCAATTTCAATGCCCTCTGCATATCCCTACACCGGCGTTAGTTTCATCCTGCGTCTCGCTATGGACACCATATTGCGTCGTTAGCGGCTGTCTCTCGGGGGATTGATCTTATTGCACAGAAAAAGGCGTCGCGCGCTTCGTGACTCCGTAACTAACTGCTATCGTTTCAGAGTATTTTTTCGTCGCTCGAACGTACCTAATGACACGACAAATGCGGTTACGGATAATGGTGTCACTTATGTATATTTCCATAACGGTCGCGCGGTTCGTTTGGCATCGAGAGCACGATGCCCGGCTGGTGATCGAAACAAGTGGCTCTAGTATGTATGTATGTGATGTAAGTATGTTAATGCTTTCCCTTTCGTTCCATATTCTTTTGTTCGCCGCGTCAGTGCACCTGCATTGTTGTACGGCGACCCAGCTGTGCCGTTGACAATGTAATAATAACGGCACGTCTCTGTCTCCTGCTCCCTCGCAATCGCCTAGCCTTTTCTTAATTCTCTTTACGGTTGCCCAAGCAACCAGGTGCCATGAATGAGGAACCGGGTATCTATGAAATCATTTTATGACGTGTTCCGTTAGAAACACCTTGCGCACCGCATTCTTCGGTTCATCGGAAAACACACCCAGGCCCGCGATCCACGGATCGATTGAATTCTGGAAGCAAAGTGAAGAGAGCGTGCCCGGTCACGGATAATCTACAAAGAGGTTAAGCAGTCCGCGCTCGACGACGCTTAATATTCAAGCTGGTGCACGAATAATTTAGCCCCAAGACGAGTCACGCTTACGGCCGAGCTCTTTCCGAGAAGATCCCATCTTGCAGTTCCGTGTCTCGCGAGGCAAGGAGTCTTCTTAAGTCGATCCAGAATTTCACGAACCCGCGAGCTTTCGGCCGACGGTTAATAAATCCCGTCTATACGTCTAGGATAACGCGGCCGATTAAAATACATCTCTATCCCCGCTCGTTCGAGGATACTACCATTTCCGAGTGATCTCTCTCCCTGCCGTGCAAGGTTGGCGATGGTACATTTTTAACGATCTGCAGGAGGTAGAAAGGTTGTAGCGGTAATATTAATGCTGTGCTCGTGACAGCTAACGGAATATTTTTTACATTAACGAAGGACATTTCTCGTGGCTTCCTCACATGTTCAATTAATTTATGGGACTTCATTAATATAAAATTGTTACGTATTGTACGTTTCCGACGGATGCGACTCACTCTTTGATTAATTTATGGCGCTATATTAATGTAAAATTATTAGATGTTTCTATTAAGATGTCTTCGACCGCTTAATTGAGCAAAAGCTTAGCATGTCGACGTTTGAGATCATCAATTGTGCCAACTCGGATTAGACTTCTCGATAACTATCCTCGTCTCGTATTACGATAGTTCTGAAAACTTATGGCCTGAGAACAAAGCGACCCGGGAGAAGATCGGTATTTGGGTGAATCGTCGAATATCGTTGTGAGCGGCACTGCTCTTGGCACGTCCACCAGCGCAGATTCTACAAGGTAGTTAGAACGATTTGGACACGGAACACTATGTCGCATCAAATTTCCTATCGGGAATTCTGATTCTAGAATCAATTTCCTGCGTGAAGTTATCCTTAAGCCAGTAGAATTTCTAAAAGGCGGAATCTCTATATATACCGGACTCCTTGAAAGCTAATTGCATTGCAGTGCACACAGACAATCACCGGCAGTTTTACCTCCACTATCGTGGATATTGCTCGGTTCGCGTACATTCAGCGCCCGTAAACATACTAATTGCATGCCAAGCTAATAAACCGCCCCATTGTTCGCGAATTGCCGATGGGCGGTATCAATGTTATCGGTCATCGACAATTTCGAGAAATTAATACACGGCGAGCTTGTGCAACACCGACAGATATTATGGGTAAACACAACAGAAAACGTTGGACACGGCGATATGCCCGAATACATCTGTCATTCACCTCCAGCCGCAACACGTTCATCTTGACGCTGGCAGTTATCGGAGCTATCAATTACAGATCGATTAAGTACTGTTAGGTTTGCACAAGCAAAGTTATGCCCGGCGCCTATACAGCGCGCTATCCACCATGAGAGTGCCCTATCCCCACACTCCTATTCGCGCAGTCATACACCTATCCGCGTTGCACATTACACACAATTACCCTCCACCTTACATACCACAAATACAAACCGCGACAAACAACTGAACCCCGCTTTACACGCACACATCTCTCCCTCAGATTTGTACCGTGACTAATTCACCATACCGTGTACACGTCCACATACCCTCCTTTCTTCACGCACGCGATGCACTCAGTTATACAGCCATACCCACCGTCCAATCACTTCCATACTTCTATGCCCACACACACCACCCCCAGGTCGCACACACCTCCAAGTACATTCACGTACACGTCTTTTCTCTGTAAAATCGTGTACGTGGATCCACTCGGTACATAGCATACTCGTGCAGAATAGAATTCTACGGGTAGACGTGACTTACTCCGGCAAACATGTAAGACCCACACCGCGAAGGGGACATACGGGCGCTCGCGCACGACATGGAGGCCGCACACATGTAAGCTAAGCTCGTGTACACGTTCGACAGACTCCCTCTCGATCTGTTCTCTTGCCGTGGTGGCAGCATTCGTCGGTGGGGGCGGGAGGCAGGGAGAGCGATCGTCAGGGAAACCGTTCGTACTCCCGGCAATGTGCGTGAGCACGGTCTCTGCCGTGTGGAAGAAGCGGAGGAGAGCCACAGTAGTAGCTGCCGCTGCGAGGAGACGAGAAGGCAGTGCGGCGTCCTTCTTCTCGTTCCTCCTGCCGCCGGTGCCGCGGCGGTTGCTGTTTATTGCTGCCGCTACGCGCTCCTCGTTTGCCACTGCTGTTGTTGCTGTCGAGCCGTGAACACGCGTGTAAGCCGGGAGCACGCGAGAGAAGACACTTTCGCCTTGATCGATCGGTTGACAGGTCGACGCGATCGAGAGTTCGCGGCCTACGAGAAGCGCGCCGCTCAGGAAAATCGGCGGAACCGTACCGTCGGACGAAGAAACTGGAAGAGAGAGCACGTGCGAAGGGTGATTTGAATAGCTGGCGGGCCAGTTTTTTGCGCGATTTTACTCTATGCGGAGGAATTGTTGAAAAAGTGCTGAGAGCGGAGACGAGGGGCTGACGGAGGGAGGTGGATTTGATTTAACGTGAGATTGGATGTAAGAGAGCACGGGAACAAGGACGTTACTGTCGGGGGTGTGCGATTTTTTGACCGCGCCGGATGAGTACGCGTAATCGCTGAATTGAGATAAGCGCAGCTGTACGTCCCGGGTTCAGTCGGTTCGCGGGGAAAGTAATTTTGATAAATGTTTCGAAAAGCTCCGCAGTAAGTTTTATAAACAAACGTGTAATGCTCGACCTTAGAAAGTGACGGTGACCCATGACGTTCGTGAGAAAGGAACGATAAAGCGATTTGTTCCGCGAATTAACGATCTCAAGCCTGCATAGCTGCCCCTCACAGTTCTTCAACGTTCGGCATAGAGCAAAATCGATTTTTGAACGTTAAAACTTTTAAATACTATTGTGTACATACACGCCAACAGATCGATAAAAACACCTGGATCGCTGATTATACATATTCGTGCATAACCATCGCCAAAGGTTAAAAGACAACGGTGACGCAAATACTTCAAGGGAAGCCCGGTCTACGCATTGCGAAGAATCTTCAATGTTCTGACTGACAAGCGCCACGTGTTGATACGGCCAGACAGGCGGCATAACAGTTTTCAAGTGCAACTCGACGTCGTTAATTGGAAACATGAAGCTACCACAAGGGTGGTGGGTCATCCTGGTCATGGTGCCCATGACGGTGTTGGCGCAGAACGGAAGAGCCGACTGTCCGCACAAGTGCATGTGCTTTCTGAACACAGTGCGCTGCATGTTCCAAAAGCTGACTCGGGTGCCGAAGGTACCGGCCAACACGACGGTCCTGTAAGTCAGTCCAGCCGCGATTCTACCTCTTTTTGCACTTTTATCCGCTCTCCTCCCCTTGCCTTCGCCCGTCCTCCTTTTGTCCACGTTCCTTGGGGTCCGCTCGACGTTCTTTCTTTTCTTTCCCGACGCGGGGGCTGGGACCTTTATAATGAGCGCCAAGGGGTCCGTCGTGTACACTGTTGGTCCTGGAAACTAGCTGTGACCCCTTCCCACGTAGGTTGCGGGACATTCGGACAGGGACGTCTCGGTCGTTCCACGTTCTGCTATAAACGTGTTAGAAAGCTTGTTAACGTCACAGAGGGGATACACGTTGAGAGTGTGAGAATTGCCAGTTTTATGATACTCAATATTTTTAAGCATTCGACGGTGTTGGGTCCCGGTATGGGTGGTGTCACTCCCACTGATGCCGGCATTCGTTTTCGTTACGCGCTCGAGCGTATCGTGCCCTGCGGCCTTCTTTATCGAAGTTGCTCTATAATGCATATGGATACTGTATACGCAAAGTTTATATTAGATGTTCAATGTGATAATGACTTATACATATTCGAATCAACTACGTAAGCATGATAACGATATCTTCTTCCCCGTGAAAGTATGCAGTCCGAATGACGGAAGATAGAAACAATGGATAGAGAAATCAAATTTGAATGCGTCGGTTCCGCGATTGAAGTTGCTGTAGCTTTTTCTATGGGTGAATATGGTTGCGGTATCCCGATTCATAGCTGCTTAGATCAACAACTATTCTGTATGTGCACTGTTCATCGCACTGAAACGGCCGGGTCTATTGGAATTTAGCTCTAACCTCGATCTCCCCTATCGCGCACATAAATTCGTCAGCGGCAGATAGCGAAATAGGATTATTGCAATGACAAGGGACTCGCCTGAAACGTCGTAACATACGCACTAATCATGGTAAATCAATTACAAAACAGTTTTGCTGATAGAAGATGCATTCATTAAGTTTCGCAGAAATGTCGAGGGTCGTATAAATTGCGCCCCTTTGTCAGAGTCAACGAATGTCGATCTTCTATAATGGATGACAGTGGATTCAGTCACCATGGCCGTTTATTCGCGAGCGACAACGTGAACGATGGGTTCTCC
The DNA here is from genome assembly GCA_033815515.1 of Cryptocheilus praepositus. Classification (NCBI taxonomy): domain Eukaryota; kingdom Metazoa; phylum Arthropoda; class Insecta; order Hymenoptera; family Pompilidae; genus Cryptocheilus; species Cryptocheilus praepositus. Next base: position 63,581 of record JAWWQZ010000257.1, on the reverse strand, counting down.
TTCTTGGAAAGGAGCAAAGCAAGCGTGTAAATTCGATTTATAAACGGAAGAGCGGGCATACATTTTCATCTTCCGTCTGTCCGCAATGCGATTGACGAATTTAATTCAAGGGTCATGGACATCGTAGGTGCGACACATCGGTAACGTACAGTTCCACTCGAGGACTTTCTAACCGGCATGTCTTAAATTTCGTCGATTAATCGAGTGGCGCGGATATAGCGTTCGTGTCGAAGCAGTTGTGCTTTTCAATGGCAGGTTATCAATCTTATCAGATTCCCCGAATGTAATATCATGTTCTTGTCACTCCAGTGATATGTAAACGTGATCATTATACCGAAACGCACTGTGAATCAGACTTATTAGATCGATGCAAACACTGACCACTCTATGCACGTTGGCATACTGGCCTGTTACGGGCGAGCCATCAATCGATGCCCCATAACACTCGTCCGATAACGACGTTGGATGAAACGCAGGATTTATCCAAACAGGCCTCATTCCGATCGTCATTCGCCGTATGAGAAAGAGATAAATTTTCTCGTATTTACAAGGCTCTTGATTTTATCAATTCTTCTCCATGCCGCAAGTGGGAGTTAGAACTCAATCTTCGCCGCTTATCTTCGATTGTCCGTACCTACGAAATGTTTGCCCATGACGGAGCGTGTAAGGAAAGTTTGTTCATGATAATGGCGGGGCGGAATTATTAGATATGCCTGATACGCTCTACGCTCGATTGATCGCGGCGAGAACGGCAGTCGTTTGATATCAATTAAGTTCCGTTTGATGAGAGGGCAGACTTTGCTTCTAGGTGGAAGCGAGAAGGCTGAACCTTAGCGAGAACCATAGAGTCAAACTTTATATTAAGGGGTGAGTCACGGATGAAGACGAGCGGTCGCTATTAAAGTTTTCCCTTTGTGCGACTATACAAATGTGCGTTAGTTTACGTTCTCTCTCTGTCTCCGTCCGTAAAATTCGCCCGTCTGACTCCGTTCCGTTTCTATTTCCGTGCGGATGTGCTCTCCGTTCCAGTTTGTGCTTGTACCCAATATTGCTGAACGTCGGATGGCGCCTTGTTTATACAAGCGCGTACAAAGGCTGGCCTCGTCGATTGTGCTCGCCGTGAAATCGAAGTTAAATGAGCCAAGATCGAGCTCGACGCTGGAAAATTTCAATGTCAAACAATTGTGACGTAATCGAAGCGCGACGGTGGACAGTTTTAACTGGACTTGCAGTCTACGCGGAAACTTAATTGCCACAACTTTATTCCGTATTACTGTCAGGTTTAGTTGTCTAGAAAATACAAATTACGTACGCTAAAGCGGTTGTCGCGACGATTTCTGCTAACTGTCAAGGTGCTTTGAGTCATTTGAGGGTATAAGTTATTAACAGCGCTACTTGCTGCTGTCTTTCAAACGTTTATCGAGTCTGTCGCAACGAAATAAATCGCGAAGCGCAGCTTATACATCAAATATTATCGCCTGCCCCGGTAAAACGGCACGCTTTCACATTCATAAGATTCAAAATGACGATATCAATCGCCAGGGCGATCGTTCCTCGCGCCTAATTACCAATTTGCGAATCCTTCGTATGACGGTGAAATTACACATCGCGCGATCGATGATCGATCGGATCCCGGTTATGGGTATCGACCTGAATATTGAGTATCTTTTAAGTGGCCGTCTCGATTGCACCAAAGTAAATATACTTTTCTCCTGCGTGAACTGATATTCCACGCGATATTGTCCGTTCCCGTTCGAAGCGGGTGCTTCGATTAAACAAACGCAACGATTAAAAAAAAGTTATCGAGAAGTGGCGGCACGCGTTTCAAAGGCGGGCGCGTAATTTCACACAGTCTGCACTAAAAATGACACGCCAAACGTCCTCATCGTGTGAAACTCGTAATCAGTGGTATGAGCTCTACGCCATAATTAAACAGCGGAGTCAGGGTTTCGTCGAAACGCAACGTTTGCGGTCTAGACATCGGGAACTCCGATACGTAGCCGACAAATCGACGCTTCCTGGAAATAATCCCCATCGCGCATCAGTCTCGCACGCTTAACGCAATTAGCCCTGCTAAATCGCGCGGTCGGCCGTGAATATTAATATCGGCGATATTCATTCGCAGACGCTCGATCGGCCGACCGAGTGGGTCCAGCGATTCGATAGGTGCATAGTTTACAGGCGCGCTAACCGTCTTACCGGGAGAAAATTGTTGGTAGTGGTCGGACACAAATAGCCCACACTATATATAATCGCGTATGTATATGAAAATAGACGCTAGATAAAGCGAGAAGGCGTTTGACCTCTGCGCGAAACTTACTACTTAAGATTTCCTTTAGCCGCATATAAGCGCAGCGTTTTATTTACCAGCGATGATCTAATCGCGCGCACTGGCTGAATAAGAAAATGCGACCGCGTGACTACGAGAGGAGCGTACTGAACGCCGACGTCGGATTTAGAAAGGATGTAGGTAACGCGCAACGAGTCGAGGAAAATCGTTAATTGAGAGTTCTACCGTTGATAACGCGGGTCTTCTTCGCTGCGAGCGTAAACGAAGCGCGCCGGGCTCGAAGATCGCCACAGCCCCGGCTCCTTTAGGGCGCTCGTAAATTTTAAACCGTTCGCTCCAATAAAAAGCTCCGCGCCGCGCTGCGGACCCACTTCTCCTGCTCATGAATGACTCTCGGTCGTTTCATCATACATACTTTCATCAAACTCACGTACTCGACAAGAGACGAAACGCGCGTCGTGGCTCTCGCGGTAAACGAACCTCTGTTAGAGGACGGTAAAAAATTCAACTCGCGCATCTTCGCCCGATGTGTCATATAAAGAAGAGGAGCGTAGATTTTCGACAATGAAATTCTTCCAATATACCTTTAGTGCTCGCCGTCCCGGTGTTTTCCGAAAGGGAAATGCGCGATCAACGCTTTCTCATCTTTCCCCGGCAGTGAACCGAAGGTGGAAGCAATTCAATCTTGCGAGGCGCCTGTCGAATTATTCCTGAGGCTGCCCAAGAAGAGAATCTTTCGTTTGCTCCCCTTGTCCAGACCTCGCGGCTAGACGATGTGAGCCAGTACTGGTCGCGTAAAAGCGAACTTAACTCGCAGTGAAAAACGATCCACAGCCAGAGTTCAGTGGACATAAAAATCAGCCCCTTGATCGTCGTATTTTCCCGCTTTCTCTCTTCTCCATATCTCTTAACCCGTCAAAAGCTAACATGCCAGAATTATACGGTCTTCGACCTTCGTCGTGCCTCATTTCCCTCATGTTCAACAACTGCTGTTCCGCATTCCTGGTACGTTTCCCATCTGGATTAAGTGAAATCCAAATGAAATCCAAACACTTCGCGTCCAATTCACATTTCAAAAGCGCTGTGCAAATCCTATCCGATTTTCTACCTTGATCCTAACTAATCTCATAGGATATCGAAATTTTACGTCGACAGCATTGTCTAACTAGGTTAAGTTTGCGTAAACGTACACTGTGCTAGGTACATATTTTCGAGATTTCTCTTTGCACTTGACTCTGTACAAATTAATTCGTTAAATCTCTTGAAACGACAATATTTTTAAAAAGCGTTTCTATGTTGCAAAGTTTAGCGTCCTCCATAATCTGCGTATCTTCTTATCTTCTCAATCCCGGAACGTTTAATGATTTCACGTTAATTTTTGTTCGCAACATATTCCTTTGGCAAAATGAGAAATGGTAACATTACGCATATCTGTCCTTTTCGCCCACTTTATCATCCGCCTCCAACAAACCCAGTGCCACACTTCTAGTTCCTGGACTATAAACCGTTCGCATTTACAGAGATTTGAGGTTCAATAACATCGCCGACATACGGCCTGGCACGTTCGATAGTATGAGCGATCTGCACACCCTGCTACTGAACGACAATCGTATCAAACACCTACAGGCCGACACGTTCGTAGGCGCGCCAAATCTGCGCGTCCTCTACTTGTACAAGAACCGCATCGAACGAATTGCACCAGGCGCGTTCGCCGGTCTCCCGAAACTAGAGCAGCTCTACCTCCATTACAACCACTTGACGGAGATAAGGAAGGGCACGTTCAACGACTTGCCCTCCCTCGAGCGTCTCTTCCTCCACAACAACATGCTCCGGCACTTACCGGCCGACGCCTTTCACAATGTCGGCCCGATGACGCGTCTACGCTTGGATAGCAACGCGCTCGTATGCGACTGCGATCTCGTCTGGCTTGTCGAAAGACTGCAGGAGAGACCCTCGGAGATGGCGGCGGTGTGTCAGTCGCCGAACGAGATGAAGGGACGCTCGTTGACTGCGATGTCGCCCGAGGATTTTCATTGCAGTTGAGTAACCGTCTGTGAACGCGGACGTGACGCGCAGCATGTGGCTAACGTAGAAATAGCTTAGCTTACTAGTAGCGCTTCTTCAGGTGACAGTGCTGTCACTTAGTCGCAATGAAATAGAATTGACTTAGACGAATCCTTCTCCCGCCCTCTCCTCAGTTAGATGCAATCTTCAGCGTACGCTGTAAACTTATTAACGATGTTCTTATGTACCGCTTGTATTACGTTAACGCAGTTGCGTGCATTCAGTATTCAATGTATCAGTATTAATATATTAATGTTTTACGTATTTGATGATGTGGACACGCGTGTGTGTGGAGAATGAAATGTGCAGGAGGGGTTGAATACGAAATGATTGTTGATGAAGAGGTACGTCGGCCGGGTTGATGACACGAAGTCGCTTGGCCCGTTGTCGTTGGCGGCGATGACGACATTCGCGATTACAGGAACGCGAATTCGCGAAGTCTAATTTGTCGTTTCACATTCCTATCGTTCCGCCGCAATGGACGACGAACGAAAGTCGTGCAAACGCGGTATTATTTACGGACGATTATCCCCACTAGTTCCGTTTTGCAAATGGGACCGATAAGATGTGAGGGAACGCGAAGGCCGGCTGTGTCGTTTGCTACGACGGCCACGGCAGAAAATGGTTTTGTCATACCTGATGCTTTATGAATTTATACGATCTTCTTCGCCGAGCATAGCTTCCTATCCATAATGTGTCACGATCTTGCCTCTACGCTTACAATGCCCACTGGAAGTCATTTGTTTCGGGGGGAAGGTTGCGGAGGAATGATGAACGAACGGACCGGTAAAGGTAACTTGCGGAAGGACCCATGCCATAAATGTAACCACAATACAGCGACAGCTTTCGAAGTCTGAAATGTGAAATTCAAATCACTTTTCATAACGTCCCCGCAAGATGGCTTGTCTTGCTTCAAGACCAGTTCCGTGCGTCCAAAAACACCTAATGTTTAGAAAGTAGTCGTGCGAACGAAGCCGGTCGCCTCCGTTTACCGAAATTGGTTCTTTATGACTAAGAATTGAATCATTTCGTAGTGAAGCCCCGCATAATGGAGGGTCCCGTGGACGTGGAGGTGCGAGTTGGCGGCACGATGACGTTCACCTGTCGAGTAGCGGGCGATCCTGCGCCTAGGATAAAATGGATGCGCGACTCCAACGAAGTTCCGTTAGACGGCGAACGATGCATCGTTCGTGACGACGGCACATTGGTGATATCCGATGTGACGGAAGAGGACACTGGCGAATATGAGTGTGTTGCTAGTAGCGGCATGGGTTCTACAAAGTCCCGAAAGGCGAGAGCAATCATCACTGCCTCTCCGTCCTTGAGGTTCACCCTGCTTCCACAATCGCGAACTATCGAAGCAGGCGGCGACGTGCGCTTTATCTGCAGAGCAGAGGGTCGTCCGTTGCCTCGGATTCAATGGTGGCGTAATGGTCAGCTTATCCATCCCAGTGGCAGGATCTTCACGGAGGAAGACGGCGACGTCTTGACGATCCTGGCGGCTAAGCAGTCGGATGCGGCGCGATACGTTTGTCGCGCCAAAAACTCGAACGGCTTCGCTGAGACTAGTGCCGATCTAAAGGTCCTTGACCCCGATTCCAGCCCTCCGACACTAACCTACGAGCCTCAAGATATGGAAGCGGAAACAGGTGCGATCGTTGAAGTACCCTGCAGAGCGGAAGGAAAACCCAAGCCGGAGATACAATGGAAAAAGGATGGGCATGCGCTCGAAGGCGATAGAACACGCATCTCGCGAGGTGGCAGTCTCTATTTGTACAATGTCACTGCGCAAGATGCTGGCAGGTGAGAGCTATTCCTCGTGTTTATGTACATTGGTTATTATATGGGAGTCTTGTGAATGGATGGTAATTGCCTTTGAGTGGGCAGAATTTATGCGGTAGACACTTTGCAGCTGGTAGCAATAGTTCCGAGTGGTGCTGTTCAATGCGGAGTTGTGTGAATAATTGTTATTACGTTGGATGTCATAAGAATAATTTCATTCAGGTTCGCTGTGTACACGATGTCACAACTATCATAAATGAAGTTGCATAGTACATCGTGTCGCAAGTAACACGTATTACTGCAACTTTGCAAAAATTAATGAAACAGCTCGTACAAACCTTGATGGTGCCGAATGACCGGAAAATCGTTATGGAAGGTGCAATGAATTCTTGCTCCAGATACGAGTGCTCTGCCGTAAATGAAAATGGACGTGCCACCGCTCAAGCCTTGGTGCGTGTTCGCCAGCCAGAAGCGACCGATACACTTGTCATAAGAGCGTTTCAAGAAGCTACGGAAGAAATTGACAGAGCCATTAATAAGACGCTATTGAGCCTGTTTAGCAGCAACGGGCCCCACCATCACGTCAATCCATTTCGTCTCGCTCGATTTCCTGATGCAGTTGGACGTGCCGCTGCAAGGCCAGCGGAACTTTTTGAACGAACTTTAGTTAATATTCGACGTATGATCAACGCCGGGGCCACCGCTAACGTCAGCACTCAATTCCGTTACGAAGAAGTTTTGACTCCTGAGCTGGTACGTGTATCTGTTAATCTTCTGAGTCATTCCCATACATCAAGTCGTAGAGTTCCCATGTCGCGCGTAGGGACGCAAACGTCAGGCGTCATACTTTCGTCGATTTTAATGTCAAGGCTGCGTTGGCTTTATTCCCGAAAATAATTCGGTTTGCTGTCATTGTAAATCATCGAGTACAGGTGAGTGACTTCTTGACGTAAATGGTACAGGGTGGGGAAAGCCATGTTTATCTCAAACGTCGTTGGAAAATTGGCACGTGCGTTAAATGTTCCTGGCATCGGTACAATCGACCGACGATATTCGCGATTACTGCAAGATTTGAAATGAAGATGCATTGATGAAGCGATGCAGTGCCAACTCTCACCTGTTTCTCGTTTCAGGTCGGAGAAATCGAAAGGTTATCCGGATGCACCGGTCACAGAGCCCGCAAGAACTGCACCAACATGTGCTTCCATAATAAATACCGCAGCGTGGACGGCAGTTGTAACAATCTGGCGCATCCAACTTGGGGCTCATCGTATACCGGGTTTCGACGCATATTACAGCCGATTTATGAAAACGGTTTCTCCTTGCCAGTCGGGTGGGAAAAGGGTCGCCGTTATTATGGTTACCCAAAACCTGCCGCTCGGCTCGTATCAACAACTTTGATATCAACGCATGAGGTCACCCCTGACGATAGGATTACGCACATGGTGATGCAATGGGGTCAATTTCTGGATCATGATCTAGATCATGCCTTACCATCCGTGTCCAGCGAGTCTTGGGATGGGATAGATTGCAAAAAATCTTGCGATAACGCCGCGCCCTGTTTCCCAATGGAAGTGCCCGCCGGCGATCCACGAATTAATAATCGAAGATGTATTGATTTCGTAAGAACGAGTGCTGTCTGTGGATCTGGACAGACAAGTGTTCTCTGGGGCGGTCTTACACCGAGAGAACAACTTAACCAACTGACCAGCTACATGGACGCTTCTCAGGTGTACGGTTACGATGATGCACTGGCCCAGGATCTTCGCGATTTAACTACAGATCGTGGACTACTTCGGGAAGGACCTACCATTCCAGGCCATAAAGCTCTTCTACCGTATGCCTCCGGGCAATTTGTGGATTGTCGCCGGAACCCTCTTGAGAGTTCCATAAATTGCTTCGTCGCGGGTGATATCCGTGCGAACGAACAGGTTGGACTCCTAGCTATGCATACAGTATGGCTGCGCGAGCATAATCGCATCGCGCGGGAATTGCGCGAGATGAATCCTCATTGGAACGGTGAAAAGTTGTATCAGGAGGCTAGAAAAATAGTCGGTGCTGAGATGCAGCACATCTCATACCAACATTGGTTGCCTATCATTTTGGGCGGTGACGTAGACGAAGTCTTGGGTCCTTACCGGGGATATAATCCAAACATCGACGCAAGCATATCAAACGTTTTCGCCACAGCTGCGCTTCGATTCGGTCACTCTCTTATACAGCCCCGTCTCGAGCGTCTTAACGGATTGTTCGAACCGATTCCTCAGGGTCCGTTACATTTACGCGACGCGTTCTTCGCGCCGTGGCGCCTCGTCGACGAAGGCGGAGTTGATCCTCTTTTGAGAGGAATGTACGCAACCGCAGCGAAACTTAAATTGCCGGAACAAAATCTTAATGATGAACTGACCGAGCAACTTTTCCGCACGGCCCATGCGGTAGCTCTCGATTTAGCTGCAATGAATGTTCAACGTTCAAGAGACCACGCTATTCCAGGATACTTAATGTGGCGAAGGTTCTGCAACATGTCACATGTTGAAAGTTTCGACGATTTAGCCGGGGATATCAGCAATGCGAAGGTTAGGCAAAAGTTGCGCGAACTTTACGGACATCCAGGAAACATGGACGTTTGGGTCGGTGGAATTCTTGAGGACCAGCTTCCCAATGCAAAAGTGGGACCGCTATTCAGTTGTTTACTCTCGGAACAGTTCCGAAGAACGAGGGACGGTGACCGATTTTGGTACGAGAGTCCATCAGCGTTCCGTCCGGAACAACTTGCTCAGATTAAGCAAGCCAGTCTCGCGAGAATTCTCTGCGATAACGGTGATAATATTAGTCGGGTCCAACCTGATGTTTTCCTCTTGCCAGAGGGTCGCAACTCATACGTTTCTTGCGACCAAATTCCGTATGTGGATTTACGCTTGTGGTCAGATTGTTGCGACGACTGCGAAGATCGTAGTAATACTATCGCACGTTTCCGACGGAGTGCCGCTAAATATTCGGCGGCTTCAAACGGTGTCATACAGCGAGAAAGTCTTCCGTCGAGTCATGAGGAACGGGTGGAATATTTGCACAAAGTGATCACGGACACAGAAGCAGAATCAATGAAGATTCAAGAACTTGCGAATGGTCTCACTCATCGAATAGAAGAATTGAAGATGCTGTTAGAGGAAATAAAGTCTCCAAAATAGACAAGTAGATAATGTGCCATGTTCCAAATATGTATTACGCTCCCTGCCTTGTCTATGTACTTGTGCTTGCTTCTCGAGTTGTACCGATGGTATATTGGTCACTCTCACGCATTTAACCTTGTATATACAATGCAGCAGACGTTGTGATTTGCCCCAGAAATTGATTGGATTCGACAAAATTGACAGCTCTGAAAGAGTTGATTAGATAAAAATCGTCAAGTTTTCGTTGTCTGCATTACGGAAGATGACTTAATATACCTGATGCAGGCAGCAAACGGTGGGGCAAAGATTTAGAATATTACAACACAATCTATTTCTTAAAGTGTACATATAAATTAGCATAAATAGAATTCTTTATTTGGAATTTGCTAAGAGGATGAAGCGATCATCTCATGGCAAGAATTTTGTATGTCGTCCATGAGCTATCACGTCTTTACCATCGTTCTTAGTGACATCCACCGCCAGGAAAGCCATCGTCTTTCCAGCACGTACAGTTTTAGCTTCAACTGTCACTTCATCTCCAGGAAATGCAGCTTTCATAAATCTGTGCCATTAATCATTTTTAATGTACCATTGTAAGCGATTTATACATAATGTTTTTATTAATAAAGAGTTATTTAAGTTTATTTAGAAACAACATATTTCTACTGTACCGTGACCAAATGATTATTTTGTAATTAAGTATAAAACTTTACAATGAAACCTTTAACTAAAAATGCATTTCATATCTTTAGTATTTAACATATAATAAAACAAAACTGGAAACTAGTGGAAGATTAGAAAATTTCTTACGTCACGTGTAAGTCAACAGAGACACCTGGCACTCCTCGTCCAGTGGTCATTACAGCATACGTTGACACACAATCTATTAAAGTACTTGTAAAACCTCCATGCAAGCTACCGGCTGCATTTAAATGTTCTTCTGACACTGTCAATTTTGCAACACAGTTCCCATTCCCTGCTGAAGCTATTTCTACCTATGAACAGAAGCAAATGCATAAATTACAGAAAACTTAGAAATATTGTCTAATTAATTGTAGAGCAAAATTGAATAATGCAGAAAACAACTATGGCTTTCATTCTATAAGAAAAAATGTAATGAAAAATCATCATGAATAAAGATACACTGTTCTCTGTTTTTAAAATATTATTTATATTCTTTAAAGTATTTATGCACAGCATACAGATGCTGTGTCATTGTATTTATTTACCTTTCTCATGCACTGTCCAAAACCATTCGATTTAGATATATACTCAAGAACACTTTTAGCAATCTTCAACCCGTTCGACATTGTTGTAGGACGATTGCCTCTTGTTGATATAAACGACACAATTCGAATGATTCGACAAAAAATCTCGCGACTTGTTTTATTGATGCCAATCCGCGGAAGGAAATGACTATTTCAAAATTATGTAACCGGTTTTCTTTTTAACGTAACCAAGAAAATGATTTTCAACCCTATCCACTTCGTAGGACTATTAGATGAAAACGGCGGGTCTGGGGTTAGTTGAGGACAACATTGTACTCTGCTCAATCGCGACAATACCGCGTGATCGTACTTATTATAGCCGAGATTTTAATAGACACAACACTGTGGTGACATCTTATGGAACATTAAGTTGAAACTGGGCTACCGACACAAAAATCGGACCATAGACAAGTTAGGAATAGATATGACACCTTATGGGACTTAGTGGCCCAAATAAAAATGACCGATTAAAGCTAAAACGTTACAGTTAAAAAGACAAGTTCGACCACACTGCATAGTAGTTGAGACTAGGCTGAAATGCTAAATCTGGTACTGCTCTTGATTATATGAGGTGGATGTATGAGATGGATTAAAGCTAAAACGTTACAGCTAAAAAAGACAAGTTCGAGTACACTGCATGGTAGCTGAAACTACGGTTAAAATACTAAATCTGGTACTGCTCTTGATTATATGAGGTGGATGTATATCCTATTGTTGATTTATGTCCTAAGGGCTTGTTAGACAAATATTTAGGGCTTGCAGACAGATTCGACTCAATTTTGTGGACAACGGTATAGATTCGACAGTGCTGGAGTATGAATTGGTTATCTTAGTATGGCAAAGGTCGAGTGTCGGGAATATCCCAACAAGTCGGTACCGTGTTTGTTTTTTATTTTTCGTGTGGAGAAAGTTACGAGTTCTTGAAGAGATCTTTATGATGAAAATGCGATTAAACATAATATAATTCGGTGCATGATTTATTTATGCAGATGAATGCATTTAATTTTTGGTTTTGAATGAATTATAAGTTCAAATTACAAACAAAGATATTAACACTTTGACTGCCATGAATCGCATCACTATTCTAACAATAACTGCATTTATAAAATAATTATTACTACCCATTGCGAATATTTTGGATCTTCAGTAAAATCTCTTGATTTTGTGTCATATTAAACTGTAGACCCCCACGGCAAGCCAACGTGTTAAAGGTAATAGGTTTTTTAACACTTTGACTGCCATGATGGTCACCGGTGACCGGCGCAAGAGATTTTACTGAAGATCGAAAATATTTGCAATGGGTAGCAATAATTATTTTATAAATGCAGTTATTGTTAGAATAGTGATGCGATCCTTTGCTCTTCAATACCTGCATATTATTTACATTTTGCATAATTCAGTCAAACGCTGTAGTAGTTCGTAGTATCGCCGTTCTAATATAGCAAAATACGCTTGGCAGTTAACGTGTTAATATGGTAATAAACACTGCTACTTAATACAGTGTATTACGTTACAGCTTGGGTATGTATTAAATTATTTTGACTATGTGTTCAAGGGTGTATATTAAACTTATACTTTCCCCTCTGATAACGCAAATGAATCGAAATATTAAAAAATTGGCATTATACTGTGTTCCAAATAGAAAAGCGACGTGCTATTAATAAATTTAGTAATAATTCTCAGCATCAGCAGCACAGGTCTTTTATCACGACCAGTGGGTAACGTTGCATGCGATATGAACATGTTACGAGGGTTCCAAAAGTGCGAAAACGTGGGCCAAAAATATGCAGTGCAGGTCATGTCTATTTCTACCTCGTCTATGATCAAGCATTTACGAGCGCACTCTACGATTGAAAAGGGTTGAAGCTGGAAGTACGACGAAATTAACACGTGTACTGCCAAGCGTAAACGAACTTACTTATTTTACATTACTATATTACATTACTATATTAGAACGGCGATGATATGAAATACTACAGCGTTCGACTGAATTATGCAAAATGTAAATAATATGCAGGTATTCCAGACCAAAGGATCGAATCACTATTCTAATAACAACTGCATTTATAAAATAATAATTGCTACCCATTGCGAATATTTTGGATCTTCAATAAAATTTCTTGCGTCGGTCACTGGTGACCATCATGGCAGTCAAAGTGTTAATGATTAATTCTATCTGTGTCAAATCTGTAATGAATCTTCAATTTTCTACTGCCTGCGTGTTTCTTAGTCAGATTCGAGACAAACCATGACATGCAATATAAATTTTTATGTCACAACCTCGGGGCTCGAAAATCTTTTACTATATTTAGGGCACACAAATGTTATCAACTGAGTTTGATATAAAAACTCTCTTACTTACGTGATGTACACAGTTATGTTACCGATATGATATCAGAAGTAGACTTTAGCGACAACTACGGTTTTGGGTCAAATATTTGTAAGGATGAATATTAAATAAATTGTTAACAGCAATATGGTTGGACAATATTGGTATTGATAATTGTATGGTGCAAGATAGGAAACGGCAGCGTTACCAACATTAGAAAATTTTATTCACCTTTGCCCACGTATAGAAGTATGAATAACAAGATATTTGATTAATAAACGCATTCCCAATGCGATGTTACGAAATTGCGTAGTTTGTTTTTGAATTAGTAGGCCAGCCTTGATCATTTAATAGATGTTGCTTTGGGTCCTTAAGACATGTAGGACCCTTTCCAACTTGCGTACAGATTATGTACTTGAATTGACTTGTTGGATATTTCTTCACTTTCAAACTTTCTAACAAAGTCTAAAAAAGAGAAGCGCAATCGTTATAATCTCTTACTATAAAACACAGCCAACAAATAGTTAAACATGAATAGTAAAACAAGACGTACCTCAGACGGCTTTACAGGTTGTACAGGAATTCCTTTTCTGTACTCGACAGTATCGTCTTTTATTGGAGGGAAGAAATGATCTAATACACCTAAAACCTCAGGCACATGTTGTTCTAAAAGGTACAAAGTAGCATTTGGTCCTGCATCAAACGTATACGCAACCTGCAATCAATTGGATCATTGAAGTGCAAATATCCCATAAAAATGCCACCTGCGGATAATACACGGTACCTTGATGTCCTTGACAGCAGCGTTGTACGCATGAATAAGATTAATGACAGCAAACGAAACGTCATTCATATAAACGCACGGTGGATACGTATCTAAACATATTCCGTGAAACTGATTGGAATCTTTCATAGTAAGCTCTGCAAACGTTTTGAAGTCTTTCGAGATAATAGCTTGTTGCATTTTTTCGGCAGCTTTCGGCACAATATGCTTGGCTCTGTAGTGAAGAAGCTCAGAAGTTTCCACACCTCGTTTCATACCAATTGCACTTGGGACGTGTTTACGTACATCGTTGACCTTAAAAAATTCATTGAGATACCAAATTGTTACATTTGTATTAACCCTTAACGGTCGTAAGTCACCTATCACGTGACAACAGTACTTTATCGCTACGGTCGTACGTCACGTGGGAGGTGACAACGGGTGAAACAGTCAAAATCCGCGTTTTTTGAAATGCGGGCGCGATTGACTTGTGAATTAAATCTTATATTCTGTACAAAGCTGATTGTAAGCATAAAAACAGTAAATCAATATCTCACATAAAATTATTCGGGAATTATTAGGTTGGAGGGAAAGTTCTGTCGTATTTTTAATAGGCAGGTAATTTTTCTTGTAAATAAAAAAACATCTGGCTAGTGAGTCGTTCGGATTTTTTTTTTGTTTTTTATAGCTGCTGTATAATATAAAAGGAGTCCTTTTTTACCATTCATAATTTACTTGTGATATTTAAAGTAAAAAACATGTCAGTAGATAAAGTGCATTTACGACACTGTATTTTGTATGAATTCCAAAAAGGAAGCAACGCATCGGTTGCACGTAAAAATGTATGTGCTGTATTTGGGAATGATATTGTAAATGTTCGTACTTGTCAAAGATGGTTTAGCAAATTTCGTTTTGGGGATCTGAGCCTCCAAGAAAGTGATCGATCTGGACGACCATCCAAGTTCGATAATCATGTTTTACGATCCATGTTGGAAAATAGTCCACATTTAACAAGTCGAGAAATTGCAGAAGAGTTTGGCATTCATCATACAACACATTAAATGTATTATGATTAATATTAAACACGTATTTTTATAAATTGATTCAAATAGTTTCTTTAAAATACGACAGAACTTTCCCTCCAACCCAATAGTTATGTCCTTAATTGGGAATTTCCGTGAAGGTAGGACTGGCGATATGGAACTCCATCAACAACAGACAATGAGGATAGATTAGATGAAAAGCTACATATCTTGCAAACTGATGCTGAAGGAAAACATAACGATTGCTTAGTACGTTCTAATCGTAAATTGCCTAGAGGAAGGACAACAACAGTATACTTCTGTGAAACGTGCAACAGAAAACCATTCCTTCATATTGGAGATTGTTTCAAAAAATATTCATTAAATGTATTATGATTAATATTAAACACATATTTTTATAAATTAATTCAAATAGTTTCTTTAAAATACGACAGAACTTTTCCTTCAACCCAATAGTTATGTCCTTAATTGGGCATTTCCGTGAAGGTAAGACTCGCGATATGGAACTCCATCAACAACAGACAATGAGGATAGATTAGATGAAAAGCTACATATCTTGCAAACTGATGCTGAAGGAAAACATAACGATTGCTTAGTATGTTCTAATCGTAAATTGCCTGGAGGAAGGAAAACAACAGTATACTTCTGTGAAACGTGCAACAGAAAACCATTCCTTCATATTGGAGATTGTTTCAAAAAATATCATACGTTAAAAACTTATAAATAATTATTTTAAACTCATATATTTGTAATACACCTTCAAAAAAGAAGTAATTTCTAATAAAAATGTTATTCTTATAATACTGAAGATTTTTCGCATATTTACTGAAACCAGCTACAACCTAGTGAGAATCACGTACGAAAAGCTAGCGACCGATAAGGGTTAATAACGAGATGTATTGGGTTGGAGAGAAAGTTCTGTCGTATTTTAAAGAAAATATTTGAATTCATTTATAAAAATATGTGTTTGATATTAGTCATAATACATTTAATGTGTTGTATGATGAATGCCAAACTCTTCTGCAATTTCTCGACTTGTTAAATGTGGATTATTTTCCAACATGGGTCGCAAAACATCATTATCGATCTTGGATGGTCGTCCAGATCGATCAGTTTCTTGGAGGCTCAGATCCCCGGAACGAAATTTGCTAAACCATCTTTGACAAAGACGAATATTTACAATATCTTTTCCAAATACCGCACATAAATTTTTATATGCAACCGACGCCTTGCTTCCTTTTTGGAATTCATACAAAATGCAGTGTCGTAAATGCACTTTATCTACTGACATGTTTTTCACTTTAAATATAACAAGTAAATGATGAACGGTAAAAAAGGACTCCTTTTATATTATCCAGCAGCTATAAAAAATAAAAAAAAAATCCGAATGACTCACTAGCCAGATGTTTTTTTTATTTATAAGAAAAATTACCTGCCTATTAAAAATACGACAGAACTTTCCCTCCAACCTAATATAATACGTTATACGGCACTTACCACTAATATTAAAACTCTCATTTCAGGCCAATGAGTGTGAGGGACAATTTGCTTTGCTATGCTATCGGTTCCATTTGGATTAGACCCCATGCACCATCTGACAAATCCTCCCAGAGTGCTGCGACACGCAGATCCAGATCCAGCTCGAGCAACAGAGCTAATATCACCCTGTAAATGATTTCTCATGTTACCCAGATGTGGACTCCCAATTTACTCATTAAAGAATGATGATGTACCTCTACTTTGTAAAGTTTTGCAAGCGCAGCTGCTAAACAAGCGTATCCAGCAGCACTTGAAGCCAATCCTGCAGCTGTTGGGAAGTTATTCTCCGAGCATATGTGAATTTTCCATTGCTTCATGTCGCTGGACAATTGTGCCCGTTTCTTCACTTGCAATAATGGACAATATGTTTTATTAAAGTGACATATGCTTCTGTTTCTAAGAATACAATTGTACTTACTTTCTGCTAAGCAATTCTGCAGTCGTGGATTCTTAATGTCTTCTTCGCTAAAATATTATTTTGTTATTAGAGACACATAGCTTGATAATTTTGAAAGTTGGGATATTTAAAATTTACCATCCATTTAGCCATATTCGATCTTCCTTTAGGTGTGGACCGATCATTACTGTGGTTTTGGCACATAACTGTAATTACATGGTGTATTAAACATATATTTTTATATAAAAAGGTTGTTAAATTTTTGTGAATAAAGTAAACATACCTGTTCTGTATCCAAAGTAGCACTTATAGAATCGTTGAGAGGAAGAATTAATGTTTCATTTCTTTTACCCCCTGGAAACAAGAATAAAAATATAAAATGTGTATGCCATATGTATCATTAGAGTTTGCAGCATTGGATCTATGAAGAACACCTAATCTCTGACCTTTGCTTTGCCTCACAATACTACTTAAAATACTCACATTTCATACGCAAATTATGGTAAGGTCAAAGATAAGAAGTGCCAGTTACAAAATTTTAAGTTAAGCAAATGATTATGTCATGACAAAAATGCAGAATCAGCAAAATAAGTTTATGAATATTATTAATTAATTTCCAGGACATTTCTTACAAGTGAAACGAATTCCTTGAAGAGTAAGTGTTGCTTTCTAATAGGAAGTAGGTCAGCGCGTATTTTAAACGACTTTACTTCAAATTAACACAAGATGATTAATACATTTAATTTTTCGAAAATCATTACTTGTCCATGAAAATCGAACATTCGGCGACAAATAATTTAACATGATAAATTCACGTAAATAATTTTGTAGATTTTAAACAAAATTTTATATTGTTAGTCCGAATTAGTAACGATAAGTATTAGTTACGATTATAAAGATTTTATGTAAGTTGACGAAAAGTGCCACGGTTATCCCATTCCGATATCGTGCCTATTAACCCTTGAAATATGCAATAATTCGTACAGTACTTAATGACAGCAATATTAACAGGCGCAATGCAGGTCACGGTGCTCATTCTTAAAACTTTGCACTACCGCGTATCATACAACCGACACGTGCCAACAAACGGTACTGTGCGATACGGGCAGCGCAACGCTATTTATGCCTACGTAACCTAAACTATGTAAAAACTAGACCGTAAAACTCTGCCCAAGTATCACATTATCCGATGACATTTAGCTTCCAGCAGCCATCCATATCAGTCACTCCACCCGAAAAAAATTGTCGCACACTTAACCCCGACCAGAAGCTGCAATTCAATGACGAAACTCCGTTGCAAAACGCGTGATAACGCTCCAGCAGAAATTACCATAAAACCCACGCAACATCTTTTAAGATTATATCTACATCCATTTCAACATTGTATTCATAGCCATGCAACGCCATTCTTAAGAATTGCACTCATCTCTCTGCCTTCTAAAAGCTACATTGACCGCGTACTGTTTAAAATTTCCCGCCCATCCGCCGTACCGACTGCGCGACTAGTTTGAGCGCATCTTTTCAAGATGGCGGTGTCCGCGGCAAAACCGCTTCCCGCTTTCGAGCTGCGGCAATTACGCCTTTTTTTCGTGAGGGAGGAAAATGCTTTAGGCACTGGGCCCAGGGTTATGTTGGACTGGCTCAAGGTGTTATTAGTCTACCAACTAAAAACCACCCCTCATAACCTTCGAGATGATAAAGAGCGAGGCCCGTACTCGGAACTATGTTAACAATACATCAGGTACGGGCACTGCGGTAATTACACCTAGCAGTTGGTTTTCGGAGCGATGCCGGTTCCGCTGACGGTGGGGATGATTTGTACATCGTTGTCGCACACTTAACCCCGATCAGAAGCTGCAATTGCTTCAATGACGAAATTCCGTCGCAAAACGCGTGATAACGCGCCAGCAGAAATTACCACAAAACCCACGCAACATTGTTCAAGATTATATCTACACCCATTCAACATTGTATCCACAGCCATGCAATGCCATACTTAACCCTTTTGTTACGAGCGCCGGATCTAGACGGCGGCCCCACGATATTCTTGTTTCTTGTATTTGTATGCATCTTGCACATCGATCGCACGTGTCATTCTTCGGTTTGTTTTTGATTTGTTTTACTCCAAAAATAAAATATACACTGGTTTGGAAGCAATCGGGACAAGAATCACGCTCCTATCTTTTTCAAGCCGTCAGTGGTTAATATTCACAGAATGACACTTTCCTTCGATTTATAAATCGACAGGAAGAAGCCGAAGTAGAAGGTGCGTCGTTTTCAGTGCAAATGAGTAAAGACGCGAATCTAATTATGAATACAGAAACTGAAATGTAGGTTTGTGTGTCGATCCTTGTTTTAAAATTTATCATTCTGAATGGAATTACGCAGAATTTAATTTGACATATTAATTATCCTAAATTGTATTCTTATTCATAACCATTGCAAATGACAAGGTAGCGGTGAAAGACGTACGTCTGAACACCAGTTTACCGACGCGCAATATGCACACTTTGCGGCATGGTGCCCCGTTCAGGGGCGTCACTTCCGCGGACTGCACTGCCGTAACGAAAGGGTTAAGAATTGCACTCGCCTCTCCGCCTTCTAAAAGTCACATTGACCGCGTACTGTTTCAAATTTTGCGCCCATTCGCCGTACCGACCGCGCGGCCACCAGTTTGAGTGCATCTTTTCCAGATGACGGTGACCACGGCAAAGCTTCTTCCCACTTTCCGGCTGCAGCGATTACACCTAACAGTCGGTTTTCAGTGCGATGCCGGTTCTGCTGACCGTGGGGATGATTTGTACCGCCCGCAAGGGCCGTACGTACTGGGAGCGTGCACGGTGTGTATCGTTGTTGCACACTTAACCCTAACCAGAAGCTGCAATTGCCTCAATGACGAAATTCCGTTGCACAACGCGTGATAACGCGCCAGCAGAAATTACCACAAAACCCACGCATCATCTTATAAGATTATATCTACACCTATTTCAACATTGTATCTCCAGTCATGCAAAGCCATTCTTAACACATTGCCAGCCGGCCCCGCGAAAACGTGGGTTTCTGAGTCTATCACTTAACGCCGGAATCACTTTCAGAAACAAGCGAAACAAGTGACCGACACGTTGCCCGCGCTCAAGCTTTAAATGTCTTTTAGGTCGCCGGCTGGCAATGTGTTAAGAATTGCACTCGCCTCTCCGCCTTCTCAAAGCCACATTCACCGCGTACTGTTTCAAATTTCCCGCCCATCCGCCGTACCGACCGCGCAACCACCAGTTTGAGCGCATCTTTCCCAGATGCCGCTGTCCGCGGCAAAGCCGCTTCCCGCTTTCGGGCTGCGGCGATTACGCCTAGCAGCCGGTTTTCAGTGCGATGCCGGTTCCGCTGACGGTGGGGATGATTTGTACCGTCCGTAAAGGGCCGTACGTACAGCGAGCGTGCACGGTGTGCATCGTGTTCCCTTGAAGCGCGGACACGGGTCGCCGTACAGGGGCCGCTAACCCGGGACACGGCCAGGCAGGGGCAGGCAGGCAGGCAGGCGCGCAATAAGAGAAAAGCGAAAAGAAAATGTGGCGATCGCGCGCGCCGCTACTCTGACTCCGCTTCCCCGACGAGGGATATTCGCCGAAGCCGCGCGAGCACGAGAAGGGAATAGCGAGTTCGAGAGAGCCGCCGCCGATCGTTATGAGCCGAGCAAAGCCAGCGGCAAATGAGACTGAGAAAGGTGAACAACTCCTCCTCGCGCATCGAGGCACAACGCGGTGAGGTGCGAGTGCCAGTGCGTACGCTCTTCTTTGTCCTGCTCTTCGCCCGCGTCGTGCGGTGATTCACGAGGTGAGACTCTGGAGTGTGACTGGTCGGTCAGCTCCCCATCTAGCGCGCCGCGTGTCGTCCGGAGCGAAGGAGCGGCGAAAGTGGTGTGCGGCGTGGCGCTCGTAGGCCGATGCGAAAAGCGAGTGCGGCTTTTTTATTTTCATTTCATCTTTTTCTTCAAGCCGAAGCCTGTAGAGCCGAAGCCTGCGGGCCCAGGGCGCAGGGAAGACAGGCTGGCAGAGTCGGACGCAGCGGAGTCGGACGCGGTGGACGACGCGAGAGTCGCGCGCGGAAACTGGAAGTAATGTACGCGGAGGAATGTCGTGTGCGCGGATCAAGTGGTCGCATTGTGTCGGATAGTTTCGCTGCGTGAAGGTGGTGGGTCCCGTGGGACGCGCGACGTCTGGTGGGCTGCGGTGACCGAGTCGCTCTGTCATCTGTTTCCGAGAAGAGACGGAAGGAGAGAGCTGCAGCGGCTGAGCGAGAGGGAGAAGAACGCAGGAGAGAGGACCGCGCCGCCGTGTGTTGAGTGTGCACGTTCATTATGGGCCAGCGGTGTGGGTTCCTTACCGCCGCGGAACCTGAATGTGTGGATACTTCTTCTGCCTGACCGCCGCCGGCCTGTGCCTGCCACCGTTAAGCTGCATTCACAAGGGAAGCTGCTTTTCGGGCAAGGACCGCTGCTGCACGGTCAATCTTGCCGGGAAAAAGAATCACGGCGGTTGATGAGAACGGATCGGGCCGCGTCGTCCAATCAGCTGTCGGGTAAGAGCGCAGACTTTTCTAATTACGCGCGAGCGTGCCTTACGTTCCCAGGTTCGAAGAGCGTACCTTACGAACGAACTTAGCGTTAGGGATACCTTCGAACGACGTGGCAGGCGACGAACCGGAGGATCCCAGCGCACCCAGCGATTCGCGCAATTCGAACGCCGCGATCGTGTGCACCTGGAGCGATCTAACGCGTGCGAGAAATCCGTGTGAAAGTAATGCAACTGCATGCCCGTTCCGCGCGCTCCGCAGCACGTGGTACGTTGACTGATAAAACATTCAGCGGCGAGAGTCTGGTTTCGTTTGCGAACCATCGATATCCGCGGAGTATTAGCGCCTTTCAGTTTCGACGAATCTGTGAAAGCGCCGCAGCCAGCCGATCCACGAAAATGCCCTTCTGTTGCGTCACTGCCATCGTAACTCAAAAACAACGCGCATATTTTCGCGTATCCCGCTCCCCTGCGACATCACCTGTCTCCGATATTGAATTTGTATCGCGCGTTTATTAATTGGCGTCGTCCACTGATGCATTAACATCGAATATCCTCCGATCTAGATTTTCCGTCAGCTGACTGACTCGTCAGAACACACGGCCCATGAAAATGCCTTAACAGCGCTGTTGGGGAGCTACATTACACGAGATCTCATTAGAATGTGTTTCCTCTGGGGGATCTATTCACGAGCGAAGCGCCGCATTTCAAGCAGGAGATCAGACGTTCGGACAATGAGTATGCAGCGAGCGTTTACCGTTGCATACTTATTGCCACCGGCGACTAGGAGGCAGTCCACGCCAGCAACGCCTTTCTTTGTTCGAGGCTGTTCGGCCAGTGTGAACGATGCTTAGCTCAGATGTGCGTACACAAAGGTGCATCCTCCTGTGGTACATGAACCCTGTAATATCTCTCGGCGTGCGGAGGTAGGAACGAAACGTTGATACTGGACAAACAGAATCGTTTCGCGCGGATAGAATCCACCGTGTCGATTCTGTAGATGCGACCAGCGGTTTCGCGCGCAATTTACGCGGTCTACGTTGGCGCACAATTCTTGCTAACATCGAAGCAGTGAAAAGTTTTTGAATTTTATAGTCACGTTCCTGTCCCGGTAGTTCATGATTTTTTAAAAACATCTAAAGTGGCGTGTTTGTGTGTTGCGCTGATGAGGACGATATTGAGGGATCCAGTTGCTAACTACGAATCAGTGAAAATGTCTGAGTTCAATAGGTGCGGTTGCTGTCCCTGGTAGTAGTTGATTCTTGAAGAGTATGTAGAGTGGTGTGTTTGTGTTTTGCGCTGATGAGGATGGTACTAAGAACCCCAGTTACTAATTACGAATCAGGGAAAATGGCTCACTTCAATAATTGCGTTGCTGTTGGCGGTAGATGATTCTTAAAAAGCATGTGGTGTAAAGTATAAGTGTTTTGCGTTGATGAAACTAGTGTTGAGGGATCCCAGTTGCTAATTACGAATCAGGGAAGATGCCTTAGTTCAATAGTTGCATTCCTGTCGTTGGTTGATAATGCTTGAGAGTATGTACATTAACGTATGTGTGTTTTGTGTTTATGAGGACGGTTTAGATGATTTGTTGGCGGTGTCGCAAGGCGGAGTTGTGTTGATTGAAACTAACGTTCGAGCATTCGACGTCGTATGGTGTAATCCCAGGAGCAAACAGCTATATTGATGTTAGACATGCAGCTATACATTAGGGCTTCATACGGCGTGGATTAGTGTTTTTCGAGGAAGTGCACCCACGTGCTATTGTGATCCGTTGAAATAAATCGCCACCGTTAATCCTTACTTGCATCGTGCATATATTAAGAGCCATTCTCCAGGGTTCGGTTCGTTCATATGCTATGCGCAATCTTTGCCTTCACTTCACCTGTTCGGAAAGTTTGGAATTCGCGACTTGATGGTCAGCACCGATAATTCGCGAGATTGCCGAGAACGAACGACAGGTGGATGCTACAGGACGCCCAAAAATTAACTACCCAACATGTGGTGCAAAAACTTGAATTCTTTTATACGCAAATGTAATATACATGCCTCGGAGTAAAGTTTGTAAAGAAAACAAACTTCTATGTGGGCGTAAATAAATGACTGAACCTAAATTTATATACAATAGTATTGAACAGGTGTATATACTAGTTCGCAGAAACGTACGCAGAACGACTCCCCAGCTGATATAAAATCCGCCGTCTTTGCTTTGCTCCCCTTTTTCGTGTGTTCTCGCTTCGTTCTAATGCTCTTCCTTTACTATTACACAAGCGAAGCGGTTTCTGAACCCTCGTATACCGGGTGGCTTCTTCAGACCGACCACAGGTAATAGTCGTTATTTGAGTTCTTACTGCTGAGTTCTTATATCCGTTCAAATTGATATCTTCGGAGATCTCCGCCGTGCCATTGTTGTAATTTTTGATCAAACTCCAAGAGAAACAAGCACGTTGCAGGTGCGTACTCGTATGACCTAGAATTTAAGTGCAATGTTAAATTTATCTCGTCTTTACACCATTTTCAATCAATCCACTTACGTGTACCGACAGAACATCTGCATATAGTATCTGCAAGCGTCAGTAACATCGTGCTCGCAATGATCGTTAAAGAATTCCACTTTAACCGCAGTGCTACTTTATTCGAGAAACACAATTCCGCCATGACTCACACCGCGTACAGTTGAAGAAGTCAGTTATCAGGTTCGCACGATTTTACAAGCGTCCCCAGCCCCTTGAAATGAAGACATGTTCGCAGAATGACGACCCGTCCCTCGAACCGATCGCGAGTGCGCGTGCATGCGTGAAAATTCGCATTACCCCGCAAAACATTGCACGCGATCGCACGATTAAGAGTCACCGCTCGCGGGTCCGTGGAATGTTCTTTGTTGTCGACGGCAAGTTTCCTGGCCGTTTCCACTCTTGTTTAGGGAGTGCGGCCGTTTCCTCGGCGTTCGCCGATTTATGACGTTGCGAAATGTGACTTCGCCGAATATCGCGTCGCTCGGTCGGCCGGTCGGTCATGAATGGAAACGCGCCCCGATCGGATCGACGGGATTATTCATGCTCGTCGCAGGAAATCGTTACTTATTCTCGGCCCCTGGCCAAGCGCACCCTCGACGTTCTCCCTTCTTCCCGTCCCCTTTTTGTTCGTCGCGTCGCGTACCTTTCGAGTGGATCAGAAACGTCAGACGTGCGTCAGCTATGTGGCCATATAGGCCGTGCGCGACCTTGAATTTGGTACCACTTGTAGCACGTGTTCAGTGCGTTGAGCCTGGGCACAGAGCTTTCGCTGCACTCTAGCAGGTTCGACTGACCAGCGATCGTATCGGATCGATTGGTCGCGAGTACGCGGTGAACACTTTTCGCGAACTCTGCATCGGAACGTGCGAAATAGAGCGTTTGACGTGAAGCGTGTTACGGGCGTAGGTCACGTGTGTCGCAGAGGCGTTGTCTCTAAAGCGAGAATGGAGAAGACGAGTCTGGATGCGCCGAATGGAGAAGTTGGATTAACTTGGGGTAGTGTGGATACGTGATGTGCCGTTTAAATGTAGAATCCGAGTGAGAGCGCAGCTGGGATAGGGGAAGACGAATGAAGTAACGAGGTAGAAGTGTGTAATGAGTTGCTTCGGAGTACTTAAACTTTTGCGATCCAAATGCGTACCCCAGGTAGATTGGCAAGTAGCGTCGCGATTCAAGTCTGCGGAAGAAATAAAGTATGGTTAATGTAAGTACTGTTACATTCTGCATCGTAGCGAATTTCTTTGGTTTGTGCAATACCGCTGCTCAACCAAATCGGATAGTTTGCAGACCGTCCAATAAGAAATGCGGATCGCGAAAGTTCAAGTATATAGAGGATACAGGCTAATAGAGAGCTGAGAACATTAACGGCCCGCTCCGTCGAACTATTGAGATACGTCTGCTTTTAAATAACTTCTTAATTACCTCTTCCGCTCAAACGCTTCGTATCCGACACGGTTAAACGCTACTTTATTTATACGCATCGCGTAAGTAGAATACGCGTGAAAGGTGTAACGCGCCGCGATACGAATAGCCTCAATAATTGGACACTTAATTAATGATTTCGGTGCCGAGTTCCAGATAAGTCTGAACGTGCACATTTCTGCGCGGTCTATTTTTGATCGGACGGTTAGGAAGACTATTTCCGTGAAACACCTGCGTACATCGAACAACGTTCATGATCGTTCGCAATCTCGTGGCTGACAACGTACACGACACACGTGTCGAGCAGAGTGAAACACCTTGCCATCGCTACAAAGCGTTAGACACTTCCTTATTTGACAGCGAACACGATTGTGCACTGATTGCGGCGGAACACTGGGTCAGCTTGCACTATCAGAGTATCTTCGTCTACTGCCGCTTGCAGTAAGTTTCTAGGCTAGTCAGCGATCAATGAGCCGCAGGTCGTTCAGGGTAAGTTCAACTGTTCGTTAGATCTCAGAAGACACCGTGACAAGTTGAACTAGAGGAGAAAATATATCTCGACTCCGGCGTTATCTAGTTGCGAAATTAATACGTTCAAATCGACGAAATGTCTGAGGGTGACACACACCCGTTATTAATAGAAACGCAGGGATTTATGCGAAAAAATAGACATGCAGCGAGAAAACAGAGGAGAGATCGATGACTACAAAAACGTTTGTTTTTCCAGAAATTACATTTCGCCGAAATGTTTTGCACGGTAATCATTGCTGGCCGATACGGCGCTCGGTGTATTTGCTCGGGAAATAAAGCTGCAAAACTTAGCGTTCACGATGACACGACTCTCGACGCAAATGCGTTTTACGTAAATACCGCCGTATCGCGAGTCGTTCGGGATTCTTCGAAAGACGCGATTACGGAAAGGTCGCTGACCAGGGACTTTCGGTGCCAGCCAGAGTCTGCGGAGCGACGTAGCGAAGGAATGATCCTGCCCCCCGGTCAATGTAATTTTAGACAGTCGCGGGGGACTGTAAGGGAAAATTGCGTTTTCCCCCGTCCTCCCCGCCGATCGTTTGTTTGCGTTAGTTCAGTTTACGAACAGTGCGAAGCGACGATAATAACATCGTTCGCGGCTAATACCCACGCTTAATGTTTCAGCGGGACTGGATGAGCATAATCGGATGAAGCTGGGCCAAGCATGCCCTCTAAGAAGCAGTACAACCTCGTGCATAATGACGAGTACGACACGCGAATACCGCTGCACAGCGAGGAGGCGTTCCATCGTGGAATTGTCTTTCACGCCAAGGTAAATCCCATTTCCTCCGAATCCGACGGACAAAGCCACTCAGACGCCGCGGTCCTTGCGAAGGACGCGCGTCAGCATCTGCCGTTGTTCGCGGGACAACTTGTCGAACGATCGCGCGTGATCGATGTCGGCGTCGAAAGTTGAGCGACGTGCTACCGGTTTGGCGTATTACGGCCACCGCCGCCATCAGTCTTAGGGACTCCGCGTAATTCAGCGTAAAGCCTGGAATTCGCGGCACGTCCTGTATCGCGACGGTGTTACTATCGATGGCGCGTCCGTGACGGATTACGCGAAGAACCGAGTCTCCGGCTTCTCAGTGTCGCACGCGACTCGTCTACCGCGCGATTACCGCAATTTCGCAGCAGACCCCCAGACTCCAGACTCCCAGCGTCTATCTGCGCACACGATCGCCGATGCGCCGCAACAATGCTATCCGCAGAACGTTTCTCCGACACCCGGCGTCAGTTCTCACGGTCGGGATACCGCGATGCATGCAACGGCTTATTTGCCCGATAGCCTATAGCATTAATGAGCGCGGTCCGAACGCGCTAAGTTCACGGCAGATATTGGCGTCTGGATGCGAGCGTGCCTTCGACAAGCAATCTCGCCTCCCGTGTCAATTCTCTTTGTCCGGCGAGTGTTTACTTCTGCTGGCGGCCAGTCATTTCAGCCGCCCCGGCCGAAGGTGGCAACAAAAGCCTCGCCGTTTTGTGCCCGCTGCTTGGAACAAAGCAATTTCTCGTTGCACTTCGGCGGACGCCTACGGTGTTCCGGATATTAGCGGTACCGTTGCAGTCTCTCTCGGGATGTCGGACGCGGGAGAGACCATTATTTCGTGAAAGTCGAGCAAAAGGAAGGGGTTGGACGGCAGAAAGAATCGTCGTGGGTCGTCGGGCGAGAACGAATAGCCCGGATAGTGGCGGGAAACAATACAATTGTCTAGCGAATCTCCTCTGCTCGCTGGCGCGCATTCAGGGAGAGCATTTCGTATGTGACGCACGGACATTTCGTTTGAAGCCTCGGCGGTCGTTCAACCGAGAGTGGATCCTTCTAACCCCTCGCCGAGCGAACGAGATTGGTCAGCGCCGCTGGTGGAGTGGCGCGGATACCTTTCGTCGTTCGTGCGTGGATGGAAGTGATGCGGTTAGACCGCTTCTGTTATCCGTGGACAAACCCCGAGAAGGATTATTCAGCGAAGCGGACAAATTAGCGGTCCTCTGCCGGCTGCTTTTTCGTGGCCGCGACGTGCGTACGAATGGGAAAAGTAAAGCGATCCGAGAAGAATTGTTGTGCCGCACGGCATAGGTCCCGATCGAATTAACTGCGCGTCTAATCGGCAGCGATGAAATGGTTTCATTAGGAACGCGCTCGGTTCGCGTGCAGCTGGCGTAATTATGACTGTCACGCCTTCGAATTGGTTCGTAACAGTGCTAATCGTGATACCTTCACCTCAATCAACGGTATCCGCGTTCTATGAAGCGGCCGGGCTTGTGTAATCAAGACTCAGCGGCGTCTTGCTGCCGCGTCAGCGTTTTTTCGTCAATGACGCGTTTCCTCTATTAGAAGCGGCCGCATCGAAGATCGATATTAGAACTGAGCGCACAACCGCTGAATGGCTTGAGAGGTACCTTATGACGTTCGTGCGCGAATGCATCACGTTCCGCTCTCACAGTTTCTCTTATCGACGATGTATTACACGGATAGCGGGCACAATTTACAGTCGTCGATCTATGGACTCAGTTAAAGTGCCTTTACCGACGACGTTTTATGTCATGACGCGGTGCTGGCTAGAGACTTGTACTATTGCGGCGATCGAACAAGAGCTGGCCTTCGGAGGTGTCTTTTGGAAATTTCAAGCTGGTCGACCGAAAGTCTCGCGACACACTTGGCTGACAGTTCCTCTAATTCGCGGAATATTATTCAGCGGGAACGTTCTCACGGAAAGATGCTCGTCGTAAATTGCGTCATTTTCGCCAGTAATTGCGCTTTACTTCGCCCGTTACTTTCCTTTTTTCTGCTTTCCTTCTTCATGGGATGATCGCTGCGCGAAATTCGATAATTCTGCGCGCCAAGGGCCTGGAAATTCTCCCTCACAGGATTTACTGGTCTCATCCTCTTTTTCCTGCAAAATTTAAATATAAATTTCAGTTGAATATGTTCGTAAAAAGAGGACAAAAGTATGTACGATGAAATTGATTGTCGAGGTGGTAACAATACAAAAACAATAAATGTTAGCACAAACGAACACAAAATGTTCTTCTTAACACTGCTCTGTCTGCTTTTTAGTTTGTTTACTCTCACTTTGCGGTTACTAACCTCTCAAATCCTCTGTCTTCGGAATCATACAATCGAAAACTTATTTCTTTACTCTCGCTGAAAATCTGTGTCCCCGGAATCATACAATCGAAAAATTCTTGTAATACCGCGATACTGCTGACTAAGGTGGTAACAATACAAAACCAATAAATGTTAGCAATACCGCGATACTACTGATTAAGGTGGTAACAATACAAAAACAATAAATGTTAGCACAAACGAACACAAAATGTTCTTTTCAACACTGCTTCGTCTGTTTTTTACTTGTTCGCTCTCGCTTTGCGGTTACTAATTTCTCAAAACCTGCGTCTGCGGAATCAAACAATCGAAAAACTCTTGTAATACCGCGATACTACTGATTAAGGTGGTAACAATACAAAACCAATAAATGTTAGCACAAACGAACACAAAATGTTCTCTTTAACACTGCTCTGTCTGCTTTTTACTTTCTTTACTCCCACTTTGCGGTTACTAATCTCTCGAAACCTGTGTCCCCGGAATCATACAAGCGGAAAACTTGTAATACCGCGATAATACTGATTAAACATCACAGGCAATCTTTCACTCGTAATCCACCCCACCACACTCACACCCTTACCAAATTCAAAATCACATTCCAAAAATATAATCTCCGCACCACTCAAGAAAACCTTACGTACACACCTTACATCGCACAACAAAGAGAAATTCTTGAGACCCGAAAGAATTTTTCTTAACGGCCCCGCATTCAACGAACCACCTAACAGCGGCCAACACGTTCTGCCCGTCTCAGACTACCAACCGTCGCCAACTAATACCCCTATGACACACCTTTCACGTAACTCTCCGAGATCCGCCGTTATTAATCAATAAGATTTAGGTACATTAACTTTACGATGCAACCGCAGGCGGATAACGACGGCGACAAAACGACAACGACACGCCGACGGATATTTCTGTCCGACGCCGGCACCCGTGTCGTCGTGACGTCACCGTGCACGTGTTTATTTCAGTAGAAACTCGTTCTGGGAAAGGTTAAAGCTTTTGTACACGAACGACGTCTAAGCTCATAAAGCGCTCATAAAGCGCGCACTTTGCGAGAATGGCCGGCGAGTCGAAATCGTTTGTTCCACGCGCCCGACCTACAATTGGCGTTTATGCTCGCGGCATCATCGCGAGGTCCCTCGTTTCGCGATCGACATTTGCAGCGCGCGTAAATGCGAGCCACGCGAAACGGTAAACTAATCACGGTTTCCCTTTCGCAGCCCGGCGCTGCGCGGCTCGCGCCACATTGGGCCAGCCAGTCGTGAAAATTCATAACCGGCAAATTGCCTGAAAATTGCTTGGAAATTGCTCCGCGGACGAACTTGCTTTTTATGGGTTGCGCGGTGGAACGGAACTTTTCCGCAGTTTCGCGGAAACGCGTTGCCGCTATTGCGCGTCGGCCGACGCGTGCGATGAGAAATTCGGGGCCGGGGCTAGATAGGCGCGTGCAAAAGGAAAAGTTCCGCGTGACGAATGTCTATTGTTTGCGTTCGATGCCGTCGCTCGGGGGAAATTTCAGTTTGCGCTGGCGACTTGATGCGGCTGGACATTTCGCGGATCGAAGCGGTATTGTGGAAATGCACGAGCGACGGAAGTTGCGAAATCGAATGAGTCGGGGTTGACTTAGGGGCGGACTTGGACCTGGAGTTTATTGACCGGACGCGCTGTCGTGTTTTAATCGATTTCATACCGCGGATGCGAAAAGTTCGGCTTTTGTTCCGTGGCTAGACTCGCGTTCGAAAGAGTGTAAACCGCTGAATGAGTAAAAATGTCCTTTCTGAAAAAATTGTCGAAAATCTGTCGACTGAACAAGACTAATTGGAAATTTATAAGTGCACAGCGCCGCGGTTATTAATTTGTCTAGAGGCATGACGTAGTAAGATTAAGTGATCAGAAAGTGTTGAAAATGTCCTCTGTTACTCGTTACTCCAGTTTTACTTGATTTCGTATTAAAGCTATGGGAAGTTAGAAATTTCCGCGGTTGCACGGAAATACGTAGTTACAGCTACAAAGTACCTCGCCCGAAGTACGTCTCGGGAATATAACGCTGTACTACAGTAAAGTAAGTGTACCGGAACAGTAGCCGTACTTCGACAAAGTTCCGCGGAACTCCTGTGAGCTTCTACAATTGGAGTCGTTTAAAATATTTTTCCCTCTTCCCGTCTTTTTCTCTGCGGTGCGTTTCAATTCTCGCATCACGGGGCAATTGTGAAAATATATGTCCGATGCAATTGCGAGCTACAGTTCCTAATTCGTCCGAAAACACATTTCGTTTAAGCACAGATTTATACTCCATCATTCCTCGACCTAATGTACTATTCAGTGCATTCTTCACTGGATTATATTTGACCGCGCTCTTTGTACAGTTTTTAAA
Organism: Cryptocheilus praepositus; assembly: GCA_033815515.1. Lineage (NCBI taxonomy): Eukaryota > Metazoa > Arthropoda > Insecta > Hymenoptera > Pompilidae > Cryptocheilus > Cryptocheilus praepositus. The sequence continues at coordinate 32,413 of JAWWQZ010000257.1, read as the reverse complement.
AACTCGTCCGTTTTATTCACCGACCTGTGCCTTCGGAGCGTTTCAGTGTAGCTGCATTGAAATAGTAACTACATTTCCGAAGTCGGGTAAAACTGCTACAAACTTAGCGAGTCAGCCGATGGCAGCAGGCTTTTTTCCTTTGTTACAAGAGCACGTACTAAGTAAGTGCATCGTATTCCGGCCGTCCGCGGTGCGTAATTGTAAACATTGATTGCTCTCGAAGTTTCAGTATTAAATGGCCTGCGCCGGCCTTTAAGGATAGGCCGGATCTTTGCGCAATGGTTTATAGACCGAGTGGATTACCGCGAGGTTCAATCAGTTTTATGCCCCGCTGCGGGTCGTTCGTATTTGTGCGATTCGTGGAAATTTTGCAGCGTCGACACCGTTTTCCGGTAACAACTTCTCTCGAGAGGTACAGCCTACAGCACGCCAGATATAAGTAGACTGTAACAATCGAGCGAAAGAAGTACTACTCGGGCGGATTCGTTGCCGAGCTTAATTCAACCGTAATTGTCTTCATTCATCAGGAAAACGTGCCAGCGGTACACTTTGCGCGACATTTTCAACAGGACCGAAATAGCGCTGGCTAAATTTTTACCTGCGAAATCGCCTCGCAGGCGGATACTTGCGATCATGCCAACGCCAAAACGGCACTATCGCGGATTGTGTCGCGCGGGAAAGAGTTATTTACAGTTACGTTTCGACATAATCGTATTGTAGTAAATTTCGCCCGAGTTCTAGCGCACCGTCGCACGAATGTTGGGAAATTTTTCGCCCTATAACCGCCGGATCGACCGTACGACGTTGCGATCCGATCGATGTCGCGCCGTCGGGTGTCGTTGCCGTTGTAAAATTCATGTACGCAGGCGGTAGGTAGGTTTCCGCTAATACACTATTATACGGCATATTACGTTCGAGTAAGTTTCTCCGGCCGGTTGACCCTGTTTCCTTCCTATGCCCGCTGCAGAATTTTCCATGTGCGTAAATAGTGCCTCGCGGGCTACGGCAATTTTTGACAACCCGTTTTGCGATGCGCCGAATCCCAGGCGGGATATTGTTTACACGTGTTCTCCCGCGGTGCTGTAGATCGAACACGCGGATGAGGCCGATTTTCTATTTGTTAATACGCCAATGTTATCTGTTGCGATAAGTTATACTTCGTTTGTTTTAAATCTTTTGCTTTCAGCGCAGAAATTTCTTTACACGCGGCACGATCGCAATGTTGTTTTAATCGCGCGCGTTTGCACCAAGTAAACGTGATCCCATATGCGCATTTTTATGAACGCTGCAACCTGCATTCTTAAACCTTCCGGCTATGGCACGCGCCGAAAATATTCGATAAAACGATGCACAAAATTCTGGTCAAGCTTTTCGTTGCACGTTTGTTTACCAAAGAAAACAGTTGCGAGTAACGTGTGGATAATTGACCTTGTTTATAGTCAATTTTTCCGCACTGCCTATAGTCAAATAGCTTACATAGCTAACTTCTTTATAGTCAATTTTTCCACATTGTCTACAGTCAGATAGCTTAACCCATTCGAGACCGATTGCACACCGTGTGTGCAATAACAGTAATGTGCAATTATCAGTTATTCTAAGTAAACTAGCCGTCAAAATAAGATTTTTCTTGAACTAATGAAATCTGTAAAGTACAGAAAAACAAAATTTGGCATTGGTTTTACTGTGTACCAAAAATTAAAAATGAACAATATAAAGAAAAAAAAAATTTCGCTCGTGGGGACCGTGTTAAAAAAAAGTCGTCGTCTCGAATGGGTTAAATAGTTGACCCTTTGCGGTCGAATGTCTACTCTCAGACACCAAAGCCTTTTTACCGTTCCGGTCGTATGTCTGCTCTCAGCCACCACAACAGAAACCGTACTAATCTTATACTGTATTCATCCATGTATCAGTTTACAATTTATCTGTACAATCCTAAATATCTAATGGACCTATTGACGAACTTATGCGGTACTTTTATTAATTGGAAATAACGAAATCCAGTGGAAACAATAGATGTTACCTCTCGCTCGTCGTGCAAGACGCCTCTTGTGCGTAAAGATATGGACACAGTTCAAAGGTACTTCGTAAAATTCCAAATAATATTTCCCAAATTGTATTTAACTGTAATTAGTCATTCCCGCTTCTTACAATATTTCAAAATAATATTCCAATATGGCCAAAAGAAAGTCAACGACAGAAGTTTACTGTTTTGAAAAATACCACACAGGAGAACTACAAAATATAATTTTTACATGAAAACATGACATTAAAACATTATTGTGTAAACATATAACTAAAGTTAACAAAAAAATTCATAAATCTTGTTTATTTTTCATAATCTTGCATGTTGTGTATCGCTGCTTTTTCAACGAAAATTAATTCCGACCAGTACGACATCCATGACCAACTTTAATACGTCCGAAAAGGGTTAACTTGTTTAGAGATAAATTCCCTACACGCCAATCGCAAGCGTTTTCTGTATTAGCAACATTGCCACAATCGGCGTTACACAACACCGCATGACCGTGATCCGTCGCAACACCGTTTAACGGTTTAGACCATATTTCCGGCCTTGCCAATGCAAGACCGTTCGTTGACAAACCCGACAACCGGCTTTTCACGTCACTCCATCTCACTTTCATTGCGCCGCGACTCCGCATACACAGGCCACTTCGACCCTATTCTTTCGTATTTACGTGCGCGAGCGTCGGGCAAACTTTCCGCGGACCCCGGCGCCCAAATAATGCCCTGATAATCCAATTTTAAACCGCCCGACCGAACGGACGCGCTTTTAGCGGCGCGGCTTTCGCTACGCGCAAGTTGCTCCTGCCGCTTGACACTATTCTTCCGTGTTTACAACGAATTGGCCGAATTTTCCACGCGACGCCGCCGTGCGATTTTCTGGCAGTGCCCGGTGCGAAATTCAATTCCGCGCGCGACGCATCCGAGCGCGCGCAGTATTTTTACAGTAAACATCGCTCTTCCGCCGTTCGGCAAACATTATCAGCCCGTGTCCCGCCGGCCGACCCCACGTATTTGCCCTTTCCGACGCCTTTTCAGAAACTGCACCCTCACGCCGCCGCGCTATTAAGTAATCGCGCTGTTTGACTTTGCTCACGTCCGACCTGCGGCCTCTTTCCTTCCTCTAAGATGTACTGCACTTCGGACGCCTATCCGCTATTATACACACCGTCATTTACAATAAACGACGACGCAAGATGAAAGCGTCCGCGGGCGCGTCGGGCGGATGAGATCTTGACACGTTGACTGCCACGCTGGTCACCGGCGCAAAAGATTTTACTAAAAATGCAAAAAATGAAGACTATTTGCAATTTTGTAAAAGCAATTGATATCGGAGCGGTGCTTCAATACTTTGGCTTCGAAGAAATCTGCGTTACTTTAATTTTGCACGATTTAACACATTGAATGCCAAGCGTATTTTGCTACGTTAGAACCGCGATGCGATGGAATACTACTGACGGTCATCGGTGACTGGTGCAAAAGATTTTATCATAAATGCAAAAAATTTGCCATGAAGCCTATTTGCAATCTTGTAAAAGCAATTGATATCAGAACGGTGCTTCAATACTTTGGCTTCTAATGACTTTGCATTATCTTCATTTTGCACGATTTAACACGTTGAATGCCAAGCGTATTTTGCTACGTTAGAATCGCGACGCAATTGAATACTACTGGTGGTCACCGGTAACCGGCGCAAAAGATTTTATCATAAATACAAAAAAATTCAATGGTATCTTGTAAAAGCAATTGATATCGGAACGACGCTTCAATACTTCGGCTTCTACCAACTCTGAGTTACCTTAATTTTGCACGATTTAATCACACGCTGCAGTATTTCATCGCATCGCGGTTCTAGCATAGTAAAATACGCTTCGTGGCCACCGGTGACCGTCGCAAAAGATTTTACCTTAAATGCAAAAAAATTCGGCATGAAACCTATTTGCAATCTCTTGTAAAAGCAATTGATATCGATACGGTGCTTCAATACTTTCGCTTCTAACAACTCTGCGTTACCTTAATTTTGCACGGTTTAATCATACTTTGCAGTGTTTCATTGCATCACAGTTCTAACACAGCAAAATACGTTTGGTGGTCACCGGTGACTGGCGCAAAAGATTTTATCATAAATGTAAAAAAATTCGTCATGAAGCCTACTTACAATCTCTTGTAAAAGCAATTGATATCGGAACGGTGCTTCAATACTTTGGCTTCTAACAATTCTGCGTTACGTTAATTTTGCAAGATTTAATCACACTGCAGTATTTCATCGCATCGCGGTTCTAACCTAGCAAAATACGCTTGGCAGTGAACGTGTTAAACGTGCGACGCGAACACTCGTTCGCATGAGGGCTGACATCATCCAGGCTAGACGCGTCGCAACCCTCGGCCGCGGCTACCTATCGCTGTCAGCATTTTTAATGGCAACAGTAAAGCCGGTTTCGTCGAAGACCGCCGCGCTCAACGAACCGCGGCTGGAAGTCGTCCGTTTCACGTCGCGAGCCTAATACAGCCACGATAACCAACTCTGCCCCGTCTCTCTAAGCACAAAGCCGACGCGGCAATATCGGCCTCTCGCCGCTCGATTTTTTCTGGCAGTGCCTTTCGGTGGACTTTGATATTCCTTTGAGCACCGCACGCCTTTGGCAACCCGGGACGAAAACTGCGAGAAGCGCCACTCGTCGCTCATTATTCCGGCAACGGGTATGGACGTATTTGTTTAAAATTAGACGAATTCAGCGTCGGCGGCCCGAGACAATGATCGGTCGCGGACTTTTTCGCGCGACCGGCGAATTTTGTCGTGCCCTGGGCAGGAGCCGCGAAACGTGCGGGGGGCGGGACGTTAAAAATAGAAAGGAGAAACGGTATTCCGCGATGCGCGAGATTTTACGAGTACGGCGCGCGACTCCTCGGGAGAGCCACTTATTGTTAGCGCCTTTTCTTCTGGCGGCGGATTATTGCGCCGGACAATGGAGGCCGATGACGCTGCCCGTTGCGGTCTGAAACGTCGCGTTGACGAAACCGTGGTTCGCCGTTTTAGGGTGAGCCGATCGGAGCTCGATGGCGGGCGAATCAGTGACGCTTGTTGTAAATTTAGTTTGGCAGGAGGTGGCCATTTCAATTTTGCGCGAGTCATTATTTTTAACGTTAATCGCTTTATTTTATCCTGTAGGAGCGGAGCTTTTACGCGTTTCGAGGCTTATGGGCTACATGTTCAGAAGCCTGTTGGCAAATAAGTTTTACTTCATTGTATTGTTCGTACGTTTTTATGTTACGTTGTACGCAAAATTGCGTTTGGTTGTTGCTACTAATTCTATGAATTTTGCACGAGTTTCCTTCGGAAAATCCTCTGGTTTATTTGCGCATTTTGCAGTTTTTTTTTTGCAGCTTTCCTGCTCATTTTAAATTTTTTATAGACGGCGGGCTATCTACCAGAGGTTTTGCATTTGCGCGTGTTTTCGCCGGAAGCTTTTTATGAAGGATTCAAAATGGGCAGAAAATCCGGCCAAATTAATATATACCGGCATAAAAATGACATTAATAAGAAAGCAGTTGAATTTCCAATGAAGTTAATTCAATTATTCTTAACGGTAACTTTTACCTATTTTATTCTGTTTAAAATGACGGACGGTCCTGTAGTTTTGTTGTAATTCAACGTTACGGACATCTTTCGAAATTTACAATTACGAGTCCTACATTTTGTTAGCAGTTTTTCATCCTTTACAGTTTATAACTGGATGGACGATCTGTTAAGTCCACCACATCGATAAAAGAAAAATTTAGTTCACAATACGTTTTTTTTAGAGGCATATCGTTTGGTGGGTTTTGCTAAGGTGACGATTACAGGGTACTTCGCCCTAAGTGCACCGCCGACATCGACTGGGTGCATTAATTTTTTATCGACCACGAAATTGCGTTTTCTTCGGACACGGCGCGCCGAGGCTTCGAAGCCAGAAAGAAAGAGCCTGGCGGCGGATTTTTTCTACGTAAGTCTTGTATGTCGCGATGGATGTACACCGCTGGTACCGGTATTGATCGTAAATTCATAAGGAAACCGCAGTTACACCGACCTTTGTCAGTCCTTGCGATCTTGGTGTCTGTTGTGTGGGAGACCACCACGTGCACACGGGACCGCTCGAACACGTGGCTAGGCCATTGCTTCAATGGGGGAATTCTAAATACAGACCATAGAGGTGCTCAATGCCCGTCAGCGGCACCCTCGACAGGATTCACGCAGCTAGCTTGCGTGCGTGCGTGCGTACGAGTGTGGAAACACGGTGTCCTCGCTGTAAACGCTACGCGTTATTGTATCGAAACACCGAAGGCGTCGCGTATAAAACGCCGTGATGCCTTCAAAGAGGCAGGGGTCATAAATTTGCATCGAAGTACGGGCTACGAGGCGACTTTTGTCGCTCGACGCACACCGAACGTGCGGGAAAAGATGAGCGCGTCGTTCGACGAACCCGAAATTGAAGTATGCGGGTGATAATTCGCGTTCGATATTCCTCGATCAGCGGAAACGTGGCAACTTTCGATCCGCGAAGATGAAAGGTCGCGATGAAGGTGGAAACTAATTTCATCCGGGATACTCGTTATCTCGCCCGCTGCTACTTTCTCCATTGCCTATTTTCGATTCATATACAAAACGGCACGCACCTGAGTATTTAGGGCAGACTAGTTCGGCTTAAAGCGTCCCTTGCGATACCTCTCGCTTTCACGCGTGTTTTCTTAAGGATTTGTTAAAAGTGTTTCCTACGGATATACCGGATCGTGTTGCCGCGTGTTACGAAAGCGCCTAGGAACTTAAAGCTTCGAGCTTTCGTAGAACAACGCACTTGCGCGCATTCTTAGAAAATGCACGCCGCGTTCGACAAGAATCCACCACGAAAATCTGCTTTTCTTCTCCGGATGGAGATAGCATACGTGGGCAGTCCGATAAGTACTTAGCCTACAAAAGAAAAACGAAAATTTTGGAAAATTGACGATTTCTTTTTCAACATAGTCTCCTTTTAACTCGATACACTTGATCCAGCGATGAAATCTGGGCGTATCCTGCATGAAATATTGGGCATAAGAAAGCTTTCTAATCGATGGGTGCCGCGTTTGCTCACTCCGAATAACAAGCGCATCCGTGAGACCACTTCAGAGCAGTGTTTGACACTGTTTAAGCGCAATCCGAAAGAGTTTCTGCGTCGTTTTGTGACTGTCGACGAAACGTGGATCCACTGGTACACACCAGAGACCAAGAAACAGTCGAAACAGTGGACTGCACCCGACGAATGTGCTCCGAAGAAGGCGAAGACTGTCCTATCGGCCGGAAAGCTGATGGCCACCGTTTTCTGGGATTCACTGGTGTGATCTACATAGACTACCTGGAGAAGTGCAAAACAGTCACAGGGCTGTACTATGCCGAATTATTGAGCCGATTCGACGCCGAATTAAGGAAAAAACGGCCCCATTTGGCGAAGAAAAAAGTGCTCTTTCACCACGATAGCGCACCGGCTCACACCTCTGCCCAAGCTACAGTCAAATTCGTTGAATTAGGCTACGAACAGCTGCCCCATCCACCGTATTCTCCACATTTGGCCCCGTGTGACTTCTTTTTGTTCCCAAACTTGAAAAAGTCACTCGTTGGGCAGAAATTTGAGTCGAATGAGGAGGTTATCGCTGCCACGGAGGACTACTTTGCAGATCTCCAGAAAACGTATTTTTCAGACGGGTTGAAGAAGTTGGAGCATCGCTGGATCAAGTGTATCGAGTTAAAAGGAGACTATGTTGAAAAATAAATCGTCAATTTCCCAAAATTTTCGTTTTTCTTTTGTATGTTAAGTACTTATCGGACTGCCCACGTAAGTTTGACCGCAACTTCTCTTCGTCGTTACGAAGAATTACGATTGTGCCGCGGATGATTATGCGAAATAAGATGGCAATCAGCCTAAGGTTAGGAACGGAGTCAAAAGGAGACTATGTTGAAAAATAAATCGTCAATTTCCCAAAATTTTCGTTTTTCTTTTGTAGGCTAAGTACTTATCGGACTGCCCACGTAAGTTTGACCGCAACTTCTCTTCGTCGTTACGACGAATTACAATTGTGCCGCGGATGATTATGCGAAATAAGATGGCAATCAGCCTAAGGTTAGGTACGAAGGCTTGCCACCGTAGGTCGTAAACGCTCGCATTACCGGAAGTCGCATCGTTCGTACCTTCATGCCGGCTGCAAAGTTCCTTCGGCAGCGTTTTGTGCGACGGGAACGAGCAAATTGTAAGGGGTAAAAGCGGCGCGACTGGTTTCCGCCGTGACATAACAGCTTTATACTCCAGCGACCAACGAAAAAGCTGAGTGCGCTCGTGAAACCGTTTTTCATTACGTTTATCAGTCAGACTTTCATCTTATCGAACGCCGACGTTGTAATTAAATTGGAACTGTGCGTCGTTCGTACTCGCCGATGGAATAGATGTTTCGCGTCGCTTTTTCGCGAAAGTAAATTAGAGTTTCACGTTGCTGAGTGATATTATAATCAAACAAACTGCGCGCCGGTCGTATCTGCTGACAAAACGAATGTTGCGCGCCGGTTTTTTATTAAAGGCTGTTAAAGTTTGATCTCGTCTAACTTCGGCGCTATAATCATCGAGTAGGAACCGTGCATAATTCGTATCCTGTCGTTTGGATATACGTATGTAGTATATATGAGTATCGGTTTTTCATTACAGCCAATTAGAGCTTCATCTCATCTGGTTGATATTATAATCGAATAGAAACTGCACATCGGTCGTCGACGCCAATCGAATATACGTTTCGCGTCGATTATTCATTGAAGTTAGTTAAAGTTTGATCTCATCTGACTTTGGCGTTATAATGATCAAGTAGAAACCGCGCGCCATTCGCATCCCGCTGATCAAATGTAAATTACACGTCGGGGATTCATTAGAGTCAGTTAGAATTTCGTTTCAAATGACTGATATTATAATCAAGTGGAAACTGCGTGTCATTCATCTAGGCTGATCGAATGCACGTTGCCCATCGGTTTTTCATTAACACTGCATTTATAGAGAAATACATAGGTACACAACACTATCCGGAGAAACATATACGCCGATTTCTAACAGAATATAAAACTGAGAAGTCTGGGTAGAAAATGAATTCAATCACATACTCACATAATTTCATTAACACGTTGACTGCCGTGCGTATTTTGCCGTATTAGAACGGCGATGCTATGAAATACTACAGCGTTTGACTGAATTATGCAAAATGTAAATAATGTGCAAGTATTGGAGACCAAAGAATCGCATCACTATTCTAACAATAACTGCATTTATAAAATAATTATTACTACCCATTGCGAATATTTTGCATCTTTAGTAAAATCTCTTGTGCCGGTCACCGGTGACCCCACAGCGGCCAACATATTAATAAAACCCGATAAAAGTCGCTGGAATCTACTAGTAATACTTTCTGCAATTTTGCTCGTGACATCCGTAACACGTCAAATTAACCGGCCCCGAACATCTACCGTTAAAGTCAGTTAGAATTTCACCTCATCTGACTTCGACGCTGTAATCAACTAGAAACCGTACGTCGTTCCTAGAGTCGGGACGTATGTCTCGCATCGGTTTTTCATTGAACCCAGTCAGAATTTCAGCCCATCTGACTTGAACGTTATTATCAAGTAGAAATCAGCCGTCGTTCGTGGCCTGCCGATGGAATGAACGTTTCGCGTCAGTTTGTGTACACGGGTGCGGCGTAAGAACAAGTAAAAACAGTCATCCTCCTTTCCTTCGCAGTTCATTGGCTCGATGGAGGTTCCTCGACCGACAAGCCGAGTGGAGATCGTGGCGGCGATGCGAAGAATCCGCGTGAGTTCGCATTATTCGCTAATTAATGCCGCGAGAGTCCGGTATCGTTGCCTCCTGCACGCTGCTTTAATATGAACCCGTCATTCTGTCTTTCAGTACGAGTTTAAGGCCAAAGGGATCAAGAAGAAGAAAGTGACGCTGGAGGTGTCGGTGGACGGTCTAAAGGTCACTCTTAGGAAGAAGAAGGTAAGAGATCCTTGTTCGTCGAGGGCACGTCTTATACTTAGCGGTGACACTACGATGCTCTTGCGAACTTTCAGTCATCGGACATACGGAGTTTTGAGTACGTTTGAGCACATCTTCAAAGTGGAGTAGGTTTGAAAGTTCTGAAAGTCTGGTAAGTCTTGTCGCTGTTGGACATCTTGGAAAGCTGAGAGTCGCGTTTTGTTGATGGCGTGACAGATTGATGCATTTTTGTTGGAGACGTCATGCATTCGGCCTATTGCAGCTATTGCTTATATACATCGAATGTTTTCTGAAGATCGAATATCCCAAAGATCTCGGAGACTTTCAGGACCTTCAATCACAAAGACACCCGGAACATGTCCAGACCTTGTGATTCGTTCCTTCAATCAAGAAGTTCCGATACGGTTTTGCGCGTCTCAGTCCTCAAACTTCTTATCGAAACTTAAACTGCCCGTCTACGTAGAAATTTAGCATAATTCAATACCCTTCAGGATTGGATGTTCGTTTGGTCAAACATTTTGAACGATCGTCCAAAAGTCTTCCTGTCAGCAAAAATGTATAACAACAGAGTGGACGGAAAAACGTTTGATGAAAAGAATATCTAATCCTGCTAAGGGTTCAATGGCTAATCGTCCGTATACATAGAAATTTAGTATCATTCAACCCCCCCTTATCATTAGATGTTCGTTTGGTCAAACATTTTGAACGATCGTCCAAACGTTCTCTTGTTAAGAATTTTTGGACAATTATCCAAAAGTACTCTTGTCAAAAAAATGCTATAAAAATTGCGTGGAAGTGATGCGTGAAGCCAGGAGACGGAAAAACGTTTGATAAGACGGACATCTAATCCTGCTAAGGGTGCAATGGCTAATCGTCCATGTACATAGAAATTTAGTATCATTCAACCCCCCCTTATCATTAGATGTTCGTTTGGTCAAACATTTTGAACGATCGTCCAAACGTTCTCTTGTTAAGAATTTTTGGACAATCATCCAAAAGTCTTCCTATCAAAGAAAATGTATAACTGAGTGGAAGTGATGCGTGAAGCTTTGATAAAACAAAAAAAATGCGTCCGTGTACATAAAAAGTATCATTCAACCCCTCCTTATCATTAGATGTTCGTTTGGTCAAACATTTTGAACGATCGTCTAAACGTTCTCTTGTTAAGAATTTTTGGACAATTATCTAAAAGTCCTCTTGTTAAAAAAATGTTATAAAAATTGCGTGGAAGTGATCCGTGAAGTCAGGAGATGGGAAAACGTTTGATAAAACGAGTATCTAATCCTGCTAAGTGTGCAATGGCTGTCCCGAAGCACGTAAAGAAGGTCTAATAAAACTTCTCACTTGCTTTCCAATTTCAACGAAAAGGGTCTTTTATCACATTACCCGCTGTTAAAACCGCATATAACCGGAATTCAACCGTAATAGGCGCCGAAGAATTTTCTCTACCCGCGATGTAAGTGTGTGTCTGCGTGGGCGGGATGGCGAAAAACGCGAAAATCGCAGGTCTAGCCAACGACACCCCCCGACGTCGTGCTTCGTGACGTCAGCCGACAATGCACGCTTACGCACGCGTTACTCGCGGTGCTCGCGTAGAAAAATCGGCCCCGCGCGATGACGCGCGTTTCGTAATCGCGCGGGGGCAATTTATAGCGAGAAATGATTTTGGACACGAGCCACGTCGTATCTGCTCTGATACAGATTGGCACCATATATTATCGGTGCTACGTAGCGACCGCGAGTGGCGGCGGGCCGAGGATAACGCGGATTTCGCGAAATAATGACCCGTGATTTGTTCTGTTTTCGCAGAAGAAGCAACAGTGGATGGACGAGAATAAGATATATCTGATGCATCATCCGATATACAGGTGAGCCTGGCCGGACGACGATGCACCTCGTCCAAGGCCGTCAATTTTCGGGAACCGCGATACAGTAGACTCGCGTTGTTCGTACTGGCCCTTCCCTCACAGTGTCCTACTCGGTGTTTTTGTGCTCGTGTTACGGTTATACGTTATATCATCGTAACCCGGCACAGCGAAGCATGCGACGTATGTGATATATCATACAACGCGGCTCCGTTGACGAGAAGCGACGGCTTGACAGGTCATAATATATGTGTGAGAGTAATATCACTTTTTTTATTTGCGTTTTCTAAATCTGAAAATTGTCGTAAGGCATTGGTGAAACTTTTCTTATTAAAATCAGATTGTACACAATGTAACTTGAACCACATCTGTTTCCTCAGTACTTGCAATGAAATAAGTTACTCAATAAGTATTCTGAAGTAAAAGTCGACTGGTCGTAATACAATAACATAACTTTTTTATTTGCGTTTTCCAAATCTGAAAATTGTCGTAACGCATCGGTAAGATTTTTCTGGGTAAAATCAAATTAAATACAATGTAACTTGAACCGCACCTGTTTCCTCAATACTTATAATGAGATAAGTTACTCTATAAGTATTTTGAAGTAAAAGTCGACAGGTCGTAATATAATAACATAACTTTTTTGTTTCTATTTTATAAATCTGAAAATTGTCCTAACGTATCAGTCAGATTTTTTCAATTTATATCAGACTAAACGCAATGTAATTTAGACTACATTTATTTCTTTAATACTTATTAGGTAATGAGATATTCATTAAGTACTCAGAAGTAAACGTATATCAAATTATACCGTGTTTGATCTAATTTTGATTACAATATAAATACGTTTCCATGCAGAAAAGTTAGGTACGCAAAATTTTGTGCAACGTCTTTGCTATAGCATTTGTCTCTGGCTTTTGAGTGTTCGGCCGTCCCGACTCTTATCTTTCCGTTATCTTTTTTCCGGTGTATCCCTATCGTCGTTCGGCGAGCAAAGGCAATCTGCGAGTCCGGAGAAATAGCGTCCCTGTTCCCGGACTATCCCAATTTGATTCCGGCCAGAGGGACAACGAGAGATTTGACTGTGTAACGCGCGCGAGGACACGCGCGTTTGGCTCATGAATTGTTTCGATGCACGGGCGCAATTGACGCCAGCGGCTAAATGCTCGGGGAATAGGATAACTAGGAATGCTATTTCGAGACACGCACGTTACACTGTTTATCAACCTGCGGTCGCAATTAAATAGTTTCTGCAGCCGTGTGTAGCCTTTTCAATGTTGCGTCATGGCGGAATGCGGAAAAACAGGGTCTCGTGTCATTTGCTCCTGTAATGATACGTGCCGTTCGAAAAAATTAGCGTTTGAGAATTTGCACCTCGCGATACTGCATGGCATTCTTGGTTCGGTATATTGCACGCGGTTCCGGGGGTGGCAAACAACGATTATCCCTTTGAGTGCTATGGACGCATATATGTGTCCGCCGAAACCTGTCGGTGTCGACTATGGGCGCATATATGCGTTTTCCAATCGTTTCGATTTCTTACCTATTGCAGCCACAATTATTAATGTATGAGTTGAATACAGATGCGCTCTTTATCAAGTAATTTTCTTGGATCGTTTAATTTGGCGTAAATTAAATATTTGCATTAGAACTTAGTTGCGCCTTACATGATCAATCAATAGAGTCAATCAATATACGTTTTCCAGTTCACACTTTCTTGGACCGTTTCATTTGGACGTAAATATGAACTTAGTTGCGCCGATCAATCTGAAAATCTATCGGTGTCGACTATGGGCGCATATATGCGTTTTCCAATCGTTTCGATTTCTTACCTATTGCAGCCACAATTATCAATGTATGAGTTGAATACAGATGCGCTCTTTATCAAGTAATTTTCTTGGATCGTTTAATTTGGCGTAAATTAAATATTTACATTAGAACTTAGTTGCGCCTTACATGATCAATCAATAGAGTTCACACTAGTGAAAAGTATGTCGACGTATATCAGCGAGCGCTTTGACCACAATTATCAGGAGTTGAATACAGATGCGCTCAGCATCAAAGGGTTATCGAGAATTCGGCGTAAATTGAATATTTGCATTAGACTGGATGCCAAAAGGCTTTTTCATTGAAATTTCATGTGGGTAACACCCACATTTTTCGGCATACCATGTCATCCGAAAGCGGAAGGCAATAAATAGTTTCACTCGGAAAATTTTCGCACGAGTTATGTTCAACACTGTGAACTACAATCGGTGTTCAACCCATTCGAGACGATGATTTTTTTCGAATACGGTCCCCACGAGCGACATTTTTTTTTCTTTATATTGTTCATTTTTAATTTTTGGTACACAGTAAAACCAATACCAAATTTTCTTTTCCTGTACTTTACAGATTTCATTAGTTCAAGAAAAATCTTATTTTGACGGCTAGTTTACTCAGAATAACTGATAATTGCACATTACTGTTATTGCACACACGGTGTGCAATCGGTCTCGAATGGGTTAAGAGATTCTAAACAGCAGAGGGTATTGACGGATTGCACATTCGGTTCTCAAATTATTTCGACGCACGTGGATAAACGTATGCACGTAACAATGTAGACACGATGTATATATTTGTTGGCTTACTCTTACAGAAGATTTCCTTCCACAACGTGCCTTGACCGACGTAGAATTCGTCCGATAGCCTCTGATTGTTCTTCTTATTTCTCGGTTACACCCCCCGAGACGTCGAGATCGATAATGGTAGAATTCGTTAAGTCGCACTTCGATAAAACGATCGTAAAGAGTCGCGCCGTTAATATTTCATAGGCAACTCTTGTAATTTCCTTCTCGTTTCTTTTTTCTTTCCCTTACAGGATATTCTACGTCTCGCACGATAGCCACGACTTGAAAATATTTAGCTACATTGCCCGCGACGGGAGCAGTAATACTTTTAAGTGTAACGTCTTCAAATCTAGTAAAAAGGTAAGCAAGTTTCTTTTTTTCTTTTATAGAAGGAATTTCTCTTTTTATAGAGAGTTTCTTTTTTTACGACGTCGGCTTGAATAAACCGTCCCTCAGGCGTTCTTGAATCGTTCGAGTTTCCGACGCAGAGATCGGGTCTCAGGAGGGTAGTTGAGGACTTATGGCGTGTTGTATGTTCGACAGCGAACTTTTCGAGATCGTGAAAGATTCGAGCAAATCCGATAGGGAGAAGTAAAAATGGGACCGTGGAAAGCGTCGAGCCGTGTTGATCGTGTGCAGCTTTAACGTTGCCGATGAAAGACCGTAAACTGAATTTAAACGCGATTTACCAATGAAATTGAAGCGTGATAGCTTTAGAATCGGTTGACAGACTTATTTTTCGATTTACGGGGGGTTTTACGTTAAATATCCCCTTGCTATATCGGCTGTATCGCCGACTTCGTTTAACTGAGAATTCTCCGATAAATCTACTTCCTGGTCAGAAGCAGTTATTACTCTAAACATTTTTCTGCATTTTGCGCAATATCGTCAACTTTGTACGATCAGTGGTTTAGTGTGATCGTTATTTGGTCTAGTTGTGGATTCTCCGATAAATCTACTTCCTGGTCTGAAGCAGTTACTACTCTAAACATTTTTCTGCATTTTGCGCAATATCGCCAACTTTATACGATCGACATTCGAGTGATTAGTAAATTCTGATCAGTGGTTTAGTACGTTTTCCTTGTCAAAAGTGATCGTTATTTGGTCTAGTTGTGGATTCTGCAATCCAAACACGCTCCAATATTGACCGTTTGACCCAGCCAAGTCCCAGCTTAATCGAGTGCGTACTTTACCCAATCGATCAGTTTGTGGTCGTTTTCCATTTCAATTAAGTTCGAGTACTAGCCTGTCGTTTGTCCGTGCTTAGCCGTCTGACCTTTGACTCTTGCGCGGTACGGTTTCAATCACTGCAGCAAACTATTACCAACAAGCCGTTCAACTGCAAGTTATCAATGACTAGAATTTGAAGCGCCGTTAGGAACCTAAACACTTCATCCAACACTGCCTTCCAGATACACAATTTTTCTCAACATCTTCAGAGTAATAGAGTCGATTGTCCACGGCGCGGTATGTAACGACTTCGAAACGTCGAAATTGTTACGTTTTTACGACGACGTTGGGAATATGAGAAGGCGCGCGGTCATTAATTACTGCGTCGCGCTAATTAAGGACGAAAGACACTAACGAGGGTCCGTGGTTAGCTTGGCACCGAGATGCCGGTTGATTTTTGCGCCCCACGTACCCTCCCATCTGACATGCGTGATACAGCGTAATATTACGCCGTGCACGTGCGTATGCGCGCGATAATTCACTGACGTCCGTGTCGTATACTTTCCCCTTCCTCGCGCACACGCGTGATGTCTCCTTCTCTTTTCCTTGAAGTTCAAGCTCTGTCCATTGTGTTTATCCTCAGACTTTCTCTTCCGCACCCCCGCACGACGTTCGTGTTCTTGTCTCTCGTGTTGTATGATTCATGCGAGCGTACACGCCATTTCTCTCACCCCGTCCCTTACTAACACTGTCTTTGACTGTAATCATGCTTCCGTGTTTCTCGTTCCTTTTGTGCAAGTTTGTCACTGCGTGTACGCTCTCCTTTAATCGATCATCCGAGACGTCTCTTGTTCTTCACTTCACTGACATAGCTGTCATTTTACAAATGTCTAGGTTGCGTCGTCGCGGCGGCCCCTTATA
Organism: Cryptocheilus praepositus; assembly: GCA_033815515.1. Taxonomy (NCBI): domain Eukaryota; kingdom Metazoa; phylum Arthropoda; class Insecta; order Hymenoptera; family Pompilidae; genus Cryptocheilus; species Cryptocheilus praepositus. The sequence continues at coordinate 15,787 of JAWWQZ010000257.1, read as the reverse complement.
AAATTGCATGCTACAGAAAGAATCCAATGATATTTTTTTTATTGAAACATAGCCTACCAGAATATCCCCCAATTGCAGTAATTCGCGAAAAATTCTTGTTTATCCATTTGGACGCATATTTCTCGTGAATTGCAGACACCGTCGGTACCAGTTACTGTTTAACACGTTGACTGCCATGGTTGCCACCGGTGACCGGTGTAAAAGATTTTACTACAAAAGTGAAAAATTCGCAATGAAGCCTATTTGCAATGTTGTAAAAGCAATTGATATTGGAACGGTGCTTCAATACTTTGGCTTCTAACAACTCTGACTTATCTTCATTTTGTACGATTTAATTCTACTCTGCAGTATTTCATCGCATCGCGGTTTTAACATAACAAAATATGCCACGGTGGCAACCGATGACCGGTGCAAAAGATTTTACTAAAAAAGCAAAAAATTGGCAATGAAGCCTATTTGAAATCTTGTAAAAGCAATTGATATTGGAACGGTGCTTCAATACTTTGACTTCTAACAACTCTGCGTTACCTTCACATTGCACGATTTCATACTCTGCAGTATTTCATCGCATCGCAGTTTTAACATAACAAAATACGCCACGGTGGTCATCGGTGACCGGTGCAAAAGATTTTACTAAAAATGCGAAAAATTCGCAATGAAGCCTGTTTGCAATCTTGTAAAAGCAATTGATATTGGAATTGTGCTTCAATACTTTGACTTCTAACAACTCTGCGTTACCTTCACATTGCACGATTTCATACTCTGCAGTATTTCATCGCATCGCAGTTTTAACATAACAAAATACGCCACGGTGGTCATCGGTGACCGGTGCAAAAGATTTTACTAAAAATGCGAAAAATTCGCAATAAGCCTATTTGCAATCTCTTGTAAAAGCAATTGATATTGGGACGGTGCTTCAATACTTTGGCTTCTAACAAATCTGCGTCACCTTCATTTTGCACGATTTAACACGTTAAATATCAAGCGTATTTTGCTACATTAGAACCGCGATGCGAGGAAGTACTGCAGAGTATGACTAAATCGTGCAAAATTAAGGTAACGCAGAGTTGTTAGAGGCCGAAGTATTGAAGCACCGTTCCGATATCAATTGCTTTTACAAGATTGCAAATGCAATACAAGAGTGCAAATGCACGGTGGTCACCGGTGACCGGCGCAAAAGATTTCACTAAAAATACACAAAATGAATCCTATTTGCAATCTTTATATCGGAACGGTGCTTCAATACTTTGGCTTCTACCAACGCTGCGTTACCTTAATTTTGCACGATTTAATCACACGCTGCAGTATTTCATCGCATCGCGGTTCTAGCATAACAAAATACGCTTGGTGGCCACCGGTGACCAGAGCACAAGATTTTACCATAAATGCAAAAAAATTCGCAATGAAGCCTACTTGCAATCTCTCGTAAAAGCAATTGATATCGGAACGGTGCTTCAATACTTTGGCTTCTAACAAATCTGCGTTACCTTCATTTTGCACGATTTAATCAAACTCTGCAGTATTTCATCGCATCGCGGTGCTAACATAGCAAAATACGCTTGGCAGTCAAAGTGTTAACCCTTTGCGTCGGCAAACATTTCAACCAGGCGAAATTGCGATTCGCTATAACTTCGCGACTACTACCGAAACAGTTGCGCATTTTTTTTTAAATAACATGAAATGAACTAAGAATCGCAATAACAAATAAATTTCCCATTGAGAAGGGCTCTCCGACTTGTCTCAGCTAGTCTTCTTGACTCGAAACCCCACTTCTCCACTTCTCGACTTTTACACCGCACCTCGGCCAACCCCTCGCGATTGCTGTTTGATAGCGAAGGGTCGCCTTTTTCTCGCATTCGCATATCTGCGTGTACACACCTTTCTCTGCCCACCGTCTTACACCGTTTTCCTGTTCTTGCGGATAACGGAACACACTGAGCTAGCAGAAACGCCGAAGCCTGCGCTCTGAGAAGCTTGTTGCATCCCTGGCAAAGCTCCTCGCAGTGCACCTACTCATTTCGTCTGTCCATGGGGCATGAGGACAGGGGGAGAGGAACGATGACGGGCGTTGCGTGGGCGGCAGTGCGGAAGCGGGGAGGCCAGGGGTATCGTTTTGTCGTGTATTTGCAGTGTCGGCCGTGTGTGCCGTACCGTCAGCAGGAGGTTATTAAAATAGCCTCTATAGTCCGGCGCCTCTCGGATCACAGACTTGCCGCATCACGCAAATGAGAGAAAAAAAACGTCGACTGCGACGTTCGCCGCCTACTCCACGTTTGCCGTCTGTTGTTACCGCGAAAACGATTCAGTTTCTGTCTCCCACGGTGTGCCGCGCTATTGACGAGGGGGTCAATCGCGTGTAACGAGGGACGATATTTTCCGCTCTTGTTTGCGTTGACGCGAGTTTCGGCGTAATTTTGTTGCCGCGTAATGAGCCGACGGTGCGACGGCGGGACATTTTATTCCGGCTGATACTGATTGGGAGCGTCGGTGTGCGGATGTCATTTGCTCGGCGATTCGGTTCACGTGGACCCGGGCTGGTGTAGGTGACGCGGATTTGTTTTTTAGCGATAAATGGCGTTATCTGCTCTCTGTGACGATCGCGTGTTTGTCGTGTTTTATGCAGAGTGATCACTGTGTTTTGATACGGTTACGCGTTTGGTAATTACGATCAGTTAGTGCATGTAGGTATGCACCGTGCGGCGTCGATCGGAGTTTTGTGGTGCTTTGCAACGTATGCGGGTAGAAGGTGGACTATACGCGGCTTTTGTGCTTTATCATCTGTCGAACGTTATGTGTGAAAGTATCTTTGGCCGGGGCTGTAGGACGTCAGGATTGAAAGTCCACGCTGTCGCATTACGTTCTTCGTTTGTACGTTTGATCGGCACGTCCGAGAGCAAATCGGTTCATATATTATGTTAGTTTTGACGCGACATTTCATATTTTCACTTCGACCGCCGCCCACGGCGGAGAAACGAAACTGCAGCAGAGAATAAATTGCGTTCCCACCTTTCAGACGTTGGGTTTACCCGATTACAATGTTAGGACAACGCGATATTAAATAAAAAGTTCATTATTGCTGCTAGTTATGATTTAGATTAGTATGAATGACTGTCTTCTGTAATTGAGGTAAACAAAGTAAAAACAGTAGTGCATAATGTGAAATATTGCGTATTGCAGTGAAAAACCGACGTGAAATGTAAAATATGATTCCATCGATCTACTTAGCGTTATTTGGCTAACTTGTTTTCGAGCTTATTGCGGGAGTCAATCCAATTTAGCTGCATTATTCAAATACGTGTATATTTCGTAAACATACGATGTTTCAGCGGAAAACATCAGGTAAATTCGTGCATTTGAAGTTGGCACAGCGTTGTAACGAAACCCTTTTACTATGTACACTGTAATAATGTTCTTCCAGTGGCGCTTTTTAATAATAATAAACCCTTTCATGATGCCGTTTATAATATCCTCCGCTGGGACATATTCGATCAGCAACTTGCACTAAATATTGAGAGGACACGCAAGCACGCTTTGATCTGCTGAGAGAATATTACATGCAGTATTGTCACATTTCGACGCTTTGTCCGTTACAGTCACGTAGTCTTTGTTCGAAATACAGGAGGCCATCTTTTGGAGTATCTATTTCATCGACGAAATAATAAAGCGAATACCTGAGTTCTAGCTTGGAATCTCTCCGAAATCTGCACATTTATCTCCGAATAATTGATGACACGGGTGCTCTCATTTTAGATATCGGAAAAAAAGAAACAATTTATACCCACGACAAATTGCGGTTTCCATGAATCCATATGGCTTTACGCAAGATTTATCGGGCTTCTCAACTCCGCGATGGCAGAATCCCGAGATTCGCGTTGCTTTGTATCTCGGCGCTCACATTCGCGATGCAAACGTACGCCGATTTATTGCGACGGAAATTAGACACTGACAAATTGGGTTAATCGATAATTCGCGCAATCGCGCATTCCGGCGAAAATATTTGGAGTGTACGGACAGCTTTACAAATTCACATTCCCGGCCAGGGGATCGGGCAGTCCATCTTTATCATCCCTGTCATTCAAGGCAGACGTTCCGGAACGACCGAACCACGAGGCCACTCCTGTTAAAGCACAGGAGGAATGTGTAAACGGACCTTATCGTAAACCGATAGGCTCGTGGCATCCTCTCATTTACTCTCTCTCTCTCTCCCTTTCCCCCCGTATGTACGTATCACGACGCTGGTGGTAAAAAAAATATCGCGCCGCTAAAAGTAGACCGTGTCTGTTACATTTTGAGAGAACGTTGTCCAACGCGCCTAGACAGAGCAATAGATAGGCACAGGCTCGTTATTCGACGCACGAGATATTATCGTTGTATCTCCCGCGTTCACAGTCCAGGCGATAGTCGAAAACGCAGTCTAAACCAGTTTAACCGCGCCGTACCGTACCGTTCGTTCGTATTATAAACGCGGCTAATAATTGCCCGCGTAATCACGTTTCTCTCTGTACCCGCGTTTCACGGAATCCCGCGCACGCTCGCCACGTCGTCGACGTCGCGCACTACCAAGTCTCGCGAAGTTTTTAAGCCGCGCGAAACGGTGGATACACGTACGACAATGCATGTAGAATTATGCGGAGATATTGCGTCGTCGGGCGAAAGTTCTCGGGGAGCTCGATAGAGTCGCAAAAAGGTTTTGCTTGTAGCCGTCTCCGTCGGGGGGATGTTCAGGCTCCTTTGTATGTGCGAAGTTCGCGCGACGAGTTTGCGAAGATTCATTTTCCGTGCAGACGAAACTTTCCCGCGCCCTCCCTTTCTTTGTTCGGCCGCTAAGTGGTATTTGCGCGCGCCCCGTTTCTAGAATTTCCAGGCCGACCCCGCGACGCAGCCCCGAGGACGGTGCGCCCCGGCGAAGTGCATAAACTTCCCGCAGACGTCTCCGTTCGTCGAGCGGCGAATTTCATAATTGACGCTAATATCCCCACTAACGTCCGTTCCCCTTGCGACACCGCCGCGATAACCTTATTTCTTGGCAGGCCGGGTTCTCTTTAGCCGCGAAAAATATTGGATTAGCGTGCACGTCGAGGCCCGCGGTCCCGCGACTATCCATTATCAGCGGGTTAGCACTAAAAGCATCCGCCGCGTGCGTTCTAAATAAATACAAATGACAAACAGCGTAATCCACGCCGTACGGCGGCGATAATTTATTGGGCATAACGGTAAATAATTCTCGCGGGCTGCCCGCGATATCGAATAAATTTATCGGAAGCGCGGTGTCGCCGGCGATGGCCGCCAATCAACGGCCAACACCGCCGGACAACGCTGCGACAAATGTATAAATACATGCGGCGGCACGTAAAAATAATCGCGCACGTTGGCCTAAGCGCGAGAGAGAAAGCAGGCACGTCATGTCGAACTGGCGAACGAGCGTCGAGGCGCCGGTGACGGCGCAACAACGACACGACCACGATCACCAAGACCACGGCGACGCGGCCAGGTTTAGAAAGACATTCCTAGTAAATCCAGAGCGTCGCTTTCCGCGTTCTAAAAGCCGCGGGTGCTCGGTGCGCCCGCTGCGGAGAGCACAGTTCGTCCATTCGAGCCTGACCAACGCAAAAGGGAAGGGAACGAGTGCTGCGCTTGTACGCGTGCTCTCTCGTGGAACAAAACGTCCAGACGGATGGTCAGACGACGAAACGGAGCGAGCCCGCGTAGGCGAGCGAGAGAGATCGAGTGACATGAAACGCTGAGTGGACATGAAGGAGACGGAGAGAAAAAGACGACGTCGGAGGTGAGACGCGAATTCCCGAAACGAATAGAGAGCCACGGGCGAAAACGATGACGGAGGGACGGAGACGATAGACAAGGCGTAACAAAAAGAATACGGCAGACAGGTGGAGAGAGAGAAAGAGAAAGAGAGACAGAGAGGAGTGAGATGAGCAGAAGAGAGCAGTCGAGGGCTCAGTGCGCGTCGGGATCCTCCGCGGAAATGCCATTGAGCCGCTCGAAAGCGAGAATATTAATGCGCTTATAAATAAACCGGAGGAAAAATCCAGCGAAGCGCAAGCCGGCGTACTACTACTGCCTCCACTGGCTGCCTGCTACTACTTACCGACTACCAGAGAGCCCGTCGACGAAACGGCGGCACGAAGCCGCACGGTCCGTCTCGCCGCGATCGACGTGCTCTCATTTTCGGTTATTCTTCGGCTTTGCCATCCCGGCTTCCTCTGTCTCTCCTTCGTTCTTTCCCTTCTCGTTCCTTTTTCCTCATTTTCCCCTCGTTTCTCTCACTTTCGCTCCTCGCGGTCACCTTGTTTTCTCTCGCCCTCCGCGTATTTTCGCGCGGATTTTTCCCTTTGCCCTCGTCATCCCGAGTCGCCTGTTCCTGTCCTCCCACCCACGTTTTTCGCGTCTTCGTCAAAGCGCGTCCTCGAGCGCACCTTCACGCGTCAAGGAAACTGGCCGACGCGCGACGAAATTCAGTGACTTCCTACGAACAGAGGCGCCTTTGATAGGAGCAGCGCGCGTTGGCGGCGAATCATCCGGCATCCCCGGGGAAAAAAGAAATATTCGGCCGTCGGTGGGTGGATGGAAGTGTACGAGACAGTGCGGGAGTGAGATGATCGATGCGGTGTACCTTGAGAGTTCTAATCCGTCGGTGACGTGCCCCTGGCGAGGGTTACATCGTGAGCTTTGTCGCGTTGTACCAGTAATCCGGCGAAGTACGCGGTACACGAAAATAGACGGTGTGCGCGGCGACGGTAGTCGGTAATGAAAACTCGTTCAGCCGAAAATAATAGATGTCAATTAACCGAATCCGCCGCCTGTCTGTGTCTCCCGGTTTCATCTTTCAAAGGTCGCGGAATTCGTCGAATTGACCGGGCTGTGTTTTTCTGGCGGGCATAAAATGCCGATGCTTCTTCCGCGACCAACGACGAAGGACGGGCACTTAGAGTGGGTCATTAATTAGGAGCGTGGTACGTGCGCGAGTGATAGTGGTGTTGTGGGGTGTCGTGTCAGCCTGGAGAACCGGCGCACACAGCTCTGCGAATTCGTTATATCGTCCGTTGTACTTTAGTGCATGAGTGAGTGTTTACGCGTGTTACGTATGCTTGTCTAATCAGAGGCGAGCGTACGCTACGCGCGTGCTGTTATCGGTATCTAATCTTTGTGCGAGGTTGTTGGGGTCAGGATTACAACTGATAGGCGTAAACTGTACAAGCGTAAAGGGAGGGATAGTAACGGAGAACGTGTAAGACGTATTGGTATTGGGGACGGAAGTGTGTTAGCATTAGTCGTTGAGCGTGAATTTGCGTATTTTATTGGCAGAAGAGCTGAACCTCGTTTATGTGATATGGCACGTTTCGCCATTCGGCTTAAAATTCGATACTGCGAATCATGAAGCAGTGATGTACGCGAGCGTAGACAGTCTTAACGTTTTCATATTAGGCCTGTGTCACTAAATACAAACATACCGTGACGATTATCCGTTAACACTTTGACTGCTAAGCGTATTTTGCTATATTAGACCCGCGATGCGATGAAATACTGCAGAGTATAATTAAATCATGCAGAATAAATATAACGCAGGGTTGTTAGAAGCCAAAGTATTGAAGCACCGTCCCAATATCAATTGCTTTTACAAGATTGCAAATGGGCTTTATTGCGAATTTCCTGCAATTTTAGTCAAATCTTTTGCATAGATCACTGGTGACCACCGTGGCAGTCAAGGTGTTAATATTGATATCACCGACGAAAGCACAACCGGCACAGACGTCCCAGATCGGCTCTCGCAGTACATATTTTACGTTTCGTTACGTTTCGCCTCACAGACAGCCGGTCATAATTAAAATTGATCTTTCTGACAGCGCATAAGTCACGCTCCCTCAATCCTCCGTAATAAGGTTTCAACGCCAGTTACCGGTAATATTTGACGTTCTCTGAAGACGCATCGCCGACAGTCGAAAATAAATGCTCTGCCTACCCGGTTTACATAGCAACGGTCGCGCAGCTCTATCGCATATCTCGCGATCCCTCTCATACATTTCCGTCATTGGCCGGCGCAGCCTCGTAGCAATTGTCCGCGAACATTGTCTCGCCGCTAGGCAAATGGCCCTCCAAATTTAGCCACGGAAGCGACGTGCCTTACCGGAATCACACGACCGTTCGGTTCGGCATTACTGACCTGACTCACGACACATGCACGTCCGTACCTGCGCAGTGTCAATCGCGAAAAACGTGGGTCACACAGTCGCGTGCGACCTGGCGGTCCAGACGCCGCCGTCGTTCGTTTGTTCGCGAAACGTGTGCGCAGTTTTTCCACCCGCGTCGGCTGGCGTCGTCCGAAGAAATCGACGCTCTTGGATGAGGGTCTCACGCTCGTGGATGGGGTATCAACTTTTTCGGCACCGACCCTCATGCATCGCCGGGCGCGTTGGCTTTTCGAGGCACCCGATCCAGGCGAAGCCGTAGTAAACATTATTTTCGATGTCTGCCAGATCGATACCCAGGACGGAGAACCGTGGCTCTTGTACGCGTACAGACGGCGAGCGCGGCGAATTATTTGGCCGGACCATCCGTCGGACAAATAAACCTCGCGCGCCGCTCACCACTCATTTGCAACGCTGCGGTAAATTATGCCAACCCCTTTGCGCTGTTATGTATACGCCGAGGCGATAACGCGGGTTTCACCTAGGATCGCTGACTCCCGTTGTGTTTCCGCCAATGTGCCCTTCTCGTGCCGTGTCTTTCCCACTTTGCCGCGAAAATATACACGTGGACGCGTGTGCGGGCCCGAGCGTCGGCGCGCGGTTGCGTCGGACGCGCAGCGAAGATATCCAGGTTCTTTGAGGTTGATTCTTTTTTTGGCAGGTGACGATCGCTACCGCAGCTCGCCGGTCCGATGCACCGATCGCGTTGCATATTTTACTTTCACAATGTTCACGTTCGTGGAAATCGTTCGTATTGATTTATACGACTTTCAGTGCGGATTTTGTTTTCATCTTCTATATGCGGCTTTGTTAGTATACGCGGCTGTTGCCTGACGCACGCTATCCGGTTGTTGCGCGAAACGGTTTAAGTGTTTGCGATTCGGTGCGCCGTGGTTAACACGTTGACTGCCTCGGTGGTCATCGGGGACCGGTGCAAAAGATTTTACTAAAAATGCAAAAAATTTGCAATGAAGCCTACTTGCAATCTTGTAAAAGCAGTTGATATTGGAAGGGTGCTTCAATACTTTGGCTTCTAACAACTCTGCGTTACCTTCATTTTGCACGATTTAATACATTGAATGCCAAGCCTATTTTGCTACGTTAGAACCGCGATGCGATGGAATACTACTGGTGGTCACCGATTTTATTATAAATGCAAAAAAATTCGCCATGAAATCTATTTGCAATCTCTTATAAAAGCAATTGATATCGGAACTGTGCTTCAATGCTTTGGCTCCTAACAAATCTGCGTTACTTTCATTTTACACGATTTAATACGTTAAATGCCAAGCCTATTTTGCTATGTTAGAACCGCGATGCGATGGAATACTAATGGTGGTCACCGGTTATATTATAAATGCAAAAAATTCGCAATGAAGCCTACTTGCAATCTTGTAAAAGCAGTCGATATTGGAACGGTGCTTCAGTACTTTGGCTTCTACCACTTCTGCATTACCTTCATTTTATACGATTTAATCATAGTCTGCAGTATTTTATCGCATCAAAGTTCCGACATAGCAAAATACGCTTGGCAATCAACGTGTTAACGAATCTAACGTTACACGAAGTTCTGCCGAACGCTAATTAGTGCGCCATGGCAATTTGAAGTTGAGCAGGACGAGTTTCTAGTCGGATAAAACCAGCCGCGTTTTGCAAAGAAATTAATCAGTTACGATTGTACGTGACGTTACTTTCCGATCATCGCTCTCATTCGCATCATACGAATTGCAGCTATTTCAAGCATCGCCGTCTGTCGTGCGTCTGTCGAAGACCTCTCGGTCGCATTGTCGTTCCTCGCGATTCATTGCCCCATGCAAATTGCCTCGTATTAAGGCCAAAGTTACGTCAGGGCGAAGACTGCACACACGCCTCGTTTTCCTCTGCGTACACACAATTATCGTAATTGATCTCGGTCCGCCCGCGCTTCGCTGTATCAGGCAGTGCATTTAACGATAATCTAATTGTCGTTTCCAAGCTTGAAGAAGGAAAGGCGTGAGGTGATTAAGGCTAATCGCGCATTACCACGGTATAATATAATACGCGCCACCGTTTAGCGGCGTTCGAATACGCGATAGCGTATCCATACAAAAGCGACGCGCGATTTATTGGAGAGTTTGCCGGTGAAGAGAGAGGCGAAGCGTCGACTGTTTATCACTGGAATCCTGCGCGCAAGAAGACTACACACGTAAATATCGATTCCTCGAAGGACCGACGAAAACAGGGTGTATCGCAAATTGCAGCTCGCGAATTCAAAATAAATGTTACCGTCATCACTGCCTCGGCATCGCGCTGAACAACGAGGCCGGGGCAAACGTTCGGCTGTTCCGCTGTTTCGCACGGGCACACTGACCCAGATGGAATATTTATCGCAATCGTCACTCGGACCGTTCGGGCGCATCGTTCGATTCGGCAGATAAGGGAACTCGTTATCGACGATTTCGGTGCGGTACATCTGCAGCGCTCGAAGTACACACGCTCCGATGACCGCTGAGGAGTGGGACAAATTTATGGCAAATTGCATGCACGGCCAATTTATTGAGCCATGCTACGAGGGATTAGTTATCGAGTATGCTATTATCGCGGCACGGCGTATCAGCAATCTGGTAATGTCCGTGATTCATTATACCTCGCATTCGCGCTGATATTTATTTAAGCGCCGATCTGTTTACGCAATACTTTCGTGACGAGAATTAATGTAACGGGCAGGTAAAATCGGATGAATTAAATGAAATGCGCCATTTTCGAGAATTTATCATTTCCCGTTTCTCATTTTACGCGTTACGTTGTTCGAACGTTTAATCGCACGGCTTCGCGCGCGTTGCGATGCAAGCTACAAAATTAAACGGGGCTGACGCGGGGGGATTTTAGGGGAGAAATTATTTCAACCGAACTGTTTCACGCTCTGCGCTACATACCCTTCGGGACGTATCGCGTGTTTGGTTAATAGGGGGTGCATACACATGCTTACGAACACTTTCTTCACCGAATACATACATTCGTAAGTTGATACATACAAGTTGTTTTATACGTAGCAGTCGTGCAAACAGTTTAACAAAAAGTTGAGTACAAAGGACACGTGTCAAATTGTCGATAGTCTTTAACACGTTGACTGCCATGCGTATTTTATTATATTGAAAGTGTAACGTGACGAAGTACTACAGAATATGATTGAACTGTGCAAAATGAAAATAATGCGAAGGTAGCGGAGACCAAAGAATTGAATCACTATTTAATATTAATTGCATCTACAAAATTATAAACGCTACCGATTGGGTATGTTTTGAATATTTCGTGAGACCTTTTGCGCCGCTCACCGATGACCACCACGGCGTATTTTGCTATATTAGAACCGTGATGCGATAAAATGCTGCAGAGTATAATTAAATCGTGCAAAATAAAGAGAACACAGAGTTGTTAAAAGCCAAAGTATTGAAGCACCGTTCCAATATCAATTGCTTCTACAAGATTGCAAATAGGCTTCATTGCGAATAATAACACGGCAGTCAACGTGTTAACACGTGTTTTACTATATTGAAACCGCAACGTAATGAAGTACTACAGAATATGATTGAACTGTGCAAAATGAAAATAATGCGAAGGTATCGGGGACCAAAGAATTGAATCACTATTTAATATGAACCCTTTGACTGCTAAATCCACCTGGCCGAAGCGTTTGCTGAGGACGAGATACTTTTCGCTAGCCTGAACTCTATTGATTGATTATGTAAGGCGCAACTAAGGTCTAATGCTAATTCTTCGTTTACGCCAAATTAAATAATGCAAAAAAATGATTTGATAAAGAATGCATCGGTATTTTTGTCATACGTTGATAATTGTGGCTGCAGTAGGTATGAAATCGAAACGATTCAGAAACGCATATATGCGTCCATAGCAGTCAAAGGGTTAATTGCATTTACAAAATTATAAATGCTATTGCAATTGGGTATGTTTTGAATTTTTTGTGAGACCTTTTGCGCCGATCACCGATAACCACCACGGCAGTCAACGTGTTAAACAAATGTGAACGATGCGTTTTTGAGTAGACTTCGGCGATTGTACACAAACACGCGTCGCCGCATACTGTCGAACGAAACGGAGCACAAAAGGGGCTGAACGATCTATTTTTCACGGGAAGTCGAATTGCTCGCTGCCGTCAGAACAGCGTCTCGCGAAACGTTGCCAATCTTTCGAACAATCCGGCACTGCGCCGCGGCATTCAACAGGTGCGTGCGACGACGCACTTCGATTGCGAAAATTCGCGTGATGCCCGTCGACGTCCCCCTGCCGCACTCACGCCCTGGCGACGGACGTCGTCCAGGAAATACATCGGATAAATGGACAGCCCGCGTCTAAAAGCCATTAAGCGTCCGGCCAGAAACAGACGCCGGATTGGACGACGTTTTAAATCAAAACTTCCGCAGCCGCGCTCATTTTCGTAGAACGAATCTGACGTCAGCGTTTGTCTTTTGAGATGCGCGGAAAGTTCAAGAATTATATTCGCATGTTTGGGTGTAATCGTTCTTATAGTCGAAATACAGCCAGAAACAGACGCTTGCTGGACAAGATTTTAGGGCAAGATTTTCGCGGACTTCGATGATCTTCGTGGAATATGTCCCACTTTTGCGTTTGTCTTTTGAAATACGCGAAAAATTAAAGAATTATATTCGCATGTTTGGGTCTAATCGTTGTTATAGACGAAATACAACCAGAAACATGCTGGACAAGATCTTAGAGCAAAATTTTCGCGGAGCCCGATGATCTTCGTGGAACATATCCCGCGATAGCGTTTATCTTTTGAGACGTGCGGTACTTTAAAGAATTATATTCGCATGTTTGGGTCTAATCGTTGTTATAGGCGAAATACAGCCAGAAACATGTTGGACAAGATCTTAGAGTAAGATTTTCGCGGAGCCCGATAATCTTCCTGGACATATCCTACGTTAGCGTTTGTCTTTTGAGATGCGCGGAAAATTAAAGAATTATATTTGAGTGTTTGGGTCTAATCATCGTTACAATTAAAATACAATCAGAAACATGCTGGACAAGATCTTAGAACAAGATTTTCGCGCAGCCCGATGATCTTCGTGGAACATATCTTACGTTAGCGTTTGTTTTTCGAGATGCGCGGAAAATTAAAAAATTATGTTCGAATGTTTGAGTCTAATCGTCATTACAGTCAAAATAAAACGAGAAACATGCTGGGCAAGATCTTAAACAAGATTTTCGCGAATTCCGATAACCTTCGTGGTAAATGTCCCATGTTAGCGTTTGTCTTTTGAGATGTGCGATACATGAAAGAACTATATTCGGACGTTTGCGTGTGATCGTCATTAAAATAAAAATACAGCGAGAGACAGATGCCGGGTCAGAGGAGGTTCTAAAGCAAAATTTTTACGAATCGTGTCGATGTTCATAGAATGAATTCCGCATTGATGTTTGTCTTTCTAGACGTACGGTAAATAGAACAATTATATTCGGACGTTTGCTTGTGATCGTCGTTAGAACTGAAGTACCACCAGAAGCAAACGGACAAGGTTTTAAAGCAAAATTTTCGGGAATCCCGAGAATCTTCGAAGAATGAACCTTGTGCCAGCGTTTATCTTTTGAGACGTGCGGTACATGAAAGGTTTTGTCTGTTTATGTCTGGTAGTTATTGCATTCAAAATACGGCTAGAAACGAACTATGGACTGGATGATGTTTTTATCTTTATCGAACGTTAACACATTCACATTGTTTCCAATAAAGAAATTAATTTGTTATTCGACATTATATCGCCTTCACGAAAATTTCAAACTAGTGACGTAATTATTTCTCGAATAAACGTTAGTACTGAAAATCGTCTCTCACGTGTCACATACTTGACTTGATAAAAATTGCTATGTTATGTACGAGGTGGCAAACGTCCGCTACGGTAAAAAGAATAATGTCACATTCAAGTTGACATACGTCTGCGAGGGATTAAGACAAAGTTTTGGCGGACCTTGGCGATTTTCGTAGAACGATTCTCGCGTCGGCATTTGTCTTTTGACACGTGTGGCATATGGAGGAATAGCACGTGTCCGCGTCTGTGGATCGCACAATCATTACAATCGAAGTACAGCTAGAAACAGATGCCGGATGGGATGACGTTTCAAAGCAAATTTTCCGCGGACCGGAACGCTCATCTTCGTAGAACGAATTACTCCTCGATATTCGTCTTTTGAGACATGCAGCATACCGAGGAATAGCAGATGTCGCGTGTGCCCATTTCTTAGTCGTTACAATTAAAATACGACCGAAAACAGACGCCGCATCCGACGACATTCTAATTTCAAGCAGATCGAGTCGACATTCCAAATTTAAATTCCCACCAATCGCTTCATTGATTATTGGAAAGAAAAATAGCACGCGGTCGCTTATGTGCATCCGTTTGCCGACTGTTGTCACGATTGGAACCCGGCTAAATCGAACGGCGTTTTAACCCTTAGCGCTGTGGCACATTTTCGCAGCGGAACGAGTGAAACGGAGTTTTATTTTAACACTTCGACTGCCGAGCGGATTTTGCTGTATTAGAACGGCGATGCTACAAAATACTACAGCGTTTGGCTGAATTATGCAAAATTTAAATAATACGCAGGTATTGGAGACCAAAGGATCGCATCACTATTCTAACAATAACTTCGTTTATAAAATAATTATTGCTACTCATTGCAAACATTTTGGAGCTTCAGTAAAATCTTTTGCACCGATCACCGGTGACCATCACGGTAGTCAAAGTGTCAAAAAACCTATTATCTTTAATACGTTGGCTGCCGTGGGGGTCACCGGTGACCGGCGCAAGAGATTTTACTGAAGATCCAAAATATTCGCAATGGGTAGTAATAATTATTTTATAAATGCAGTTATTGTTAGAATAGTGATGTGATTCTTTGGTCTCCAATACTTGCACATTATTTAAATTGTGCATAATTCAGTCAAACGCTATACTAATACGACAAAATACGTATTAGAACGGCAATGCTATGAAATAATACAGCGTTTGGCTGAATTATGCAAAATTTAAATAATGCGCAGGTATTGGAGACCAAAGGGTCGCATCACTATTCTAACAGTAACTTCGTTTATAAAATAATTATTGCTACTCATTGCAAACATTTTGGAGCTTCAGTAAAATCTTTTGCGCCGATCACCGGTGACCATCACGGTAGTCAAAGTGTCAAAAAACCTATTATCTTTAATACGTTGGCTGCCGTGGGGGTTACCGGTGACCGGCGCAAGAGATTTTACTGAAAATCCAAAATATTCGCAATGGGTAGTAATAATTATTTTATAAATGCAGTTATTGTTAGAATAGTGATGCGATTCTTTGGTCTCCAATACTTGCACATTATTTACATTTTGCATAATTCAGTCAAACGCTATACTAATACGACAAAATACGTATTAGAACGGCAATGCTATGAAATAATACAGCGTTTGGCTGAATTATGCAAAATTTAAATAATGCGCAGGTATTGGAGACCAAAGGGTCGCATCACTATTCTAACAATAACTTCGTTTATAAAATAATTATTGCTACTCATTGCAAACATTTTGGAGCTTC